>OY728163.1:777708286-778958286 GCA_963277665.1 Viscum album | reverse complement strand
TAAGCCCCACATTATTTCTTATGATTTCATCTTTCATGGCACAATTGTATAATTTTTACCAATACCTCTAGTTTCTCACACCGAGCATGACTCAAGTCATCTTAGAGTGTAAAAGTAATTGTGACATCCTTCTTTGAGACATCAATCATAAACATCATACTCCCTTACTCGAACTACATGGGTTCTGATTCCTTTTCTAATCAAAGGATACGTAGGTAGCCCGTCTACGGGTTCGATTCCAACTCTAAAATAATCCATGTCCTTCTGAATGACAATAAACTTCAAGTGCCCCACTGAGTGGCTTTAAAACCAGCATGGTCATCATAATGACCAAGAGACTTCTGTATAAATGTGTCAAAGGGTACCATTGACCAAGAATCTCTAACAAATACAGATGATTCTCTATCGATGAAGAACCGCGAATATATACAATATATTCTCTAAATTTCATACATATTTAATCATTGATTGTTAGATCAGAAGGAAAGCTCATTTTATAATTGGTAATGTAATAAGGATTCACGAACATAACTTAAATCTATAAAGAGAGTCCCAGAGTAGAAAATAATTCCCCTAAAAAAGGTGTGATGAGTCCGACCTCCCGTCCTCTCGACCAATGAAAATTCCTAAGCCTCATCAGTCCACAAACTAATGAGTACCTACCATTGGAAAGTAGGTCTGAATGGATGTGGAATCATTGGATGTTTCCGGTTCTATGAACAAACCCGTCAGAAACCGATCGGATCGTTTGAACCTTCCATCAAGGCGGTCATCCCCGAATTCTGAGGGAAACAGTTTTGATATTGGAAAAAATACAATGTGTGCCATTACAATACCTGCTAAAGAATGAATTATTATGTAAAGTTCATTATTCTCAATTTACAATTCATTATGGAACCAATAAGAAATAAAGAGATATTTTGAAATTTTATTGGTTGGATAGAATGAAAAGAGATTTTTTTACATCACCTTGAATAGATTGACTATTCAATAAATTAATGAAGACAAGAAATTATCAATCAGGATACTTCATTCTTTTCAAGTGAAACAGTTTAAATGGGAATATATATCCATGGATTTCAAGGTATAGTTTCCAAATACTTCTAAAGTTTATAATGAAATTTTTGTTATTATTGATCAACTGACTAAATCAAAACATTTCATTCCAATTCACGATATTATGTCTTCAGGTCAACATTCTTGAAAGTACCTCAAACTGATAGTCAAGTTTCTAGGTGTTCCATTCTCTCCATTATCAAACCATGATCATATGTTCACATCTTATTTTTGGAATGTCCTTCAGAATTCATTGGGTACTAAAATAAATTTTAGTACATAACTTAATTGCTAATATGATTGATTTCAAGATAGAAGAATTCACACCTAAAATAAATTATTATTTCTATTTTGTATAATTTAATAGATATTGGGATCAACCTTTTTTTGTTGGGTTTTCTTATTATAAATGTATTCTTTCTAGTATACATACATTCCATGGGAGGAATTATAAAGAGATTGATTTTTTACAGTTGTATTCTTGTAGGAATTATGTTAGAGGTAGTTAATTGGACCAGAATTATTAGGGAAAGTGGATGAGAAAGTAAAACTTGTTTAGTAACTTTTGTAATATCTCAGAGCAGTCAAAAAAGTTTTAAAAAAAATGAGACTGAATACAATTCATTTTTGGTAGGTAAAAATTTATTCCTTAAAATATCTCCTTGGAAATTTGTTATGTGTTTTGGTACAAGTGATATTTATTTCCATGGTTCATTGGATAATGTGGACTCTAGAAGAATGTTGAATCAGTTTCATTCCATGTGGCTTTTCCATGGATTTTTTCTAACATACACAATGTTTTACATGTTTCGATGTTAAGAACTTATATGTCGAATTAGTATCATTTTTGAACCTAGAATTAGATTAATTTTAATGGGGCCTTTATTATTTGGAGAATCCAACTAAAATTCATGACTCGAGGGAGAATGAATTGACGATCGATTAATATTAATAGGTTAGGGTTTTGTGAAGAACCGTTATCACTGAAGATGCAGAATTGGAATCACAAAATGATTTAATTGGAATTTATCAACTATTGATTAATATGTTAATAAAAGTATGAGGCAAAAATTTCCAAAAGTGGGGTGAATGTAACAACCAAGGTTTATATAGAATAATATATTGTCATATGAATTAGTATTTTTTAATTAAATAATTAATTTTATTATAAAAATGTTATTGTATTATTTAATTTAAAAAATAAAATACATTTATAAAACTAAATTCTATTTTCAATTTACTGAATTTTGAAATCAAATAATTTGTTTTATTTTTTATATAATATATCGAGTAAATATGATCATAGAATTATTTTTTGATAATTTTATGAAAATATGAATCTTCAAGTGAATAGTTGAAAAATAATAATTTTTATAAAATGATATAGATTTTTTTAATGTATTACATGATAAAATTATATTTTGGATTAGTTTTAAATATTATTTAGTTAAATTTTATTTCCCATTATATTAATAATTTTTTATATGGATTTTATAATATAATTTTTTTTATATCTAAAAATGGAATTCCCAGAAAAAATGGTTATCCTTTCTTTTGGATGTTTATTTTTAAATTAATTTATGAATATTATTATTTTTATTTTGTAAAAATGGATTCAATAACTATAATTATTATGTCTAAATATAGTATATATTTCACATTTATTTTTTTCAATATGAATAAAAATGTTACTATCTTTTTTATTACCATGATAAAGAGTCAATAATGAAAATAATGTTAAAAAGAAATGATAATGAGTAGAATAATGATGTTAAAACATGACCCAATTTAATTTAATAAATAATGTCTTTCAATAATCATTCTATTGTTTTTATATGACCATTTGACGAAATGTTTTTATTACTATAACCTTTATAATATTTTAATTAAGGGAAAATAAAAGATTCTACACTACTATTTTTTTAAATTCTATATTTTAAATGTGTTGTTATCCCAAACATATAAATGATTATGAAACATATTTTGATTGATAATGTATTTACCTAAGGGATGCTAATTTGCAAAAAAAAATTTACTGAAAAAATAATTTTCTTAAATGCTTACACAATGATAATGCGGTAACAATTTAGTTAATGAAAAAGAAAAAAATGATATGAAAAATATTAAAAATAATATATTTTGAAATATTTAAGGTGATAAAATATTTATCTAGATTCCTGTGATAGTTTTAGGATATTTTAATATATTATTTCTTAATTTTTTTCTTTTCATTAATGTCAATTTATTGAACAATGTAAATTTTGACAACAATGATATTTTATGTGATTAATATTTTATAATAATATTTACAAATAATAAAAATATTACATAATCATCATGGAAATAATATATTGCCAACAAATTTATCAACTATTCATTTTTAAGGAATTTATATGTGCATTAATCTGGAATAGTCATATTTTAAATTAATTTTTTTTAAATTCCAAGAGTTCCCCTCCACTCTATAATAAAAGAGAGTATCTTGTTTTCCACACCTAACACATGAAAACCATATTATTTTAAAAAAATAATTATTAAAATAACTTCATTGAATCCATAACAACATTATAGAGTTTCTAGTTTTGGAATAACACCAACCTATGTGGTCTAAAGGTGTTAAAATAGGGGATATACAAATTAAAGGTATTGTTTTTTCTGCATGTCTTGGTTTTTTTCTTCTTCCAAATCCATAAGAACATTTTCATTAATTATGATATAATACATATATTATCCAAAATATAGTAAGGTGTTAAAATTTTAATATCATCATTGTAATCTCTATCCTCTTCCACCAAATGGGATACAAAATCATCATTCGTGTGTACGAAGGACTACACCTCATAATCTGATTGAATTCATTTTCCATTATCTCCACTCATGACATGATATAATATAGAATTAACATTTTTAAATGATATTAATAACCTATTTATAATTATCTAAATATAATATACCATTACTGTTTTTATCTATCAAATCACTAAAAATAGACAGTGTTGTCCATGCGTACATGTGGACTACCACCTCCATGAGTATGTGTGATTCTTTTTTCATAACCACCACACATGGATAATATATATAAGTATATTTAAATAAATAAGATAATATATATTATATTATTTATACTCATTAAATTTAATATTACACTTACTTTCTTTCTGTAATGATCATTGAAAAATGGAAATGTTACTCCATTATACCTACAACTTACCTTCTCCATGATTGTAACAAAGTTCATTTTTAATAACCATATTTATTTGAATGATTTAAAATTATAATTTAGGTAAAAATTGATAATTATTTATGGGTTATTATTCTAGATATGGTAGTGTATTTATCATTTGTGGCGCTTTTTCCTATGAATAAAAAAATATGCATTATGGTAGAGTATTTATCTCTTTATCCATATTAAACATATACTTGTCATTTTTAACTTTTGAAAAAAAATCGTCATAGAATATGACATGAACAGAAAATTTTATGTTACAATTATGAAAAGGTAATGAATCGTATAAAGGGAATAAAAAATATGATAAAATTTGTCCATAATTTTGATAATTAATATTAAATTATTATTCTTGAAGATAATGTACATACATGACAAATCATAGTCGAGGTAAGGGAAATCATATCTCAGTTTAATTTCATTGAGTAAATGTCTACTTCATTTATTACATCATACTAAAATTATGTGAAAAATAGTTTCTTATGATATTTTTTTAATTCTAATCAATTTATGTGGATTTACAATTGACAAACATAATGTATTATTTTTATTAAGGCTCACTAAAATCATATGATATTTGTTTTGGAAATTCATTTCAAAATCATCTTTTAAATATAATATTTCATCTATTTAAAATAGTCAAAATGGTGGTTTTCTTAATTATATGTTATGATGATATTTTTTCCACATTCAGGGTTTTTTAATGTTTTATTATATCATATATTTTATTCATATTTCTTTTAAATGAAAAAACGTTTGTTATTATGTGTGTTTTTTTATATTTTAAATGTTATTTTTAAAGGAATATAGTATTTCGGTATTAAAATGAGTTTTAAAAATTGGTTTAAAAGAGTTTTCGTGGGATTTATTCGTGATAGATTCTTTGGAAAATAATTATTATGGGTGCACCAAAAAAACATCGGGTGAGCCCATTACAACTTATACAATGGGTGTGCCTATACAACATCAGTATTTCCCATTATAACTAATATGAAGGGGGCTCCATGATGAAACTCCAATGCATTGTGTAAGGATTTTATTCTCTATAAAACTATATTGGAAGTTTGAAATATGGTTATTCCAATTGGTATTAGATATATATGTGTTCTATAATAATGATGTCCTAGGGAATCTACATGAATTTTATATTCTTTAAAATGAGTTACCATGTAAATATCTTGATTTTAAAAAGATAAGATAATGATATTTTTTCAAAAATAACGATTCCAATTAAGGGTAAAAATTTATGTTTTTTTAGAAAATCATTTGTTTCCCACTAAAATAATTTTATCTTTGATTTTATGACCCATCCTAGTATTTTTTTATCATTCCATGTTATTAAATTTTTTTTCAAAGGATTTATGGATTTTTAAGGGAAAATAATATTCCATGTAAATTTTTTTAAATATTTATTTATGAAAAGAAAATATTTGTTATTTTAAATGGATTTTATTTGTTGGAAAAATGGATAATGAGTATACATGTCTAGTTGTAATGTATGTTTTTACTTACTAAGTGTTATGAAATAATTATTTGAAACACTACAAATGAAAAGATCCTGAAAATTTATGAGAATAGGTACTTGAATTAAAACTCAAGATTATGTGATTTTAAATTCCCAGTCCTTATAAAAAGGCTTCGAACTCCAATACTTCATTTAATGGATTTCTGGGGAAATTATAAAACATTTTTTTTCTTCTGGAAAATAATGTGATAACCTCACTAAAGCCCCTTGTTTATTATAAATCATTATATTTTTAGACAAAATGGGATATTTTTTCATTTATTATTATGTTATGCCTTCTAATATAAAAAATTAAAAGGTTTTTTTCTTGATAGGTTGAAGGATGTGAGGTGATATTTAGTGAAAAAATTTTATTTTGATAAAAGGATAATTTTTAATATTTTGTTTTTTATCCACTATTTTACCTTTGTATGGGAAACTTGGTAGATAATATATGATTTTGATGGGTATGGCCCTAGTATGGTGGTAGTCATTAGATGGTTCCCTATGAGATTTGTGTCATCCAAGAGGTTGATTTTTTACACATTGGAACTAAATGGTGTTGAGGGTGATGTTTTGATTTTACTAAAGAAACCCTTTATAGAGTGTATAATGGAGATAGTTCATGATTTTTCTAGTTATAGAACAAGTAGTTTCTCGTGATTCTTTTATCCTATTTTATAACTCTTTAAGGGGATGTGTTACATGATATGATTTCAACTTTTAGTTCTGACATGATCACATGGCATGGTAGTTTTGATATTATTATTCCACATTTTAATTTTCAAGATGTGATTAATTAAATTTTTTGTGAGATTGTATTCACTTACAATCATTTTATTTCTTAAATGCTTGTAAAATTTTATTAATAAATTGAAGTGTGATATATTTTCAAAAAAACATTTTGGATATATTTTGGGAAATAATTGGAAATGGGTTGTGGTATCCTATTGTATTTTATGTTTCATAATTTAATATTTTTATTGAAATTATTATGTAAGGATTTTATTTAGGATTTTGGTTGAAAATTTTAACTTTAAACGAGATAATTTTATTTTTTATTTGAATATTTTCGATGGGGTTTTGAAAAGGATTGTGTTAATGTATGCCCTCATCATTTTTACCTGATTATTGAAATGTGAAAATGGATTATCTATCATATATTCAAACTAGAATCTAAGAAAAAATTAATATAGGAAATTTTATATAATTTTTTGTGAAATCTTAATTGGTATTTTTATCCCAAACCATGTATATAAATATTTTTTTTAAGTGTATATATAGATGTCTCATTATTTTCAAGAGGGGACATGTTCTTTTTCTAGTTAGTCGTTCAGCATGTTTGATTGATTGATTTGTTGATACGTAGTTTGTTATTATGGGTTGTGTAGTGGATGATGGTAATATATGGGATCCACTAGGTTTTGGGATGTTCAATCAAACATTAAGGACAGTTTTATTTTGATTACAGTATTGTTTCAATCTATTTTTTATCTGTTTCAGTTGTATATTCATCGATTTGTTTTTATTTCATTATATGTTTCTTATCTTGTTTAATATTTTGTATAATTTTCTTTAGTATACATGGATGTACAATTCATTGATAGGTCATTATGAATTCTTGTTTAGTGTTTATTTATTTTTATATTGTTATATTATGGAGAAAACATTCTCATGTTGTCATTGTTATACCCCTTATGATGTTTCTTTCCAATAGGGAACATGAATTCACTTCAGACTAAGTAGTGATCATTATTGGTTTACTTGTATAAATATAAAATATAAGTCAATCAAAAATACTATCAATAAATAGGTTTCTCTTGGAATGGTATATTTTTTAGTTGAACACTATTTTAAATAATTAATTCTGGTAATATTAATTTATTGTTGTAATGAATTTAATGATAGGTGTGTGGAGATATTATCCTTTAGTTTTCAAGGGTTTTGGGGAATTTCATTTAGTTTTCATTATTTGGTTGTATTAATATTTTTTGTTTTTGTGTTTTATTTTTCATTGTTATTGTGTGAGAATACATTAGCATTCAAATATGGTGTTTTTCAATAAAAATATAAATAGAATTAGTTTCTTGAGGTTTTTGTCCATGTACTAACAAACCATGAAAGGACTGACTTCTATATTGAAGAATTATTTTAAGAATAATTGAATTTTTTGAACAAGATCCATCAAAAAATATGTCCATTTTATTTATTTTCGTGCATCCTATTTTTTTTATACATCATGATTCTAATAATGATTAATGTTATTCTTAGATACATGAACAAAGGAATGATGGTCTATATATATGTTAATATCATTAAATTTAGTTCCATTATAGATATAAAGATCTTTATTCTTTATGGTATTGTCATTAAAAGTGTGATATCTGTAAATGGAAGATTTGATGATGAACATGTTTTTTTAATAATGAATTGGGGTTTTCTTGTCAAAAGTACATGGATTTCAAATGATGTATTGAAATATGATGATTTCATTATAAAATCCCAAAAGTGTTTTTTATTTAAAAACTAGTTATAGATTATAAAATAAAACAAGGAAGATCTATGAAATAGTTTTACGTTTGAGTGTTTTAAATTAAAAAAGAAATTAATTGAAAATGTATTTCTTGTCTGATTAAATTTTATTGTTAGCTTTAAACATTTTTTTATTTCATGAAAAAATGATTTTATTTTGGATACATCTCTAGGATGAGTTCACACATGTGGTTATTTAATGTATGCCTATAAGAAATGTATTGATACATGGTTGAGGGTTTTTATTTTAGGGAACTCTCTTTCATATTCTATGTTCTTTAAAGACTCCTAATTGAGTGTATTTTATTATTCTATTGGGTATTATATAGTGGAAAATCATGAAATCAATTTGAGAATTTTTTTCCCTATATAATTTATTTGAGATCTATATGGATTTATTTGGGTAGAAAAGTATGGTTACCAATATTTTTATGGTTCAATTGATAAGGATTAATCCTACTTTGGAATTTGATGATGACCAATTTTGTGATTCATTCCGTAGGAGTCTAAAAGAGTTTTGGTTTTTAGGTGACATTTCCTATATGTATTTTTCATTATTACATTGAGATAATAGGCTTTTGTTGAATGGTAATACCTAATATTATTTTCAATCTTTTTGTTTGTTTTGTGATAAATGATTTGTGGTGAAAGTTACTCATGATGATAAGTTTGATGGGTAAAACAATGTAAGACCAAGGTTTAATACATGGGTAATAATAGTGTTGATTTTATTGGTTTGACTGTGGCATATATTATCTTGGGGCCTTTACTTGGGGTCTCTATGAGATTATATTCCTTAAGATGTCCCAATGTAACATTTTGATGATGTTCTATGACATGAGATTGGGAGCATTTAGTTTCGTGTCAAGTCATGTTCTAATATATTTCTATATTTGGATTCTTTAGGATATAAAAGATTTGATAACCTAATATATTATTTACTAATATCTCATTCATTTAATTTCCACTATGTTAGATTAATGAATTTAATGGTTGTTGATAGTGGTTGGTTGGATTTCTTATAGTCCCCTTACATGATTTTTAAAACGTTTTTTTCTTTGATATGTTTTATTGAGGATGTCATTTCCCACCATTTTAGGTGATTTCTGACTAATTAAGAGACCCTTTTTGGGTGTCAATATTTGTTGGTATTCATGGTTATTTTTTGGTTTTCATAACACATGAGGATTTTTTTGGTTGATTGTTGATCTTTCCTATTCACTTGAGGTATTATTTTAAGAGTATTTAACCCTTTTTATAGGTCCATCCTTAATTATTTCTTATCTTATCACCTCATCGGTTTAGTTGTGAAGATTGAGGTTCATTTTTTTAATTGGTTTCTATAAAATACTGAAGAGGAATACATTTCCATGTTGGGAAGAATTGTGACATCCCATGTCACTATGGTGTTTATTTATAATTATTATTTTTCTTTCCATGGTGTTATTGGGTGATTTGGTGGCTTATTTAGTGTCCTTGTATGTTTACTATAGTTTCAAGCTAGTCCAGAAATGGGTTACACCATAGCATTTTTAGACAATCCCACATCCCACTTGTAACACCTCAGTTTTTAGGATCACTTAGTTTTTTTAATATTGTTTCACTATTCATTAAAAAAAATAAAACATGATTAAATATTGAGCAATAAAATATGTTGAGAGACCTAAACACACATTATTAAATTTTATTGGAATGATAAAATGAAGGTACATGAAACCATGTATCTAATACAATGGATTATTATACATCAGGGATGATTACATCCAATAAAATTGTAAAAAAATAAATGGGGGAATAAATAAAAAATAACCATTACATTAATACTATACTGTCTTGTGGACCACTGTGACCTTTGAGACTCAACACTAAGATAGAAAAACCTTTAATGAGATTGAATGTAATGAATAGAGTAATGATTTTGTGATATATAAATGAATATTATTAAAGTAGGGCATGAGACTTATGAACCATAAATAGAATGAGTGTTCTTAGAAAGGCTATATATAGGAATGAAATACACCATTAAAAATATAACCATTTGAAATATGATCATTTAAAATATGTTATTTGGATATCCATGTATCCAATAGGTATACTTTACTTGTGTATTGTTAGTAGATATTTAAAATAATATAATTCTTGAATACAAAAAATTGATATAAAAATATATCACTAAAATATTACAAACATATATTTATTTATATTTATCTGTTACATATTATGATTAAAAATATTATTATTAAAGATTGTAATATTGTATTTATAAAATTCATGGAATGTAATTTATATTCACGGATTAGTATAATTAAATTTCTATAATATAAATAATAAATTTAAATTGTTTTTTGGAAGTTTACTTAATATTGTAATGGATTATTTTCAATAATTATTTTTAATTTACGGTTTATTTTATCCTAGTAAATTAAATATAGCACATTAAAAGTATTATAAGTATGATGTATTAGGATTAAATTATAAATTTCTCTGTTATAATATTAAGAACTGTAAATTTTTAGAAGTCTATTTTTTGAATAATATAATGTTTTCAATATCATTATTTTAAAATTAATTAAATGACATTTAGTATTTTAATTTAATGAAATGAGAATTATTTTTTAATTAAGAATTACAATAATATATTAGTAAGTAATTTTCTGATTTTTCTAAAATACTTGATCTCTAGTAAATAGTTAAAAAATATTCTGTTTCCTAATATTTTTGGGTTTATAACTTAATTATGAATATATATAATAACTAAAAAATTATATATATTTTTATTATAAGATAAAATATATTTAAGTGTTAAAATGATTCATTTAAAACAAATTTTATCTTTTATTTATAACAGTATTATTTATCATTTCATAAATATATGTAGTATTTTACTTTAAAAACTTCTTTCAAATATATTAAATATGTGTTTTCATCACATGTAGAGATTAAATATAACATAATGAATTTTATATTATTCAACAAAAGATTTATATTATGTAGTTTGATTGATTTAATTTTAGCTATAAAATTATGATATCTAATATTAATGTTATTCACCATGAAGGTGGTCAAATATGTATATTAAAATAATTTTACGATTAGTGATATACAATTTTTATCTAAAAATTTAAATTAATAAATTTTATATAATTAAATTTATTTGAGGATTGTATAAATATAATTATATTTTCACAAATTTAAATGATTATTATTTTTATATAATATTAAGAAAACATAATTTTGAAAACAAAAATATTTTAAAACTAGTTTTTCTATATAAGAGATGTTTAAATCTATGAGTAAATTTATGTTCATAGTGAACTGTATTAGATTATATAGATCCGAATTTTAGGATCAGAGAAAAAAATATAAATGAATGGTCACCATATATTTTTAATTAAATACAAATTATATAGTTAAAAACATGTTTCCAAGAAAAAAACGATATAGTTAAAAATCTAGGGGTAAATATCTCAAAGCATGTTAAAAACATGTGTGGAAATCCATGTCTGATTCTTTACCATCCCAAAATCATTCTAATTTCCATGATTACCTGCATATTGTTTCATTGACCCTTTTATAGTTCCAGTTACTCTTTTAATGGTGATGGGTATTAATAAAATGTCATTTTCTCCACTTATAATAAGTGATCGCTACAACCCTTTCAATGATGCACTCCCTCACTAAATTCCCCATGAACGTCTTCCAAATTTACCTCCACTCTATTTATCATTAACTTCAATAATCTCTTGGTATCTTTATGTTACCTTAATCACTTCATTTCCAAGAATACATTCCATATAGAGTTCAATCTCTCTAAAGGGGTAGTAATTACACCATAATTATTTACTCTTAATTATTATCAAGAAATAATTCCCTATAAATGAATTTATAAATATATAATTATCAGTAATATTCAAAAATTAAATTATAAAAATGAAATATACATTTCCAATTTCCACTAATATTATTAAAAAAATTATGATATCATCATATGTATGTATAGACCTCTACTTCTATAAAATTCCCTCTTGATTTTCATCAAAAACTATCATGGATGGTTCTAAAAAGTGTATTTAATGAAATAATATTATTTTTATAATATTATTAGGATTATAAAATTATAAATCACTTTACATATTCCTCCAAATTTGAGTTAAATGAATGTGTGGCTCATGCGTATATATGGGTAACATTTTCCAAGAAAGTGATTTATTTAAATTCTCACTTTAGAGTTTTATTATTTATCAAACTCTATAGTAATGTGATTTAACACCTTAAAACATATAAATTATATTATTTTTATTTTATAAAAATTATATTGTTCCTAATTAATGTATTTTTTAACCATAGATTCCCATAAATTATTATATATTTTAGTTTTGGATAGTTTTACCACCAACATGAATAATGATACAAATATCTATCATTAGTAAATAGTGAAAAATAATTACCAGTGATGTTAGAGAAAAAAAATTAGATAATGGGGTTTCTTGTTTCTAGAATGGTAATGGTAATATATAACCCATTACTTAGAAATCATTCATTCTTCATGAAAAATAAAAAAACAAGCTCCTCATCTACACCGTTATTAACAATAACAAAAAAAATATATAAAATGATAACGGAACATTAAAAGTCATTATAAAACATTGATTGTAGTACCTGAAATGTTATCATAATGACGAACTTTTAATTTATAGATAATAATTGACACTGCTTGTAGGAAACCGGTACTAAAAAACTATTTATGAAAATAAAATCTCTTGATAAAAATAAGAATATTAAATAAATAATATATTTTAAATAAATAATTATAAATGATTTTTCTAAATGGTTATATCAATGAGAAATTGTCTAAAATAAGGGATTATTATAGATAATTTCATTGTTCATAAGGTTAAGTTTCTTTAAAATAATTCCATAATAAAGGAAAGGGTAATATATCTTAATTTTCACTTACATGAGATGTGATTGATATTGTGCGCCATTATTCTGTTTATATATTTTATTCAATTCCCTATTTACATAAAGTATAATTGATATCATAAATTTAAGTGTATTTTATTTTTTACTCATTGTAAATGACTTATGTTACATTGATTCCTACCACACCATTACCGTATGGGATATTTTTGTCTCAAAATCATGGTACTTGAGACATGTTTTGAATTATACACCTAATTTCAATTATATGTTGTATATACTACATATTTTGAAATAAAAGAACCTAAATTATATTTACACATAACGAAACCTATATCGCCCTAATATTAAGTCCAATACATAAATAATGAGTACAATTTTGCCTTAATATATTACACAATATTTCTCATGCACCATAAGATAATGGTAGAAATCAATGAAAAATATGGAAGAAAATAGAACATAATAATGTGATAGAAAACCCACTCCAATGGAAAAATCCTAAAAACTAAAAAAGAAAGCATAACCAAGTCCCAATGAGACAACTCATTAAAAACATGCCAACCCACTTTTAAGTAAATATCAACCAAGATAATATGGGAAGCTACAAGACATGTTTCCATTAACCTTTATCATAAAAGAATATGCATACATACAACGAAATATATAGGTTGTGGGGAAACTTTTAAGTAGGACTCCACCATGAATCTATAAAAATTATACCATAATTTAGCAATTTGTTCTAGGAATAAAACAAAACAGGATTTTTCAAACTATTTTATTTAAATAAATTTACTAATATTGCATCCTTAATATTTTCCTTTTAAAAAAATTATAATGAAATAAAAAATATTAAGAAAACCAACATGACTGAAAATATAGACGGAGTAGTTTGTAGTAACCATGTCTCTGAAGATAAAGATGTGATATTCATGATATGATACATACATTTTACTATATACAAAGAAATTTGGTTCATCCCATGGGAATATGTAACTATGATATATAGAGAATACTATGTCTGTATAATTTGAATACTAACAATAGTGAGTCTTATTATTGTCCATTTGTATCATAATCCTTACACCTAGCAGTATCATACTCACTATGGTTTTCATATATCCTTAACCCAAATAACTTAAGGTTCTTATACTATTCCCATGTAATATTTTTCCATTAATAAAATCAAGGAAAATAGGTATTCTATTTTAAAAATAATTTTCACAAGAAATCAATCACTATTGAAATTCTTAAAAATCCATTTTAGGGACAAACCTATCTATGAGTAATTTCATCAAATAAAAAATATGAATAAAATCATGTTTAATGTATATACAATTTAAAAATCATATTATAATACATATAAGATGAAATTTAATAAATTAAACATAATTTATTCAATATCTTAGATATTAAAGAACAAAAAAATGAGTGTACATGAATATTAAATAATTCATAGTATATAGGAAGTGGGGAGATTCAACTTGCTCACCAAAAATTAAAACCTAATAACCATAGAAAAAAAGGAATTGGAAATTAAGTGATCTGATCCCCATAATCCTATACTCATAAATAATATTCACAATACCCTATCAAAACCTCTATATCTAGTAATAAAATACCATGAGGGTTCTAATGGGATATGAGGAAGTGTGATTAAGAGTGTATCAAAAGAAAATGGTTGAAACAAGAATGTATTTTCACATTCCTTGGTGAGATCAACCAAGATAAATCAATAATTGTTATGATACATTGGGAGAATCTCCTATAGAATAATGGGATGGGATAGATAATCTAAAGAGATATTTGAAGTATATTAGAAGTTATAAAACTGAAAGGAATCCTGGTATTTTTCTAAACTATAAAACCCAAAGGGTTGCAATGCTATCATAAACAACTATAAAAACCATTGACTAACAATATATTTCCTCATATACCTTGAAAAAAAACCAAATGGTTTCTTAGTAAAATACATATAGATAAGAAAATTATTGACATTCATTAAAAATATCCCTAGGACCAAGACCATTCATCAGTACAGTTTTCATGATCACATAAACTATTAGATAGACCATTCTCAAAAATATGAAAATATCCAATGTGACAAATAGATCCATTTCACACAATTATCAAGATGTCTCTAAAACCATGTTTCTAAACCATACATTGGGATAATTTCTATAAAATTTCAATATTAAAAACCCCTTAATCATAAAAGACAATAAAACTTCATAAGTGATAAAATATACCAAAAATTAAGTATTCATGATATCCATAGTGAATCAAAAATATCCCCACCATTAAACTCTCTAACCCAAAAATCATTTAATATTATGGGGATGCAAAAAAGAAAAGGTTACTATTAAATCATCAAAAATTCACTATTCTTTGTGTCCTGGATATCTCCTTGATGATATTCTATTATATGATCGAAGAGAATATTTTTACTATGTAGAACCACATTCTGATGATACATAATCTGAACTATATTCTCAACCATATCGAATTTTAGATCATGATCAAAATCCTTCCATTAAATCATATAATAATGGTTTGGGTGATACCTGATTCCTTGGGGAACATAAAAATCATCTAGAATAAAATTTAGTAAATATTTTTATTCCGAAGGATATCCATTATTCCTAGTTATTAAATAATATTCAATGGTCTGGAAATCCTGGATTCCAAAATATCCGGCCTTCTCAGATGAAGATTCCCCAAATGAGGTGAATCCATGAGAAATAATAAATCATTAATCATAAACTATTATAGGCATTGAAAATAGTCCATAATGTATTTTTTATCAATATGAATTTTCATTATTTTATTTTGGCTTAATTGTACCGTATTCGTGGTCTCTTGAACAAGACTCGTTACAATAAAATACCATTATCCATATTCAACCCAACATAATTGATATCTACTTGGACACCCATAAAAATTTTCAATAGGATACTTCTTAATCAAATCCTAATATCTGTTTTTATTTAAAAACTAAACTATGGGTAGATTAATTTTCCAAAAAAAAACTAAAACCATTCATGCTTTCCTAAAGTATATGTTAATGAATCTGAATGAATTGTTGTGTCAACCCATCCATTGTAGGCTGATGCATCACTCTTAGAATAAATTTGGAACCTATTGGCTACTAAAAGACTCTAAAAAATTGTGGGGTAAACTATAGGAATCTATCATAAATATTAGCTGAAGGAACTTCAAGGAGCCTCATTATCCATTAGAAAAAAGGTTCCTAAGATCTTTCACCATCATCATCTCCTTAATTAGAAGTAAATGATTTGATTTGATGGGCTAATAAATGATCACAGAAATAGAATATCACCCATTATGAGTTTAGGGTAATGTAATAATTATGTACATTTATATATCAACCCAATATCCATATTGTAATTGGTAATGGTTGAAACAAACCTGTAGGGAATGAGTTCTCCTGTGTAAGCCTACAGATATTATGGAATCATGACATGAGATATACAACCAATTTTTTAATCCCTACACACAATAATGAAATCTAAAAAAATTAGAAATCTTTGTATTACTATTATTTATTGACCAACTAGAATGATGTATATTATTTACCTATTCCTTCGTTAAATATTTCAAAATGACCAACCTTCCTCAGGAATACAAAACACAAAATGGAGATGAAGACTAATCCTGTATGGTCCCCCAACATTGAGGGTTTTAGTAAAATACTAGCAATCAGTAATTTTTGCAACCCAATACAAATATAATCATCAAATGAGTAATCTTATTTCATAAAATCTAAGAACATACATTCTTCATCCTCTTATACATCTAAACTCATCATGTCCTTCTAAGATACATGGATTTAAAGTACAATAGGGGTGAATAGGACTTTGATTTATTTAAATCTAATAATATATCAGTGTTTATTATTTTATGAAACAACATTGTAATTTAGTATTCCTAATATATTGTGGTGGAATTATAATATTAACAAAATATATTTATAGTTTTTAGGTCACCAAGACTATAATCCATTATTTAACCAAAATTTCTTAGAGAATGGATTGGGGAAAATATGATTCCTCAATTTTAAATTTATGATAAAAAATTTATAGAACCTATAATTTATATTACTATGTGTAATAACCAACATGATGATTTCAAATAATAAAAATCTATACCTATGTGAATTTTATTTGGGATTCAAACATAAGTACCATTCTTTTTTTTCTGAATAACCAATAATATATATTCTTTTGATTGGAAAAATAATAATCCATTGTATGAAATTAAAATTCGATGAAATAAATTATAACACTATGAAATTCAGAATATAGTGATGTTCAGTAGAGAATAAATATGTGGAAGTCAACATAGATCGATAATACCCAACCACTTCAACATTAGATAATTGAAGTTGATGTTCCCCTTCAATTAACCTAATTAAACAAAAGTCATAGTTTATTATAGTAATGTATGATTTTATTTATATATACCAGTACACGTTGTTAAATTTATTTATATAAAAATCATTGACAGTCATCATGATTTTCTCCTCTTTATTGTTCGGGATTTTCCTAAAATCTTCATCTATAATCAATGGTTTAAAATAAAAATATAGAAACAAGTTTTTACCTATTTAAACATTAC
This sequence comes from Viscum album, assembly GCA_963277665.1. Classification (NCBI taxonomy): domain Eukaryota; kingdom Viridiplantae; phylum Streptophyta; class Magnoliopsida; order Santalales; family Viscaceae; genus Viscum; species Viscum album. The sequence goes on along the minus strand of OY728163.1, from coordinate 778,940,410 downwards.
ACATAATCAACAAATAATTTTGGAATGCTATAATTATTATATTGAACTCATTATAAAAACTTCTAGTATGCTTGTTAACATATTTGAGAGTTTTTTATGTAATAAGAATAATAAAAATTTCATTGAGAATCTTGCAATAAAGATATATTAAAATAGAGTAATATGTAAAACACTATATCTTCATGAATATATTCTCACATATTTCATAATTTATATAATTCCCAATTAAGATATTATATTCCATATGTATTTTTCAATGAAACCTAAAAATTAAATTAAGTTAATTAACTATACATATTTAGTAAATCAAAAATAGTTTTTTATTTAAAAATTTTAATGAGTTTGTAAAAACAAAAACAAACTCTATAATAAGTATCTAAAAAATTATATCTGAATCATATATAATTTAAATCTAATAAAATAATCTTATCTCAAATTTACTAAACCAATTGAATGGACTAAACTAATTTCTATGAAAAATGAACATGTTTTATACTAAGATAAATCAACATTCTATTGCTAAAATTCTAAAAAATATTATCATGTTTGTTCAATGATTTTTAAATTAAATAGGAATATCAAAAATTAATTTATATCAAATCATAATATATTTTGAGTATCAAAAAAATTAGAGATGGTTGATTTGTTTTAAATATATTTTTCAATCAATGTAATTTATCTTAAACTATTGTAGTAAAAAATAATTTAACCTTTTTTATAATCAATTAATTTGGAGAATGAGCTCGAAATATGAACCGATATATAATTTCAAATTTCAAATATTCAACTTGATTTTACACTGATTTAAACTAAATTTAACAACATGAAATTAAATTTAGATGTTAAATAATACTTCCTATAATCATTATTGTTCAAAAACTGTATTTTCTAAATCCTCTAGAAGAAAAAATATATTAAAATAGTAGTTGGATAACTAGACAAACAATAGAAACTAACTTTTACTTGGGTGTAAAATCTATAATGTCACAAAATTCGGTATAAATTTTTTAATTATATGGAATTATTTCGAGACTATATGTTTTGAAAGCACATGATTCCGAGCCTGGGGGAGCTTGAAATAGAATTATGAAATTTTTTATATTTATTTAAGAAAACATGCAAGTGGGGTTTTTCTAACATTTAAACAGGTTCTTGGATAAAAAATATAATGGAACCATTGAACTAAAAATGGAGGGATTCACCTAGAATGGACCAAACATTGACTGGAAAGGTTGACCGAAAAAGTTAATTTTCACGCTTTTCAAAAAAAATAAAATCAAAAATTTCCTTATCTGTTTTTCCCAAATGTTGGGTGGTGGAACGGCTTCGCTACGGTGTAGTGACAAAGTGACGACAAGTTGTTTTAAATTAGGAACATTTATTTCTTATAAATTTTCAGTGTCATGATGCATTAAATTAAGTTTAACAGATACATTGTTTCATAAATGAAACAATATAACGATGTGACGACGCAACATACCAGAAAATTTGTGACATGTATTTGTTTTTATGGAATAACATATTGGAAAAATAGGAACAAATTGTGGCTTTTATTTGATGAAACTACCTCGTTATTTTTCTCCAATGACAAATGATGAACACAAGAGGATAGATAACAACGTTGACGCATCTCGAAGAATGGGACTGCAAATCAGAGAATGCCACCAGAACATGAATCCTCAATAGAGGGGCACATCAATGAAGAACTAAATAAATGTTGGGGTTATTTTTGTTGTGTATTATCTTTTTCTATTCATCAATCTAAAACAACGATATTGGATTAACCCACTAACAGATTTATTCACGGATTAATCATTAATGCGGGAGGGTTCCCCTTTTGGGGGTTTTTCATCGGGGATGACTATTATTATTGGAATCTTGAACCTCAAACCTCAAACCACCCCCTGTTTCTAAGCCTCTATCTCGGAGGGTGTGGGCCAACAAAAACAAGGCTCGAGACCCTCCACCTTGTGTGTTCTTTGTGGATGACCTTTTGAAATGGAGCCAAGATAATTTTATCGCCATAAAAGAGAATGCAGAACCCCCAAAGCGGCTGAAGGTGTAGAAGGAGCGAATCGTGGACCACTAGAGAGGATATTGTAGTTTGCGAATGAGCCCCATGGTGCACCGGCGCCAATAGCTGCAGGCCGGTAGCGATGCCGCCGAAAGCCCCACCACCTAGCAGGACGCTGGTAGAGGGACATGGCCCCTTGGCCACATCGGTGGTGTGGCCTGCAGCCACATGCCATAGCTTTCCATGAAACACAGTACAATGTCAGTGTGTGGATCCCGAGTGGAATATTTTCACTGGCCACTTGACAGTGCCCCAACCTTGCTACATGTCCGAGCTGATGAAATCTGGTCCACTAGGGGTGGACCGGGCATGGAAGTTGGAAAAACCATTCCCAATGGGGAAAAACCGTACCCTGTGGGCCAGGACAGATGAGGCCTGGTCACTAGTTGACCCGACATACTGGACCCCCTATGGAATAGGGTCGAGTCCTGTAAGGCCTAATGGGCCTGGCCCATTAGATATGCTAGACCGGGTCGACCCAGATCAAAACTGGGTTGGGTTAAGTAATTTGAACTAAACTAGGGCATGTGGCCCCCTCGATCCTGGTTGGTCGGGTTGGTCCAATCGGGTCAGATCGGGCCTTGATGCAATTTCCTGCTGTTTACTAGAATGCCAGTAACATACAAACCAGACACCCAATTGAGGATCCTTTTGCACCATTGGATCCCTCACGATGAGGCAGATATTTTTTAATACTATAAAGAGGATTTAATGGATATATATAAACAATGAATGGATTGGGTTGTTGTTCTCCTAGAATCAACTGTAATACATATGGAAACCTTGTGGTTGGATGAGAAATGAAGACTAAGTAAAAGATTCCCTATAAGGATCAGCTATGATGGCCTAGTGGGAAGCTTCTCTATGTGACCTAGTTGGCTCTTGGTGGGGAGTGACTCTATGTGACCCAGCAGACCCAAGGTAATCGATAGGAGGAGTACCTTAGTGTGGAAAATGTGTGAAGTGACTTTGTGTGACCCGGTAGGCCCAAGGTGGGGAGTGGCTCTGTATAACGAATCATGCCCACGGTACTTATCAGAGATGAGAACTAGAACATCCCATAGTTAGTGGTAAGAAGTTCTTTATGACTTGGTAGGCCCACTGTAGTCATAGAAGAGGATTTCCGTAGTGTCCCAAGGTATTTTATGACACGACTAGTTGTCATACTTTCCTTACTCTAGATTATGCATGGTGTGAGATGTCTTTCTTTGTAGTCATTATTTGTGATAATACTTCATGAATTTCTTATTGATATGTTTTAGTCCTTATTTGTTGGTTTTAGGTTTCTACTAATTATTTTGTTACTCACCCTTTCACGGGATACTCCTGCATGTGTTGTGTCCGGTGTAGATGACAGATGACTCGGTAGAGGACTTGGTGGCCTAGGAACAAGAGGTGTGCAGTGAGATTGGGTAGGTAGTACATTCTTAAATGACTTCTGGAAGCTACTCTATACATACCCATCAGGTGTTTAAAACAGCATACGACTTTTAGGGTTTCCTTGCACTTTACTATTTTTAGTTTGTATTTTGTTGGGTTAGTATTTTGGCACATTCGACCTACGATTTGTTATTTTACTCAGTGGTTGTTTAGTGGAATTCATTTTTACCTATCCATCTATGGTAATGGTTTTCAATTCATGCATACAGGTACACAAGAAAATAACTCCTATATGCAGTTTTATGCCTTCGGTGCTAGTCATCAACACCTGGCCTTCGGGAGGCAGGCTTGGGGGATGTCACTTCACAGGCCCAGGGGCATGGGTTATGAAAAAGTGTTATCAAAGGGAGTAGGATCTTCCTCAAAGACTGAGGGTCTATTGTTTTTTTAGGAAATAGTATTAGTTATTTCAAGTCCAAAAAGCACATTCAAAGCGTCTAGTGTTGTTGTGGAGGCCAACATATCCATACACCTGGTACATGAATTAGGCTTTTCTCCTCTATACAAAAAACACTGGTTACATGAATCATATAGAAATTGAGTGTTTCCTCTTGTTATTCTTAAATCATAGTCAGATTTCCAGGTATAATCTATTTACTATAGTACATCTTGATCTGTATCAAGATTCCTATATGTAGAAAGTTGGCAAGGATTTTGATACATGGTCGTGCAGACATCCTACATAGCGATGAAGTGTTAGTTCATGGACCAGTGATGGAAATTTCCCCGCCGAGTGGTGCACCAACATTACCACCAGCTGTTGATATGTAATTTCTACTTGAATTTCTCGAAAAGGATATACATAGGCTCAATTCCTTGTATTATTTATAGATATAGAGACCTTCCAGGTTCTGGGGAGAGACAGATCCTCAAGCTGGTGAGGACTACCTGGAGGTGGTGACACATGTCTTCCACTTAGTCAGGATGCAACATGACCAGATGGTGATCTTAGACATGATCCTTCTTCAAGGATCGGCAGGTAGATTGTGGATATTGACAATTCAGCTTAATGATTAGTCAAAAAACTCTAGGGATAACATGGAGTGGCTTTTCCAGTAGGATTTCTTCCCGACGACCGTGTGCTCAGTGCGCATACAGTAGCTGTGTTACTAACCGCAAGGCAACATGTTAGTGTCCAAGTACTCTTTGGGGTTACAATCCTCTACCGCTACTCTATGAATATAGTATGAGACCCTTTCATCAGGGCCTAGACCATTGTTTGGGGGCTCTAATGGGAGATTTGGATATCGATGATTTCCCTCAACATCCCCACCTAGGTTGGAGTGATAGAGCAGTCCCTTCTTGTGGAGTGATTCCTGGCATGGAAGGCATTAATAGATGATGCCACCATTAGAGACTAGGTTTAAAATCCATTAGTGTTGAGTAACAGGAAGAAAACATAGAGATCCAAGTAGGTCATATCTTCCGGATGGAGACCCCTAGACTCATGATTGTTGGTGTGAGGCCACATGGGTAGTGAGGGTTAGAAGAGAAACATGGGGTGATACTTGGACGGTAGCCAGAGACACAAGGCTCTTAACTTCCTGACCCATCGATCATGCAATCTGCAAGGTGGTAGACGTCGATGAGGAGAATGCCATGAAATAGGTGGTGGGAAATGGTTCAAGGTACCACCACCACCACCTCCCCAGGTGGTCCACCACGACCTAAGGGGGCAGGTGTACATAGGCGAGCACGTCATTAGGTAGCAGAGGCCTATAACCACATCTCCCCTTACGTGATTTGAGGTATGATTTGTTTCTTCCCCACCTTAGCTATAGTTCTATTAGACCCTGGATCCTTCCACACTTTCTTTTCAATGGACCTTGTTCGCGGATCATATATTTTGGTGGAGTCGTTGGCTCAATCCTTATGATTAGAGACTTCTATAGGATGGGATTCTATGACTAAACACTGTTTCTAGTAGTGCGAGCTTACTCTATGTGGTGAGATCTTTGGCTGGGATCTCCTAGTAGTGGTGTCGTGGCCTAACAATACCATCTCTGGCATGGAATAATTATCAATAGTTCATGATCAGATCTATTATCTTGGACGCAATGTGTTGTGTGTCTGTGTGGATTGGACTTGTTTTCCATCACTGGATAGAAGTGGAATTTTTAATCATAGGATAGAATTTCTCGATGGAGGGTGCAGCCGATCAATCACCAATTGGAAAGCCTCACCCTTGGTGTAGTGGAAGAGAGGAGCCCATGTTTTCTTATAGTGGTAGAAGAGTATTATGATGTATTTCTAAAGGATGTTCAGGGACTACCTCCTCGTTGGAAGGTAGACATCGTTATTTACTTGTATATAGAGATGACACATATATCCACATAGGCATATCGGATAGATCCCACAAAGCTTCTTGAATTGAGGGTACTCTTAGAGGACATGTAGAATAAAAGAATCGTGAGGCCCTTTTTTTCTTCATGGTAAACCCTAGTGTTGTTTTCCAATAAGGATGACGGGATCTAGTGGCTATGTGTGGACTTCTGGTACCTAAACAAGGTGACCATAATGAACAAATATCCACTACCAAGAATTTATGACCTCTTCGGTCAGCTGAAGTGAGTGAGGTGTTTCTCAAAGATAGGCCTTAGATCAGGTTATCATCTCATTCGGGTATGGGATATGGATGTAACAAAGACAAATTTTTTATGCCAGTATAGACACTATAATTTTTTGGAAATACCTTTTAGCATGAACAATTACCCAATAGTGTTCATGGGACTCATGAGCCGGATCTTTCGGCCTTACCATGACCGGTTCCTTATAGTCCTCAATGATGATATCAGGGTGTACTCGGCATTGGAGGAGGAGAATGATACACCCCTGCAAATATAACAAGATACACTATAAGAGAACAGGCTTTATGATAAGTTCATGAAGATACAATTATGTATTTAAGAGGTCTACATTCTAGGACACGTCATCTACGAGGTTGGGGTTGCAGTAGATCCAGCAAAGACAGAGGCAGTACCAGCTTAGGAGCCACTTAGGAGAATGATTGTGGTAAAGTGTTTCTTGAGGATGGATGGAAACTAACAAAGGTTTGTGGATAAAGTTTCCTGAGTAGAAGCACCTTTATCAGGCTTAACATGTAAGGGATGCCCCTTCTTGTGGATAGAGACGTTCTAGTATATTTTCCAGGACCTGGGGTAGAGACTGATGAGTGATTCTATCTTGAGGAAACCAGATAATGCAATTGGGTATGTAGTCTTTTCTGACTCATGAGGGACCATACTAGGTTGAGTCTTGATACAAGAGAAGGATATGATCACCTACGACTCATGTAATTTTAGGTAGCATGAAGAGAAATATGTGACCAAGGAATTAAAGTTACCAGTAGTGGTTATTGCTCTGAAGATGTGGGGGAACTATTTGATGGGTGAATGGTTTACCATATACTTCGACCAAAAGAGTCTATGATATATATCCTCCTAGAAGGACCTAAAATTGAGGTCGTGGAAATGCATAGAGTTCCTCCAGGACTATACCTTCATGATGTACTATTCTCATGGTAATGGGAACGCAGTGGTTGACGTGCTCTGCAGGAGGTTCAGTTTGCAGCTACTGATTGATGTGACGAAGCATCTAGCCTCGATGCAGATATCCTTTGTGGATGATGATAGACAATATTACATTTAGTCAATGACTATCAATCTCATACTCTTACAGTGATTCAAGGAGGCAGAACATGTGGATGTTGACTGTGTGGCCCAACGTGCTTAGTTATTCACAGGATAGGAACCTGCTGGATTTTCGATAGGTGGAGAGCCCTTCATCCTTTTCAATGGCTGCACAGTAGTTGCAATGTCATTACAACAGGATATTTTGAGGGATTTCCATACCTCCAACATGGAAGTACATCCTGGAGTGGTGAAGATGTACCAATATCTCTGACATCAGTTTTGGTGGAGTGGGATGGAGAATTTAGTGGTCTATTTTTTTTGATGATACCTCCATTTTCATCAAGTGAAGGCTCAACATTAGGTTCCATCAGGCTTGGAACATCCAGATGAGGTACCGGAGTGGAATTGTGATGGTATCTCAATGGAATTCATAATGGGATTACCACACACATCAAAGGTCAATGATTCTATCTAGGTTACCATTATACGACTAACCAAGTAAGATCACTTCCTACCCAACCAGGAGAGGGGATCAATAAAGGTCATGGGATGCATATAAGCCCGAAAAATAGTGCACCTCCAAGGGGTTCCTTCGATGATCATCTCATACAGTGATGAAAAATTTACATCGCAGTTTTAGAATTGATTACAGGAGGATTTCAGGACTAAGACTTTCCCCCTCAGATAGATGGTCAGATGGATCTGACCATACAGACCTTGTAAGACATGCGTTGTGCTTATGTTCTAGTTTTTGGTCACATTTGGGACGACCACCTTCCACTGGTGAGTTTTCAAACAACAAAATCTATCACTCCACCACTAGAATGGAATCGTTTAAGGATTAGTATGAGTATCCATGATTATCACCTTTATGTTCGATAGACCCATGTGAGTCACCCCTCATGGGACTATAGTTGGTATGGGCAACCACTGAGAAGGTGCAGATAATCCCAGAGTGGATGAGGACTACATAAAATAGACAAAAATTATATTATGACAAGAGACGGAGACCCGTTTAGTTCAAGGAGAGAGACCATGTTTTACTTCGGATCTCACCCCGATTGGGGTTGGAGAGATTTGGCTAGGGTGAAAATTTTTCTTGGAGGTTTATCAGACATTTTTATATTCTGAGAAGAGTTGGTGAGGTGTTTTATCGCCTATCTCTCCCCCCACAGATGCATCAGGTGCATAATTTTTTCCACGCATCGTAGTTGTGGAGGTATGTGCAAGATCCATCGCACGTCATCGACATGCATGAGATGGACATTGACGATGAGGCTATGTTTGTGGAGTTCCTATTAAAGATAGATTATTGATAGGAGTGGGTCCTTGATGGAGGACTGATTCCTCTGGTGCATGTTTGGGGGTAGCACATGAATATCAAAGAGAGAACACGAGATCGGGAGGCTCGAATTCGTGCTTCGTACCCCCCATTTGTTTTTTAGCATTATTTTGGCTTAAAATAATATGAAACCCAAAAGGGTGGAGTAATTTAATGTCCAATAAATTCAAGGTATTATTTTATTTATATGCAATTATTTTGAGACCGGACGCACTGAAAACACATAATTCCAAGGCTGGGAGATCTCATAATAGAATTTTGAGCATTTTTTAAGTTCATATAATTATATATGTGAACAGGTTTTTATCTTTTAAAATAGTGCTTGGATCCAAAATATTAGGGCACCGTTGAAATTTGAATGGAGTGATTTTCCTAGAATAGAACTAACATTGACCGACAAGGGTCAACTGAAAATGATAATTTCCAGAGTTTTTGAAAAAAATAACTAAAAAGATATTTTATTTGTTTTTCCAATCTGTTGGGTGATGGCATAGAGGCGCTGCAGTTCTGAGAAAATGTGATAACGAGTCACATTAAATGAAGCTCATTAATGGTTCATTAACATGTAGCATAACGACACATTAATTGATGTTTAATGACACAAAAAGACAACACAACATAAATACTAAGACATGTTTTCCATTTTATGGAATAACTCATTGTAGAAAGGGGATCAAATTTTGGATTTCCTCTAATGAACCTATGACAATATTTCTCTACAACGATGAAAAAATAATGCCAGAAGATCACTAATGATGTCGACACATCACAGTGAACAGGAAAAGATTGTGGTGAACTCTAACATAATATGAATCCTCATTGAAAAGAGAGCTTAAATGATGAACTCAATCAAGTTAGAGTTCATTATTGTTGTGGGTTATCTTTTTTCATTTTTCATTCTAAAATGGTGAATGTGAATCAACCCAAGAGTAGGATGATCCACAGATCGATCGTTAATGCAGAAGGGTGATCCTTTCTGGGGATTTACATAGGGGATGATAATTATTATTAGAATAATGAACTTCAAACACATATCATCCATGTTGTTTCTAAACCTCTATCATAGAGGGCATGTTTTGACATGAACAATGACCTAGCCCCTCTTCCTTGTGTGTTCATCATGGAAGAATATTCAAAATAGTAGTAAGAGGATTCCAAGGCCCTAGTAGAAAAGGAAAAACCAATCAATGGCCGGAGGAAAAGATTTTGCGAAGAATGGACCACCAGAGTGGACCCAATGTTTTGCAGAAGAGCCCGTCAGCATGCTAGAGGGAGCGCCGTGGTTTGTAGGGTCCACAACATGGCATCAGGGGAGACCGATCAGGCCACTAGCTAGTGGTGGGATGAATCCCCTTAGATGAGTTTGTGAAGTGGCCCTTAGTCGTGATCTATGGCTTTTCATGGAACGCAGTCCCCTGACTGGGTGAAAAACTTTGGTAGTCGCATTCGACCATTATCGTTGCAGCACCATGGATGCACTAAAAGTCTATGAATAAGAAAGTCGGTTTGCCAGAGGCAGATTGGGTAGGGAAGCAAGCTAGACCTGCCACCAGCAGGATGGAATAGTACGCAACGGGCTGGGCCGGATGAGATCGGGTCGTCGGGAAACCCGATGAGTTGGACCCCGACCGAACCATGCTGGGTCCAGTGACACCCAATGGGTCTACCTACTGGCCAGGACAGACTGGGCTGACCTAGACCCGAACCATTTTCGGATGGGTTAGTTGAACTAAAAGAGAACATATGGTTCCCCTAGGCTAGAATGGTTGGGTATTTCTGACTGGGTTAGACCTGGCCCAGACGCAACAGACCGTAGTTTACTAAAACGCTAATAACATACAAACCGAGCGTCCAATTGACGAGTTGTTTGTGGAGTTGGAACCCATATAAATAGGAGAATATTTTTTATTACTCTATGGAGTATTTAAGTGAAGTTTAAATATAAAAAATGGCTTGTGGATCATTTATCCTAGAATCAAGTCCACTACGCTTGGAAACCCTACGATTGTATGAGACTTGAAGATTGATGACCAGACACCCTATGTGGATAATCTATGATGGACAACTGGGAAGCGGCACTGTGTGCCCGTGCAGGCCCCTGGTGGAGAATCACTTTGTGTGACTCGATAGACCCATGGTACTCTATAGAAGTACCTCCATATTGAAAAGGTGGGAATCCGCTCTGTGTGACCTAACGAGCACACGGTGGGGTGAGACTCTGTGTGACCCAACATACCAACGATACTCATCAGGGGTGAGTTCCACAGTATCCCAATCTCAATAGAAATTGGTTCTGTGTGACCGGACAAGCCCATTGTACTCATAAGGGATAATTTCTCTAGTATCCCAAGGTGTTCGATGACACGACTTATTTTCATACTTTCGTTAGTCTAGATTATACCCAATGTGATCTATCTTTATTCATAATCATGATTTGTGAATTTACTTCATGATTTTATTTTGGATTGTTTTGTGTTCTTCCATTATAGATTTTTCGTCCCTACTGAGTATTTTGTTACTCACCCCTGCACGGGCTTTTCCCACATGGGTTTTGTAACGCCCTGACCCTAGTTACCCAGAGTCGGTGCATTATTACAAAACATTGGCATGATTACAAGGAATCAAGTCCCGAAGGACCGATTAGTTTAGTAGCATTGAAAACACTAGATACATTCATAAAGTTTTACATTACATCATAAAATGAAAACTACAACAATATAGTCTCCATAGTCCACACTCTTATCCCCTCATACTATCCCTGCAGGTCTTTCATAAATTACTTCTTTATATCCTGGGAAAAATAAATCATAGAAAAGGGGTGAGATCAAATGCCCAATAAGGATAACAATATATCAGAAACTTTCATAAATAAGAATAAACATTCAAGGTAATGTATAACAAAAACAAAATCCATTTAAACTTGAACTTCAACATAGTATGGAAAAAATAAAATGAAATAATGCCATTTACTTATTCACATGGATATTCTACTAATCGAATACTCACATGCAATATCAATAAAAACTTTCATAATGATGGAATGCATAATGCTAGACTATCATAACCACATAGCCAAGGCCTCGTGCCAAGACTACAAATAAGATTTTGCCAAGGCCTTGTGCCAAGACACTAGTTTGTCTCATGAGACCTACCGATGCATCGAGGAGCTATAGCGGGCTCCACCCGTCACTTACTAAGACTAATACATTCCTCATATGAAAATTTTTAAACATAACATAAAAATTCGTATTAAAAATAGCATACGAAATGTCAATACTTTATCCACAAACCATGAATGGTATAAAAATAACACATCCACAGTCAAACATAACTCATTCGATACAATATGGAATATTGTATTGTATCATATTAACCTCAATTGATAATGATGAAGGATATTGACATAGATGAAAATAATCATCAAAACAATTAGAGTGAAATATCCCCCTTTTTCTTGAAATCATTTTTAAGACACACTATTTGTCAAGAGGCCATTTAAAAATATATTTTTGAATCAAAGTGTCCCAGACCACTTTGAAACTTTTAAAAGGAGTTTTAATTTTAAAACTATAATGTCCATATAAATAAAAACAGAAAAACATTTTTAAAACATGGACATTAATGAGGAAGATTTTGAAGAATAAGTCTTTAAAACATTTAAAAATGGTATTTTAGTTAGAGTTTATAACCAAAAGAGAGACACTTGAATACAAATAATTGAGGTAATCAAAACTTTGTAATATCATGAAAATAAATGGATTCATTATATACTATGTAAAAGTACATTATATACACCACATAAAAGTGATTTGGTGTATAACAACAAAGAAGTCTCAAGGGAATGTAAATTGAGATGAAATCTCTCATAAAGGCCGTATCCTTAGGTTAAGGATAAATCAACGACATAATTATGTGTGAAAAATATAAATAAACTTAATATGATTGGATATTTAGTGTAAAACAATCAAAGGACATTCACACATATTCTAGTAAAAACAACACAGATGAATTGGATGTTTATCTCAACAAATCGAGATTGAGTAAAAATTACTCTTTTGAAGTTCATACCGATGACTTGAGAATTTATCAATTTAGTGATTATTTGTATAAAAATTATATCCATAGAAATAGGAGTGGAAATTATGACATAACCAAATGAATAGTGATTCCACACATAATCTTGGAGTAAAATAATCAATGAATTATGCCTAAAGCGGAATGAGTGGAAATTGAAATTTCAAATTGCCTTATTGATTTGGTAACTTATGAAACATGAACCCATGAAAGAAGGTTAATACAATATTGATGTAAATATCCATAAATTATAGTATATTACACAATGAATACAATCATGGGTAGTACACACACCACATGCAATAAATAAGTGGTGAACAATGGAATTCTCACGAAATTAAGAGTGAGATAAGAAACCCCTTACTTTGTACTTTTTCCTTGGTAGACGGCAGGTTAACCTCCTGTATAATGGGGAAATAATTGTTATTGAATTATACAAGAATCATTTACATTAATATGATATCATATATGATCTTTTAACATTGATTTGTTAATAATATCTTAGTATTATTGTTGTTTCAGGTGTTAAGTTACTCGTTTTCTTTTATATGTTTTGTTACGTAAGCCATGTTTGTCATCGATAGGTCGTATCTTATTCATATACAGAATTATATCAAGTACCTAAAAAATATTTTTAAATAATCAAATGATTATTATACTTGAATGGATACGATGGAGAATGAATCTCATCGCGTTCGTGGAGACGGTTGTCCGTACGTACGCACAAGCGACAATATCATTCTTTTGATGTTAAAATAATATATAATTGGATGTTATACCATATAGAAAGAATAATTATCATATTATATTTATTATTTACATTAATTACACATCATTATTATACCCATCCAAAAAATAATTTATTGAATGACAATTACACCACGACGTGGAGACGGTAAGCCATACGTACGTACGTATGGTGACATGTTATTAAAAGGATGGATAGAATACTGAATATGGTTGTACCATATTTATAATAACATTAAAGTATATATAATATACTGGAATTATAATTTTATAATGGTAATAACAAAGAAGGAAGAAGTGGAAGAAGAAAGGAACTTGAAAAAGGGTGGTGAAAACATTCCCTCTTCTTCGGGTTATTCCTTTTGATTTGATCAAAAGGGCTCCTTATTTTGACTTTTTGACTAAATTAAGACCTATAGGATGAAGTGAGGGATGTTTAGAGAGTATTTGGGCAGGTTTTGGCCGATCCAAAAGCCTTTTAAGGTGTTAATTAATGAGAAGGGGGAGTGCCCTTTTATAAGAGGGGTGAGGGGCACCTTTGGAAAAGCTAGAAATATTATTTTATAATAAATTCATATTCGGTTTCTAATGGCTCCAAAGTGAATTATTTAAAAGTTAAGGCGGTGATGAGTTAACAAACACTCAACCAATAGAATTTAGACAGGTTTGGGTCACTATATTAACCTTATCATTAAGTATTAACTCTTAGTAAATTAGTTTCACTTTTACAATGTCTCTTTGTATTTTTATATTATATGGGTAATAAACATACTATATACATTAAAGATACCCCCAAGTGGTCCATTGATGATCCACCTATCATGATATTAGTCTCTTGGCCGAACCTTAGATTTTTTGGAATTTAATATCAATTAATAATATAATTTGTTTTTAAAACTCTTTTATGTCAATTTTTACACTATTCAATAATTGATTTTTGTAAAAATAATAACAGAATGATTACTTAGAAAAAAGTTAATTATATCATTCCTAACATGTCATAATAACCTAGAAAATTAGTTTAATTCATAAAAAGTCTCAAATTATATTTATTTTGGTATCTACAATATCAATCATTTTAATTTTTTACTATTTTGGTAATTACTACATCACCATTGTGTCATAAATAAATTAACTTAGTTAATGTAAAAAATTTATAAATAAAATACCATTATGTATGAAATCCTTTTATCTTTCTAATGAACATTTATAGTCGAAAATCCAACATATATAACTCTATGTGAAAATTGTTTTTCTAAAAGATATATGTTTGTGTCATTTTTGTATTCATTTTAACTTAATTAAAATAAAGAGTCCCTATCACTTACAAGTGGCACTATGGGGTCCCAAAATCGACCCAAAGATTTCCATGGTCGGCCATGTATCAACCAATAATGTTAGGAAACGTTTTAGGGTAATTTGTTATTATTATAATATTATTTTTAACCCATATTTACCGGATTTACCCTTTAACCATGGTAAATAAAATATTTATCGAAGTAATTATTCAAAATGTCTAAAAATAATTGTTATCTATTTACAAAATTTGAACATCCTACTTCCCAATATGGAATCCATTTTTCCAAATTCCAAACACAGAAGTGGCAGAAATTAATTTAAAATTAATTCCCGTTATCAAAACAAAAAGCATGTTTTTAAGATATAATAACTATCAAAAGATTGACACTTGTTTATGTCTAGTTTAATTGTGAAATTATGTCTAATGACAAAAATTGAATTAAATGGTAAAAATATATTCAAAATATACTTTAAAACCACTAAAATTAATAATTTATCAATATTAATTATTTCGATTAAAAATGTTGTTTCTAATTAAAATTTAGTAATTTTCACTATTCATCAAAATATGACAGTTATCCAAAAAGTACCGAAATTTCACCCTAGGATGATTTTGATATTCCTAATCCAAAAATTATGTCTATTTTAAGAGATAGAATTTATAATATTTCAAAAAGTAGGTATTACTATTCATAACGGCTAGTTTGATTGGTTGTGGTGTGTTAGAATCTCAAAGTTGTGTACAATGCACGCCATTGCATTATTAAAAGGGAAACGTAGCGTGGAATCTTGGGGTGTTACAGGTTGTGTCTGGTGTAGACGATATATGACATGGAGGAAGACTTGGTGGCCCATGACTAGGTGGTGAACAGTGATATCATGCCTGTAGGATGTGATTTTATGGCTTCTTGAGGCTAATCAATAATTACACATCCGGTGGGGTTTTCAGTGGATGACTTTCAGGGTTTCGTTGTAATTTCATGTTTTCAGTTAATCTTTTATTGGGTTTTTATTCTCTCCAATTTGTCCTGCAGTAATTACTATTACTAAATAGTTGTTTAGTGGCAAGCAATTTTACAATTCTAGCTTTTGGACATGGTTCTGTGGGTGGGTGCATATCGGTACTTATGAAAATGCCTCCCACATGCAGGTTGATGCCTTCAGCACTAGCCGATAACCCCTGTCCTTTGACATATGGGCATGGGGGATGTCACGGTACATGCTACAGGGGACTGGTCATGACCAAATCAATTTGATATAACACAATATATCAAATTTTAATTTTCTGAAAAAATATAAATCATATATAGGAAAATATTTTAAATAGAAAATCCAAATAGAATTCCTCATATAATAAATATTTTTATGGATATTTAAAAATTCCAAGCCATCATATTAATCAATTTCTCAAAAAGAGGGTGACTCCTCTTTAATTGGTTATTTATAAAGAATAATCTTATAGATAACTATGAGAGTTAATTATTTATGTATTTGAATGTTATGTTCACATTATATTGTGTAAGAAAAACTCCCTTTCCCACATCATGTGTAATGGTATGTTTTGGTTTTCATGAGCCATGTGTGGGTAATATAGAATTTTTTAACAGCCATACACTATTTATAAGGATTTTGTAAAGGTAATCCACAAATCCTAAGCACTATGGAAATGAATTTCCATGTTTCTTATTCTTTTGTAAGGTTACCTCCCTTTATGAGTGTAGGTACCCTATATTTTTCAAAGGTTATGTACCGATATAGATGAATTCCCATAGGCCATGTGAGTTTAACCATAGGAAAATATTTGTAATGTAAGGTAACCATGGTCTTTAAAAAATTATATTTTAATGTAGCCAACATTGTACTTGTAATACCATTTTAATGTTATGCATCATGTATCAATTTCATAAGGGTTGTTTATTTTTCTTAAAATACCAATATAACTTTTCCCATAAATAAAAAAATATGTTTTAATAATCTGTTGATAAAAATATAAAAATAGAAAATAAGATACAATATTCATAGATGAAAAATAATCATTATGAAACACATTAATTACATTCCTCTAGAAAAAAATAAAATTACCTGATAAATAATATTATATTTCATGTGTTCCAGAATAAAAGATTATTAAACAGTATAGAATATTTATGTTGGACATAATTAAAACATACTTGGGAATATGAAAAATCAATGGTCTAATATTATTTTAATAATATCTATATATTACACATATTTTATTACATTCTTCAAATTTTATTGAAGAACTTTTTTACTCCAAAAAATTTCAAACATCTATTTTTGGGTATTTAGAAAGTTATATCTTAGAGAAAATAAATTATAAAGTCCTAATGATTGATTAAATATCTAATAAAACCCATTATAATAATTCAATTTTATTCTATATTTAAATAATGTAACACTCTTTATAAAAAATTGTTAGATTTTAGAAAATGTAGTATTATTCATTTATGGAGAAAATATTTATTACAAAAAATAGTATTATATTTTGATCTCACTATATATATCCTTCTATCATATTTCTATTTTCCATAGAGATGATTATACAATGTTCATTTAATTTCATCAATATCCTTTTGAAATCCATAATAAAATTTTTATTAGATTCAAAATCAGAATATGCCTTTTCATTAGAAATAAAATCTACATTTCCCAATTTGTTAACTTCATTCATAGACTCCATTCAATCATTCTAAATTTTATTCATTTCATACAAGACATTATTAAATCAAAATTTATGATATATATTATTTAATTCCAAATAATCATTATTTTTTAATTTTCTCCCATCAGTTTCAAAAAATTGGAATCCTAATTATTTTTATATTTCTTTTTCTGTGGAACACATATATTCATATTTTTTAATTGATTTTTTTTTAAAATTATTATATTTATCATCTGTATATAAATATTGTTCAATATTTTTTTTCATAATTTCATAATTCAACACTCTACCGATACAATTAATACACAATAGAATTCTTAAAATCATAATCACATCATGAATCAGAATCAATTAATTTTTCTTCATCAGTACTATAATCATGATCAAAATTTTAAGGTTTCATGGTAAAAAGATATTCACGTTCTATTAAATAATTATCCATTAATAAATTATTAGTCTTTTATTTAATGTTTTTAATGTATTTTTTATTTACCTAATAATATAGAGCCATTAGAGCAATATTACATGTTTCTTTTTCACTAATCGAGTCATTGCGTCTATAAGAGTTATCTAAACAATTCCATCCTCCAAAACTAGCATGCCTTTAATTTATACTTTCATGTTTTTCTTCATTTGAATGTATGATATTGGTAATGTCATAAATAATATATTTTTTTCTAGTGACACTCAAAAGGGTGGAGATTTGAAACATCATTTTTATGGTTAGTATTAGTATTATTTTACTATTAGTTTTTTTTATTCTGAATTATTTATTGATTTTTTTTATAAAATTATCAAAAAAAAATTTTCATTATTATGGAAATATCCATACATCTTTTCTAGGACTTGTATTCAGAAGACTGTGGTAATTAATTTATTTTATAATTAAAAGATAAGTTTTTAGACACCTCACCAAAAAATATTTTCACTTCAATTTCATTCTATAAAAAAGAATATATTATTTTTTCAATTGAATATTATCTATAATTATAACATTCATCAATTGTTATATTATTTTCATGCACTATTTTCTAAAATTATCTCAGTTTTCTTTTTTACTGTATATATTTTGTCTCGTGCTTCACCAAGAGCACACATTCCATTTGTGATTCTTATATCCTGGTGAAATATCAAGTTTACTTACTCATCTTCGCCCATCATAAATTCATGGATTTATTTATGAATATTTCATAGATTGGATATTTTATGATTGTATTTCCCATAATGAGTGACTTATAAAATTCTCAAAAATGATTTTTTATCTAAAATGATTATAAATTAATATACATAGTGCACCATATTTAACAGAACAGAATATTCATCACATTATTTTCTAAAAAAAATTCTATATTATTTCCTATAATTGTCCTTGGATTATATTTACATATAGTATAAGTTTTATACATTATTTTATAATTATATAAACATAACTTCTTCATTTATTCCTTCATTCTTCCTTTATAACACCCATAATTATTTCTAAAAAATAATAAATGTGAGGATATTAAAAATCTTTTTCATTAATACCTCCCATATTAAAAAATACTATTTGTTATACTATTAGGTCTAGGATATTCAATTTATCAAAAAAATAAATATAAACTAAATCTATGAGGATTTACTTTTAATACCTATTATTATAATGGGATAAATGGATATAATGGACAAAAGAATGGGAGGTGTATGGTATATGAATATTTATAAATCAAATAATAAATCATATTTTATTATTGTACTAAAAAACAGTGTAATTCTGTTTTTAAAATATAATTTAGTGGATTTGAAATATGAACATGGTATTGTTTTTATTACATAGAATAACAATGATCCTACTCTACTATTCAATCTTCTCTATATAGAGAGATGATGTGTACCCACTATAAAACCAAACATTTAATTGTGTGATAAACTATTTATAGAAACTCCATTTTATAATACCTGATGGAACTACAATTTTGATTTCAGATAAGTGTCACTAAATATTCTAGACTTTTTAAGAGACATAGCCAAAAGACCTTCCTTTTGGTTGGTAAAATGACTCATACAAGATATTATAGTGATTGGGAAAATCATAAACCCAACATTACTACTATAAATATATAAAATAAAATAAAACACTATGAAAAAAAATACAAATAATACATTATGTGAATACATATGTATAATTTTTTGTATCTTAAAGATCTCCCACAACATCAATGGTAGAAAATTGAACATTAATATTCTTTTGTAATTGAACCAATGATATAGTAGTTTTGTTGGACCTTATTGACATATTAATAAATATTTCCATCTCACGGAATATTGTGGAAATTATTCATAGATAAAAATTATATGGTCATATATATACATTATTCTCATTGTTTTTGACTTTTCTAAACATATCACCATCACTCAATGGTTAGAAATCAGAATATAGATACATTTACTTACCTATTTAAACATATCAAATAATAAATATGTAATTTTTTTATTCTATAATTAATAAATTGAACTCATTAAAATGAATTTGAATATTATCATTTGTACATATAAGTGTTTTTTAAACAAAAAGAACCATAATAACTACTCTCACATACAATCTGAAAAACTACTGAAAAATATAGTATTAACTTAAACTCTGTATCTTCATAAATATCTTCAACCATATTATTTTATGTCTATAAAATTGAATAATTTAGTTAGATTATATTATTTTCAATGAAATAATAAATCTAATATAATTTGAATAATTATTCATATTAAAAATACTAAAACAAATCATTTCTCACAATTAATTCATGAGTATATTTGAAATGATTTTAAGAGAATAATTTTTAATCAAACATTTAATAATATTTTTAACAAATATAAAATATTTAAAACTAAAAAAACATATAAAATATTATATATTTCATGGAATAATTAAAAACTGATATATTTTTTTGGTATTGTTGTATATTGACATATTTTGTAATTAATAGAAGAAGATATTTTTAAACTAATTGTAATAGATTATTTCAGTGGATACCATCAGTGTACTACTTATATAATCATGGATTTCCTATTACCTCTATATGCTTTACTATCAGTGTATGATCATCAATGCTACTAGTACATTAGATTGATTCTATAGTTAGGAGATAAAGGTTTTATCATCCGAAATATAGGAAATGATATCTATGAAATGAAGTAAGGATACCATTGTAATAAGGGAACCAGTGTTGGGTAATACCATCGTTGAAATTTTTATAATATATTACTATACCACTGCAAGTGTAGTCTTGAATCATGTGTTCTACCATTGGAATCAATGATAGCATTTAAATAGATCTTCTGATAGAAGTGATAACATACATACATATATATATATATATAGATAGTGATTCCATTAGTGGATAATACCACTTCCTTGATACCATAACCATGAAGAAGCCGATCCCACTACCATTGAGTGAAGATGTAGATTCTTCCATTATAACTTACTAAGAAAAATAATGACCTATAACCTTTATAAGAGAAACTTTATCAGTATTTGTCTATGTTTCAGTGCAACCATTGAAATGGTTGTACGTTTTCTTTATGTTCTATGGATACATTAAAAACTGGTACCTTGGTGATGGTCACCAATACATTGACATGGAGATCTACCCTAAACCATTTGATGATAACGGTGATAGATGTTATGGTGTTACCATTTCACTGATCAACATTCTCTACGAAGTGGAAGAGAACTACAGCGTCCATGAGTTGAAGGATACAGAAAGAGGTAGAATGAGATGATTCTTCCAAGTATTCTCTTCCAAGAAAAGTTCATTTCATGTGAGTGGGTGTTTAGTGTTTCTAAATATTTATGATAACTTGTCATAACCTCATTGAGATGAGTTGTCGGGCATTGTTGCTCATAGGTGGTTGATAGATATAAAATGAAATTATTTATATATATTTGTCCTATTTATGTATATAATTATATAAATAAATATAAATCAATATATAATGATAAATACAAGAAAAGATATTTATATATATGATATAAACTTTTATATAAAAACTAAAATTAATATTTTAACATTTTAAAAAATAATAATTATAGAAATATATTTCATAATAATAAAAATAATAATTTATTTCATATTTAAAAATTAAAAATACATAATTTCAACTCCTAAAATTAAAAATTAAATTAAAAATAAAGATTATTAAATAGAATTCCTAATTTAGAAAATAGTTATTCAAATTCAAAAATAAGTTTTTAAATATTAATCAATAACAATTAAATGATATAAAATATAGTTATTTAAGGGGTTAGATATTCAATTTATCGTAAAAATAAACCAAATAATGTATTTTACTCCCCACACTAAAACATATTAGTGAATAATATCATCAAACACCACTCTTAGGTTAATTATTTCATGTAATGAGTAAAAAAAGTCCTTCTCAATGAATAAGTGTCCATTTTCCCATTTCTAGTTGTGTATGCAATATAAAATTCAAAATTATAAATATTCTCAACCCAAAATATATTTCATACGTTTATTCCTTTTTAAATAAAATATACTACAATGAATTACTATCTGAATATAAATTATACTCCTTTAAAAAATGAATGTTATACTACATCTTTGGATCACAAATCACTATAATAAACTCCTAGTCATGAGTAGTATAATTATTCTCATGATGGAATAATGGGAAATAACCATAAGCAATCACATATATTCCCTCCATTACACACCACCAAATACCATAATTGTGGAATTTTAGAAACCAACATAGCCCAATCCTGGTATGTGAGAAATCACAGTTAGACGTGAAGTCAAACTCTCCTTCAATACCTCAAATGATATTTTAATCTTCACATTCCACTCAATATTAACATCTTTATATGTTAAATTGTGGAATATATATATTATTTGGAAATATTCAATAAAATTTCTATTGTAACCAACCATAACCAAGAAACTCTAAATCTTAAACACATTTCTGATTTTTTTTGAAGAAATCGATTCCGGTCTATTTTATGGATTCACTGAGATTACCCTTTCAGATATAACATTTCTTAGAAACATTACTTCCTAAATACAATACACAAACATAAAAAGATTTATATATTTATGATGTTCATTTAATGTCATGAGTAAAAATATTTAGAAGATCTATGTGTTCTCCCTCTAAAGTAAAATAAACTAAAAAATGATTCATGAAAGAAACCATGAATATTTCCACGAATTGATGAATGAAATGATTCATCAACGACATAATCACCAATGTTGTGTTTTTGAAAGAATATGGATTAATTAATGTTGATTTGGAAATATCATTTTCATAGAATATTATATGATCACACCTTAATTACATATCTATCCCAGAATATCACCATGATCCCTTAAGATGATCAAAAAGTAAATTAATTATATGAAAAGGACTCTTGATGTTATGATACACATGCTTTAGATATCTATAATCAACAAAATCATAAAAACTGTCATCTTCATTCCATTCCAAGAGATCTAGTGGAACCTATGATGAGATGATTAGATGAAGAAATAACATAGATTCAACGTTATTATTATTAAATTTATACTCTTTTAACTTAATGGGTTATATGAGATATTAATGAAATGATATGGTTTTCATCATTAGGAGAAAGTTGTTTAAAAACATGACATCCCACTAGTAATGAAATATGGAAAATTTATTAAGAAATACCTTATAGACCAAATCCTCTATTAAATAAATAATTTCATTTTACTACTACTATGTGAAATCAAGAAAAAAAATATGAAAATTGGAATGGATCATTCATACCTCCTGAACTATGACCCCCGTACTCCCGAATCTAGGATTAAATTCACCCGGAATGAAATGATAAATGGAATCATGAGTTAAAAACTGAACCTTTTGAAGATAGTAATTAATATGGTATTTAAAACTAAAAGAATAAATTCTAATCAACATGTTCAATATATAATGGTCATATACTAAATAATCTCACATGAACACATGGTAGGTTATTATATCATGGCACATAGAACACTTAAAACACTATTTTTTCCTCCTTCCAATGGGAGTCAAATATTGAATTATAAATTACATAAGATGAAATCATATTTCAATAATTTAATAAAAAATTGATATAAAATAATGAGATGCATTAGTATCAAAAAATCATACCTATATAAGATAAAATAAACATCCTACCTCTCATAGAAACTGGGACCACACCAAATTCCTCTTGTCCATACTATGATACATAAAGGAATCCATCTTAAGCTTCACCCTACTCTTTCATTGATACATGATTTTCCCTATGGCGATACAATGATATCCACCACCTTTCACTGAATATGGTTGAACATTAGAAACGTTGTAACGGTGGATAAAACTCTTCTACATTAGGACATTTTTTTGAAAAATTGGTCAATATGATCAGAGTTCTGGAAATGATGGAGATTCCTAGGTGATACAATGAAATAGGTCCTATAATTATAGGTCTTCCACACTGATATAAAACCGCATGGTAATGACCCAAAAAATTACACAAAAATAAATTGAGAGTCCTTATTATGCATTTTTTCTTAGCTAGATGATACATCCAGGATTCCCCTGAAGAAAATGAATTTCCACATAATCCCATCTTCCCACCATGGTTTTCCTTTCATACATCAATCTTATCAGCCACCTCATTAATAGTATGTAAGTACAAGAGAATCATTATTTAATAAATATCATCAACCACTGTCATCTGGATCCTCTAAGAATTAACATATTAATTGGAATCAATCCTGATTAACATATAAAGTTTAATAAGGATACTTTTATCATACTCCATAATGAAATGATCCTCTTTACCCATGGTTAAAAATTAATGAGTCTTCAATACTTTTATTGTTTTGATGAAACACTACTGATTGAAGACCTTTATAAATGTATTCTAGGAAACACCATCATATAACATAGATTTCACAATGGGGTCCCACCATTTTCATGCTAGACTATTAAGAATATACATGGTTAATCCCATTATTGTGACCTCCAGAGTCTTCAAGAAGTGTAAAATACTTTTAATTCATCCAATCCACAAATCATGTTCATGGGTTATTTTTTCACTTTGACTGATAGGTATATTCAAATTATTTAGTTGAAAATCTGTATCCACCATCTATGCGTTGTTTCCAACACCAATTCAACTAACCATGTAGATTGTTATGATGACCTCATCCCCAATGAAGGGTTTATTAGAAATATATCTTATAGAAACCGGTCAAAATATTATCTCATGGACATGAAATATCTCATCTAGGAGGTAATATATATATATATAATTATATTTACAACACCTAATTTACTTATTAATACCTCTAAATAACATGATAAAAATACTAAATCCATATTTATTCCCCTAAATAATAATTACTTATGGATAATTTTATTAAATGAACAAGAGTTGAATACATTAAAAAATATATGTCTGTAGATTTTTCATCTAAATAACTCCAAAACAATGTACACCTAAATAACTCAAAAATTACTAAATTAATGAGTAAAATTCCCTAACCACCCATGTTAACTCATGGTCCAATTAAAAATTGTGGTCTAATTGCACCCTTCTTCCCTAATTACTTGAATTATGATTGTCTTACTAAAGTCCACTAAGTCACAAAAACTAAGAACTAGTCGTTTCATAAAAATTAATTCTATTTATGCTCTCAAATGTTTTTATGATCTAACATGGTTGAACCTGATATCAGACCAATGATGGCTCTCCATAAGTTGAATATCAACACATAAACCATTAGTATACATTCACCTTAAATGGTAACAAATTGTATATCATGTATCACAATATAAATATATCAATCAGATAAAAATGTGTAAAAAATATAAATAAAAACCATGAGATATTTAAAACCAAGGAAAAAGATAAATCCAAAAAATAAAACCAAAAGAAATACCATTATAAATACCCCATGTTAAAATCTTTCACCAGCATCCAATCCCACTATGATCACAATGTCAACCATATGGAGTCCTCATGATACATGAAACCCTTCCAATTACCTATATCCTACAAAACCAAATCATCATATTCCCAAAGTCATATGATAGGTGTGGTTAAAGTACCATTTATTATACCACCATGAATCTATAAAATTCAAATAATCACATAACCATTATTTCTATAATTAAAATAACGAATGTTTCACAATGATCATTCAATAAAAAACATTCATTCATAAAACAAATTTTTGGTTTTTCATTCAAAAATATTTTATTTAAATCTATACAAATAAGAAAATGAACATGAATAAAAATATATATTTTCGTACTCAAAACTAATAATATCTAAAAAGATTAACATGTGGGATCAATAATATGATAAATAAATGGGACTATGAATAAAACATAAAATGATATTTAATATAACATAATAAATAAAGATGAATATAAAAAAGAACTAATATTAAGTAATTTGAATCCTATTTATAGTGATTCTTTCTATAGTATATGTATATCAAAATCAAAACTCCTAGGGGTGATACACACACTATGGTTATCATATGTCATTATCCTAATGCACACAAGGTTCCAAAACATTTACCTCGAACAACCTTACCCAAAAAATCAATGAGAACATACTAATAATTTTATAAAAAAAATAATAGGTGTGGAATAATTTTTCCAATGATTCGAAATGCATTCTACATTTAATAACATATTTGTGGAATTTCATCAATCACATAATTTTTCTGAAAATCTTTCTAAATAAAACCTCCATAAAACCAATCTTTACACCCCAATAATATGGTATTTAGAAAATATACACTAATACAATTCAAATAAATGACTTTTAGAAACAAAACCAAGTAATTTAACAAGAACAATAATTAAATCATGAATTTAAACAATTTGAAAAAAGTCTCATACCTTTCCAACTAAGAAAAAATCATGGCCTTTGAAAAGTGGAATTTATATTTTGAGATTTATCCTTACAATCCTATATCATTAAAACAGTTAATTCCATAATAAATACTCAAGATCTATAAATAATGACTGAATAGAGTTCTAACGATATAAGAGGTAGAGTGATAAATTGAGGGTTTAGAAGAAAAAATATAAACAACGATTTGATTTATAAATTCCCAAAAGAGGTCCAGAGAAATTGATTTAAAATCTATATAATACCAAAAGCTGAATCTCTTATAGTTTTATATAAGGGATATATTCTGGTAATGAGGCAATAAGATTATATTTGAGATTAATACTAGAGAAATAATTGTTGTAATTATAAAATTTATTAAATGTGATTGGGTCTCATGATTTCACCACATAATTAGAAAAACTATGTTAAAACCATAGGGTTCCCTCAATAAATTTAAAATTAAACAACATGGTTTATGAGGATACTATTCATGGTCAGAAAAACCATGCGAGTGATCATAAAATCCACACAGATAAATGGTTTTATCCAATATCTCTCTTCTAATTAGTCTTTTATTGAAATATTACCTTATCAATAAAGGTTTATATGTCTCAATATATCTTTATTGAAATATGATTGATATTCACCAATTGTTTCATTTTTGTATATATTTTCAATTGATTTAATTTTATAATAGTTATCATGAAATCAATGTTATTTACAAATCCATATAAAAATTTATCTTTAATGGGTAAAAATTACAAAGGTAACCACGATTTAATGGGTTTTTTCCAATCATCTGGATTCATTGAGTTATATTTATTCTTCTCCAAATTATTTATTTCATTATTTATTTCTTTAGAAATATTATTTTATATTATTGTATGTGATATTCCACTCAAGATAAAATTGACTTCAAAAATCCAATGATGATACTATGATTAATTTCTTCCTCAAATATTATTTTAATATTAAATATAATCTTTATACAGTATTAAGATGTTTTCTCCGCTATATCTATATTTTCCATTCCCACAAATTTTATCCTTTTTATTTGGAAACCAAAATACTTGTTATCCAATGATACATTTACATATCTCTTTACCTTTTTATCAAAATGATAGCTTAATTTCAATCTTTAAAATGTGTTATGAAATAATGAAATTTTAATATAGTGGAATTAATTTAATTACATGTTTTATTCTCTTCTATTTGACTCCACATTTCCCAGAATTATACACTATATCTTTTCAAGAATCAAATATTGATTATTTTTTAAAATTTTATTTTTTCATGTTTTTATACATTACTATTTCGAAAAAACATATTTGAAACTAATGAGTAACATATTATTTAATGACAATGTTAATTAATTTCTTTTTAAAACACTAACATATATAATTGCTTCTATTTTTATCATTAATCAAAATTGGTCTATTTCCTTGGAAGTATAAATCCTTTAATTATCTCTTAAATTGTCTTATATGTTTTTGGGGGATTGAAAACATGGAATTATTTTACATATTTTTTACATTCCTAATCAAGAAATTTCAACAAAAATATCTTTTTATAATGTGTATCCTATTTTAATAAAATATGTTTTCTTCTGCATACTAAATGGTTTTCACAAATAATCACATAAATCTATTAATTGGTGAATGTTTTAGAAAAACTGTCTACCAAGTATCTATGTGCTGGAAATACCATATACTTCACCATATTTTGTTAAAGGGTATTTACCTATAATGTTTCTAAATATTATTTAATACCCATATATTTTCCATGGGATATCATGTAACATTTTTTAATTGAATCATGAATGATCCCCTTATGTGATTCAACTTGAAAATATATGAAACCCATTTTCTATCAATGGGGTTTTCATTATATGATGCATTACTAATATCTAGTGGCTTACATATGAATGGTAAATAATTATATGAGGGTTGTGAAAGGTAAATCCATCCAATAAATTTTGTAATGATTTATATCCCATGAGATAATGGGAATGTAGTTGTGAAGCTCGATCAACCATGAAAATGGGTAAGTGAAGCCTAGTTGACTAAGGGAAATAGATAGTGATTCTAGATCCACTAAGGGGATTATGTTTTCATTCCAGATACAAAATATTTTGATTCATATTATTATATATTTTCTTCATTGGTATGTTTTAAAATGTATCCATGCAATGAAATATCATATAATATGTCAAGCTTAGGTACTTAGGCTTTATATTTTGATAAATATCCATGTTTATTTCTGTATTATTTTATAATGTTATTTTTATACACCTTGAGTATTCTCTAATATCCATATTCTTATCTTTTTCTCACATATGATAATAATTTCATATATATTAAGCTTAAATTTATAGAGAATATGTGCATGACCCTTTTTATGTCTTCATTCCTGATGTTTTAATGATTAGTGCAACTTTTTAGGAGACTAGAAGTTGTACTAAAGGTGTTCCGTTATAGATAAATTTTCACTACTATGGTAAAAGTTGTTTCTTAAGTTGATATTCCTAAAAAAACTAAACATTATTTTCTTATTATTATGAGAATATTTAAGAAGTGTTATGTAAATCATAGTGAAATGATGTAAAATAAACATATTTTTATCTTCACTCCGTATAGTTGGTATCAAAGTACATTTTATTTATGTTTTATGGAGAAGTAATATATTTTTTGTGATTAGCATTATATATATTTGATGAAAACAAAATAAATGGTATTATATAAAAGATAATATCACAAATGTTTTATGGATTAGATATCATGATGTTTTCTTTTAATGAAATCACTATATTGAAATGAATATGTCGATTTATTATCATTAACATTTGCATATGGTGGTAAAAATCATAAAATGGTTTTCTGGGTATTAACTCAATCTTTACATGGTGTATTGAAAAATGTCCTAACTACACTTATTTTTTGACACTCTCAGGGGATATTCTATGAAAAAAAAATCATATTCTCCTCTTGAATTATAAAAAATAACGAGACGACATTTTTTAGGAATAGTGAGAGAACCTATTAGGAAATAGACAATGAATACCCTTGATTTGAGAATTGGGATTCATTAGTTTTTTTATACTCACCATTAATGTATTATTTATTCTATGATCATATTTTTCCACAATAATGTTTATAATTTCTTATACTCTCTTGTTAACTATTTTCAGTTTTTATAATGGATGATGATAGAAGCAACCACGTTATTGATGGTTTCTATGGATAGTGTGTAGATTGTTACAATAATATTCTTAATGGGATATGAAATATTATAAGTAAACGACTTTATTACATTACATAATATTGAATTTTAGTCAATAACACACTTCCTCTAACAATGAGGATCTTTTCTAGTTTATTTTAGATAATAGGGATATAAAACATACATAACATTCCACATTTATAAACAGTGGATTCCAGAAAACTAGTATCCATTTTATTTAAAATATAAAACTTTTCCAATAAAACTTGTTTTCTTTGAAAGATATTCATAACATTTAAATTGGATTCCTTTTTTGTCTTACACATCCTTATACCCTATAAAAATTAATTAAAAACATTGGATGATCAGAAAAAGAATAGTAAGGGATATAAAAAGACGGAAAGAAAACATTAGTTCATGAATACATGTAAATGTATGAAATAATTTACAAAATGACACACTTTTCACCTATATATACTTAATTTTTGAAACAAGAGATTTATATGAGATTTAAAAGAAAATAAAGAACAAAATAGAACCATAATGGTATCATTGAAAATTAATTACATAATATTGCAACCCTATCAGCTACCTTATATTCTTTATCCCTCATGGAATCCCAACAATAAAAACAACATCTCTACCTCATTGTGTACCCATTAAAGTTACACATGGAGTAACCATACAAATGACCTATAATATACACATACCCAATGAATTGGAGGGAGATATTTATCCCACCTATCATCATAATAAATTTCCAAGCACCTTAACATAATCATACAACATGAATAATAGTGTAAAAATGTGTCTTTTGAATTTTTCAAAATAGTATTTTAAATGAGGATTTTAAAAGAAAAGCCTCATACAAATATCATATAAATGATGTGAGACATAATAGAGTGGATGTAATATGTATATAAACTGTAAATACAACAAATTAAACATAATATATAAAAAATTAATCACACAAAAAAAATTAATACAACCTAATTTATGATGTAGAAGGTTAACCCATGGAATGGAAATTAGGATAATAATTCCCAAACCTTATGTTGGTCTTAATTCTATTGTCTTTAAAGATCATATATAATGGTTAAATGAGTGTTATTAATATCGTAAAAAAAATATTCATGTTTATAACACCTTATATGATCATTTTGTAACATTATTTCACCCTTTAATTATTATTATTTTGTTCCTTCAATTGTTTCAATTGCGTTCTTTACATGATTTCCACGGCCGGTTTGTATTTGATTTTCTTATCGTATGGAAATAAAACTCCATAAGTGGAATTAATTTGTATTCATGTGTTTCCAGAATACTTAATTATTCCATAACTGATTTTTAATATAGTAAATGAGGATGAATCTTTATATTAATATTTGGTGATATCCATTTTGATTATTTTGGTGGTTCAATGATAATAAGAACCTAGTCTCATTATATAACATATTATTATGTATATATGTTAAATATATTAAATTAAAGAGGATAAGTCATAAAATTTAAAATTATTTTCATCCACTAAATGGTTTAATATCCAATTTTTATTAAAGTAAAGGAAATTGAAGACACATCGTCCACGATATCGGTAAATCAATACATCATAGATGATGTTTTTATTTGTAGAATAAGAGGATGAGTAGAGGAATAATGATGATTAATTTTTCCATAAACATGATAAAAATATAGAACATATTTAATATCAGATCTTTCATTCCTCTTGGTTAAGGGAAGGAGAATAAATTATATGAAAAGTAAAGAATTGAAAAAGAAAACACTAGATAATGAAAGAGGATCCTTACTTCTTGATATCTTATCCTTGAGATCCTCCTTAAGGATATTGGTTTTGGCCTTTTGTTGAGACTAGTAGGTATTAGAAATGGGTTAGTGGATTGGGAAGAGTATTTTTTAGAACATAGACAAGGATCAAGGCTTCAGTGGTGTGAGAGGAAGGGGGTGGTGATGATGGTATTTATCGTGGTGGGTAGGAGGGGTTTTGCAATATTTTAATCAATTGTTTAATATTATAAATATAGAATATGAATAGTCTTGATTAATGTAGCCAAAAACAAAAATAAGTGATTGTTAGCTCAATAAAATTCCCGTCTACATCATCCATGACTAAATCACAATGTAGAAATATATTTATTTAGCCTTTTTTGTTAATTATTGAATTTTCAATATTCCCCAAAAATTCAAATATTTCAGAACATTCCTATAAATTCACCCTAAGAATTATCTGATGTGTAGAATTTAAAAATGATATTTATTCTTCGAAAAAATTCTATATATGAATCCATTTATTTTTATATAAAATAATATTTTATTCCATAAATAAAAATTTTGAAACTATAAGTGATTTTGTAACACCTCAATAAATTAATATTGATCACATTATTTAATACCATTAAATAAATAAATTAATAAAATGAGTTAATATTTATAAGTATCGTATTCCTATTTATATTACTATTCATAAGGTAGGTTTATATTCAACAAAAATATCAACATGGTTCTATCAGACTCCAAATAACATACTAATTGCAAACGTAGATGTCAATTTTTCATTATTCCAAACATAAAAGCAGGACAAAATTTTTTAACAACACGATTATAAATATATCCATAAAACAAAGTTTCATTATGAATTGACTAACTGTTTTATTTGTTTCAAATTATTTTTTTAAAACCTTAGGGTTTTAAAATCTACACACCTTCTAGAAATTTATTCCTCGCAATTTTATTTACTTATCAAACATGTGAGTGGGACATTTCCCTATTTTTAGATTCCCATTTTTATTCTTCAACCATATAGTTTCTCTTGAAATCCTTTTCCTAGTGGATTTCATTATTCTAAAATGAATTTTGCCTTCATTCAAAAATCTAAATAGGTTTCCCAAACAAAGGTAATCTTCTAACTAAATGGCTTTTAGGATAAAAACATGACATGAATTGGAACATACATTCTCAATATACAATCATGAAAAACATTGTGTACCTCAGATAAACTCGAAGGAAAAGATACTCAACAATTGACTGGTCCATCTTTCTCAAGGATTTCAGAAGGTCAAATGGACCAGGGAATTGGATTTCCTTTCTTAATAAAATGAATAAAACATTTCCATAGTGATATTTTTATAAAAACATGATCACCTACCTTAAAAGATTAGTATTTCCTCTTGTTGTATGAATACCTTTTCTTTTTTCCTCAAATCATTCCTCATGTGTTTCAAGATCATCATCACTTTTTCATCCAATTACTATGTTTATTCTTGTCAAGTCGACTTCCTTTCCCTAACTTCATCCCAAAAATCATGAGTTTGACACTGCTTCTATAACACCCCAGGTAAATAAAGAATATGAAATTTTTACATTTATCCATATTTGTGAATAAAATATTAATATTACTTTAAAGGGGATACTATGCACGATGGTGTACCCAATACACAACAACGAGTTTCTTGGGAATCTTACGTTGCACTCTAGTAATAAAATAATATTATTTTAAATTGTAGATAACGCCTAGCCATTGTAATTGCGGGAATGAACAGAACTAACTACAAAATGATTATATATGTTTGTCAAATATTTTTACTTTTTACAATAAATGTTAGAGGATTAAAAATGCGAATGAATCCAATTTTAAGTGTAAACATTCTAATATTCTTTAAAAGGTCGATTAACCACCTTTTGATGGAGAACTTCTTTTAAATACAATTTTTGAAAATTTTATGTGTTATATTTTAAAAATTAAAATTCTTCTTTTCAATCAGGACATAAAAATTTACTTTGTGTAAATTTTTGGTATTTTTCAAATAGAGTTCATTTTTAATGAATACTGAAAAATGTTGTATTTTAATTAAAAACCTCTTTTTAGTGTAATTTATTTATATGATTAGATTATATTCTGAATTGTTTTTAAAGTAAAATTAGAATATATTTTTATTATTTAATCCAATATTGGTCATTGAATTAATTTCACTTTGAAATTGGACTTAAACTAGTGCCAATCTTTTAATAGATATTGTTTCTTTAAAACACGCTTTTTTGTTTTGACAACATGAATTAATTATTAAATTAATTGATGCAACTTATATGTTTTGAATTTTTTAAAATAGACATCATTTTCGAATTCGGAATATCAAATATAGCTTAGGGTGAATTTTTGGTATTTTTCTGAAAAACTTCAATTTTTGATGAATAGTGAAACCACTAAGTGGTAGTTTAAAAACTGTTTTTTCGTTTAAATGAAACTTTACCACTTCTGTGGTTTGAATTTCAAAAATCCGACATACATGGTTGTCATTAGGATGTAAAATGTGGTTCAATGGGATTAAAATATTTTTTTGGTGAATAGTAACTCTTAAGTTTTCAATCGTGATTAGAGGTAATTAGTGTAATTTAAAGTAATGATAATGTTATAATAATATGAAATGATCTTGACACATGTTCTACACTTATTGGATGAGTCATTGCCGTCCAATAAAATCCAAGGGTCAACTTGGGGACCCCATGGAGCCACTTTGCTTGGAATGTGACATTAATACCTTTTTATTTTTAGTTAAAATTAAAATGAAACAAACATGTGTTTTTTTACTAAAAAAATTTTACATGGGGTTATATAAGAAATATTTTTTACTATAAATATTCATTAGAAAAATATAAAAATATTTCCTACATCATGATATTTTTTTTATAATTTTTAGACATTAAATAAATTAATTTATTTATGACACCATGATGATGCAGTGATTACCTCATAAATGAACAATTTAAATAAAATGAGAATATTGGGTGAAATCTATGTCTTACACATGTCAAAAACCTATTGGATGGGTGGATTCCGAACCCTTATCACCTTATCCTAGAAATATATCCTTTTGGGACATTTAAAATCCGAAAATCATTTTATAATAAAGTAATATTTTATAACTTTCCAAGAGTGCCCCTCCTCTCCTCTTATAAAAGGCCCCCACCTCTACCAACTTACACACACCTCTCAAGAATTTGGCTAGGACAACCCTGTCCATATAATCTCTTCACATCCCTCTCTTCATCATTGAAGCCTCACTTTAGGCAGAATCCTTTCCAAGGTAGCCTTTGAGCTCAAATCAAAGAGTGATTCCCGATTTAAAGGTAATGTCTTCCCTTGTGTTCTTTTGTTTTATTTTGCTTCTCTAAACCCCTAAACTATTTTTAGTACTTTTTTTTGTAACAAAAACAGTATCTTAAATATATTAGGATGTTTGTATAATAAGGATTCGAGCTACACTTTCACAAACCTCCGTCTAATGGTTAAAGAACATACTGTTTCTGTGGATGGTGAATTACTACCTCACGAAACGATGATTGTTCAATATTATTTTAACACCTTCAAAGGTGGCCATTAAGATGTCACTATATTTATATATGATATATAATATGTTTTTGTTTTTTTAATCTTCTTTATGTTTCATTTATGGAATACCTTAATGGTTTCCATTATGGGTAAACATGATATCTTCATTTTAGGAAGTGCGGACTACCACCCCCTCAAAGTGATTTGATTCGTTAATGCCATATGTGGGACGTATAATGGATGGAATTAATGGTATTACATAAAATATCCTACTGGAATTATAATATACCTTTATATCATTATTATTTAATTCCATTGAATACAAAAATAAAAGAAATGAAAGTAGCGTTCATGCGTACGTATGGCTTACCGTCTTCGTGAATGGTACATTTCATTTCTTATTTCCAAATGTTATGTACTATTATAAGTACAAATATATAATGGATATTTATGTAATATATTGCATCTAAATTATGGATATCATTCTGGAATTATAATATATATATCTCTCATTTTTTTTAATTCCATTAATATGACCAAAAATGAATGTAGCGTTCATGCATGCGTACGACCTACCATCTCCATGAACGGTGCTTTTAAATTTTTATCTCTAACTGCTATAGAATAGTATAAAATGATTATATAATGGATATATATGATATTTAAAACATCAATACTATTCTGGATATGATGTACCTATAACTACATGGAAAATTCTTTTCCAACAAGTTCAATTTTAACTCATGTACCGAACATCGACAAAAACGTCTGATATGAACTCACTTTATTAACCAATTACTATAACATTATAATATGTGATATGAACTGCATAATAATCTTTAAATTAGGTACTTAATAAATTATAAATTGACCAAATTTTATTATTCAGGAGATTAAAGAACGATCGAGTCATGTCGGACACGAGGTAAGGGATCCAACCTCTCTCTTTCTTTTTAAGTACTCTCTTTTATGTCATTTCTTTTAAGATCATCTTTCTTATGTTTGGGGATGTTATTTTATATTCCTTATACTGTAAATTTTATGTTAATATGATGAGATACCCTATTTTTTCTCATCAATCCATTTTGGATGTTTTGAGTGGTGATGTTAGGCTGCCGAATTTTCGTAAGGGATCCAACCTCTCTCTTTCTTTTTATGTACTCTCTTTTATGTCATTTCTTTTAATCTCGTATTTCTTATGTTTGGGGATGTTATTTTATTTTCATCATACCGTAATTTTTATGTTCATATGATGAGATACCTTATTTTCTCTCATCATTCCATTTTGGATGTTTTGAGTGGCGCCGTTAGGCTGCCGAATTTTCGTAAGGGATCGTACCTTTTTCTTTCTTTTTAAGTACGCTCTTTTATGTCGTTTCTTTTAAGCTCCTATTTATTAGTTGGGGGATGTTCTTTTATATTCCTATTACTATATGTTCTATGTTCATTTGATGATAGACCCTATTTTATTTCATCATTCCATTTTTTTGGAAGTTTTATGTGGTGTCGTTTGGCTGCCGAGTTTTTGTAAGGGGTTTTTCATCTCA
The DNA here is from genome assembly GCA_963277665.1 of Viscum album. Lineage (NCBI taxonomy): Eukaryota > Viridiplantae > Streptophyta > Magnoliopsida > Santalales > Viscaceae > Viscum > Viscum album. Next base: position 778,904,104 of record OY728163.1, on the reverse strand, counting down.
CTTTTATTCCCGTGAGATTTATGCTACATTTTACACCATTTCCTTTGAGTGGTATATGTACTTCCCATTATTTTACTTTTTGTGTAATATACTTTCGTTTATGAGTATTTTCATCAGTGTTGTATTGTCCTTCTTTCATGGTGTGTATGTTTCGAAAGATACCCATGTCGGTAAGGGAACCTTTCACCCTCCTCTTTTTCAAAGACATCTTTTGTTGGGTATTTTAATTTACATATTGTAATGTTGGGATATGTTTTTCTATATCCTTATTGATGTAAATTTTATGTCCAAGTGAAAAGTTACCCTTTTTATCTCTCATCAACTCATTTTCTAAATTTTGATGTGATGTCGTTAGGCTGTCGAATTTATGCAAGGGAACTTCTTATCCCAATTTTAAGTCTTTGGGATGAACTTGCACTCCTTGAATATGTCGTTCTATGAATATGTGTGGATAACCTTTGATTTTTTACACTTAATATCCACTTATATTTGGTGTATTATTTTTTCACACATAATTATGTAATTGATTTATCCATAATCCAAGGATACCGTATTTTAATGGGACTTCATCTCAATCTCATTTCATTGAGGCGTATTTTGTTTTATACAAAACCTTCCTTTATACGGTGTGTAAACACCTTTTAATTTTATGTTTACCCAAAAGGAATCTTTTTATATGAAGCGTTTTACTAAATGACAAAAGGGAATGTTTTTGTCATACGTATGCGGCGACAACAACTTCTTCGCCACGGTGACCATTATTTGAGTTTAGGCTTCCTCTACAAGCCATACCTTTTTTAAATGAAAAATAAATACCATGTTTTACTTTTCTTTTATTTTGGTATTGAAAATGGTTTTCATAATTTTTTTATATCAATGCGTTGTATTGATATCTTGTGATTGAAAAGTGGAAATGTTATGTTTCCTTTATGCGTGGTTTATATGATACGAGTACGGTATTGTTCTTGGGAATTATTATGAAGACAGGTGGTTCTGTGATAAACTAAGGGTGGGTGAGCCCGGTATAGCTCTACAATGCATTGGGTAATGCGAAGGAGTTAAACATTAAGGTTTCTCCAAAGAGATTTAGGGAATATACTGTGATCGGTATTCCAAACGTAACCAAGAGGGTTACTTCCTATTTAAGAATGTTATGAATGCCTCAAGTTACTTTTATGCCTTATGATTTCTATGATTTATTCATGATTTGATGAGTTATATTAAAATTCTTATGTTTTATGAGTAATGTATGATTTCATACATGGAATAATGTTTTCTTTTCATACTTTTATTTCCCTTATTGAGCTTTTTATGCTCATCCCAAGTTTTTGAAATGTTTTTCACAGGTCAAGGGAAAGGTGAATGATATGATGATAGTGTCATGGAAGTGTCAAGAAAGAATCCATGTTTTTTTAAATATGTTTATGTTGATGGGAAAAAATGAATACTATATTTTATGTAACCACTTTGTTTAAATGTGGAAAGTAATACATGTTTTATGATCTAATTATCAAAAACTCTAAACCTGAAAGGATCCTCAATGTGAATTGTTCATTTAATTCAATATTAAGTAAGGTTTAAGGTCAGGGACTTATAGCTTCCCATAAAATTCCTCAAAAGGTCACATCTATATAATAGAAAGAAAACTATTATTATAAAAAAACTAAACTAATGATAGATGATGATCCCAACTTCCCAGGTAGTCCATTGAACAACCACGAAAAATATCCTCTAAATTTTGAGTCATTCGTTGTGACTTCACATATGATTGAGGATGAAAAGTTTTACTGAAATTTAAATCTTTACCAAATGACTTCAAAAGGCTCTTCTAATACAAAAAATGGACCCGGGATCCCAGTCAGACACAATGGAAAGAGGCACTCCATGTAACCTTCCAATCTATTTGTGGTACAATCATGAAAGTTGATCCAAAGACATTATATATCAAATAGTAAGTAAATGTTCATATTTAGCCAGTCCAACAACAATATCCATGATTTCATTTTTATCTTGATAAGTCTTTGGTACTACCATAATGAAGTTCATAGATATATTTTCCCATTTTCACTCTAGTACTGGTAAATGCTGAATCATACCCTTCAGTAACTAATGCTCTACATTTACCTATTGACATGTCAAATCATTCACAGTAAACTCTATAGTATCTATCTTTATTTCATCCCATATATAATACTACTGAAGATCTCTATACATCACTGTGATTCCAGGATATATTGAAAATAGATAACTATGATCTTCACACAATAAATAATTATTAAACTGGGAATTAAAAGGCACACACAATCTTTTTCCAAATCATAAAACATAATATTTATCAAGGATAAATTATAGAAAGTTTCAAATTTTAAGCATTTAAACATTTTTCTATAGTTTAGGGTCTTCCTTCTATGATTTCATAATTCTATCTAATCATAATAACTATACTGAAACATGACACAAAATAAAGGTATTTCTAAAACCAAAACTTCTAAGAAAAAATTCATCAAATCATAAATCAAGGTATCATGTTCCAAACGTAACATGGTTAATGAATAATTATTTATTCAAATCATGGAATCTTCCACATTTTTTATTTTCTAGGTTGATAATTGACCATTTAATTATAATGTATTATCAGTTCAAGCCATCTTATCTACCTTGTGTTTAATTCCTACTAAGTGACTATATACTTCAGACTTTTATGGTCAGTATATATTTTACATTTGGATTGTATAAATTATTCCTTTAAATTTTCAAAGTAAAAAACTATAGATTCTAATTTAAAAAATCTTGGGATAATTTACCTCATGATGTATTAGTTTTCTTCAAGCATAAGCAATTAACTAATAATTATTCATCAGAACACAAACAAGTCAATTCAATAAAGCATAACTATAGATGATAAAATCCACATTTCAGGGAGTCAGATCCAAAACTTGAGAATTCACCAATCTCTTCATAATTTAATGGAAACAAACATCACATTACTTTTTCCAAATAAATACAACCCATTATTGTGTTAACATAGTTAGCGGGAAAGATAACTGTTCACTATTTTTATGAAACCATCGGTAATAACCTGTTAATCTAAGAAAACTATGAATTTCAAAATAATATGAAGTTCTAGGGAATTCATCTTCCACTTTTTTGGGTAGGTTCAGATATTATTGCATAATTATTTACATTATTCCTAAGAAAATAAATCTGTTGGAACCCAAAATAACAATTGCCGAATTTTCCATAAAGTTTATTTTCATTTATGGTTTGAAAAACAACCCTTATATGTGTTTCATTATTCTCTTCACTTTTAGAAAATAAAAAAATTTCATCAAAAACATAAATACAAACTTATCCATGAACTAAGATAATATTCTATTCATAGGATCCATGAATATATCATGTGTATTAGTTAACTGAAATTCTATAAGAACAAATTCATAATGTTCATATCTAGTACGAAACACAGTCTTTGGGATGTATTCTTCCTTTACTTTCAACGGATGGCATCCTGACCTCAAATCAAACTTTGGGAATTATTGTTCCACCTGGATCTAATTAAATAAGTAATCAATATAAGGAAAAGGGTAAATTTTTTAATTGTGATGTTATTCAAGGCTCTATAATCAATTAAAACACAAATGAAACCATGTTTCTTTTTAAATAAAAAAATAGTATCACCCCATGGTGATGTGCTATGAAAAATGACTACTTTATTAAGAAACTCAAGAAACTGATTTTTCAATTCAATAAGTTTTGTTTGATCCATTTCATAAGGTTGTATTGAAATTGGATTAGTATCAGGAAAAATGTCAATTGTGATTTCTACTTCATCATTAGGTATAACACCAGGTAACTCATCAGAAAAAACATCATGATACTCTATTATCATTAGAAACCCATTAATTTTAATAGTACCCTTGTTTTCAACAATATGATCATGATAAATTTTATTTCTATATTTCAATAGTTTCGTTGCTTATTGATATATTATGAATTGTTTGGGATCATTCATGTATACAAACATAATCTCTTTATGAAAAAAATTACTTCTCTATAAAAAAAATCTTAACATGATATATAGAAAGACAATCTATAGTTATAATTAAACCAACACTAAAAAGGTAAAAAAAGCAAGCTTTATAGGTAATGTCTTTTCAAAAACCATAATATAAAGATTCTTATAATTTCTCTATTCTATAATATTTCCCCAATGGTGTTTCAAAAATATGTTATGTTCTCATTTTTTTAGGAGATATTTCCAATCAACCAGATACTTTCTCTGAAATAATAAAATGTGTAGACCCTGTATCAAACAAAACATTGGGAAATATGAGTAAATAACAAGGTTACTGATACAACATCATTGGATGGCCCAACATCTACTGACATAGTAGTAATGAATATCACTACTCCTATTTTCTTATAGTCACTATTCATTGCATCATTCAAATATCTCTTTGGGAAGGGATTTTCATAATGTCCCATATCACCATATTTAAAATTAATTAAATTTTTCATATCAGGATTAATATTAAGATTATTTTCATTAATGTCATGGGAAATATGTCTAAACATACCATATGAATAACACTTCTTTGATTTTGGTAAGGCATTCCCCATGGAACTTTTTTCCACATTTTTCACAAACTAGAAATTGAAATTTCTTACCATTATAATTCATTGATTTATTATTATCCATCAATTTCAATCTGGACCACTTTTTATATTTTTTTCAATATACACATGGTCATCAAAAGACACCATTTCTACTCTATCATCATATCAGACAAGTTTCTTATAACCTTTGAACTCACAGGAAGCCAATTCCCTTCGATATCTTGGATTTAATATTGAGTAAAATTGTTTAATTTTATATTAAGATTCAGAATAAGATTAGGAGCATACCAAGCTAGTCAAGTGAAGTTATATTCATAAAGTCCCACTAAAAAATCTTCTTTTTTCTCCAATTCATGTAATTGAATATTCATTCTAAGCTGAACCACCTTAGGAAAATATTTTTCCTGGAAAATTCTTTTAAATTCAACCCACCCCACTCTGTGGTATCAATCTCATCTCTATCCCTGATATTTATGACCATTTAACACCATAGATGTGTTTAATCTTCAAAATTATACAAGAAAATAATTACCTTTTGATTATTTGAAAATCCCATAACATCAAATATCCTTTATAGGGATTTAATTTATCCTTCAGCCGCTACTGGGTCAGAAGATCCACCAAAACCCTGAGGGTTTTACCACATCAAATGTTCTACTATCTCTATGCTCCTTTTTGGTAACTCTATTAGTTATATTACATGGATTCCACCAGCATTTATTACATGGGTATGCTGAGCCATTAATGTCACAAACTTCTCAGTTCCAACCCTTACCATTCTATTTTGCAGATTCAGAATGATATTTTTTTTGGTGCCTTTCCACTTTTTCATCCCTGTTTCTTCTACGGAAAACAATTCTAAACCAATATAATTTATTCAAAGTAACATGGTAATATTTAAATGATATAGAATTTAAAATTTAACATAGGGTAAAAATCAATTATGGAATTCTTTTAACATCATCATAACCCCTAATGATATCAAAACCATCCTCTTTTGCCAACTATAATGATCTGACCTTATTACATTACATAATAATGAATTTTAGTCAAGAAATCAATTCCTTAAAATTTGAGAATATTTTCAAGTTTAAAGATTTAAATAATTGGGATGTGATAAATAAATAATATTCCCCATTTATATAGTGTGTATAACACAAAATCAATATCCATTTCCTCCAAAATATAAAACATTTAAAAAACAATGTGTTTTCTTTGACAAATCCTCATAACATTTTACATGGCCTATTTCTTTTACTTAAACATCCTTATATCGTGTGAAAATAAATTAAAAACTTTGGATGAGCACCAAAATCACATTAAGGGATATAAAGATAATGAAAGAGAACATTAGTCCATGAATACTTGTAAACGTATAAAATCGTTTTAAAAAAGACATACGTGTCACCCATATATACTTACTTTGTGAAACTTGAGATTTCCATGAGATTTTGAAAAAACATAAATAACATAAATATAACCATAAAGGTATCTTGGTACATTACTTACATGATATTTTAACCCTCTCAACTGCCTTAAAATTTGAATCCCTCATGGTTACGTTACAATGTAACCCTCACGACAATATTATTGTGTAACCATCACACCTACACGTGGAGTAACCATATGCCCAACCTCCAACATACACATTCCCAATGATTTGTATGGAGATATAGGTCACACAAATCATTATAAGAAATTCTATTTAACCATAACATAATCACCCACCATGAATAATTGAATAAAAACATTGCTTTTGAATTTTGTAATTTAGATTTTTAAAAGTTGATTTAAAAAACCCTTAAAAATACCATATAATTGAATTGAGAATTAATATAGAGGATTTAATATGTATATAAAATATAAATATACATAATTAACCATAATATCATAAAATAAAAAAAAAATCAATACCACATAATTAATGAAGTTGAAGGTTAACACAAAGAATGGAAATTTGGTTAAGTATTCCCTTACCTCAGGTTCATGTTAATTGAAACATTCATAAACATCCGGTATAATAGTTAAAAGGGTGTTATTAATATATTAATGAAACATATTCATTTTAATAACACATTATATGATCGTTTCATAACATCATTTCATGCTTTAATATTTAGTATTTTGTTCCGTCAATTGTTTCTAGTGCGTTCTTTACATGATTTTCATGGTCGGTTTGTATGTGATTTTCTTGTCCAATGGAAATGAAATTATAGGGGAATAATGAAATGGTATTAATATGTTTAAAGAATAATAAATTATTTCATTTATCATTTTGGTTATTTGGTAGGAGGATGATGCTACAGACAAATCATTGTCGATATCTGTTTAGATCATTTTGGTTTTTATTTGATTATCATGAACTAGGATTCATTATATAACATCATATTACATATTTATTGTAACTCTATAACATTAAATAAGATATATCATACACTTTAAAATATTTTTCAATGATTAATTTTTTTATAACTAGTTATGATGGAAGTAAAAGAAATTGAATACACATTTTCGACGATATCGGTAAATCGACACATCATGGTTAATGTTTTTATTGGTATATTAAGAGTAAGAATAGATGAATAATAAAGATGATTTTATCATGAACATGATAAAAATATATAATATATATAATAATTTATATTTAATTACTCATGGATAAGGGGAAGATAATAGAGAATATAGAAATTAATTAATTTAAGATAAAATATAAGAAAATTAAAGATGATCTTTACCTCTTGATCTCTGCTATTTGAGATCCTTCTTTAGGCCCTTCATTTTAACCTTTTGATGATTCTATTTGGTCATAGTCATGGTTTAGGGGCTTCTGAAGATTATTTTTTAGATAATATGCAAGGTTCAAGTCTTGAGTGGTGTGATTGGAAGTGGTGGGTGAAGGTAGTATTTATAGTGGTGGAGAAAAGGGTTTGGAATTATTCTAATCATTAGTTTAATATTCTTGTGGAAGTTTATGAATAGTCTTGATTATTGTGACCCAAAATAGTAATAACTTCATGTTAGTTCATACTAATTTCCATTTACATATCTCATGACTCTAGAATGATGCAAAAATTCATTTATTTAGCTTATTTTGTAAATTTCCAAATTTTCATTATTCACAATAATTCAAATATTTTATGAAAATCCCAAAAACAAACCATCACAATTTTATAGCATGTGTAATTTAATAATGAACTCCATTTTTTGGAAATAATTTTATAAATATTATTATTATAATTTATAAATAAAATAATATTTTATTCCAAAAAATGAAATTTTAAATGTATAACATATTTTATATCACCGTGAAAAATTAATCAATATATTATTATATTATAACCTTATGAAAATAAAATAATAATATGATTTACTATTCATAATGATCGTATTACTATTCATGAGGGTATGTTACTATTCACCAAAAAAAACATGTTGGTTCTATCAGACTCCAAATAACATACTCATCACAATCGTAGATGTTAGTTTTTTTTAATTCAGAACATAGAAGAGGAAATATTATGTTTACCATCTAGTTTATAACTAAATCCATAAAACAAAGTGCTATATTGAAAAGACTTAGTGTTTCATGAATTTATATATATTTTCTAAATACTTGGGGTGTTACAAATATTATATGATTTTTTTAATGAAAAAAACATTATTTATGAATTATAATTATCCCAGCCAACATACTCGAATTTATGAGAACACTAAAGAAATTATGTATGAATTCATAGGGGTGTTTGCGGGATGATGATGATAAATGAATAATGATTAAACATACAATATGTCAGGACTAGGAGGGGAAGTACCCATATGGTTGTCTAAAAGGATCTAGATAATGTTTTATGTGTATAAATGGAGGCTATAGGGAAACTAAATTCTAATGTAATGGGATGAAGTTGGTTAGTACAATGGATGGAAATAAATTTCATCCTAAGGTATTACTAATAGTTAAATGTCTTAAATGTTGTGAAATTTATCTTTAACCTAGTCAATTACCTATATAAGGACCAACCAAGATGATGAGCATCAATAACATCTTAGAGAAATAGGGTAATGAGAAGCAAACACATACACAACTCCCAATGTAGATCTTGATAATTAAGTTAAATGTACCCGAACTCTAAAATTATTTATGTCTAATGAGTTTTTTATTTTATAATGTCTTTTATATCTTGTTTTTTATGATATCATTAAATAATATTTATTATTTTCTTATTATTGAAAAAACGTTTATTTTTATTATAATTATATTCCATGATGTAGTTTATATGAATGTTCAATGTGAAAATCTTATTTCCTTTCCTTTAGATAAATTAAAGTAGATTTTAGAAACATATTTTTAATCATTACTTATAAAAAAGTTTTTTTTGGAATAATTAATTCACAGTTTATATAAAACCGTTATAGATTATAAATTTTTGGATAATTATATACATCATTTAGACATAAAATATGTAATTTTGGTCTTCATACTGAAAAAATAGAATCTAAACTCAAATAGTAATAGAAAAGATAAATATTTGGGATAACATTATTCTATATAAAAGGATATATTTATTATGTTTTAAGGGATGATATACATCTATAAATTAAAGACTGAGTTAGTTATATCTTTTTTAATAGCTTATAAATCCTCAAAATTATATAATAATAAATATATTTGTGGATACAAATTATTTAATGGGGAATATATTTCCCTAGGATTTGGGAGCTACTAGTATTTTCAATGTTTCGTTATTCATTCAAAAGTATAACAATATTATTAGATATTCATAATATTTTATGTGGAAAAAATAATGAAAAGTTATTTAATTATAATGGAATATTCCATGAAATATATTTGAAACCATGGATCACACACAATGGGTTATGGAATATCTTTGATGATTTTAGACATTAAAAATTCATAAATTATATAGAAAAAATAGAACTAATTGAATATTATCTTTAAAACTAAAAACACCCATGTACCACCATCACATTTGAGAATAACCATTAATAAAAAAAATCCAACAATTGGAATGAATACAACAAAAGGTTAAAAAATGTTGTGGAATATTAATAAAAATTGTGGAATTAATAATTATGATTGTATAAGTGTGACATAAGAAGTGTGAATAAAATTAATATGTTTAGTAAGGCTTTATATAAGAACAAAATATTACAATTATAAATATGTTAATATGAATTATAGTAATTGGAAATGAATTCACTACTAATATTCTTATTATAAATATATTTATTCTATATGTATACAAGAGTTATTTTTTAATACTAGTAAAATCAAAGTAATGTAATTCGTGAAAAATTAAAAAAATCATCATATAACATTAATATATTCGTAATATATACATGGATTTTTTATTAAGAATTATTATTATAATTTTTATTATTAAAATTTTATTTGATTTATTTATAAAATTAAAATAATGAAAATAATATCAGTAGATTAATAAAATTATTTTATAATATATATATTTTACATTAATGGTTATTATTTTGATTATTTACTATTAAATTTTTTTTAAATAAATATATATAAATATATTTTTGAATTATATCAAATTAAGCTGAAATAATAACATTGTAAATTATATGATTATAATATATAACATTTTAATTAGGAATTTACATGAAATAACATTAAGTGTACTTATTGGTTAGAAACTCTATTTTTCAATAAAAACTTATTTATTTATTTTCTATTTAAAACTAAGTATAATAATTATATAATTCATAATATAAAAGTGAAATTTATTTATTAATTAATGATATAAAAACATTATTAATATAAATTGTTGGGAGTTTTATAAAATATATCAATTCTTTAAATATTAAATAATGTCGTTTTTATAGTACTATAGTATTTATGTCATTAACATTGATTCAAGTATTACTTGAAAACTATATATATATTTTTCAAGACCAAAACAATAATTATGTAGTAAGATTAATCATTTTAAAAAGAAAAATTTTAATTAATAGGAGTCATGATGAACATTTAAGAAATATATTGAATAATTTACTCTAAAAGCTATTTTTATTCAATTATAATAAATATTTGTTTTCAATAATATATGGGATTAATCATAACAAATTAGATATATTTTTTTCATAAATTTTCTAATATTATATAATAAGGTTGATTTCATTTTAGTCATAAAATTATGATTACCATGATTAATTTTAATTAACATGATAATGGTGAAAGGGTTATTTTGAAAGAATTTTTTTATTAATGTTGTTGAATTTTAATAAAATTTTTTAATTTATACAATTTATATAATTCATTTTAAATGAAGGTTAAACATATATGAAAATATATTATCACTAATTTAATTTTTAATTAATGTTATATAATATTTAGGCTAGTTAATGTTTAAAACAACATTTTCAACAAAATTGTATTTCAATATATTTAATGACTTAATGATAAAGTTATTTTTATATTATATGATAAATTAGATATATTATATAGAGATTTAATTTAGGTTTATAATATCAAAATATGGTTTCAATTATTGTTTTATATCTTTTTATAAAACAAATAATATTTGTTCTAAAAAATTTACAATTTTAAAAATAATAGGAAATTTTATAAAGAAAATTGTAAACAACACAAAATATTATTAAAACATGGATTAAAATAACTTTGTGACTATTTATCAACCAATAATCACCCATATCAATTTTATCTACATTTCAATCCATTTTCCCCTAAATTGTTTCATTTGATCATTGAAAAATAACGTGTGTTCACAAAAACTCAATTTTTTCCACTTATAAAAAAGGATTTCCACTCTACCATTTCAATGATACATATCAGTTTAAAAAAATTAATTAACCACATTCTTTTATATCTATCTTATATATATTTTATTTCCATAATTTTCTAGCCTATAGAATATAACATAATACATTCATTTGAATAAAGTATTTAATGGTAATGTTCATGCTCTCTGTGTGAGTAATATTTACTCCATAAACATATTTATTTATTATTACTCATAAAATCATTTCCAATTGATAAATGTAGGGTAAAATAATTATTCATAATATTCTAAAATGATATAATAGTAATTTAATACTCGTTTTCACCATCCTATATTAAAATTTGAGAAATAAAGACATCATAATACATACATGCAGACTACCAACTCCATGAACAACGTGCATGATTTTCCCTCCCTTCCTTTCATGGATTGTTCTAAAAGTATATTATATTTTTTAAACATAAATATAATATTAATAATATTATTAAATTATAAATATTTAACTATGTTCCTCTTAATATATGTAAAACCAATGTCTTGCTCGTGTGTATGTGCCGACTGCCACATCCACATACGTAATATTTTTTTTCACATTAGCCATTTCTCCTCGATACATGTCTCTTATAACATATTTCATTAGATTAAAATAATATATATTAAATCCTAATTCATGTCTAATAATAATATTATTCCAGTGTAATTTCATTATTAACCACACTCACCCATAAATTATAGCCTCTTATATTTTTGGTCCCTGTATTGACCCACATGAACAATGACATAAGTTGATATCATGGTTGAGTAAGAAAAAAATATTTTCACATGTTATTAGATAATAATAAATAAAAATTATTTATTTTTTTTATTTTTTATGGTAATATATAACCTATTACTAATATAACACCACTAATTTATGATAATTTCCAAAAAGATTTACATCCTCGACTTCATCATCCCAAATCAATATGAAAATAGTTGTGAATTGAAATTGGAAAATTATAATTGATTATAAAAATATATATTCCAATACCTATAATAATTTTATAATGATTAATGTTTAATATGTAATAAATAATTTACACCACTACATTGAAACTAGTACTTAAAAAATAATGAATCTAATGGCTTGTGATGCTCAAAATAAAAAATAACTAATTAATATATTTGAAAATATATATATATGTGATGTCTATAATTTTTTATGTCTAGGAATAAGTTTCATAATTAATTTATTATTTCTGTTATTTTTCTTAAACATGAGGTTAAAATACATTCCAAAAAAAAATTAAATAAAGTAACCAATAGTTGATTCTATTTTCAATATCATGAAACAAATTTGATATTGAGCACCATAATTTCAATTATATAAAGTTTTACATGAAATTTTTCCTAAAAAGTATTGAATATATTTAATTTGATGACATTTTAATGTCAATTTAATGTAATCTCTCTTATATTCTCATAATATTTATCGTACTAATACCATAAGGGTCTTTTTCATCTCAAATTCTACTTCCTTAAGATTAATTTTTAATTTTACACCTAATTTCAATTTTAATGTATTAATAAAACATATATTATATATTATTTCATTATTTATATTCTATTAATTTTAAATGAATTTTAGTTATAATATCTAACTTTCAATTGGGTTTTGATTAAAATGTTACATTACTCATTCGTTTATTCTTATCTTAGTTTTCCATAATTGAGAAACGGTTGGTATTAACCACTTGTATTTAGTTTTTTTTATATTTCCTTGTAAATTATTTAATCAAAATTTTCAGGAAATCTATGGTATTTCCAAATCTATCTCACATTTTATCCTCTTTAAGACAATTATTCAAAAGATACAAAACTTTTTTAAAAAAAAATTAACTCATACCCACTCATTGATTTACAACAATTATTCTCTATTTTTTCAAATATTTGTTTCATACAACCCTAACACTATTTATAATTTTAATTAATCTTATACTCAATAGGGTAATGACATTATATTTATAAAATTTTACATTGATAAATTTATTTCTCAACATGTGTGTTAATTTTAATAATAATTATCATACAAATTAATATTGGATTCTACACCAAATCTATATTCTATTCTTCAAAAAACTATTATCCATTATATTTAAAACCTATGTTATTTTTATACGATATTAATATTACATTTATCTTTTCACCATTACAATATGATATTTTTATCCCTTTTTATGATGTCAGTTCTAATAAATATATTTTGAAATATTGGAATGGTTTTCCTTCTATGAATTCATGTTTCATATTCCACTCCATATTTCCTTAAAATAAATTTTTTGTATTTTCATGTATCCATTGTTAAGGATAATTTAAAACATAATTTCATTTAATAGTTTTCACATTAAAATTTTAAAAATTAATTATGAAAATAACTCATCAACTCTTCATTTTTGAAAATGTTAAATTATATATTTATAATACATATTTTATTATATCACTTCAATTTTACCCTTTATCTCATAATGATTTATCTCTATAAAAACTAATTTCCAGGAATTTACCTCAACATTATATTATATATTTTTGGGTACTATTCTCATTGAAATCTATTATTTCTTTTTTATTTCCAAATTATCCAATGTTTATATACATGATTTCTCCTATAACATCATTCCTCAATGAACTCCAAATAATAATTCCATTGATTGAAGGGTGTTGACCAATATACTACTATAGTGATTGATTGGGTAAAGATTTTACTAAACTGTATAGACATTATCTTTAAATTTTAAATATATTATACTTTATCATCCTAATTAAAGTGTACATAACTAGAATGTTGTTGAATATCATGGAATAACCATTTATTTTTCTTGTGTTACCATGTTTTATTTATTCACTACATTATAAATGTACTCCTAATGTGATTATATTTGACTAAAATAAAAAACCAATTTCAATTTCATGTTCATTAATGATTATATGAATGATTAATTTATTATGGTAGTTATATTTATATTTATTTATTAATTGAATATTATGACCTATATAGTCCTTCAACTATTTAGGTAAAGATTTATATCTCATGTGATGGTGGGAAATGATTTTTTATGCATAATAAAACAAGGAAATATATTTTTAAAACAAGATGTACCCCGGGAAATAACAAGTGAATTAAAATAATCTATGGGAAATAAGTTGGGTTACCTAAAAACATTGATTTTTTCATATATATTTGATTCTAAGAAAGTAATGTTTTTCAAATGTATCAACATTATAATGATAAATTTATTACATCATACTCTTATACTTATATTTTATTTTTTATTTGTGGTCTATATTTATTTGATTATGAATTCTTCATCTTGTGTTCATAAACTTTGGTTCCTCTATCATAAAAATAATCTTACCTTATTATCACATATAATTATCACATTCTATCTATTAGGTTCAAACTTACTAAGTGTCTAGCCATACTCACCTCATATGCATTAATTTCCCAGTTTATGATAATGATGATATCTTATCTGAAGTATAGACATTGGTTTTGAGGGATTCGATTGTAGATAAATGTTCACAAATATTTTAAATTAATTAACATATGTGATTAGTATTATAAGACATTTAACCTCTAATTATTGGGATTATATGATTATTCATGAAGTGTAACGTAAAAATTATGGAAATTATGTAAAATAAGAATATTTATATCTTTTTTTATTACATATAATCTCATGATGGGAACTATATTCCCTAGGGCTTCGGCTACGCAATAGTGAGGAATTGAATAAGGGTGCTATAAATTACTAAAATATTTCTGGCTCTACATAAGGGTTATTGTATATGTTTATTATAGATTTAAATAGGTGGAATTCATGTTAAAGGAAATATGTTGTGCCATAATGGGAATTTCATTATGGTTAGTGTGAGAATATATAAAGGTCAGATATGGTGGACACAATATAGAGGGGTGTTTTGACATGGAGGGTCTATATTTTCTCATGAGGTTCTTCCCTCTGATTTGGGTGACTACAACATAGATAGGAGGGCTATGAAATTAGGGTTTAGTAAATATGATTATATCATTGTAATTGGGGTCCTTGTGTTGTAGTGTCTCAAGGTTCTTTGTATAGAGTCTACAATGTGGAAGTGGTATTTTTGTCAATGTGATGTCAATATATTAAAGTAAATATGTTAAAGAAGTTGTTGCAATTTTTTTTTTGGTAAATTAATAATTTCGAAAAAAATTTAAAATCCAATGTATTGTTTCACTTTATTGGGTAATTTCTGATTACATGACACATGCCATATAATGGCAATTTGAATGAATATGGAAACATGTGGTACAGTGCAGAAGCTCGTGTATGAGTAAATAATGTTTTCATATGAGTTATTATAGTTTATTATAAGGTACAATAATTCTTGTGTAAGGGTTTCATGCATTTAATAAGGTTACATGGAAACTCGTGTAAGGTTATATAAGGTTTTTAATTGTAATTGATCATGTAAGAGTAGATAGAACACTAAAAATAGGGTATCTCAACTAAGAAAAGGTTGGTATGATGTTGTTCTTGGGTTATTGTGAGTTCTTATATATGGAATAAACGTATATATGGATCATTGTAATGGAATCCTTAAGTTATAGTGAAAATTGTAAATATACATTCACATTCATAAAGGTAATTAAATTTATATATTTGTAATTGGTTGTGAAATAAAGGTAACATATTCTAGGCATAATGGTACCTGTAGACCTGTCTAAGGGTAAAACAAGCTAGGATCACAAATCAATTAAGTGTATGATAATGACTATGTATGTATAAGATAACCCCTCTATCAAGGGAATCTATTACATAGCATAATACTTCAATGTCCATATAATGGTATGAAGTTGGTGAAACCTCTATTTGGGGGTGCTACTATCAGCTTCATATGGTACCACTCATTTGGAATGATACATCCAGTTAGAAGGTTCCACTATGTTTTATGATATTTTTTATTATATATTTCTAGTATAAGTTACAACCATGATCTAAATTTGAAATTGGTTCTTCCATGATATCCAGCAATAGGAGGTGCTACCATGGACAGTTCATAATATGATGATCTCCATAGAAATGGAGTACATTCAATACATATGTGATAATAACATTGTGTGTTTTAATAAACCATTTATAATTCATGGGTTTTGATTGAAAAATAATGCATGCAATGCTATATGAAATCATAATCAGAGGTATCACATATATATTTCATTGAGTTATTCATTGTATTTGATGACATTTTTGGGGAGAAAACCTAGCGGAATTTATTCTCCGTGACGGTGGAGGCTTGTGCCCAGGTCCCCCCTCCACTGATAGGGGAGGGATCATTGACATCCTCCAAAGATGCTTCTTGACACTTCATCCCTTTCTCAAACCCCGATTCACTGCCAACATTTCCTCAAATCTCACTCGGCCTGAAATTTTCATATTTTCTCGATGGTTTCCCTAACCATTCATTATCAATGTCAGAATTCAAGGAGTCATCGGACTTTCTAAAGCTAACTCTAGTTACAAGGTTTTATCTGTTACAGCCCTCAGTAGACTCGTTTGATAGGCACATCTTTGATTCTTGGGGTCTGTAAGAGAGGAAATCAATGGGACTTCTAAATAATCGATAGATTATGGTCCATTGTTTCTCGAAGAACGACCTCATCAAAGCCGGGTCATCCGCTCCTCTGAGCTTCAACAGTTTCAATTTTTATCTACTCTAGTGGTCCTTCAATTTTCATATGAAGCGTGATCCTCATTAAATGGAGAGGTGGGTATATATCCCTAACCATCTTCTACTGTTCCAAAATCCCTCTATTCTTCATATGTTAGGGATCATGATAGGAAGATACATGTGTTTAGATAGCTGGATAGTGGCCATTTTTCACCCCATGAATCTGAGAATGTATGTTGAAATTGATGTGTTGAGGGTGTCATTTGATTATGTATGGATCATGGTTGGAGAAGTATATTGATGAAAACAGCACGTCGTTTATGAATCCTAGATCGATTTATGTTTTGAATGCAAGCGGCTGGGTCATTCAATGGAGGTTTTTCATAGGCATTCTAAGAGGAATGTTTTGAAGATCGGATATTATCGTGGCAACAAAGCTAAGACCCACCTAAGGGCGAGTCCAGGCTCCCTAGGATGACTGACTGAGGAAGTTTAGTCAATCCTACAAAAATGTGTGTGGGGTCAAGGGGACTAAACCTGGTCAGACACCTCATGTTTGTTCACCGGTGAATAAAGGCTTGGAGAACCACGTAAATACATCAGGGGATAAGGTGTTTAACAGGATGAGGTAGGATTTGGACGGGCCATTATCTAGCAATAATTGGCTGCTCAAGGACACTATGAGGGAGGAAGAATTGGTACAGTAGGTTGCGACTCGTGAGGGGCTTAGGGTGTTTGGGAGTAATCATGTACTAGTGCAGATGGGGGTTTGGGTGGAGAAGGATACAACTGAAGTGGGTAATTATGGTCAAGGTTTCTAGAGGAAGGGATGTCATGAGATGGGTATGGAGGTGGTTCCTACAAGTAGTTAGGTTAAATCAGTGGTTGAGAATGCATGAAATGATTCCTGTGTGGAGGTGTTCTGGATAGGTAGGCCATACTCATGGGAATTTTTGGGTTCTCTGTAGCCATGAATGACCTAAATTTTGTTGACAGATCAGGGTATTTTCCTTCAGTAATCCAGTACTCTATACAGGTGAGAAACCACTTTGACGACCTCATTATGGATAGTCTGAACGATGACCATGAAGAACCATAATTCACAAATAGGGATCATGTGTATATGTTCTTTGAAGGTAGTAAGAGTATATCTTCTAGGGAAACCTGCCCAATGAGTGGTAGGAGTATGAGAAGGAGGAGAAGTAAGAATGACTACTCCTTCTTTCCACATCCTTTAAAGACTTAGTCAGCAAAAAAAGTGGTGAGAGGATGTACGGTGAGGTGTCATGTCAACGGGAACAACCTAGAGAACCTGAATCCTATGATTTGATGCAGAGTTCGGGGGATGAGGTTACCGAGTAGGTGCTATTTCTCAATGCCTCTGAATATGAAGCAACCAAGATGATGGTTCAAAATATTGAAGTGATCCTTAATGAGGGGAAATATTATTTGGTTGAAAAACAGGACATAGTTCTGGTATGGGTATTCAATATGGTCTTGTTAAAGTTAGAGGAATATATACAAGTTTGGAATAATCTATCTTCTACCATAGAAGACCTAATAATTGATGAGCCTCACACTCAATTAACCAATATGTCGTGGATGTTGTTTAGGGATATGGACTCTGGAAGATTTAAACTTTATTTTGATGATTCTATTCTATCATTTCATTAATAATGCTTGGTCTATCACTTTTCTAATGTTTGATTATGATGACTCTTTTTTCAGTCAGTGTGACTCGAGGTGAATTTGGGTGTTACTTTTCCATCATTTATCTGGTTCTTCTTTAGATAGGGTTTGAGCATGAGGTCACCACATTTGTATGCCACTTGGATGGTGAGAGGTTATGGCCTTTCCATTGGTTTTGTGCTCGTGTATCTTTGCATAGTACTATCCGAGTTCTCATTCTTTGGTGGTGGGCCTTCACATGATATTGTTGTAGGGGAGAAGTAGAACGTTTTCTTCATGGATCTCTCTATAATTTTTTGTTTTTTTTTCTAGACATGGTGGTTTCCCACTTTTTTTTAAACTGGTTTTATAATCAAATAACAAATAATTTTCAATCAGTCATTTTCTTTGATTCATGCTCCATTATTAATTGTTTAATATGATATCATGTATTCATCTTGTAATATTTTTTGACATTATTATTAAGGTATGGAGTATATTAATATGTGTATCAAAATAATTCCATGAATATATATTAATTATTTATGTTTTTTATCAATTAAAAACTGCATAGAGAAAAAATGGAAGAATATATGAGTTTATGGAGAAATCAAATAGAGAAATTATGGAAGAATTAGTTATAAGTATTACAAAAATTTGAGCCAACAATGAAGATAATAATGATATATGGATCATGATTAATAAAAAATTAATTAAGTTTTATCCAAGGATATTATAAAAGAAACAATATCCAGAATTAATGGGAAGATAATTTTGTTTCACTCTAACTGAATTAATATGAATTATAACTACATTTTGGAAAAATTAAATCAATCATTTTTAGAAAATTAATTTCATAAAATTCAGTTCATTTTTAATTATGAACATCTAAAATTTGTTATCATGAATTTTTTGGGATATTTCTAAGATAAATGATTTTTTAATATTAAAATATGATAAACTAAGATAAATGCTAAAACACATGAATTTATTGAGTCATAGTTGATGTCATGTTGATGTAATCCCATAATCTAGAACCATCCTTTGTTATTAGAATATATTTAGTGATAATTATTAAACTATTCATAGTGGTGTGCCACAATTTTAAACTAATGATAAAAAAAATGATAAAACACCCCTCCCTCCATAATAAAGACCACCCCTCACCTCCTCTACTAATCACACCTCTCAAGACTTGAGCGTTTACTAAATTCTACTAAATACTCTTATATATCCCCTCCCCCATGTTTATGATCTCTTAGTCTCATAAAAATTCCAATCTGAGGTTCCTGAAGGAGGATCTCAGGTGGATGATTGAAGAGGTAAATCCTCTATATTTTCCTTTTGATTTCTTTTCAATTTAATATAATTATTTACTCTCTCTTTACCTCCCTTCATACAAATGGAATGATAAACTCAACTAAAATACATATACTAGAATTGTATCTTGTTAATTGACTATCCATCATTAAAATCCTCTCTTCCTTTATTTCATTTAAAAAATTTAATCATCACCCATGATGTGTCAATTTACAAACATTATGGGCGACACACATTAACATTCAATTAACATCTTCACAGTTACAAATAGAAATAATAAATGGTTTAAAAATTAATGTAAAGTATATGTTACAACTCATTTTTTGTTTTGGAACTAACATATATACATTATAATTATTGATTAAACATAACAAGTTTGTTGTGACCGAAAACATCCCAAATTAACCAAGAACGATCATCATTAACTTTTTATCAAATGATAATTCTAGGATCCATAAAACCAAATTATTTATAAGATAATTTAAACTTCTATAAAATCATTTATAAGAAGTCCTGAAAATTCTGGCAATTTTTCCTCATTTTACACAAACATCTGTTCATGTATACAAGCGAACCATCATGAAAACTATGAAAACAATCATTCAAAAATTATGAAATTAAATGCTTTAACTCATCCAAAAGACCATAAAAACATAATAAAACCACAATAAATCTTATTCTTGTATAAAATGTTTTAGAATTCATAATTAATGTATCTAATGTGATTATATTTGATATTAATGTAATGAAATCATTCAGACACAAGGTAATGGGAATTCTCTAACCCAACTCTCTTTCATTGGGATTTCCATATTTAACCCCATTTTATTATAAAAATTATATAAATATAATTTCATCATAATTATATTATCTTTTTGGGATATACCTATTTTATAATATAGTTTATGATAAATTATTTTTTCTAAAAGTACTCTTCTTTCAAAATAACACAACATTTTACTTCTCAATATTGATGCGTCTTCACTTAATGTTGAGTATTCTTATATAACGTATGTTATTCAACCATTAATTTGGGAACCAAAATATTTATGAATGTGTTATTTATAAAATGAAACACATTCTTTTACATGGGTTATTTTATGTCAAAATTAATATAAATTCTATGTGTAATGCATAATTATGTAAATTTTGTGACGTGACGGGTGCTCCAAAAATTATATAGTGCTCCAATGTACTGGGTAATGTGATGCATCTCATGATGAAAAGTGAAATATGAATGAACATGATGCATAGTTTCTTTCATAATTATGTGTTGTATTTCACCACTAATATATGATGTTTCATTTTTATGCATTCCACATTCCATTACTATATCTAATGCCACCTCTAATGATTATGGTGATGATGTTTGATTATGATCACCCCATGTTATATTGTTTCATTTTTTATCTATCCTATTACTGGGATGTTAGCTCACCCTTTTTTGATGTATATCCTTGTGTGATAAATTTTACTAAGTTGAACATGTGTGATATTAATAATCTTGAAGATAATGTCTTAAATAAATGTTTATGTTTTATTTTTTAAATATTGTGTATGGAACTTGTTTTTCCAATACATTAAAACTTTTTATCCTGATCATGTAATGATTTTATGTTTTGTATCATCAAAATTATGCCACAGTAATGTATTAAAAATTAGGATCCCTATAGTTAGTACCAGAGCATGGTTTAGTTAATTTGGGAATTATGTTTATTGAACCTTTATGAATATATTTAATATGAGACTTTGTTTATATGAGCACAGAAGAATATTTTCCAAACATAGGGATCCCACAAGATATCACTTTTGGGATAATTTCTTAATGGAATAAATTTTTTATTCATGAATTTTTTACTTTTGTGTTGTTTTAACCTTTTCTATATTAGAAAATGCTGGTAAAAAGGAGAAAACATGCCAACAACCCATGTAAGGGACTATACAATGATCGCACAAACAACATTTCTAATTCATTAAGAGATGGAGTTCAAAATATAATGTTAATGATTACCCATATCTCTCAAGTTATGAACAATAAAATCAATAATGTGGAATGTACACCTTTTCCTAGGATGGAGAAACTAGATATCAAATATTTTATGAGGTAAGGACCATTAACGTTTAGTGCATCTTTTGATCCACTAGTTATAGAACAATGGGTCTACTCTAGGGAGAACATATTTTCTATGATTCACAATTATGATATTGAGAAGGTCACTCTGCCCATTTATCATCATTATGGAGAGGTCGACTGATGGTGGGCATTAATTAAAAGAACCAATCTGAGGGAAAAAATTGTATAGATGGAGTGGGAAGACATTATGAAAAATTTTCTTAGAATGTATTTCCCTTAAATCCTTCCTAAAATGATTGAGAGAGGATTATAGAGCTGAATCAAAAGGGGTGAGAATCTGTTAGAGCCTACGACGAAATTATTTCAAGACATACAAGGTACAATTCAGTTTTTTTTCATCAGTAATTATAGAAAAATTGATTGATTCTTTGGTGGAATAATACCGTACCATATAGAGACTTTAGAGATTCGAGACATTGGGAGTTATAAAGATGTTTTTTAATGTGATCTAAACATCGGAGAAGAGTTTGGACAATGTACCCATTGAAATGGTAATACAAAATGAATGATGGGGTTTCACGAAAGAGGCTCTAACGAAAAAGGATGAAAGAAAACTCAATCAACCACAACACAAAAATTTTGGAAGAAGCATCATGGGAAATGCCTCAGTAGGATGGGGAAATTAATCATTTTTTGAGAGAGAAGTCCTTCATGATCATTGATGTCTAAAATACATGAGGAAGAAGGACAATGTAGTGGAGGAAAGGTGAGAACCAAACATGGTCTAATTCTACAACTGTAGGGAGAAAGTGGGCTATATAAACCAGTGCACTAAACCTTGAGTCCCTAAGGGTAATCAGCGTCAACATCCACCAAAGGCAAATGATAAAGTAAAGGATTATTCCATCACAACTATGGAAGTTGAGCAAGAAAATGAAAATTTAAAATGTACAGTAATTTTAAATCAATAATGTTAAAAATTATTATTTTATTATAGTTCTATGATTTCCATTACATTTTTCATGTTTTCTATAACTATTGAATAAAATCCATGGCACGTTGAATTAGTGATACCCATAAAAACACTCAATGGTGTAGTAATAGCAACCTAAGTGTTTGAATCTTATCCTGTTGATGTATGTTGGAATATATTTATGTTGAATCAAATGATACTTCCCATGGTAGAATTTGACATTATAATGGGAATTGATATTATTTGGTTATATATATCACATATAAACTATCATGAAAAGGAAATAAATTTTCATATTCTGAACCATCACATACTCCTCTACAATTGCATGGAAGAACAAGATTCTCCTTTAAAAAATCCTTCAACAATGTGGGTGTTTATTCCCTATTAAGATTAATACCTCTTTCAAATGGTTGATTCCATGAAAAGTGTCGAACTAGTTGATATTCCAATCAAAAGGGAATATAATGACGTATTTTTTGAATATTTACCCAGACTTCCCCCGGATTGTGAGGTAGAATTATCAATAGATCTCATAACCAAATATAATCATATATCCAAGTTTCTCTATAGGATGGATCATCTCAAACTAAAGGAGTTAAAGAAGTAGCTTCAAGTGAATTTGTAAAAAGGGTTCAAATTCCTTAGTGCATCATATTGTGGTGATCCTAATCTCTTTTTCAAGAATAAATATGGATCATTGTGGCTGTATATTGATTATAAGAAAACTAAAAAATATCACCATAATTAACAAGTATCTTATTCCAAGAATTGATGACTTGTGCAATCAGTTGCGAGGAGGTCAATAGTTCTTGAAGGAGGATCTTAATTCTGTATATCATCAACTAAACATGAAGATGGTATATATTTTTTAGACATCCTTTCATACCATGTATGGGAATTATAAGTTTCTGGTGATTCCCTTATGACTTACTAATGCCCCAAAAATCATCATGGATTTGATGAATAGATATTTATACATTACATAGAATAAATTGGGGTATTTTTTATTGATTAAATTCTCATATAATAAAAGAAAAAGAAGGATAATGAATAACATCTGGGTCTTGTTTTTGAGACATTAAGGAAGGAGAAGTTGTATGCCAAGTTTAGAAAGTGTGACTTTTGGATGTAGCAAATATAATTCTTATGTCATGTGATCAAAAGTTATGGAATTTATATAGACCCTTAAAGAAAATGGAAATTGAGGAATGGTATAGCCCCTCTACTATACGGGAAATCCTTATTTTTCATCAATTAACTGCGTACTAACAATGCTTTTTATGGTATCTCTCCTGATTTTGAATCCCAATAAATATGTTAATACGGAAAGGGGTAGAGTATGTCTAGAGAAATGACTGTGAGGAAATATTCACAGAGATAAATAATTGTTGATCACTACCCTATACTAACATTACCAAAATTTGGATAATGTTTTCTTATATTCAATAATTCTTCAATAAAAGGATTTGGTTGTGTACTCATGGAAATGGACAATGTGATGTTCTATGCCTCATGGAAATTTATGATCCATGAGCAGAATTTACAGACACATGATCTGCAATTAGTACTTTTTTTAATATGGAAGCACTACCACTACAGTGATAAGTGCGACATATATACCGATCACATGAGCCAAATGTATATATTCACAGAAAAGAAGATCATCATGAATCAAAGGAAATGGTTAAATATAATACCATACTATTATATCACTATTCACTATCATCCGGGAAAGGCTAACAAGGTAGCTAATGATCTTAGTAGAAGAGAACTGTTTACTCAATCAATGTTGTGGATTGAGAAATACCATATCATCAAGGATATGAAAATAATGTGTTTGTAAATCATAACAGTAGAGAATATATCTCACTATTAACAAATTATTTCCCAACATTCTACGACATAGAATATTAATGAGGCAGATAACGATGATTCTGAGTTACAAAAGAAAGTGAATATGGCAATGGAAGAATGATGCAAGATTTCCATATCGATGATGATTGTCTGATGTAGTTTGGAATGAGGATTTTTATACCTTATCACATGGGATAAATAATGAGCTATTGGATAATTCATAGTGATCAACATTATTTATCTATCTTAGGAGTATCGAGATGTATTGTGCTCTTCATGAACAATTCTGGTGGGACAACATGAAGATGGATAATACTAAGTATATCTTAATGTTGCTAATATGTCATCATGTTAATGTCGAGTGATATATGTCCAAATGGGATGATGGAACCCATTCCAATAAACATGTGGAAATGAGAGAATTTCACCATGGACTTCATCACTTGTCTCTTGAGTACATCTAATGGAAATAATGTGATATGGGTTATGGTGGACCGACTCACCAAGACTTCCCTATTTATAGCTATTTGAGAAGATATCTGGGTTAAACAACATTAAAATATAAATTTGAAGGAGTTATGAGACTACATGGAGTTCCTATCTCGATTTTGACTTATCATGATTCTAGGTTAACATGTAAATTCTAGAGGTGTCTTCAACATGATTTGAGTACTAAATTAAATTTTATCATAGATTATTAACCTCAAATTGATACATAATATGAAATTACTATTTAGATGCTCAAAGATATTATAAGAGACTCTTCAATAGAATTCATATGTTGATGGGATTAGCATCTCCCATTGGTTGATTTCTCGTACAATAATAGATTCCACTCGAATTTTGCATGGCTCCATATGATGCTCTATATAGAAAGTGATGTAGAACTCCAACCTATTGGGATAATGTTCGAGAAAGAAAGATACATGGACTTGATCTTTTACAAGAGATCATAAAGAAACTTCCAGTCATCTAGAAACATATCAAATCATCTTAGAGTCAACAAATAGCTATGATGACAACCGTCAACGGGACATGGAGTTTGAAAACGAAGATAATATCATCCTCATTATATCACAGTGGAAGTGAGTTATGTAGTTTGTTAAGAGGGGGAACATAATACCAAGGTACATCTGTAACGCCCCGACCCTAGTTACCCAGAGTCGGTGCATTATTACATAACATTGGCATGATCATGAGAAAGATCAAGTCTCGAAAGACCGATTGGTTTAGTAGCCTTGGAAAGACTAGATATATTCATAAGTTTTACATTACATCATAAAATGAAAAACTACTACAACAACATAATGTTTCCACAATCCACACTATTAACCCCTCATAAAATCCCTGCAGGTCATTCATAACTTACTTCTTCACATCCTGGGAAAAATAAAACATAGAAAAGGGGTGAGCTCAAATGCCCAGTAAGGATAACAATATAGCGGAAACTTTCATAAATAAGAATAAACATTTAAGGCAATGTATAACTAAAACAAAAGCCTTTTAAGTATGAACTTTCAACATGGTATGGCATAAATAAAATGAAATAATGCCATTTACTTATTCACATGGATATTCTACTAATCGAATAATCACATGCAAAAATCAATAACCACTTTCATAATGTTGGAATGCATAATGCCAGACTATCATAACCACATAGCCAAGGCCTCGTGCCAAGACTACAAATAAGATTTTGTCAAGGCCTTGTGCCAAGACACTAGTTTGTCTCATGAGACCTACCGATGCATCGAGGAGCTATAGCGGGCTCCACCCGTCACTTATTAAGTCCAATGCATTCCTCATATGAATAGGTTTAAGCATAAAATAAACATTCGTATTAAAACTAGCATACGAAATGTCAATACTTTAACCACAAACCATGAATGGTATAAAAATAGAACATCCACAGACAAACATAGCTCATTTGATACAATATGAAAGATTTTATTGTTTCACATTAACCTCAATCATGAATAATGAAGGATGTTGACATATATGAAAATAATCATCATAACTTTTTGAGAGAAATATCCCCCTTTTCTTGAAAACTTTTAAAAGTCACACTATTTGTCAAGAAGACATTCAAAAATAGATTTTTGAATCAAAGTGTCCCATTACACTTTGAAACTTTTAAAAGGATTTTTAAATTTAAAACTTTAATGTCCATAAAAATAAATCCTTAAAACCATTTTTAAAATATGGACATTAATGAGCATGATTTAGAAGAATAATTCTTTAAAACATTTTAAAATGGTATTTTGGTTAGAGTTTCTAACCAAAAGAGAGACACTTGAATACAAATAATTGAGGTAATCAAAACATTGTAATATCATGAGAATAAAGGAATTCATGATATACTATGTCAAAGTACATTATATACACCACATAAAAGTGATTTGGTGTATATCATCAAAGAAGTCTCAATGGAATGTAAATTGAGATGAAATCTCTCATAAAGGTTGTATCCTTAGGTTAAGGATAAATCAACGACATAATTATGCGTGACAAATATAAATACACTAAATATGATTGGATATTCCGTGTAAATCAATCAAAGGATATTCACACATATTCTTGTAAAAACAATACCAACGAATTGGATGTTTAACTCAACAAATGGAGAATGGGTTAAAATTACTCTTATCAAATTCATATCAATGAATTGAGAATTATCAATGGAGTGATTATGTGTATCAAACTTATATCCATAGGAAGGGGAGTGGAAATTATGACATAATCAAATGAATAGTGATTCTACACATAATCTTGGGGTAATATAATCAATGAAATATGCATAAAGCCAAATGAGTGGAAATTGAAATCTCAAATTCCCTTATTGATTAGGTAACTTAAGAAACAAACACCCATGAAAGAAAGATCATACCATGATGATGTAAATACCTATAAAATAAATTATATTACACAATGAATACAATCATGGGTAGTACACATACACCACATGCAATAATTAAGTGGTGATCAATGGAATTCTCACGGAATTAAAAGTGAGACAAGAAACCCCTTACCACGTTAATCAACTGAGTCGCATGGCCAAAAGTTAATAACCACCAAATGATTTACAGAATAACATGAATATAAAGTGAATCATGATAATATATATCAAATGGAAGTACACAATACACCACTTTCAATAATTTAGTAGCGAACAATGGAAATCTCACGGAATTGAAAGTGAGATAAGAGAATCCCTTACTTTGTACTTTTTCCTTGGTCGATGGTAGGTTTACCTCCTGTATAATGGTGAAATAATTGTTATTGGATAATACAAGAATCAGTTACTTTAATATGATATCATATATGATCTTTTAACATTGATTTGTTAATAATATCTTAGAATTATCGTCATTTCAGGTGTTAACGGGTTCATTTTACTTTATATTCTTTGTTATGTGAGCCATATTAGTTATTAATGGGATGTATATTATTCATATCCAGAATGGTATAAAGTCCTTAAACATCATTTTTAAATCATCAAATGATAATTATACTTGAATGGATACGATGGAGAATGAATCACATCGCGTTCGTGGAGACGGTAGTCCGTACGTACGCACGAATGCTACTTCCATTTAATTTTTATTTTAAAAGAATCGAATCCAAATGATACATAGGTATATTACTATTCCAGTAAAATATAATATTCTATATATGTTAATTAAGTTCATTAACACCATCCTTTATACGTTCCATGTGTGGTATGAACGAGTCATATCATTTTAAGGGGGCGGTAGTCCGCACTTCCTCAAATGAAATTATCGTATATATATACAACATGAAACAAATAATTGTATGAAATAAAATGGAATTACAGAAGCTTATATATAAAATATATATCATTAATATCATACTTAATTACAGTGCCATCCTAATGGCCACCATGAGAGGCGGTAAGATGTATTTGAACAATCATCGTTTCGTGAGGCGTTAGTTTGCCATCCACAGAAACATTATGTTCATCATCCATTAGATGGAGTTGTGTGAATGTGTAGTTTGAATACTTCTTATAACAACATCCTATTATATTGTGGATACTGGTGTTGTTACAAAAGAAAGGAAATAAAAAGATTTTGGGGGTTGGAGAAGCAAAATAATTGAAAATAATTTAAGAGAAAATGTTACCTTTAATTTAGGTAACTCACTTTGGTTGGAACCAAAGGACTTCTTGAAATGATTTCTGCCTAAGGGGAAGCTTCAAGGAGGAGGAGAGGGATGTGGGGAGCTTAGTTGGGCAGAGTTTGGACGAGCCAAGTGGCTTGAGAGGTGTGAGGAATGAGTAGAAGTGGTCTCCTTTTATAAGGGAGAGGAGGGGCTCTTTAGGAAAGAGTGAAAGTATTACTTTATAATATAATTATATTCGGTTTATAATGGTCCAAAAATCATTGAGGTCGAAGATAAGATGACTCATATTCTAGATAACATCAACCAATAAGAATTGGACAGGTTTTAGATAATATTTTAATCATTATAATCTTATTTATTTAAATGATTTATTAATGAGGTAAACATTGCATCATTATTGTGTCATTAATAATTTAAATTACTTGATGTCTAAAAATTATAAATAAAATATCATTATGTAGGAAATATTTTTAGCTTTCTAATGAATATTTATAATCGAAAATCCAACATGTATAACCCTATGTAAAAATTGTTCTTTTAAAGGATGTAAGCTTATGTCATTTTTGTATTCATTTTAACTTAATTAAAATAAAGTGTCATTATCACTTACAAGTTGATCAATGGGGTCCCCAAATTTACCCAAAGATGCCCATGGTCGACCATGTATAAACCAATAGGGTTAAGACACATTTTAGGGTAATATAGTATTATTATAATATTATTTTTTAACCCTCATTTACCGGATTTACCCTTAACCATGGTAAATAAAATATTTACCGCAGTAATTATTCAAAATGTCTAAAAATAAAAGTTACCTATTTACACAATTTGAACATCCTGATTCCAAATATGGAATCCATTTTTCTAAATTCAAAACACAAAAGTGGCAGAAATTAATTTAAAATTAATTCCCGCTGTCAAAACAAAAAGCGTGTTTTTAAGAGATAATAACTATCAAAAGATTGACACTTGTTTATGTTCGGTTTAATTGTAAAATTATGTCCAATGACCAAAATTATATTAAATGGTAAAAATATATTCTAAATATACTTTAAAACCACTCAAATTCATAATTTATCACTATTAATTATTTTGATTAAAAAAGTTGTTTTTAATTAAAATTTAGTAATTTTTACTATTCATCAAAATATGAAAGTTATCCGAAAAGTACCAAAATTTCACCTTAGGCTAAATTTGATATTCCGAATCCAAAAATGAAGTCCATTTTGAAATATAAAATATATATAATTTCAAAAAATTAAGTATTACTATTCATAACGGCTAGTTTGATTGGTTGTGGTGTGTGTTAAAACTCGAAGTTGCGTACAACACACGCTACTGTTTTATTCAAAGGAAAGCGTACCGTGGAAGCTTGGGATGTTTTATTTTAAATTTTTTGATGTCCCCATTTAGTCAAAAAGTTTAAAATATTTTATTTAAAAAGGGTTCACTATTAAAAGTTGGTAAAACTACAATACTGAAGATGAATTTGTTCTTACATTATGTCTAAGAAACTCATAATATGGATTCTAAAATTATAAGGATTATATAAAGTTTAAAATTTAGTTAATACTATTCATAACCTTTTTTGAACGGCTTTTTTGGTAAGTCGTGGTGCGCTTGAACTCGGTGTTGCGTGTAGTACAAGTTATTGAATTATTTTGAAGAAATAACACACTATGAAATCTTGGGGTGTTACATTCTCCCCTCCTTCAATAAATTGCGTCCTCGCAATTTGAAATTGTTCTTCGAAAATAAAAGGTTGAAAATAGAAAATATATTTGTGGGAAAACCCACATCGGAAATTGGTTTACTAAAATTTAGTCTTAATATGAGGAAAAGAGAAATGAAAGGGTCACCACCAAATTATGATCTCGATTAGGAGAACATTGGTGGCAATTAGAGACATATAATTGGAGGAAAAACGTAAATATTTATAGGTAGTGGTTGAGGTCATCAATCACAAACAAGTATAAAATTGAGGTCCTTAAACTCATCAATCTATGATGATTTGAAGTACCATCAGTTCAACAAAATATAGGGTATTGGGAATACACATTTTTGACATTTCAAAATATCTTAGTTGAAATCCCACATCGAAAAATGAATTAATGAGGCCTCTATTTAAAATAAAGAGTGGAAAGTATGAAGATTACCGAAAATAACACATACCAGGGTTCCATGTAGGAAAATATGGATATGGAGGAGAAATCTAACCATCAATTATCTGATGGAGAGTGGTAGAGAACATGGCTATGAAAAGGCCAACAATCCCAAAGCCATAAATTAGTGATGATTTAAGGTACCATCTAGGACAACATTTTTTTTAAAGTTACATTACATAAGGAAGAGGAATTCATTTATGATATTGACTAAGAACATTATGAGATATACTTAAATTTTAAGTAGATTTTCATTCTTTAATAAATTTCCACCACTAACTCAATTTTTTTTAAACGATGAGTATTCAAGAAGACTTGGTCACACTGGAAGAGTTAGAATAAACTTCTATAGAATCACATGATCCATGCAGGATAAACCATATATTTACATTGTCTTTGAAGATTAATCAAAACCAAAATGGTTAGTGAATGATCTAATGATCCCCCAAAAGGATATTCATTGAGATAAATATGCACTAATCTTAATTTCTAAAATTAAACCAACAATACCCCAAAGTTAAATAGATACCATTCAATAACCAATTGTCCTTAAAATCCTTTAATATAATCCAAACTAATATTGAAACCCAAAACATAGAAGAATTTGATTATGTAGTCTCCCATGTTACATTGTATCTCCAAATGACATCAAATACTCTTAAAGTCACATACTTAAAAGTAATTAACATCATCACATATTCTCTGTTATAGGTTAATCATTTCCAAAAATAACCCAAATCACTATAAATCAACAATAAAAATGTAGATAAAAATCCACCATTACTCTACAAATGAAACCTCATTGTATTCTATTTTCCTTGGGCATATAGTGTTCCTAACAAAACGAACATCTTCCAAAATAACATTTATCACTTAATCACCAAATCATTTTCCTATACCAAGGGTATTCATTTGATAAGACATAAGAACCCAAATCATCTTATTATTGATCAATAAAATCATTTAACAAAAAAAATAGTCATACTAACCAGGGACTTCACGTAGTCCAGTGGTAGGCGATAAATCCCAATCGCACTTTGGTTGTGGGTTCGATTCCCACAGCTTTGTCCGACGCGACGGGTTGTCACACGGTCTACGTGTTGTCCTTTTTCAAAAACTATATTCTATAATATTACCAAAATGAGATAAATTTTTCAAAATAACATAATTTAACCACAAATGTTATATCATACTTTCCATTTTCATCCCAAATTATAATAACTTATCATTTTCTCAAACCCCAATGATCATATAAAACCAAATGGTTATTTATACCTATATCTACAAGAGAAGAGACAATTATTCCTCAAATATCATTCTCAAAGTCACTATGACTTCCTTGGAATCCAGCCATTGACTAAAACCAGAAAGCATTGTGTGAGTAATAGTAGTCGTAAAATCATTTAGAGATTAAAATGTCACCATATTCTCAATTTGAAACATATTAGGATTAACCAAGGTCATTTACTCTCATCTTATGTATATATTACTTAAATCGGTTTGTAAAGAAAATGTAAATTATCCTAAGCATATCCCCCGGGAGTGTCGTAACCAAGAGTGCAGCAAGGCCCGTTGTCGTGCACCAGTTCCCGTTCGAGTCTAGCTCAAAGCGGTGTTTTCGGGTTTTACCCCTAGGTATATCTGTGCCAGAGCCGCCTCTACCTGCTCGTATCCAGACAGAGATGTATTGCTCGGAAAACTCACAAAATCTCTACAATACCAAAATTCTAGGAAGTTCTTTTATACTAATCCTCAAAGTTCATCTTAGGTCTACGTGCTCTAATCAGAGTTTATCTAAATCTAGCTACCAAGGTTTGTACTAAACTTCCTCTGATACCAACTGTAACGCCCCGACCCTAGTTACCCAGAGTCGGTGCATTATTACATAACATTGGCATGACCATGAGAAAGATCAAGTCTCGAAAGACCGATTGGTTTAGTAGCCTTGGAAACACTAGATATATTCATAAGTTTTACATTACATCATAAAATTAAAAACTACTACAACAACATAATGTTTCCACAATCCACACTATTAACCCCTCATAAAATCCCTGCAGGTCATTCATAACTTACTTCTTCACATCCTGGGAAAAATAAAACATAGAAAAGGGGTGAACTCAAATGCCCAGTAAGGATAACAATATATCGGAAACTTTCATAAATAAGAATAAACATTTAAGGCAATGTATAACTAAAACAAAAGCCTTTTAAGTATGAACTTTCAACATGGTATGGCATAAATAAAATGAAATAATGCCATTTACTTATTCACATGGATATTCTACTAATCGAATAATCACATGCAAAAATCAATAACCACTTTCATAATGTTGGAATGCATAATTCCAGACTATCATAACCACATTGCCAAGGCCTCGTGCCAAGACTACAAATAAGATTTTTTCAAGGCCTTGTGCCAAGACACTAGTTTGTCTCATGAGACCTACCGATGCATCGAGGAGCTATAGCGGGCTCCACCCGTCACTTATTAAGTCCAATGCATTCCTCATATGAATAGGTTTAAGCATAAAATAAACATTCGTATTAAAACTAGCATACGAAATGTCAATACTTTAACCACAAACCATGAATGGTATAAAAATAGAACATCCACAGTCAAACATAGCTCATTTGATACAATATGAAAGATTTTATTGTATCACATTAACCTCAATCATGAATAATGAAGGATGTTGTCATATATGAAAATAATCATCATAACTTTTTGAGAGAAATATCCCCCTTTTCTTGAAAACTTTTAAAAGTCACACTATTTGTCAAGAAGACATTCAAAAATAGATTTTTGAATCAAAGTGTCCCATACCACATTGAAACTTTTAAAAGGATTTTTAAATTTAAAACTTTAATGTCCATAAAAATAAATCCTTAAAACCATTTTTAAAATATGGACATTAATGAGCATGATTTAGAAGAATAATTCTTTAAAACATTTTAAGATGGTATTTTGGTTAGAGTTTCTAACCAAAAGAGATACACTTGAATACAAATAATTGAGGTAATAAAAACATTGTAATATCATGAGAATAAAGGAATTCATGATATACTATGTCAAAGTACATTATATACACCACATAAAAGTGATTTGGTGTATATCATCAAAGAAGTCTCAATGGAATGTAAATTGAGATGAAATCTCTCATAAAGGTTGTATCCTTAGGTTAAGGATAAATCAACAACATAATTATGTGTGAAAAATATAAATACACTAAATATGATTGGATATTCAGTGTAAATCAATCAAAGGATATTCACACATATTCTTGTAAAAACAATACCAACGAATTGGATGTTTAACTCAACAAATGGAGAATGGGTTAAAATTACTCTTATCAAATTCATATCAATGAATTGAGAATTATCAATGGAATGATTATGTGTATCAAACTTATATCCACAGGAAGGGGAGTGGAAATTATGACATAATCAAATGAATAGTGATTCCACACATAATCTTGGGGTAATATAATCAATGAAATATGCGTAAAGCCAAATGAGTGGAAATTGAAATCTCAAATTCCCTTATTGATTAGGTAACTTAAGAAACAAACACCCATGAAATAAAGATCATACCATGATGATGTAAATACCCATAAAATAAAGTATATTACACAATGAATACAATCATGGGTAGTACACATACACCACATGCAATAATTAAGTGGTGATCAATGGAATTCTCACGGAATTAAAAGTGAGACAAGAAACCCCTTACCATGTTAATCAACTAAGTCGCATGGCCAAAAGTTAATAACCACCAAATGATTTACAGAATAACATTAATATAAAGTGAATCATGATAATATATATCAAATGGAAGTACACAATACACCACTTTCAATAATTTAGTAGCGAACAATGGAAATCTCACGGAATTGAAAGTGAGATAAGAGAATCCCTTACTTTGTACTTTTTCCTTGGTTGATGGTAAGTTTACCTCCTGTATAATGGTGAAATAATTGTTATTGGATAATACAAGAATCATTTACTTTAATATTATATCATATATGATCTTTTAACATTGATTTGTTAATAATATCTTAGAATTATCGTCATTTCAGGTGTTAACGGGTTCATTTTACTTTATATTCTTTGTTATGTGAGCCATATTCGTTATTAATGGGATGTATATTATTCATATCCAAAATGGTATCAAGTCCTTAAACATCATTTTTAAATCATCAGATGATAATTATACTTGAATGGATACGATGGAGAATGAATCACATCGCGTTCGTGGAGACGGTAGTCCGTATGTACGCACGAATGCTACTTCCATTTAATTTTTATTTTAAAAGAATCGAATCCAAATGATACATAGGTATATTACTATTCCAGTAAAATATAATATTCTATATATGTTACTTAAGTTCATTAACACCATCCTTTATACGTTCCATGTGTGGTATGAACGAGTCATATCATTTTAAGGGGGCGGTAGTCCGCACTTCCTCAAATGAAATTATCGTATATATATACAACATGAAACGAATAATTGTATGAAATAAAATGGAATTACAGAAGCTTATATATAAAATATATATCATTAATATCATACTTAATTACAGTGCCATCCTAATGGCCACCATGAGAGGCGGTAAGATGTATTTGAACAATTATCGTTTCGTGAGGCGTTAGTTTGCCATCCACAGAAACATTATGTTCATCATCCATTAGATGGAGTTGTGTGAATGTGTAGTTTGAATCCTTCTTATAACAACATCCTAGTATATTTTGGATACTGGTGTTGTTACAAAAGAAAGGAAATAAAAAGAGTTTGGGGGATGGAGAAGCAAAATAATTGAAAATAATTTAAGAGAAAATGTTACCTTTAATTTAGGTAACTCACTTTGGTTGGAACCAAAGGACTTCTTGAAATGATTTCTGCCTAAGGGGAAGCTTCAAGGAGGATGAGAGGGATGTGGGGAGCTTAGTTTGGCAGAGTTTGGATGAGCCAAGTGGCTTGAGAGGTGTGAGGAATGAGTAGAAGTGGTCTCCTTTTATAAGGGAGAGGAGGGGCTCTTTAGGAAAGAGTGAAAGTATTACTTTATAATATAATTATATTCGGTTTATAATGGTCCAAAAATCATTGAGGTCGAAGATAAGATGACTAATATTCTAAATAACATCAACCAATAAGAATTGGACAGGTTTTAGATAATATTTTAATCATTATAATCTTATTTATTTAAATGATTTATTAATGAGGTAAACATTGCATCATTATTGTGTCATTAATAATTTAAATTATTTGATGTCTAAAATTTATAAATAAAATATCATTATGTAGGAAATCTTTTTAGATTTCTAATTAATATTTATAATCGAAAATCCAACATGTATAACCCTATGTAAAAATTGTTCTTTTAAAAGATGTAAGCTTATGTCATTTTTGTATTCATTTTAACTTAATTAAAATAAAGTGTCATTATCACTTACAAGTGGATCAATGGGGTCCCAAAATTGACCCAAAGATGTCCATGGTCGACCATGTATAAACCAATAGGGTTAAGACACGTTTTAGGGTAATTTAGTATTATTATAATATTATTTTTTAACCCTTATTTACCGGATTTACCCTTAACCATGGTAAATAAAATATTTACCGCAGTAATTATTCAAAATGTCTAAAAATAAAAGTTACCTATTTACACAATTTGAAAATCCTGATTCCAAATATGGAATCCATTTTTCTAAATTCAAAACACAGAAGTGGCAGAAATTAATTTAAAATTAATTCCCGCTATCAAAACAAAAAGCGTGTTTTTAAGAGATAATAACTATCAAAAGATTGACACTTGTTTATGTTCGGTTTAATTGTAAAATTATGTCCAATGACCAAAATTATATTAAATGGTAAAAATATATTCTAAATATACTTTAAAACCACTCAAATTCATAATTTATCACTATTAATTATTTTGATTAAAAAAGTTGTTTTTAATTATAATTTAGTAATTTTTACTATTCATCAAAATATGAAAGTTATCCGAAAAGTACCAAAATTTCACCTTAGGCTAAATTTGATATTCCGAATCCAAAAATGAAGTCCATTTTGAAATATAAAATATATATAATTTCAAAAAATTAAGTATTACTATTCATAACGGCTAGTTTGATTGGTTGTGGTGTGTGTTAAAACTCGAAGTTGCGTACAACACACGCTACTGTTTTATTCAAAGGAAAGCGTACCGTGGAAGCTTGTGATGTTTTATTTTAAATTTTTTGATGTCCCCATTTAGTCAAAAAGTTTAAAATATTTTATTTAAAAAGGGTTCACTATTAAAAGTTGGCAAAACTACAATACTGAAGATGAATTTGTTCTTACATTATGTCTAAGAAACTCATAATATGGATTCTAAAATTATAAGGATTATATAAAGTTTAAAATTAGTTAATAATATTCATAACCTTTTTTGAACGGCTTGTTTGGTAAGTCATG
Organism: Viscum album; assembly: GCA_963277665.1. Classification (NCBI taxonomy): domain Eukaryota; kingdom Viridiplantae; phylum Streptophyta; class Magnoliopsida; order Santalales; family Viscaceae; genus Viscum; species Viscum album. The sequence continues at coordinate 778,866,360 of OY728163.1, read as the reverse complement.
GTGCGCTTGAACTCGGTGTTGCGTGTAGTACAAGTTATTGAATTATTTTGAAGAAATAACACACTATGAAATCTTGGGGTGTTACAACATCGACCCACTTGAGATCCTAGATTTCATCTGATTCATACCATATCCGCTTTCACTTCCACTGAATATGGATCATGTTCATGACGCGTGTCATGTATTACCCCTGAGGAAGAACATACAAGATCTCTCAAATGTATTTAACTTAGAGATAGTACAGTTAAAAGATGATATCTCTTATGAGGAGAAGACATTAAATATTCTTTTCTGGAGAGATAAGGTTCCATGCATCAACACAACCAACTATGTCAAGGTGTTTTTGAGGAAACATATGTATGAATAAGAAACATGGGAACTGGTGGAGGTGAGGCAGGAGAAGTACCCACACCCGTTTATGTAACATGAACGTTCGAGTGTGAAATTTCAAATGGGGGAAGAATGTAAAGACCCAAACTTTTATCAATGTAATTTATCACTTCTTATTGAAATTTCAAATAGTGTAAATCATATCATTTCACTTAAAGACCATAATAAAAGGTTTATAAATAAAGAATTAATGAAATAATAAGTATTTTATAAGTTGAAGAACCTATATTGATGAAATTGTAAATTGACCTTCTGAATTGTACTATGACCCTCATGAATAGAAAACTATCCAATTCAATAGTAACCTCAACCAATAAAGTATTAATAAAATTTTGGAATCATATAATTGAAAATATGATATAATTATATCATATAAGTAAGTAAGTATTTATTAATTATTAATTAAGTGTTGGTATTTTTATAAGTCATAAATATTTAATGGAAATTTTATTATCTACTTAATTAATTAAAATATAATATATTTACATAAAATATATTTATTAATTATGAATTTGATGATTTATGAGTTTAGGATAATTTTATGAGATCTTAAGTAATTTTGCAATGTGTTATAAAATGACTTATTATTTTAAAATATGTATTTTCCAAGTAAATGATGATTTTAATTAAAAGTAAAATTAATCAGACTAAAATTTTAATGTCATAAAATGGTTTTAAATTTTAAATTATACACATTGATAAATGGTCAGGGTTAATTTTTGGGATTTTTCTAAAATATTTGAATATTTTTGGAATTGTAAAATATGATTATTTACAATAAATTCTAAATACATGAATATTATTGAGTCGTTGTTGATTTAATTATTATGTAACCCCATAAAATCGAACCATACTTCATTATTGAAACATATGTAGTGATAATTCAAAAAATATTCAATGTGGACTTCCAAAATAATAAACTGTTGATTAAATTATTGAGAAAACACCCCTCCCCTACACTATAAATAACACCCTCACCCCATCTTCTCATCACACATCTCAAGCCTACGACCTTGCCTAAATTATTCATCAAAATATTCCATAGACCCTCCCACACTTCCATGATCTCTTTTTATCATCAAAATACCAATCCTTGTTTCCTTGAGGAGGATCCCAAGAGGAGAATTCAAGAGGCAAATCATATCTCATTTTCTTTTAATTTCCCTAAAATTTTATTACTTTTCTTACAATCTCCATACATACCTTAATATAAATAGAAGGAAAAACTAAATTAACATATATATTTTGTAATTATATCATGTTAATGGAATATCCATTATTATACTCCTCCCTCCCCCTATTTTATTCAAATATTAAATCGTCACCCGTGTAGTGTCAATTTACCATCATTATTGATGATGCACTTTTATTTTCCATTAATGACTTCAATGATATTAATAATAACATTAAATGATTTATAAATTATTTTAAATTTTATGTTACAACTCTTTTTACTTTCTATAACTAACATATATAAATAATACTTTTTGATAAAACAAAACGTGTTTTTTATGATAGAAAAACCGTGAAAGTTAATCTAAAATGATCATCAATAAGTTTTTTACATTGATTTAGCATCATACCATATAATTTTTTTTTATTAGATAAGTTAAACATTTTTATGATCACTGATAACACATAATAAAAATTCAGTATATTTATCCACATTTTACATGAACTTCCATATGTGTATACCAGTGAACTGATCATGAAATCTATGAAAACGAACACTCTCGAATATTGAAATTAAACTCTAGAACTCATCCAATGTCTCATAATAGAACGTAATAAATCCATAATCAATGATAATAATGTATAAAATGATCTATAATTATTAATTAATGAATCTAATGTGATTATGTGGGATATTAGTGTGAAGAAAACATTCAGACATAAGGTAAGTGGAATTCTTGAACCCAACACTCTATCATTGGGTTTTCCATCATTCACCCCATTTTCAGTACATATACAACTTAAATATCATTTCTTAATAATTATCATTTCATTTTTGGGATACACAATTTTTATAATTTTGTATATGATAAACACAATGTTTTCCAAAATTAATCTTATTTCAAAATAACACACCCTTTTACATCTCGACGTCGTTTCATCATCACTTAAGGTTGATGATTATTATATCTAGTATATTATTCACTCATTCATGTTGGAACCCAATGATTACTAATTCATGCTTCATAAAATGACTCCCATTCTTATATATGGGTTATATTTTGTCTATTATTGATATACATTCTATGTGGAATTCATAATGATGTAAATGTTATGATGTGACAAGTGTGCCTAAAAATATATTGTGCAATGTAAATGTTATCATGTGATGGGAGTGACTATAATTATATATTTCTCTAATTAAATTGATAATGTGATGTATCTCAGAATGAAAATTGAAATCTTCATGAACATGATACAAGCTTTTTCCACAATTGTGTGTGGTAGTTTACAACTAAGACATGATGTTTAATTTTTATGCATTTCCACATTTCAGGACTTTATCTAATGCTTATTCCCATGATTATGATTATGATGTAATGATTATTCCACCACATGGAATATTGTTTCATGTTATTATCTATCATCTTACTGGGATTTCAGTTCATCTCATTTTTCGATGTGCATCCTTAGGTTATTACATGTAATAATGTGAACACATAGGATAATAAGAAGCTAGATAAGATAGAATTAAACAAATGATAATGATTTATTTTGTAAATGTTATTTATGGTCCTGGTTTGACCAAAAAACTAAACCTATGGATCATGTACATGTAATGATTTTTCTCTTATCATTATAATGATGTAATGGTAACATATGAAAAAGCAAGGTCACTGTACTGAGGACTTATCCCCATGTTCGGAGTTCTTCTTAATTGAATTGGCATTTTTCTACTATGAACTCAGATGTTTTTTGACTGGTGGGAGACTACACACCATGTAATGGTCATTGGGATGATTCCATGAATATAGTTCATGATGTAAAATTTATAAGCCATTTATTTAGAGTTCACAACATGTAAGTGGAATATAGGGTCTTTATAAAAAGGTGAAAAGTTCCCATCAGTTTAAGCCATAGAGCAATTAACATTGAATAATGGGATTATATGATATTGAAGTAGCATGGATGATATTTTCGGTCATTTTGTGGCATTTCATTATTTCATTAAACCTGATTCCTCCCTCTCTCAACCCATTGCTCACCCTAGATCATTTTATATATTTTGTTTCCTTTCGAATCATTCATTCGACAATAAATCATCTCGGTTGTCACAGTGAAGCTCTATAGTGGATCATTCCTTCTAGTTCTTTATTGGATTTGGTTGAAGAAATTATTATGGTCAATGATGTATTCAAATTCATTATTAGATATTGTATTTTGTCAATAATTTTCAATTTCTTTAAATGCCTTCTCTTTTGAAGGTCTATCTTCTAGTTTCCAATCACCATTGATGAAGGATTAAATGATTATTCCACATGAGGTAGGTATTTCTAATTAATTGGTCAATTTAATGAATTTATTATCATTCTTGATTGATTCCACTAGCACTATAATTTAATATAAGTGATTTATGGTTTAAAAAAACTCATGGAATGATAAATTGGTTTAATATGGTTTTCTTCAAAAATTATTTTTTCCTAAATCAAAAAAGTGTTTTTCAATCATCGAAGTGGTTTGGTTTGCATTTTAATTTTTTTTAATTTTGATCATAGTTTTGATGTACAATTTCATAATCATGGAAATTATTTAACAACGTGTGCAACAAAAAATAGATATGGGAAACATTACTTTGTGTGGATCCAATTGGGGTTGTTTTTTTATACCAATTGAGTATGGAAGGACTCATTATCGGTTGGATCCAATGTATATCCTGGTTTAGAATCATTTATGCCTAGTAAAAATTTTACAAATAGTGTTGAACCCAAATTATAGTTTGAATATTCATTTTGGAATTTCTATCACAAGATAGATTTTATCAGGGATTGTTGGTTACATGTTATTGTATGAGGCAGTATCTCCTGAAATCACATTATGGGTTTTCATGGAAATGTTTTTTACTTTAATACATTATGATGCATGGGTATTATATAATACATTATCATTTTTTTAAAATAATACTATTTTTAGAAAATGAATCAATATTATGTAAAAATGGGTAAAATAATTTGAAGAACGATTGGAATTATAAAAATTATTTGTAAAATTGTTTTTTATAAAATATAGAACCGTAGAATCCAAGATATTAGATCTTCAATAGAATCAGTGGTGGTATCCTAATAAAATTCCTTCCCATGAAATAATTTTGACTCAGGGATGTTGAATATTTTTAATATAGGATTTAGGTAAAGGAAATTAAATCTTATAGTATGCTATACTTTCTTCTTGTTTCTTACTACAGATTGAGTTGGCATAGAGGTGATTGTTGGTCACATTGTGACTTTTTTGTCTGGTTTTATTTTTACTCTCTTTTGATCCCCCATTTATTATATTGTATATATATATTTGTATATTTTTTTTCCTCACAATACACTATTTTTATGTCATCTTTCGATATATACAAAACATGTTCCTTTTCTTGATTCACATTCCCATGTGAGGACCACCTTAGGTGTATAGTTTGGTTTACCCAGGTTGTCCAATTACAATTAGGTATGATAGGAATGGCTCACCCTGATATTTGTTAACACAGTCAGAGATTGGTTTTGGGTCTTAGGTTGATATAAGTTTAAACAATTTGAATTTGGATAATATGTGTGGAAAAGGGGCATAGAAATCTCACTTCTGTGACTAAACCCGTGTTATCATGGGTGGCCATAGAATTTTTCAAGGGTTGGTACATTGGGTATGAGTTAGCTTGAATGAATCATGTGGTACTTTTATTTAAATTTAAAAATTCCTATTTAGGTAATTTAATTCAATGATAGAATATTGTATCCCATTAAATTCATATTTTTTTAATTCATTTGTTTGAATTAAAAAAGTGGCCCTATGATTTTGGAATTTTCTAGTGATCTAATTTGATATTATTTGTTTTTATTAGAAAATTCCTCTAAAAATATCTCTTCCAAATATGTTAGAGGAAGCAAAAAGATAGGTTCTGAAGTTGAAACCTGCAGCAACCCATATTTTGTTGAAGATGAAATCTGCACTATTCTGACTCTAGGTCAAGTGGGTATCAAGAACCCAGGATTTCTAGTAGAACATGAAATTGAAATTACCAATAAACAAACAACCATATTCCATGGTGATAGTGGACTATTGGAATTTGAGGAGTGGGTTGAGAAGATAAATAGGAACTCCAATTTCTAGAAGACTTTTGAAGACTCTATGGTGGGGTTTTCCACATACGTTCTTGAGAACCACGAAGGATATGGTGGGATTGTATTGTGAAATATTTGTTTCATGAGGATGTTACCTGGGATTCTTTCGCATTAAAAATTATTCTTTACTTTTATCCTAGGACATTACCCGTGGAAATCACATAGTAGTTTCTGACCATAGAGCAGGGGGAGCATAACGTTCTAGAGTATTCTACCCATTTATCAAGGATCATACCTTTGGAACTAGCTATTTTCTCTCATAGTTTCCTATTTTATTGGTGGTCTGTCATGGGTTTTCGGATGGATATTTTTTCCATGATTATTCTCATGTGCCTTCCGACCATTGTAGAGGTAGTTGAAAAATAATATTTGACTAAGGCATAAATATTTGGAATGACTATTCTGGGAAGAGCTTCAGTTAGTGTAGTTGTTAGCCGGGGTGTGTCTTTTTTCTATAAATGGTAGAAAAAAGGTATATAAATTTATTTAGAACTAGTTTTGGTGGATTTATCACAGTATATGTATCTATTTTTCATTTATTGTAGGTGGTCTGGCCATGCTAAGCTGAATTTTGCAGAGGTACACAACACATGTCATAATTTTGGATTATCATGCCATCTCAAAAACATTTCTACGAAATGATAATCTCTGGAAGTAATGACGGATCCACATTCTCAAAGAGTTCATATGTACATGTAAATTATTATAAGGGTTTGAGTCTTATACTCATTATAAGAGGGTGTTCATGTTTCCAGGGAAGCTCGGGTTGGAGTTGAGACTAGACGTCATTATGAAATGGTTAATGTTCCAGAAGAATATAAAGTAGGACAAACTAGAATTAGAGGTATGATATTTATTTCATATTCTATTGTTCTAGAATTATTTTATATACGTTATGGTAATTATTTTATGCTATCAATGTTGGTTTATTTTTCAGTCTTGAATTTGGAAAATATTTCATACTTTTTGGATCATACACACATTTGTCAAAGAGTATGGAACAATTTTTCATATGTCCAAAATGTTGGGTGATTTTAACATACATTGAGGTAGAGTGGGAATTATTATTTATCAATATGGGAATTTTGAACATGATTATTTGAATGGATTGGTAGATCTGTGTTAAGGGCAAGATATTCTGTTATCACCATTACGTGTAGTTATTATCTATATATGGGGACCACCATTTTTCATAGGGTGAGTGGGATTCTAGATCAACAATCATAGTGAATGTTGTACCATAGAGTGGGGTATTCTTTTGTAAGTTATGAGAGAAGTTTCTTGATTCAGCTGAACATTTTTTGGGTGGTCGACTTCCCATAGTGGTGTGTAAAAACCCTAAGGACTTCCTAATTGATATTTATGGTTTACCGCCAAATAGAAATCTTAAGTTTACTATTAACATGATCCATGGTTATTGACCATTTATAAGGAGTAATATTTAATGGAATCAACTATTGCGAAGGAAATTAATTTCATTATTGACATCCTAGAGTCTAAAGGATTTATTTATCCTAGTGTTTCACAATGGTCTTCCCCTTCCCTCTTTTCTATGAAGGAAGTCGACATTCTCATACATTGTATTGATTAAAAAATGTTGAATTTGGAGACTATCAGGAAAAAAAATACTCTTTTCCTAGGATTGATGAATATCTTAGCCAATATATAATGGAATGTTGGTTATCAATGTTTAACCTAGGATCATGGTACAACTAGTTACTGGTCTGATAAGATAATATACCAAAGAGAAAGTTTTGAAGAATGTTTGGGATTTTTGAGTTTATGCTTCTTCCATTTTATAATACTAATTATCATATTGTATTTGTGGATATGACGAACCAGATCATTCATCGATTCCTAGAATCTTTTTTTTAATTTTTGGATGATATATTTATGTACTCAATGTCAGAGGTGGATCAAAAAGACTATTTTGATATCATTTTTTAAACACTGAAAGTACATTCTACATATGATATTATTTCCAAGTGTGTGTTTTTGATTTGGTTAGTGAAATTTATGGGGCATGTGACATCTAAGAGGGGTGTCTTAGTGGATACTGAATGAGTACAAGCAGTAATGTCTATGGAGTATCATATAATTCTGTTTGAGATCTGAATATTCACGACTTTAGCTGGTTAGTATAGGTGGTTTGTTTAATATTTCACCAAGATCATATCTTTGATGATAGATTCTACATATAAATGTGAAATTTTTGAGAGGAATTCCATGATTCAATTATACGTTGAGAGTCTAAGGAAAAGTTTTACTTCAGCATTGGTTCTGATTCATCTAGAATTCAATTCTGGTTATTAAATTTTCCACAGTGCTTTGGTATGGGTTTGGGATGTGTATTGATATATTGGGAAATAGGTTATGGCCTATTTCTCATACTACTTCCATACTTTTGAGAAAAACTAGACAAACCATGATATTGAGAAAGAAGTGGTTGGTATAGTACACTAACCATGGCATAACTATCAATTTACGGAGTAGTTTATAGTGTATTCTGATCATAAGAGCACAAAATATATTTTCAATCATATGGATCAAAACATGTGTCAAAGATGCTAGGTGGAATGCCATAAAATATCGAATACACCACTGGTAAGGTAAATATGGTTGTAGATGTGTTGAGCATAAAAACAACCAAAATAATTCGTAACGGAACCAGTTGCGGTGTGGTCTTAGATGAGTTTGTTTTCTATAATGATTTTTTGAGTAGAAGAGGATGTTAGAATAGGGTTCTTGGATCCGAAAAATGACATCTTTTATATTTATGGGAGATTTCATATCATGAATGTGATTAAAACTTACATCTATTTCTTTGGTAAAAACTGTTATGGTGGGGAGATGTTTAGTGAGTGGTCCTGATCACTCAATGGAACTTTTTTACTTCTATACTAGGATCTTCAATCGATTTTCCTTGAGGCATGAGTTGTTGGGTATTCGATCCTAGTATTTTTCTTCCATAAACACTAGGAATACCACGGTGTATATTGATTTGGGACATCATTATTGATGGATGAGAATGAAATGGTGAATTTTGGATTTTTTGAGGTGTCTTATTTGTCAGAGATTTACAGAAATACACCATATTCAATATAGTTTGATGTGTCCCTCAACCGTTCTAGTATTGATGTGATATGACAATTAGAAATATTGTTCATTGGATTTTAATGGAATATATTTGGGAATGATGTTTTTTTGGTTATCATTGGTTTCCCATTTGATATTATTTTACATTATCCATATCATGGTGATGATGAAATTTGAAAATCAAGGTGGATTTTATGTCTGAGAGATTGTGAGACATCGTGGGGTTCTCTATGTGGTCTTTTTATAGGGACCCAAGGATTATTCCAAGTTTTTGGAATGATTAATAGTATTCTATGTGTTTTCATACTAGATTATATATAGTTTATAATCTGAAGGCTGATGGAGAAATAGAGAGTTTCATATAGATTGATAATGATATAATATGGGCTTGTGTACTTGTTTATGGAGGATCTGGGAAAATTGATTTTCCCATAAATTAATACTTCTATAAAAATAGTTATCAATATTCTATAATGACTTTTCCCTTCGATAATATTAATGGGAAACCATGTAGAACTCCCTTTAGTTGGGACGATTTTGGACTGAATTCCTTAGTGGGGACATGTTTTTTTCTAAACAAGACAAAAAGGGTGTAAATTATCTAGAGGAGTCTTATCATGGAACATAGTCATCATAAATATTATGTAGAATATTTTCAAATGAGTATTTATAATTGGATTTATCTTCTATATTACATTATATTAAAATTAATTAGTTATTTGAATTTGAGTGAAACATATTGAACGTTTCTTAAAATAAAATAAATTAAATATCCTAATCTTATCCAAGTGGATTCAAATGGAAACCATTTGGGCCCAATGATCACTTCGGTAGAAAAAAAATCATACAATTATATTTTTAAAATTGTTTGGGAAATTTTATAAAAGTATTCTTACCCTAAATTACCTTATTTACCCGTTTACCGTATTAATAAAAATTACCGATGTTACTATTCATAGAGCTCAAAAATAAAATAAATATATTTACATAATTTGAATCTACTAATTCAAAATATCAAATCCATTTTTCAAAATTAAAAATAAAAAATTTATAGTAATTAATTTAAAATATTCCTATTTTTGGAAAGAGAGAACGGGTTTTTAAAAGTTAAAACATTACGAAAGATTTAAATTTCATTACTTGTGAATTCAATATAAAAATAATGATAATGAAATAAATTATATTTAATGATAAAAATATATTATCCTTATATGTTAAAAACATTCAAATTTTAATTTATCAATATTAATTATTTTTATGAAAAAGGTTGTTTTCACATAAAATTTAGTGTATTTATATTATTCATCAAAACCTGAATGTTATCAAACAAAATATTATAAATTCATCCAATGTAAATTTTTATAGACCGATTCAAAATAACAAGTTTATGTTGCAATATAATTTTTATTAATGGGTCAAAATCTTAATTTAAAATAGGTTCTCCAAAAATGGTGGAAAATCACCCTTTTGAAAAATAGATGTTTTTAGACATCAAATATAGTTTATTCATACTATTTGAAAAAAATACATATTGGATAAATATAAAAAATATTTTATTAATTATATAACTTATATATTATATTAATTTTATTTACTATTACTAATTTAATCAATTTATTAACAAAAAATACAAATATCTAATAATTTGTAGCAAAAGACATCCCCATGCATTTTCATAAGTTAGTTATATTTATTCCCACTAACCTAATAACAAGGTTATAATGAAAATTTTATATTAAGGTTGTATTGTGGATTATTTAAACTCATGAATATGTGCAATGAATTCTATTGAATAAAAAATATTTAGAGGAAATATTTCCATAAACCGTCTTGGTGTTACATTATACCCCCCATAAACAGAATTTATCCCTTGAAATTCATCACATGAATAAAAATAAATGAATATATCAATACCTCATAATATCCTTGAGTTCCCATGTACATTTTTAAAATTGGATGTTCAACCATAAAACATTAAGCAAGCGAGTGTTCTTGATTTTTATAACATTCTATCTAAGATCCAGAATATCTATTAGAAGTTCATTATAAGAGATATCATTCTCTATCAGTATGACTTATGAGTTTATTAAATGTGAACGATCCAGTATGTACTTTCAGAAAATATATACATGGAACCCGTCATAAAATTGATGGAGATTCGGTTAAAGCGCCAATTGGTAAACTCCCCTCCAAACATAATCAAGAGTTTCCAAAGGACTGATATACCTAGAGCTCATCATTCCCTTATTTTGAAATCTCATTACTCTCATCTAGGGAGATATTCTTAGAAACACATTGTCACCCACTATAAACTCTATGCCTTTTCTTCAGTTTTCAACATAACGTTTTTTCCGACACTGAAATTCTCTTATGTATTATTGAATAGAGCATACCATTTCTACCATTTCAATAACAATATCAGGTCCTAATAGATTTATCTCGCCACCTTCATAGAATCAGAATGGAGTTTTACACTTCTTTCAATATAGGGCTTCATAGGGTCCATCTAAATACTAGAGTGAAAGGTATTGTTGTAATAAAATTCTGCTAAAGGTCGTTTTTGATCCCAACCACCTTTTAAATCCATAGAGAAATATCTCAACATGTCTTCTAGAGTTTGAAATGTCCACATAGACTGGACGTATATCTGAGGATGATAAGTAGTGCCCAAACATAAATCTATATCCATAGACTTCTAGATACATCCCCATAACATTGAACAAAACCTTGGATCTTGATCAGATATAATTTAATGTGGAACTCCATGCTATTTTACCAGTTCATTTACATATATCCTAGAAAGATGATCACTAGATAAATCCTCTCTAATATAAACCAAGTGTTCCAAGTTCAAAATGAGATCAACTATAACCCATATATGTTTATAGACATTAGATTTTTTGGCATGTCCAATGAAAAATTCCATAGAGATGTTTACCCATTTCCATTATGGTATAGCTAATGGTTGGGACATCCCCTTAGACTTATGTATCTCAATATTAATCTGATGAAAACCTAATCACTGAGAGACATATTTAAAGAAATCTATTCTCATTCCACCCCACAAAAAAATTTCAGGTCGCTATACATTTTTGTGCCTCCAAGGTTAATAGATAATGAAGAAATATGAGCCTCATCCAATATCTATTTCTTCAATTCTGTTGTTGGAGGAATACAAACCTGATTCTTGATCCTAATTGTTCCATAATAATCAACCTTGAATTCAATAACAATACTAACCTTCTTTTAATTTTTTATATATTCCTTCTATACATCTTTAACCAAATCTTCTATAGATGGTTGAACATTTATTTGATAAAGGAAAGAGTTATCCCCTTAGTGTAAAATTTCAAGATTCATCTTTTTAAAATCCATAAGTATTGGATATTTTGTGATCCTCACTATTGATAGGCTAGCAAGGTCCTTTCTACTCAAAGCATTTTCACCTTCATAACTTTCCCTTGCTGGTAATGTATTGAACATTAATAATCTCTTTTTTCAACTCCAACCACCTTCATTGGTTCATATTTAACTCCTTTGGTGTGAAAATATAACTTAACCTCTTATTATGAGTATAAATATCACACCTCTCTCAGTATATATAACACCCTAATATCATTAATGTAAATATTACCGTAGTTTACTCCAAATCATGTGTTGGGTAATTTTTCACTTGTATTTTCAATTGGCATGAGGTATGAGGTATCACCATATCATTTTTCATTAGAACGCATTGCAACCTCATCTTGGATGCATTACTATAGATCAAAAACATTTCTCCAGAACAGGGTAGTGTGACTACATGTGCACTGGCTACCCTTCTTTTGAGATCTTTAAAATTCTCTATGGATTCCTCTATCGACACGAACATAACTCCTTTCCGAGTCAACATGGTGAGTGGATTTGATAATTTTGAAAAACTCATTCTCCAAACGTCGAAAATATCCATCCAAACCATGGAAACTCTGAATATCAGTTAATTTCTTTGGTCTCATACTATTTTCAATAACCTCTATTTTTGTTGGATCCATAGATATCCCATCTATTGAGATTATATGACCCAAAAAACAATACTTTATGAAGAAAAATTTCACAGTTGGAAAATATTGAATAATGCTTCTCCTTTCTAAGGGTCTTTAGTAAAAATATCAAGTGATCTTAATGTTATTCCATGACATTTGAATAGAAAAGAATATCATATATAAGGACTATAGTAAACTGATCAAGGTTGTATCTAAATACTCTATTCATTAGGTCCACAAATATAGCTGGGGGATTAGTAATACCTAAATTAATCACTATAAATATATAGTGTCCATACATAGTAAATAATGTCATCTTTAATATATCCTCCTTCACAAACCTTAATTGATTATATCCTGAATAAATATCAATCTTAGAAAAGTATTGAGCTTAGCGTTGTTGGTATAATAAGTCATAAATGCAATAAGGACGATATTTTTTCTTGATGATGATCTTGTTAAAGTCTCAATAATAAACACAGAGTCTCCTTGATCCATATTTCTTCTTAAAAAATAGAACAGGTGCTCCCCTAGGTGATGCACTAGGGTATATGAATACATTTTGAAGAATTTATTGTATCTATTCTTCAACTCCTGCAACTCAATTGGGGTCATTATATAAGCTGTATTTGAAATAGAAATAGCACCCAGGATGAGTTATATTGAAAAATCATCATCAAGATTCGGTTGAAGACCTAGTAATTCTTTGGGAAACACACCATAAAACTCCAATACAATGGGTATATTCTTAATGGTGAATTTCTCCAATACAATTTGAGAAAGATAAACTTCTTTTATAGGGATAAATACCCATAATAGTGAATAAATTTTCATTTGAAGGAAATACTCATCCTTGCATCGATATATGATCACAGATTGATTTGAAATATGAAATATGGCTTCCCTTCCTTGGAAATTGATATGATTTCAATATATAGAATGTCATTCCATGAAGTGAATCACATAAAATTCAAATATAGGATGGATATAAAGATTTATAGGAATCACTTTCACAGAAGAATCAACTAGAGATAAATTATAATCTTTTTATGTGACTATTATTTGATTAGTAGTTTTCATAGCTTACTCAAAATCTAATTAATGAGGTAATAAAGAGATACCCTTAAAAATAATTCAAAAGTAAAATAGTATGAGGATACACAACCAAATAAAATAATAATAAATTAGAGTGTATGATAATTCCACTTTTCACCACATCATTATCGTACTCTATATCGACAATAGTGATCAGATGTGACATTACTTTATCTATGGCCTTAATTGTTTTTTTGTCAATCATCATCAATAACACTTGGATTAGGACATTGGTTGCCATAATTCCCAATTTCCATGATCTCATATCATTGAAGTATAAAAGGTGAGTTCTGTGTAGAATTTTCTCTTTTCAATCATTAGACATCTTTTTCCCCTCACACCAGCATTTAACTTCCCTATAACATTTTTTTCCACAGATAAATCATTTAGTTGTATCATTAAAAAAATTTCTCCATGTTTCTTTCTACACTTTGAGAATAAGTGAAACCTTGTATTCTATTCAGTGTGGTCTTTATATTTTAACTTGAAATCCATTTTTCACATCTTATCAATCTCATAGGACAAATGGGTTACTCCAATATATATCTCAATATTGAGAGCACATCAAAATATATCCTCATATTTATTAACGTACCTTATGGAAAATTTGATTCAGATACATGGTTTTAACCCACTAAAGAATCAATTAATTGTAATCTAATGTTTGATAATAATTCCAGAATAATACTTTCAATGTCCTATAAAATTTTCAGCATAGGTTACAATGGATTCATCGTCCTTTTTCTAAAGTTCAAGGAACTCCTTCCACATATTTTTTCAATGAATATGGGGAAATACTTATTGAAATATAATTTTTTGAACTCATCCCATTCCGTGGACTCAATATCATCTCTTTGACTTATATTATTGATAAGGTTTCACCATTGATTAGAATCACCTTCCAAATGACGGACTGCTAATTTGAATTTATATTGTTTTGAACATTGGAGAACTGGAAATATATTTTCAATTGTACTAATCCATTGTTCATCACTTATGGATCAGATTACCCACTTAAATAATGTGGACGTGACCTCATAAAGGAATAATTATAATTTTGTTGCCTCCTTTACTGATTTTGATTTCATGCATGATTCATAGGTTGATAATTTTGTGTGAGAATAACTATAAGATTTATCATTCCATCTCCCATAACACTAGGTTGCGTAGGAGGAAAATCAATCCATTTCCCACATCATTCAACATTAACACGGTTACCTTCTGTTCCATCCATTGATTAAATAAAAGAAGCATAGTGTGAGAAACACTAATCATAATTGGGAAACCACATAATCAAGAATAAAATTTTTATTTAATACAATTTAATATTTATCAAATTTTATTTAGGAGCATTTCTAAAACAATATATTTTTATCCTATACATCAACATATCATTTGGGTGTTTTCTATGGATTTCACATCTTTGTTTGAAATGGTTAACTATACCATCCCTAGGATACCAAAAATGAAAACCCATACTTTTAACCTATTGATATTAATTGAAAATTGTTGAATATTCATAAAAATTATAATAAATCCATGAATGGACCATATAGGTATACGGTCTTTAGAAATTTGGAAACATAAACTACTGGTTCATAAAACATCTACATTGTTTACAACTTATTTATTTATAACTAGAATCCCTTTTGACATATCTTACTTGATACCATTATTCATGACTTATAGGAAAGACACATATGAAATAGTGATATATGATTAATAATAAGGGTAAAAAAGTGAAATATGATTCATATCATATTCATTAGACATAAGAACATAACATTTGAATATCTTATCCTACATATGAATGATCATGATATCATGTCATGGGATAAAAGTTCATAATAATCAATGGACATAATGTAAAAATTCATAACATATGACATGATGTTTTTTGTAATACACATAAGAATAGAAAAAAATTTCATATTAGTCATGGATCATTTCCGAGACCATTATGGTGGACAAAGTCCGCCATTGAACTGAGATCACTCCTCGTTCCAATATTGTATAACAGAATCGTGATCATTTCCCATTCCATCCATGTCTATATCATGAGATATAAATATTTACCTAATGCATTGGAGGGATATATAGGTCTCACCCATCTCATAATTATATCATTCTTATGTTTTCCAAAAAAAACATAAATCATTCATCATAACGTAACCCAAGGAACAAAAATTGTTTTCCAAAACATCATTCCATAATAATCCATATAAAATAAATGAATTTTATAAATATAATTAAATCATAAACAAAATAAAATAATAGCAGTAACAGGGATATAAACATAACCCTATTTAAAAAAATCAACTTAGATGGAAAATAATTTCTATAAAACACTTGAAATTAATTCATAAGGAAAATAACATGTCATGTTTAATAAAGTTATCTTTTTCTTAAAATGTCACTAAATTTTACAATAAAACAATTTAATTGAGAATAAAAATTAAATAATGTTAATTAAATTTCATGGATATAAGGAAATATGAATGTTTAAGAATCCATTTATGCAGTATAGGTTAAAAAACATTATTCTCGTACTTTTACTATAAAAGAAAAAAAGTAACTCACAAAGAAAACAATAGAATTATATCTTCCAAACCATGTAGTAAAGAAGTCAAAAATGGGAAATAATTTCTTTAAAAGTCCATAATATCATTGTAAAATTTTTATTTTTGTAAAACCTGCACATTGATGATAAATAATCCTAGTAAATATTTATGTATAAAAAATATTGAATAATAATGAGATTACCAAATTATCCATTACATAAGATATGATTTTTTTGGAACCCCTTGTATAATGATTTAACTAATTTCATTTACCTAATTCAGAATCATATTAATTTTTATGTTATCTTAGATGATCATATTGTTATACTTTTTTAATAACATTTCATTGTTACTCATTTTTCAGATATTAACAACTTTATGTTCTTATGCATGTTCTGCCAAATAAATTCTGGTTCTCCATATTAATTCATAGTTATATAATTAATAAGTTATATTAACATAATATATAACATATTTATTCATTATTTACATTTATATTGTCATGCTTTAATAAAGATCATGTATAATGATTCACATCGCTTCATGAAGACGGTAGGTCGTGCATACGTACGAGCGACGATATCATTACTATATTTGTTAAATGGTATTGAATTTGATGATATATAATATTTCAGAATTAATATAATATAATAATAATCATATATAGTTATTTATTCCACAATTATACCCTTACACGAATGGTGGCGGTGAAAATTCAGATTACACCACGGCGTGGGGACGGTAAGTTGTATATATGAACGCGTGGTGATTTTATTTTTCATAGGATGGATAAAAGGTGGAATATGGTTGTCTGAAAATCATAATAACATATACTTATATAATTTATATTTTATTCATTACATCATTAAGAAAAAACTCATGCAGAGGAAGTATAAAAAAAATAATTTTGCAATAATCGACAGAGGAAATTACCCCTTCTTCGACGTGCTTCCTCTAAATCACCACTAAGAGCACTAAAGTTAGGCATTGAAGATTAACAAAACATCTATAAACAGAATAGGGACTTTATTAATGGAAAAGGGAAGGTTATTTCCAAGCATTAAAGAAAAATGTGATGTTAATAGTTGTGCAAGGATGTGCCCTTTTATAATTTATGTAAGGGGCACTTTTGGAAACCTCACAAATAATAATTAATAATAAAATCAAAACCCATAAATAAATAACCAAAATGACACAAATTAGAATTTAATATTAGATAAGGTTATAATATCATCATTGAATAAATTTTCTACAAGTATTTCTACAAATTTAATTCTTATCTTTTTAATTAACATTTAATTATTCTATTTAATTTTTAATTATGGTAAAAAAAATCAATACTAAAAGGGTGTAATATTTACTTATTTGATGTAAAATACTCCATAAATAAATAAATTATAACATTATTTACAATATAATAATTATTATATATTTTAATAAATTGTATTATGATTTTTAAATATTTTGAAAAATAATTATTTTGATAAATAATCCATAGTGTCAATTATTAAATTATTCCATTCATTTATTTTTTATAATATTTAGATAATAAGTTTAATTTGAACCTATTATTTTATTATATTTCTAAGAGGTATATAGGAATAATAAAATTCAATATAAATATTAATTATCTAAAAATCTATTTATTTTAAAAAATTGAAACATTTATTTGTTATCCCTATTAATAAAATAATCACTACATAAATATTCAATAATTATTTAATATATATATCTATTAAATAAAAATTAAAAATTAAATAATAAGATGAAGATAAATAACTTGTATTTAAAAATATTATTTTTAGTCAAATTTATCTTCTGGAAAATATAATATTTAAAATGTTATACTTATAAAATTATGAAGGTGAAAAATTTAACGTTATTTTAAATAATTTAGTATAACTGTCATAATTATAACAACCATGCTCTTTATTACCCACTTAAAAATGATTTATTACATAATATAGAACTTAATACATATATTAGGATAAATAGATCTACTATTTTTTGGTCTTATAAACATTAAATAACCACATAAAACATGAAAATGCAATATCTTTTTTTAAAACATACTTTAAATGACCACTACATTCCCTCGTACTATGCATTTCATGGGATAACCTGTGAACATTAATAAAAAAATGGTGAGCTATAAAGCCCAGTAAGGGAGTAAAAAAGTCTTAACATGAAGAATATATTACAAGTTTGGCAATGGGTATATCAATATAGAAAAAGAGATACATGAACATAATGGCATGCTATAGCATAATTATCATAACATGGAATTGTGGCATCAACATTTAACATTACAAAAGAATGAGCCAAGATTCATTGCAAATTGAGCATGAGTAAACCCTCATTTCATTGTAATTAGAATGGGTAAACCCTCATAGCACTTTATTTATCATGATACTACTCTTTACCCAATGCATTGGATTGCTATTAGGGGACACCCTTCATAATCATTTCATTTCATTCATAAATGTGACACATGGATCATATAACATGGATACCTTAAAAATCATAATTTATTCCAATATAAATGAATTTGGAATTCAAAAACGAAATGTTATAATCAATAAGTAAATTTTCATAAATCGGAATACCCTTGATGGAGAAATGGCCTTGGTATTCACTACACAATGACATTGGCTTCGAAAATCGCGGTGCAATTTCGGCAGCATTACGACGTGACAAAAGGATTACTAAAATATTATATGAGAGGAAAAGTGTTATATAATCATATGAACATGAAATTTACATTAAGGGGGTCATATAGACAAATTTTCCAACATATTTATTTGAATTTGGATGCATAAACTAAAAGAATTTATTGAATGGAAATGAGAAGAGAGAGAATTCTTATGGAATTTCGGCATGGTAATGGGTGTACATGGAAGGAATTAATGAGATAGAAATGGGTGTATCATTATTTTAACATAAGAAGGTAGGTATAGGGGAGGTTAAACATCATACACACATATTTTTAATTTAATAAAGGGCATAACAATGTTATGAAATTTGGACAAAAATGAGAAAAAAGAAATCCCTTACATGGAGGTGTGATCCCAATGGCTTGGGAGAGGCTTGAGAGAGGCTTATTGGGAGAGTGGGGAACCTTGAGAGGATTCCTTAGAGAGTAGGTAAGAGGTTGTTTCAGCTACGATGGCATTGAGTGAAGAGGGAGTGGGAGTTTTGGTGGGTTTATATAAGAAAATTGAGAGAATTCATTATTATTTAGGTATTGGACCCTGCACATTAAACTAATCAATACCACAAACCATCCCATGGTTTTTTCTCATGGTTTTTTCCAAATGTAAGTAAAAAACATTATTTTATAATGAAAATGGGGGAACCTCTTAAAATATTAGTCTTTCTTATATGGAGGTGAGTGACACTCTCAAGAAAATCATTTTAAATTGTTAAAATATTTTATATGTCTTAGAGGGTCCGCAAATTATTTGAAAAATAAATAAAAAAACAAAAAACGAAATATTTTAATGGAAAACCGTATATTGTCCGAAAATTCAATTATATTATTTTATTACATCACTATTGGTTTATTATGATGCCATGAAACACATTATATAATTAAACGGTATTTAATTTTTACCCAAAAATGCGACTCGCTGAAAAGTATTAAAACTTCACTGTTACAAAATTATGACATCCTGATTCGAAAAATAATATTAATTTTATCTAAATAATTTTAAAAATATGTGAATTTTTAATTTTTTAAAATAAATTGGCATTAATAAAAAATTCATGGGTTTTGACAAAAATAGATTTCAAGCCTTAATAAAAATTACAATTGTATTCATAAAAATTATAATATAATTTATATGTTAAAAAATTATTTTATTAATAAAATTTTTATAAAAAGTTATTTATTTATAGTATACATTAATTCAACAAAATTGATTTCTTAATTGAGTATTATCTAAAAATACTATTTCTGCTTTAAAAACTATTTACAAATTAACAATAATAAAATGAATGTATATTCTCTATACAAAAATAATAATAAAAATAATAGTTCTTGGGTCTTGGTACATAACCCATTATAACACCTACAAAATACCTAAGGGTAAGGTGTGTGATGGTAGAAAACTCTTGGGTGGCTCGGATAACATCGCTCTGGTGGTAATCTCTACTAACTTTCAGGTCTCCCATAGGTTGTTCCGTTTGAGGTTAATGTGTTGATGCTTGGATTAGGCATGGTCAATAAAGAAGCCTAGTGAAGCCACCTCCATTCTCAGCTCTATAAATGGGCTCTGTATAGATAAATTCTTCTTTATGAGGCCATAACTTCCTTTGTCTGAGTAAATTGGTTTTGTTAAAGCTCTATATTTATACTAATCATGTGATAACTATTCAATGTCTATATTAACAATCCTCACAATTAATAATGGTATTTTGAAATACAAAAACATTAAACCAAGGAAGTGCATATTTTTTATATGATTACTTTACATAGTAAGTCATTTAATTAAATCAGTGTAATTTTTTTAACAAAATTTTTGTTCGTTACAATAATCCCTTCTAAAAGGATCAAAATGGTCAATAACACAACACATGGATGATTATTGTTGGCATATACATGACCAAAAAGAGTTTTTCAAGTGTTTGGATTTTTTAATTGGTATTATTATTTTAATAAAAACTATACTGTTGATTTTTCATTAATTAAATAATTTCTACATGATAATTGTATAATCTATTAAACCAATTAATTATTTCCTAAAATTTATAAATATATTACTAAGATAAAGAAACACATTTTATATTTCAAATTATTATTTATCATAAAATTTATCTTATGTATAACCTTATATAAAAAATTATATATTTTTAAAAATTTGAGTAAGACGTATTTAACTTTTATTTAAAAAATGAATTAAATGTTCGAATCTCATCCATGTGGATTTAGATGGATACCATTTAGACCTAAGGATGATTTAGGTCGAAACACAATCATAAAATGATATTAATACAAGTGTTATGGAAATTTTATAACAGTATTCTTACCCTTAATTACCGAATTTAACTTTTCACCGTATTAATAAAAATATACTGAAGTTACTATTCTTATTTCCCCAAAATAAAATAAAGTTATTTACATAATTTTAACCTAAACATTTAAAATATAGAATCCATTATTCAAAATTAAAAACACAGAAGTTTCAGTAATTAATTTAAAATAAATCTTGTTGTCAGAATGAGAGAACGCGTTTAGAAAAGTTAAAACATTCCAAATTATTTAATTTTTATTACCTATGAATTCAATGTAAAATAAATGATAATGACATAAATTATTTTGAATGATAAAAATATATTATATTTTTACATTAAAACAACTTAGTATTATAATTTATCTATATAAATTATTTTGAAGAAAAAATTTGTTTTCAATTAAAATTTGCTTTATTTTAACTATTCATCATAACTTGAATGTTATCAAAAAAATATGATAAATTCATACAAACTAAATTTTTATATCTTAGTTAAAAGGATAATATTTATGTTTTAATATAAGAACTATTAATGTGTCAAACTTTTAATTTATAATCAGTTCTCTATTAAAAGGTTAAAAAATGCCCTTTAAAAATATTGGTTTCTAAAAATCAAATAGGTTTTATTCATACTCTATAACAAAATAAAATCTGTTAGATTAATATAAAAAAATTATTAAGTACATAAAATATATATTTCACTAATTTCATTTAATATTAGTAAATACCTCTATTTATTAATACAAAAATACAAATATAAAATAAATGGTAATGAAGGACTTCACCTTACATTTTCATAAGTCAGTTATATTTATTCCCACTAACATAATGGATAGGTTGTAATGGTCATTTTATATTAACAGTGTCTCACAGTTCGTTTATACTCATTATTGTGTAAAATTTCATCTAATGAATAAAAATTATTTTGATAAAATGTTTCATTAAAACATTTGGGTGTTACTGGAACACCCAATCCAGGATGAACAGTACCTCCTCTGACCCTTACACATTCAAGGAGACTATATTCAAAAACAAATATAAGAGGATATTGATCTCTAGGAATTAGAAATCACCCCAGACCTAACATCCAACATGTTTATTAAAATTCTACATCTCTCACTCATTATCTAACCCATCATATGAATCTTATCATCATCGCCAAGGGATCATGATACACAACCATTCGTGAATCATCATGAAAATAAAATCTACATTTTAATAAGGTCACCCAATAATATATTATGAAAAATTATATTTAGAAATGAATCTAATTGTGTCCAAATATGGATATAGGGAAATAAGGATAATAGATCATGAAGAATATGATAGTGCATGATGTGTAGAAATGGTAAAAAATGTTCCCACCTAACTCATCTATTTGGGAATGTACATAGACCTTTTTACATTTTGCATCCAAAGTATAACAGATGTATAAAAACTATATAGTGTGTCAAAAAACAAGTTAACTTGTCAGGTAACTCACCAAAGTCATGTCTTTTTTCCCAACATGGAATGTATTGGTACTTTCTATGTGCTACTCATGGATTTCTAGTTTTATACATGGAAAAACCTGAATCATGTTATAGGGTATCAATTAGAATATATATATATAAATATATTATAGTACATTAAGAATCTTACCTATCCATAGATTCAAAAATAATCTACACATCAAGTGTTCATATAGGATACAATTTGGAGGAGGAAATTTGAGAGAGAGAAACCCTTATTATGACTCAATTCATATTCAAACACAACATATTCAACCTAGAACATATGGATAAATTAAAATATAGAAATAGAATTTAAAATAAAAATGTAGTATCAATATTCAAAAAAAAACATTGTTTGGTAGAAAATAATGAAACCAACCTTAGCGCTAGGAATTATATATTTATAAACACATTTTTTCGGATATGTCATCCATGGTCGATACATCTAGATCTATGTTCTGATCATCACATTATGATGATTACTCCTATATTTCATATCAATCAGTAAAATCCACTTTCAAATGGGAAGGGTTATGGAGATAAAATCTATTTGAATAATGATATTGTTGAATTTTAATGGGTATTTAATTACCAAACATAAAAAATTATGGAATACCAGCTAAATTATGTCAATCCCAGACTAGAACCTTAATAGTAAGTATTAATTTCAAAGTTATAACCCCCTATTTTGGATTCATCCAAATAGTAATAATTTAAATCATGAGAGTTTTTAAAGATATATCAATGTATAAACCCATGGGAATAATTAATATTTAATTCTTAAATATTTCTCCATGTAATTTCTCTGACATAAAAAATAAAAAAACACCCTTATGGTAAACACCACATTACAGAGTCAAAAAAACCATCTAAAAATTTTTAGGACTTTCTCTTAGTGAAATATTTCATTTTATAAATTAGAATGGTCTATGGATCTGAAACCATAAATAATTCAAAATCATTCACATTGGAGAATATGAATCATTTCATTTTCCCATAATTAAATATTTTCACACTCCAAATGAAAAAAAACATATTGAATAAAATAGAAAATCACAAACCAGCATAATGTGGAAATAAAGTCTACTGCCACAGAACCTCCTACATCATAAAAAACCCATCACTTAGTGGGATACAAAATGTACCCCACATAAGAATACATCCCATCTCAAATATCTCACCACAGTATTCTTGTCTATGATTTTCATTCTTTTATCTCCAACTATCCTCGACCCATCTTAGGTAATTTTTTTAATTTACACAGAATATGCCTTGAAAAAACACTCCATGGATGCCCAAAAATAAATATTACCCTCCTACAGTGGGACTCCTATAAATCCCAGTATATAGAAAGAAGAAAATCCAAATGTATCTAACATATATGATTCATTGATCAAGAAAAACTCTAAGGGATCCACACTCCCATCACATAAAAGGGAATGAACCCAAGACTATATTTTATATATAAATATATTACAACAACTCAGTCTCTTTTGAATATTAGGATAAATTAATTTCCTAAAAAAGATAGCCTACCACTAATCTAGGTAAATAGTATGTGAGCACACTCATAAATGATGATGGTTTTAGGGAACTAGTGTTCCACCAACCCTCTCATCCACTCTTCAAAATCGATTTAAGGACGACACATCCTCACCACTGACCCCTTCGTAGTTCTTATCCAATATATAGAAACTAATCAGACCATTTCAAACCACAAGGTAAATTTAATGTTGCATCGAAACTCATGAAATAAAAACTCTAAACTTTATATGGAAAATGACATTGATAGAGGTGAAATAATTTATACTCTTCTAAAACTATGTTTCCTTCCACAAATGGGTTCCTAAAGACTGGGTGGATAATGGCTAGTTATCATGATTATTTTGACTACTAAACTCATGTGGTACAAAAAATATTCTATCAAGTACATACAAAGGCCTAATGTTATGGGTAACATATGTTACAATACATGAGGGTCCATTTTATAAAAAAAGAATAGAAAAATCATAGTTAACTATATAATTCATTTAATTGAAGTCCACTCTTAGAATAATTACATAGCCATGGACTTGGTGATCGGTTCCTATATCACATAAGGATCACCACTAAGGGGAATTGGTTAATTAAGTATTCCTTATCTTTTTTATGGTCCTTTATAAACTATATCTTAGGAAAAAAACTCTCCACTTCATGTATCAATAGGATGAAACCTCATAGTGCTTGTATTATTATAGAACTGGGTCACATTCCCAATGAAGTGGTCCAAGATCCATAGATCCAAATCCAAAACAAATAACAATGTCGAACACTTACTTGAACTCGGTTAAAGGGCATTCACTCATCTATTTGAAAATTATACTTGTTTATACCCATCCATGTATGAATCTTAAGGGGGGTCATAGAAAAAAAATAATCCTTCATCACTCATTGAAATTAGGATAAGTGATCACCTATATGATATGAAACTAACCTAACTACATTGGTCTAGATGCCCTTTGATGATCTCTGAAACCCCGATCAGAAATGAAACATCAAGAGAATAGAATTTTTGAATGATAAAGAATACACACCACCTAACTAAAAAGGGATTAATTTATTACCAATTAACATTCAATAATAACTATTTATTTCTCTCTGAAACTCACACAATGGACAATTTGTAGCAAATATCATCATAATACAACTACCTTCCATCTACGAGGAAAGGAATCAGCATAAAGGTTTCCCCTCATGAATAAGGGGATACATCCACCCAGTTGGGGATCTTGATCCAGACCACTAACTCACAATAAATATCTAACTAAATACAAACGGGGTTGTGAAAAGAAACTAGTATAATCCAAGGATCATCATGTACATCTTTATTAGTTATAAGATCACATGAATCATCACATAGATCCATAAAAACAGTGGTTATTAATCAATTTTGAACGACCTAAACCTCACTGATTGTTTATGAAGTTTTCAATGGGAAATTTACCCCACCCTTGGTAGATATCATACTCTAAAAAATTGTATATGTATCACGCAGTGGGGTTATAATAATCATTCCATAAATCACACCATTTTTTAACAACTATATATATGGGAAACATGTTATTTATTAAAGGGGTCACAAATCCTAGTTGAATGTGAGGGAACCACACTACATCATGATTAATGGGACACCGAACTCATGTATGAACGGAATGCACCACATTTGAGGGGGGGGGGCTATGGGTAGTTCGACAATGTCTCAATTCAGTATAATCACAAAACTTTTAAAATAGAAAACTTATATCCAACCTTAAATATAGGTATGAACACATATATGTTGTAATGGTGAGCCAAATCCCACCTTAATCATGGGGAAATTGACCTCATGAAAAAATATAGGACACATTCCCCCATGAATGGTATCCCACTCCCCTATACCCGTGGGGGGGACCAAAATCTATAATCCCTTATAGGTAACCCATGCCTTAGTAGATCACATTTTATAGAATGGGTAAACTAACCACAATTAAGGGTACCATACCTAATAGATATCATTTTATATTAATAATATCAACTCCATATATAGAAGATCTAAAGACACTATTATGAAATGGGAGGAGGTGAAATTCCAAACCAACCTTAAGATGGCATCAACCGTATAAATTTTGAGGTAAATCCTATGAGAAATCCCACACTTTTTTGAGTTGTCATTGGGATATAATTATCATTAAAAGGAAAATTTTATACCTCTAGTGAATGAATTTATTTGTGTTAAATCCATAACTTCATCAAAAAGTTACAAAAAATTCAAGAAAGTCTCACTAAAAGCATTAGAATACACAGACTGTTACCTGATGAATGAATCTATTGAACTGTACTCTATGTCATGGGATATAAGTACCCATGATATTCATCTATATTTTCAAGGTCCTTATATGTGAATTTATCATCCACCACACAATATCTATATTTCCTAGTTTTGAAACAATAAATAAGCATTCTATGCATTATCACCCTGCATATCTTAAACCAAAATCATCAGATTCATTATTCCATACATCACACCAATAATGAATATAGATTTAGTATTACATTATCACAACACAACCCACTTGGGAACATCATGTACTGGCATTAATTCTTGTGTGACACCCCATGAACACCTCCAATATGATATGGTATGGTGACTACAACCAAGAAGGAATAACAATCATTCAGGAGGCCATAGCGTAAACATTATACACGAGGTAAAAAAATTAATCAATCAATAAGTTATACAACAACACATGACACACATAATCAGTTGAAATATAAAACATGCATGAGAAAACATACTAAACACCCTATGAAATGAAGATAAAATAATTATACATTAGAAATAATACAATGCCTATAAATCCAATGATACAAACCGACTATATCTAATTTGTAAAGGGAGACCACCATACTGTAGTATCCATCAAACATACCATTATTTATAATGAGCCACATCATGAATGCACCTATTTCATCATTATCATCACCAATTTCACTAATATCTCTGTAACCTTTAAATTCATTGTCTACCTATATGTTATCTACATGGATACACAATGTGTGGGACCCATGTATTATGAAATGGAAAGTATAAAAATATCTAGTATGGTTCTGTAAATGGAAAAAGGTAACATGGTTGATGTTCATCACACAAATAACTATAATCCATGTGACCTCCTAATGTATCCCAAGGAAACTAGAACATATAGATAATCCACCACTAAAATCCCAAACACTATCAATTACCTTCATGGTCGGTGATATAGTAAAAAAACTTCAAAACAATGAAATTCATAATAGGGAAACCAGAAAAAGTCACACACCACAGGGTCAAAAACTCCCAACTCATTATCATATATAGAAAAACAAATCAATGGATATAGGAAAATGGAATCATTTAAAATCACACCAACAACACATCCAATGTAATCAGGTGGGTTTCCCATCCAAAAATGTAACACTAGAATAAAAACTAAATATTCTTTGTATTGATATCCATTTTTATAAAAGGGTGGTGACTGAAAACAAAATCATTTTGCAATTCCATAAATGTAACCTTAAAAAAAAACTCATCCCAAATCCCAATGATTAGTTCTCGCCATATTTAGAATAATGAATTTAATTCCATGCCTCAAAAAAAATAGTAAATGTATGTCTCAGTCATATAGAAGGAATAAAATATCTCAGAAAACCAAAATAAGATGAGAACCATGCATCTCATATGCTCTCAAGGGGTAAGGAAAAAATCCCTCCAAAGAATAACTACCATTAGTACTCACTTCTCTCTATAATGATGGATAAAATATAAGGATCTGATGCTCACCACACTCGACAATACTTTTTTCACATGAAAAAACTATGGGGATCATCCTTTTCCATATCCAATATATGAAATCTATATTATCATGAGATAACCATGCCCAAATTTCACACACAACCAATTCAAGGGGGTACATAACTTTGACACTAATCCATCTTGGTCATGCAACCACTACAACACAGAGTTATCATTACTACCATGTCATTTATCTCTAACAACGACAAGTTTCTAGATCAACTGTCAAAACAATTTCCATCCCCCATGAATGAAAATATCATTACTCATAATAGGGGTGATGAGAAATTATATCCTATCATGTATGACCCACGACACTCCCTAAAGGGGGATGCCGACATCATTAACCAAAAAGTACAACACTCAACTCATCCCAGAGAATAGTATCATGGAATGTAACCATGTCCATATTTCACATTACAACCACCACAAAGGCTTCTTCATAGATGGTCCGATGATGGATAATATTGAGAACACGTTGCAAATGATGATTAGTCATTCCCAGTTGTAACCCAATAAGCAATGTGGAAGAGATACAGTATCTATATCATTGAATAATGTTTGGAAAAGAGGGTAGTCTCAACTACGGACTCAAAACCCAATTCCTCTACCCCCAAAACTATATTACATGCACCAATGAAAGCTTGGGGTTTCATGATGGGAAGGTGAGTCCTCTTTGAGGATCACTTATGACAAATATCCATTGAAATAATCTATTTTAAATAAGATAATTCTAAATTCTGGCTAAACACTTCCACCCATGGACCTTCATTCGCAAATGAAATAGAAACCTCCAAAAACACAAGGAGGGTACAGATCACTGAAAACATGAGAGGACCACATACCAAACTTCTAATTACACCATAGAAAGTTAAAATCTCTTACACATTCTTATCTCTGTCGTCTACATCCTATTATCATATCTAAGTTATCATGATCCAATACTATAATATAATCATCTCTCCAATGAAATATTATAGAGAATAGGAACTCAAATTCATATAATACATTAAATGATACTAGGAATGAAATCCACTTATGTATAAATTTAACTATAATGAAAGAAGAAGTAAAATCTTATAATAGTGCTATAGTACATTTAATGAACATGTGGAGAAAGGTATTTCCACCAAAATCCTCCCTTTGGATTTGTATATTTTCAAGACTCGACCTGTACTACCCATGTGAAAATCATGTCCCCAATAATACAAAGATCGGAAGTTCCACCAGTACATGAACATGTCCCAAACCCAAGACATGTCATGTTTCTTGACATTGTGTGTACATGTAAATTAAATGTGATTCAAAATGTTTTATGTTTTTTTACCAAGAAAAAATAGAATTGTATGTTCTAGGGTCCCATTGACCATGTACATATAGACTACAATATATGTAGATGTCATCCCGAACTAGATATTTTAAAATATACTACATATTTTGTTTACGTGGGAATACAAACTTGTGGTCATAAATTCCAGATATTAGATCCCTATGTTCAACTAAATTCTACCAAACATACCATCTATTTTATGAAACTTAAATTTAAGAATGAAAAATAAATTATACATATTCTAATGAACAATGAATATTCATTGTTTGAATCAGAAATATGTGGGAATGAAAATAACGAAACCTCCTTATGGAGGATCATTATTGATTCATAATCATGTGTTATCTGTACATTATCATTTGTCACTACATCTTAATCAATATACTGATCATCCATGAAAAAATATTGATTCTAATTGGAGACTTGACATAATCCAATACACTACATTAATGAGTGATGAACAATATTTTTTCTATGATTTATATAACATTATTTATAAAAAAAATTTATAATGTGGACTTCACATCAACTCTCATATATTCATTCTACTAGTCTATCCATAGTAACTATGACAAATATTCATTTTCCACAATATATGAAACATCTATGTTTCATAGAAATATTAAATCATTTTTTTCCTTATCCAAGTTAGACAGAATTCTATAATATAGGATTTTCAACCTAATGTTGACATTATATATTCTTATGAACCATCATAGTCTAAAATTCCATAACCCAATAAATCTAGATAATATTTTTCATTGTAAAATAAAATAAAATCCATCATCCCTTTAATTTAAATAATTATTCCTTCAACGAAAATTATGTAGATTTACACGATATTTCATATATATTTTGTAACCTGAAATGTGGAAAAAAATATCATATCATGTAACTATTATGTACACTAATCTCCCAATGGTATTCATACATTGGATAACTTTGACTGATTTAACATTATCCTCAGATTATGGATACATCAAATTTGTGACCATATTTTTAATATCTTATCTATTCTCCATTTAAAATATTGTCAAAACCTCATTTGAATATTTATACTGTGAGATAAATGTGTGATTACTTATTTTCCTAACCTTTAAACCAAGTTAAAATTTAAGATCTTTAGCCTTTTACATTTCAAACTCTCATTTCATGGATTCATCAAATTATATTCATTGTGATTTTTTAATCAACTAATGACTATTTTATAAACATATACCATCATTATCATGATTTAAATAATATCATTACTAACACATAGATTATAATCGACCCCACAATGAAAAATGTCGAGCTTCTTTATATACTAGTCATGTCTAATATATCGTGCTCTTGGTCCCTATTTCAATTTATATAGTTCTTTCTCAATACAATTTTTTTTATCTTAACTGAAAATAAAACCATCAGTTTCGTTAATGTATACTTATTCATCTATAACTCCATTCAAAAATTATGATTTGTTTTCTTTTTTAAATTAATATCCTTTATTTCACTCTTATGGGTATGAATAGATGAAAATCCTATAATATATGAACATATAAAATATCCTCATCTATAAAAATTACCTTGAACTTGGATTATCCCCCACACATAATTAAATCATTTTTTTTAATAACAATACCTTATTCATTTATTTTTTTCCAGAAACCTCATTTTTTCCATATGAAAATTTTTAACCATCATATATAAAATGTCCTGGGTATTACTATTCTGAATTTATTCAATAACATCATTAATTTCATGAACCTGATTCTCTTCACATGAATGTTATTAAATAAATGTTTTCTCAACATATGATATGACATATTTTTAATACAGAAACAGTATTATTATTGCCTTCACAAGGAAAATATGATAAATAATGATGTTCATCCTATCAATTTTATATCAAATTTTCATCTTTTGTATAGATAATGTTTAGATTTTATCATGATAATAATATATATATATTTTTAAATAAATATTTTATAATTTTTCTCACACTATGGGACTCACCTCCTCATCAACAACATCTGAAATCTATTCATTGTGTTTTTTATTTTATCATTTTCTATAATAGTGAAATCATTTGTTTTAATCATTATTACTAGCCTATTGTTAAAAAAAATTATACTCTCATTTGTCTATAGTATCCAAGGTATATACCATCATCTTCCTAGGACACAAATATCATGTGTTGATATTTATTGGGAATAAACACATTCATTAAAAGTCTAAAAAGTATTTTATTGTTTTCTTATTTCTATACCAGAACTCATAAGGGGTATTTTATTCTTTTTAACACAAAAATAATCCATAAGAGCAGAATGATGATGTGAATACTACATCCTTTCAATGTTTAGAAGGTATGTCCTTCTCAATAATAATATATCCTTCAATTTTTTATGATCATTTTCTCCCCTCAATCAATTCATTTATCTGAGGAGGTATCATTTTTGAAACATGGTTCCTTTTCACTTTTTTTTGATAAAATAATCTACATGATTATTTTTAAACACTGTAACATTATTTTTTCGAAACATTATATTTTTCTACCCAAAAGTCATTTAATCGTCCATATAATAATATTTTATACAACATTACACCTCAGATATTTACACAATGTAAGATATCCTTACAACCATATTTAAATCATAAATTAATTTAATATAATATCTCTTCTCATTAATGGTTCTTTGTGAGATAGGTCCTCGGACATCATCACTTTCCAGTTCATGAACTATTATGGAATTCTATTTTTCCCATGTACATCAATAAAATGATTATACCTTTCAAGAATACAACTTATGTGTGTGGATTATCATGTGTTATCTTAGATTTAAGTCAATGTGTATCATATTCTCAAGATCTTCCATGGATGGTTGGCATAAATGTCTATGATATTTAATCCAAAAAAATTTTCCTTTACATTGATAAAATTAATATTTCTTCTTTTTCCCTCACAAGGTAGATGTTCCCCATCATTTTCTACCCCTAAAATAAAACTACATAATCTTTTCCATTAAGGATAACCAACTTCATGGTAATGATTATAATATTTCCCATGTCAGATTGTTTATTGACGCACATCATATTGGGACTGAGACCTTTTACACCTAATAATTCATCATGTCACTTATCTTTTTCAAAACATTACTATTTCTGAGAAAATAATACTCAAGACATAATAATTTACACATCTATTGAAACCTTATTTTTCATTCATAATTACTATCACTAAAACCTTATTTCCAATCAAATAATTGGTTCATTCACTATATGTGATATATAATCCATGGAGATTTTAGGTGTGGATGTCAATATTAGCACCCACTACCTCCTCATATATTTTTATCTTATTCCTTAGAATTTAACAAGAACTTTATTAGTATTCTTGATCATATATAAATTATAATCGAAAAAATTATGCTTGGAAATATACCAGTTTATTTTAAATTTGAATATAATTTGATAAATACTTTATTTGGAATTAAATCCTTTTTGGGTATTTAAGGAAAATTCTTTGGAATTCCTGGGGTTAAATATCGTAACATGTTCCCAAATACATCACACTAGAAACCATAACCATGAAGAGAATTCGAATAAAATTGGACTCTATGTTCCATCCTTGGTCACTCTTTTTCTCATGGATACCTTGTGTCTATAGATCATTAATTTTGGAGATGCCTTATATTAACATAATTATGACATATCATACATGGTGTATTATTTTTTACCTTTCTAATAGTATTGTGTTTTTCTTGGGTTCATGGATCCTTTGGATTCCAAATCATAAAATAATCTATTTTTATCCTCAATGAGGGTTCTTATAGTATTTTTATATTCATCATATATTCTATTTAGTGATCGAGACCCAAAATAACCATCTAATTTGAATAAGAATATTTATTCAATTTTACTAGACCTCTATGCTCCACATTAAGCTTTTATAATACATGGGAGGTCATCTTTCCCAATGTCTATCTCAGAGTAAATCATATCTCTTATCCTTATAATTTCATTCATTGGTTGAAAACAACCTATTTATGTTTTCAGTACATTTTGCATCATTATTCATTGTGTTAGTCAGACCATTGAAAAATCTTGTTTCTTCTTGAATATTGAGATTGTAATCAATAGCCATTTCGGATTTATTTGGCATTAGATACATATTCTTTTTAATATCTTCATTTGAAATTTACTTCTATTCATCCAAATTCACAATATATAGTTTCGAACCATAGACCAATATATTGGATTTATTCAAATTAGTTATCCAAACATCTATATCCTCAAGAGTGGCCTCAAATTCATGTGAGTGACCAATTATCCCTTTCCATTTCCATTTAGCAGCATCACTCCCTTCCCATGTAAGGGAGATTCAAAAAACATCCACTACAAAATTATATTTTTATTTATTTAATTATTTAAATTCTTATGCCACTACATGTTTTAAAAATTCATTTTTATGGGGATGTAGAATCTTATTTTGGATGAAATTTATCATAGTGTGTTTTCTACCTTTAATGTTGGATAAATTATTCTTCATGATAATTTCATCATCATCCACACCATCATGTTGAGTCTTCTTAGGAAACCTTACTGTAAGATGTCCAAAATTCGATTATGAAATAATGTGATGGTTAGTTTTCAATAAATTTTTATTTTTAGCCTTTATTAATTTTTGGAATAGAGTGGTATTAATTCATTCACCACATCTTCTTTATGTCCATCCTATATAGTGATATTATTCAAGTGATATAATTCCACAACTTTCTGTTTTGATGTTCCCATAGACTCATTATCATCTTCCATTATATTTTACAGGACATGAGTGTTGGTTAAGATAACTAATTATATCACCATATATTTTTTTCCTCTTATATATAGACCTATAGGATGAACTGAGGTCTTAATTTTATTAAGATGTTATTAGTGATCTTTATAATATTGAAAATTTCTAAAAGACCCCATATATCTTCCACAACAACCGTTTACTAGTAATAGAGCACAACAACACACTCATTCGTTTTTATTCATACTTCCTCATTATTGTTCCACGGAACATTCAACATAGATTCTTAATCATTTTAATCTTCTTCATAGATAATTAGAAACAATTTCAACTTTCAATATAATGAAATACATGACATAACCATCATATAGATTTTTTTGGGTAAGGATCCTAGAAATGCATTGATTATTTTAGTGTCATCACTCTATTATCATCAGTCTACTTTAAATAAAAATAAACTACCTGTAATTTATATAATACAATGCAACAACAATGTAAAAACAAACATAAATAATGGTAAAAAATAGTTCTACAATTGATTCTATGACACCCCGATGTCACTATAAAAAATAATATTATACATTTTATCTTATATTGTGTCTATTTAAGTTCATGTAATATTTGGGCTATAATTTTGATTTTATGGTGTCCTTTTTGGGTGTTTCACGATTTTCACTCATTTTTTGGTTAACTATGTATTTCCCATGTTGAGGGGGTTTTCATGATGATATGGTCATATTCCACTACTACTTTCTGATTTTCAAAACTTTGTGTAATTCCACTATAAATTGTGAATATTCTAATGACTTAGGTAGTGACTAGTGAAATGTTTTGAAAATCATGTTGGTAAACAATATAGCTTTTTCAAGTGTTATAATTCTAGGAATTTCCAGAAAAAACCTCATTATATTAATATATTTTTCACCCATCCTTTAACAAAGTCATGTTTCCCAACTCCTAGGAGCCTATAGAAGAGATTTATTGTTCTGCCCACTCGATTATAGGTCCTTATTTCATAATTTCCAAGAGAAATTTGGGTTTTTTTAATTTTTCTCTCTTATTAAATTATGTCTATCTTTCTTAATGGATTTCAATTCTCCCATAAACTCTAGATATATTTTGGTGGAATTTAGGGTTCTATTTGGGTGTAATTTGTTTTTAATATATATTGTGTATATATATCATCCATATCCCCTAATATATTCTCACTATTTTGAGACTTTTTGAATGGTTTTGATTCGATATTCTAATCTTTATAGTAAGTGTTTCTATACAATTTTATCATTTTGTAATTAAAACTGTGCTTCTGGTTTCTAAAATAAATGTTTGTTAATATATGAATAAATCGGATATTCATCTTACGATTTAAAATGGTTTCATGTGTATATTTCATGGAATTATTGGATCACTTGTTAAAAGTCCATGTTATAAAATTTTAAATAGAATATTTTTATGTTCTAAGCTAATTTGAAATGCCTATAAGGGTCATTCAAATAAATTGAATAATTTCTTTTGGATTTTAATCTAGAATTTTGTTTTCAATGAGTGAAATCTATGTTTTAAAGATATTTATAATTTAAATTATTACGTCATAACATATTAATGAATTACAAAGGGGTTTGTAGTTAAGTTTCAATTGTGGTTTTTAAATGAGTGTAGGATTTACCATTTTTTAAAATTTAAAAATTGATTTTAAACATGTGTTTTCTGGAAATAAAGGCTTTTGGCCTTATTTTGGATTTCAAATAGGAATACCCATGTTAAATGGTTATATTTAAAATTTATTAATTGATTGTTGAATTCACATTGATTTCCAACAAGTAGTTAGATTGCTATTTTAGGTGATGTGAAAGGCATCAACATCGTGAGCCATGTTTTGGTGTTAAAGGATTATTCAGAACCTTGGTTTATATTATATTATGTGAAAGAAAATACTTTATTTTCCCCCTGAAGTATTAATAACTTTTATGGGTTATTTATCACTATTTTATTCTTGTTTCCTAATTTGTGGAGGAGTGACTTTTTTATTTCATGGATACATGGGATATGTAGGCCTATTTTTTGTGAGGGTTTTACTGATGATGGATAGATATTTCTTATGCCCTCCATGTTAATCATATCATGCATTCTCTTCACATAAATTATATATTAGTCATGGGAACTGTATTACTAATTGTGAGAACAATATTTATGTTTTAGTAGTTGGTTCACACGCTGCAATCGGTCCTTCAATTATGCTATGATCTAGGTATTCGAGAAGGTTCATCACAATGACTCTTATATGGGATATGTGGATGATTTTTTTGTTTACCATTTATCATATGATGATAGTGTGTCAATAAAATGGGATTGTTAAAATATTTTTATATGTCTCACCTTATTGAACCAGGGTAGATCCCATGAAACATTGTCTTGTTTGGTTTAGAGTTGAAATTACAGTATTTTCTTCCAGTGTTCCATTGTATCAATTCCCCATGATCATATTGATGAGGAACTCATATTATGATTATATTTTTTATATTCATTTTGACATTATAGTGCCTACTTTATTTGGAATGACCTGGGAATGAGGGGCTATTTCGTTTGGAAAATGATTTATTACTAATGATAGGAAAACATGATTTTAATTTAAAGTAAAACGTGTGTGTCATAAAATTGGATTTAAAAATAGGGGTTTTAATTAATTATTTTTTGTAATAGTTAAATGTTTTACGTGTGACCATTTTCATTTAAATAAAACGAATTAGTTGTTTTCATAATTTCTAATGGTTGTGTAGATTGGAATTGTCTCAAGCTATTAGTAATTTTTTCAAATCGTGTGTTTTAAATTTATAAAAAAATATGACTGTTTTGAAATGTAATTATAGATGTTTATTTGTATGTCAAAAAGTATATATGAAAATAATATATTATAGTAATATGTTCAAACATGCATTTATAAATTTCTTTATGAAACAAATAGCCTAGACACTAGGGGTGAAGACCTACTTGGATTATAATTTCTCACACATGTATTTGAGGATCTAAATTCCTTAGATGGATTAAATAATTACTCCCTAATCCCTATTTCTTGTGAATTATATACTGTTCACAATATGAATGATTTATGGATAGGTTTTCATGCTCATATCATGTTAGTTTGTGGTTGTTTTGTTTCCTATTTGGGATCTATTTTATATTGTTTTATTACGTTGTTCTATTTCTATATGTTCTTTTAGTTATTCATATAGGTTGGATAAGAAAAGTTGGTATGAATTATTCGAAATTTTCGTATTTCTTTTTTCTCATAAGTTTTATATTATAAGGATGTATACTTTATAAATCATGCTATTTAAAATCCTAGTTGATGTTGTATAGTCTATTTATATTTTATTTTTTTGAAATCATTCTCGTCGGGATTTTATTTGTTCTTGGGAACTTGTTCCTACCTTTTGGTGATTCGTAACTCCCTTGGGGACTTATGGAACAAAGACTGTACTTTCATGTGGTTGGAATCCTAGGTCTATTATCCACACAATGTATCTGAGGCTTGGTTCATACGATGAGAAATTGAGTTTCTTGTTTAGTACTCTACTATTTGGGCGTGTACGCATAGAAAGATTGATAGGAAGGGTGGTTTGAGTCTAGACAGAACTTTCTCATTCTAAGCCTCCATCTACCATGGGTTGTTGATTTTGAATTGTAAAATTGAGATTTGTTTTTGTTTTTTTTAACTGGATTATAATATAGAATAATATTACTTTGTCCATTTTTACTATGTATGTAATATTAGGGGATATTCCATAATTTTAGAGTGAATATATAAAATAACTCGTGTTATACGGTTTTATAACATGGATTTAGAAACTATGTGGTGCCCATTAGATTGTGTATCCTCCTTCAATGTGTGTTCCACTAGGTTGGCACACGGTTTCGCAACTCATAAAACCAATTTATTTACAACAATATTTGTCAATCGGTTAATTTTTTTAACTCCACTAATTTTTAATTCCATATATAGTGTTTATCATTTTTTGTAGGTTTATTAAGTAGTGCTTTAATTTCCTTTTTAGATGTTGTTCTTGTGGAATATCCTAGAGTGATTTTTTTGTGCTTTGATTGCATATGGTATTGAAGCCATATTTTATAAAATAATGAAACACATGAAAATATAATAATTCAATTGAAAAATATGGAAGAGGAGTATAAGAGAAACCGATTAATGGGACCTATAATTGTTACTTCCACTAGATTCATCAAAAATATGGTCAACACGCCCAATGGTAAAGGAATCATCATTATAAATGTACAAGAGGGGGACTACTAGATAGAAAATTAAGATATAAAGTTAAAATCTCTATTCCTTACATGGAATTTATAGATAATATTCATCAAATTTGAGATGTATTCCTTGAAATTTCCTATCAAAAAAGTAATATTTAAAGGTTTAGATATGGGATAATTAAGATAATTACAAATGATCTTAAAATCAGTCTCCACCACAACCAATGTAATGAATTTTATTAGAAAAGATTGAGGCCAATATGTATGGTATTAGACTCTGTATGTAGATACACACTTTTTTCCAGGCATTTCCCCCTCTGGTTCGCCTCACTAGACTCCCCCAAAGGAAGGGAGTCTTATGCTTAACGTGGAAGCTTCCCTCCCCAAGAATGGGCCAGTTTCTCTCGACCTCTTGGCTTGAAATCATCTGGGGCAGATCATTACAGCCAAATATGAACTACATCACGCCTTCTGGGAACCTTCAGTTGTCGAGGCCTATGCCATACTGGCAGGGATGATTCTCGATGTGGAACGTGGATGGGCTGATATCATCATCGAGTCTGACTTCCTTTCGATCATCAATGCTATTAGCCACGGTGATACCGGACTCCAGGCCTTTGGATTTATCGTTAGAAGAATCCAGTTGTTGTGACAAGGCTTCTCTTGCCGCACCTTCTCCTTTACCAAAAGGGAAGGAAACAATGCAGCCCATTAGCTAGCAGCCTCAGGCCCCTTCGATGTCAACCAACTATGGCTTGAAAATTTCCCTTCTTGGCTCTACTTATGTACGACTGCTGATATTCGCCATTAATATAATCCTTCTTTCTTCAAAAAAATGATCTATCAATATAGATCATGATTCTATATATGGAAGAGGACCAATGAATCCAATGACCCTGTGGTGAGGTTAAGAGGGGAAGGATAACTTCTCATCATAATGTTCATTATGTAGGGATCCTTTTCATAGATATTTATAAGAGTATAGAAGTATGATGAAATACATATTGGAATCGGAGACAAATAACTTGTTGTATTGGAGGAACCATTGTGCCAGGCTCTATTCCTTTATTTACTTATACACCAATAGTTAGTAGTGATGATGATGGTACTCACCAACCTCTCTTGTGTTTTTATACCCACACCACAAAATCATATATGATGAAATTCATTGATATAATTTACATTAAATTTGAAACCAGTAAAATTTTCAATATTGTTAAATTTCCTGTTCACCCATTGAATTTTAAATAAGTTATGTGTGGTATATTCATCTTTATGATCTGTGAAAAATGAGAACTTTTTGCGTAGAGAATACCCTTTCATTTAACTGCAAAATTCATATATATTTCATGGTTGCTTATAATATGGATCATGAAGGTGTATTTAGATGGAATATCCTTCCACTAAATGTGGTTTTCCTAAAATTCAAAATTTTGGGAAGTGTGAAGTGTTTTTCTATAAAACTTAGCAGAGAAGGTTCTAGATTTAGAGAATGTAAAGATACAAGTATTAGGAACATATATCACACTAATACCATTAAATATAAATTTTATATAGGGATCCAAGATATATTGGGTTAATGTAACATACTGAATGGATTGTATGAATATCTTATCAGTAGTTAGGAATTCTGGATAGACCAACATAACACACATCGTGTTGTGATCCCATAAATTGAAATCCCTCATCTCACAATATAGATGGTATGGTTTTGAGGGGTAGGAATGTGTCCTTGAATAATTCTCTATTGATTGGAGGTTTTAACCATTGGAGAGTTCAAGTATATTCCAAATTTCTAAGTGATTACCCTACTCCAAAGTTTTCACCTTTATGTGGAATCTCATGCTACCATTCTACTTAAGTAGTACATCATATCAACAATATTCCTCACATTAATACCATCATTATTGGCTGGTTTTTTCTATCCCATTTAAGGATTCTAAATGAAATCTCCCATATACATGGGATTCAAAAATGAATGAATATATGAGGTTTCCAACCTCATGTATGATATTCTTGAGAACATTAGACACATTGATAATATTTATTGGAGAAGATGTCATAATGAAATTAAACAGGGTTATTCTTCATTGAGATAATAAAAAGTTGTATTTCTAATTTGCGACATCGTTGCCTATCTTGTCTATCACTTATTAAATGTGTTGTATTTGAAGGTTACCCGGAGAAATTGGATCACCCAATAAATACATTAGAATGTTCCTTGTGTGAATTCAAATCATCGGTTAAATTTTTTTCATGCATTGTTTTTGGAAGGAGGAAGAAAAGAAAAACAACTCTTGTTATTGTTTATAACTTTTCATCTCTATTTATAGTACTCATCCATGATTTAATTAAATGATAACACATAATTAATGAATAAATTGATAAAAAAACCCTATTTAATAATCATGGATAAAGGAAAATCAAAACTAAAGAGAGGCTAGTAGTGGAAGGGGAGGATACTTCTAAGATGCATGAATGTATCAAGAAGTCAACAAAGGGAATCATGAAATATAATGATCATGCTCGATGATACGGGGTCTCCTTTCCTAGTACTTTTAAATAAAATAATTAAACACTATTTAATTCTCATTCAAGGAATAGATAACCTAGGTGAGATATAACAAAGGAATAATTTATCATCTATACAATCCAAGAAACCCATGTTCCTAATCACAGACAGAATATAATTGCACTCAAGTATATCATATTAATTGTCTATATTAAACTACATAACATTATTTGAGACCCCTTACTCTTTATTAATATCCCTTATCATTTCATAGGCTATAACAATGACACCTTGAATAGATATACCTTTTATGAACCTCTGGTTCCCACTAGATACCAAGCTGTGAATAAAATGACAATTTCTACTATTGATAATGGAATGTGATAATTTATAATGCCGAATACACATGCACATGGGTCTAAATATTCTTATGGATGACAGGTCCTTTATGTTTTGAATAATTTCTATCATTTTTTTATCATGAAACTCTAGGGAGAGATCCAATATGAATGACATCATGGAACGATTCCAAAAGATCACCATTGATTGTGTCTAAGGAGATTAAGTAGAAAGATCCTAGGAAACCCTTAGAACTATGAGATAATTCTGGAATAATGTATCTAATATTATACCAAATTAAATTTTCATTAGGAAATAACTTAATTAAAGAGTTGTAATGCTAAGAAACCCAATGCAGAATTGATTTAATGATGTCAATAGGTTCATCTAGGTATCCATTATAAATGCATGATTTAGTCTAACTATTTATGGAATATAAATAAAAATTAACAATACCTCCAACCACCATAGTGTCTCTGGTGAAAGAAAAATCATTTTTATAATGTTAGTAATTCTTCTACATGATTATTCTTTTCATCATGTTGGAAAATAAGAAGTTTCTTTCACCAACCATGATCAAAGTCGTAGTAGACTATTCCTATACTATCCTCTGATTCTCAGTTATCATTTCCTTTAGGTTAATATTTTCTTGGGTAAGAATAAAAATGTAATATTCAACCCACTAAATGACCTATATGTATTTCTCAATATCAATATTTTCTTTAATAGAATCCACATTTTTGGAATGTGGGGACTGTGTGTTATCCTAATATGTTAAGTCTATCTTCATGTGGTAATGTTTTTTGTGGATTCCGTTCAAAAAACTCAAGCATAGAATTATACCATAATTACTAAGCCACATGATGGTAATTGTGGTCTTGATGATATCTATTGGAAAATAATATAAAACTTCCACCTACACTCCAGGGCTCTAGGTTGATGAGA
Organism: Viscum album; assembly: GCA_963277665.1. Lineage (NCBI taxonomy): Eukaryota > Viridiplantae > Streptophyta > Magnoliopsida > Santalales > Viscaceae > Viscum > Viscum album. Next base: position 778,823,842 of record OY728163.1, on the reverse strand, counting down.
AGTGGGGTATTGCTATAGAAAAAATAAGATGATGGAATTTTTTATTCAGGATAGAAGAGAAGTCATGAATATTAGAAATACATTGATATAACTTGTATTAGGTAATTTGGTTTATTTTTTTCATTATTTCACCATCTAAGTTTTTTACATGGGAATCCAATATCAAGAAAACCATTCTAAGATATGAAATCAGATAAATCAAGCCTATCCCACTGAGGGTAATGACATATTCATTTCTTATCTAATAATTCTATAATAGTATTGAATTCTCCACCAAACAAATCAAGATGATTCTCTATGATTAAAATTTTCAAGATCAAACCATAATTTTTCCATTGGTTGAGCATCACACAGATAATATAAAATGGGAAATAAGTACTCTGAATAACCCTAACATTGTATAAAAAATGTACTCGTCAAAAATATCATGTTTCTCCACTAAGATAAGGGATTTCTAAGATATCCAAATATGGTGTTTATTGGGTTTATAATTCACTAAACCTATATTCACTTATTATTATAAAAAAATTAAATCTTGTAAAAGATTTTTTTCACCTCGAGCACCACATTGAGAGAGGATTTTTCAATGAAAATATTGTTCGAAACAACCTTTGTCTTCACTCAGTCACCCAAGCCCAGATAATTTCCTATGACGAAGGATATTATCCCAATATTGGGGTCCTAGTTTTTTCCCCTAGTGTGGGTATGGATCTCTTCATTAGAAGAATATTCGGAAGTGATATGACTAGATTGTGACCTAGTGCATATAGTGCTTACGGAGGAAGTAGGAGCATGGGGATTTTGAGGATCATCCTATAAATCATGAAACAAACCACACAAAGGATATGGTATAATATAGATTGTATGTGTGTGAGAGAGAGAGGATAGATATTAGGGATATATTTAAATAAAATATATATTTTTGGAAAAGTAATGTGTAAGCTAGTTTATGGTCTAAGATTATAGGGAAAAAGGGAATGTGGAGAAGAAACATGTAAGGACAACACTATTTATGAAATTTGTACTAATTTCAAAGAACTTCTCTGTCATTGTTACCAAGAATATTCCATTTGGGAGTGTGTTTTCCAAATTCATTGATCAAAATTGGAATCTTTTAAAGGAAATTTTCTTTTGATGTTTTGATTTTTTGATGCATTTTTTGGTTTATTTTTGTTCTTCATTTTGATCCCAAGTAAATCAGGGTGTCATTTTTTAAAATATGAGAAATTAATTGATAATTGTTATTACTTTATTTTAGTTTTATATCACTAAAAATAGATGAAATAGTTTCAACCGTTTTTTTATTGTCTTATACTTCAAGTGTATGGGAGGATATGGAAATTTCCCTTCTCTCCAATCCATCATCAAATTCTTGAATTTGCAGCCAACTTATTTTAATAGAGATAAATGTTTAATATAAGTCACAAGGTGGTTTGAGGTATTTTGGTGAGCCTAAATTATATTAGGACTCCAGAATCATTGTGGATTAGATTATTTTTTTCTTTTCTTTTTAGTAGTATCTGAGTTTGGTGGGAGTTTATGTCATCTCCACCAATATAAAAGGTGTCTCTTTGGAGTTATTAATGGTATTATTTATCAATTGTTTCATTCAAAAGGACATTAAAGTAGAGATATTTCAAAATATTTTCATCCTTCCTCAGGGTTCCCAATTAGTGGAGTATATTGATCAGTTTTCAGGGTTGTTTATATTTTTTATGAGGATAGTCATAAAAGATTCTTAGAAATCATGTTTTTTCACAGATGGAGTTATAATAAATGTTTCTATAGCTATACATGTATCTATATTTACATATTTTAACAATATTTTATATGATCCCATTCACTTGGAAGATGACCTCTCTAGGAAACTATTTGTGGTTTATTCCTTATTTCTAACTGCTCGAACGAATTTAATCCCTAGAGTGAGCTGAAAAGATGTGGATGAGAAAGTAAAAGAAGATAAGGAATATTTTTATGTGAATAAAACAACTCTATTTTTTACCAAATGTCTGGATTTGAGGATTTTAGATCCCTCTTATTTTTGGTCTACAAGATTTTTCCTCTATTGTTTTCATTTAGTTTATTTATTAGATATTGTCTATTGTAGGTTTTGGAAGAGGTTTCAAGTTTGACGGTTTAGTTTATGTGTTATTTTTGGGGCCATTAAATTTATGGTTTTAAAAGTGTTTGATCATTTTAATCATGATCTTTTATTATTTGGAACCATGTATATAGTTCCATATTTTGATATTTTTGATGTTTCTCTCTAACCATAACTTTCTATCATGCCTATATTCATTTTTTTCATATAATATGTGGATGGATAATGAGTTTTTTTATATAGCTTCCCTCACAATTTTTCCCTATGAGTGTTGTTATTTTTTCCTCATTGTTTGGGAAACCAATTACATATATTTTTGGTTACTCCCATTTTTTATGGAATTATAGTGCTCAATATTTAGATATAATATAAAAATAGGGTACCCAAATGGATGAAATTAGTGGGTGTTATACTAGTTGATTCTTTATACTAAATGGTTCCTTTCTGGGTCTATTTAGGATCCATTATATGATGGTGGTATATATTTGACCCGAGGTTATCCATATGTATTTTTACCCCCTATGAGATCACGGGTAATTATTTTGAGTTCAAATTTGGGTTTTTTACTTCCCTTTATCGGTTAAGAAGTTAGTTAAGTTTAACACTTAGTTACTCTCATGGTTTCTTTTTTGTTACACGGTTGCAAGTCTTATTATATTTTATTTGGTGCCAAAACATTATAGGGATTCCAAATTAGGGGAAGACCATGCTAGGTCTTCCATTTTCTTATAAATTATTGTTTGAGGATCTGATTCTTGTTAATAATTGAGGTGTTTGGATATATTGTTGATAATAGGTTCGAATGGGTTTTTGTACATTAATTGTTTGGACTTGAGTTCATTTAATTTTTATTAGTTCTTTCAGTTAGTTACTCTTTATATCATTATTTTTTATTTTAGTCAACATTTTGACCAAAGACTTATTAGGGGTAAAAATTGGTATGGTGGGGATATCTATAATTACGACATGCCTTTGAAAAATATAAATTATTTTTTTCATATCAAATTTGTTCTATCATAAATTTTTTTTGGAGGAACTTTTGGGTGTTGCACAATTTTCCTGATTTGTTAAGTGAAACCATGAGGTGGCTGTGTAGAGGGGGTATTCATGGTGATGGATCCATTTTTCACAAATCCTGCTTGATTTTTCCTACCATGAAGATCCCCTTTAAAAATGTTTTTAGTTCCCATGGACATTGATGTTTCCATCGCATGATTGATGTGTGGTCGACGCATGGTTTGGAAAATCCTGAAGGAATCCCGTTTAGATATCCAAGGTTTTAAAATTTTAATAATATCCCAAAATACCTTATTCAAGTTTAGAAGGGTTTTACCCCTCTCTCCCCCCATTTTCAAAAACCTCATCTTGGGAGCCCAGGGAGGATCTCCAACCTCCTCCCCCTGTGATTCTTCGTCATTATAATTATATTTTCAAATTTTTTTAAGGAAAATCTTTCCCGTTAACTCTTTTCCACCCATTCTTCCGTATTTTTTATTTTATATGGATTCTCTCATAAAACATAGTACTAATGTGGTTTATTTAAGGGTTATTATTGGATCTAATTTTATAATTATGGGTATCATGGATTTGTATATGTCACCTATATCCTCATGCGTGTTCTCTTCATTGACAGTTACATATTACAGAGGGTTTTGGTTCAACATTCATTGCCTTATGGTAATTGTTTCTATAAAAAGGAATAATTTTGGAATTAAATTTTTTCAAATTATTTATAAATTTCGGATTATAGAAATTATAAATATATGTGATATCCTTGTAATGATTGAAAACCATTTCATTTTTTTAGCTTGGAATAATTGTTCTCTCCATTAAAATTCTATGTTTTCATGTTTGAAATGGATTTTTATTATGTATAAAGATAATGTGGAATTAATATGAAGATTTTTGAAATTGTTCTAATGTAGTATGTCGAATTTTAGTCAAATTATCAGTCTTAAATGATTGAAAAAATATGTTTTAAATAGGGTTTTGTTTTACAGTGACGTGTTGATCTAAAAAGGATTTATGAATTGGTTCATTAATGAATTGAAAATTTGGTTTAAAAATAAATTTGATATTTACGTCTTGTGATATTTATTTAATGTATCCCCAAAAATAATTAAAATTTATTCTTTGGAATTATTTCGGATTTCAAAGTGGTAGAACGATGTATTAAGTGGGGATATGAAATGTGTTAAATTTTTGGGTGATATTTATTGATTATAAAAGATTGTTTGGTTGGGTGATTCATCTAATATATAATGGATCGGTATACTGATCAATATTTTTGGGTTAATAACCAATTTGAAACATTAATTATGAATGGTTTATATGAAATACACCCCTTCATTTCTACTCTTGAATTCTTTACCCATTGTCTTGACTTTCTAACAATATGTGATTATCATTTCTCCCTTTATATAATGATATGATTATTTAATTCATTTGATGAATGGATAGGTTTGGTTATTCATTATGATGGTGTTTGGGGTGAGGGATATTCATTTCTTGTTCCTCAAATTTTAATCTTGTCATGTATGTTCTTCACCTCACTTCGTTATTGGTCATAAAAAAGGTTACTAATTGGTATATCTATATTCATATTTTGATTTTGGGTTCACATGATGCTAGTGGGCCTCCATCCATTCTACAAAATAGGGATAGGAGTGATTTTCATTAGAAATATTATAGTTGGGTAATATTGGATTACTTCTAATTTACAATTATTAATCATTCAACACTTGTTATATAGGCTGGACTCGTAATATACATGAAATGGATCATGTTAGTTTTCCAGGGTAGATCCCCTTAAAGAATTTATTTTTGTATCTATAGTTGAAAATAAGGCACTTTTTCTACAAATTTTTAATATAATTTCTCCATACATATGTTTATATTGAACCTATATGATTATAATATTCAATATATTCCTTGTGACTTTATATTTCCTTGTTTTTAATGCTTTACTTGAGCATGTTTAGTCATTGAAATTAGAAAATGTTTTTTTAAAGATGTTTGGAAAAACCTGTTTTTAATATAAGGACTCTTCTATGGGTTTTAACAGTGGATTTTAATATTGTATGTTGTATTAATGGATTATTCACCCATTTAAATTTGATTAAAATAAAATTTTGTAAATTAAATAAAAAAAATGAGGAGTTTTCATAAATTATAACAGATTTTTGTTTCGGCAATGGATTGGGCCACTAATTTTTTTTTCAAAGGGTGTTTTTTTAGTTTATGAAAATATTGTGGAATATTCTGGAAGTAGGTTAAATTTTTTGTTTCTTTATTTAAAAAGATGATTTGATAAACCTACTATCTAGTTGTATAATAATACTAGCTTTTAAAAACTTACTTATGAAGTAAATAACATATTATCACTGGGTGGTCACTTACTTGGATATCTAAATAATGATTATATATTTTATGTAACAGGTTTCTCAGTATGATTTGTGAATTGTTGATTGAGGACTACAATTGATCATATAGGAGGTGGTATGAAATTTTATATTGCATGAATAATTTTTTAGGTTTTTCTCAATATATTTTATAGTTGTTTTCTTGGTTAGAGATAATAGTTTTTATATATTGTTGTATTGATCAATTTATAGATTATATTTTGTTTATAAAAATGGTATCAATCAGTACATATTATTATAAAATATTTTTCATATTTTTTATTTTTTTCTAATATATTTGATATTACATGGATGTCCAATTTTAGGACATTCCATGTCATTCTATAACCAGATGTTCCATTTTCTATTATCTTTAATTTCATTGAAATCTCTCCAAAGGGATTCCTATAATACCCAATCATTATTTAACATCCCGTGGTTATTGGGAATTCCCTTTAGGCCTTATGGAAAGATGTTTAAAGAGTCACATTGTAACAAACCAATGTTTTTGAATAGAAATTTACTTCTTAGAAATATCTCATAATCACATTAAATCACATCATTATTAACTAATAAGTCCTATATGACCATTAATTGTAATTTTTTTAACTTTTTAAATTTGAATTTTGTAAATATGACATACACGGTTGTGATCAATAAGTTATTTGGAGTCTAATACGACGAGCATAAATTTTCTGTGAATAAAACATACCCTTATGAATAGTATTTTTATCCATATGAATAGTGATAAAACTTTGTGAATAGTATCCTTACCTCTCATAATATATAAATAAGATTCAAGTTAATGTATAATGTACCTATAATTAAGAATAAGTAAATTAATGTTTCACAACTGATTTTTAAATAATAAATTATGATTTTAATTAAATATTAAATAAATCAAATTTAGAAAATTATATTTGAAAAATATACTTCATTGTTATATTCAACATGTCCAAAAATTGTTTGGGTGACTTTTTTGGTATTTTTCTGAAATAAATTAATTTTTAGTGAATGGTAAAATACATTAATTTACCATATGAATACATTATAATTCAAATCCAATATTACTTACATCACTAGTGATGTAAGCACCCAACTCTCTAACTCACATGCATTTATTACAATTCTAGGACTTGTAATAACCACTATTTCTGGTATTGTGAATAAATAATAAATTAATTATTATAATTGTATGAAAACCCTCCACCCCTCTACTATAAATAACACTCATTATTACCGATTCTCTTCACTTCTCTCAAGACTTTTCCTTTCCAATATTCTACCCAAATCTCACCCCAAGCTCCTCATCGACGTCCTAATTCCCCTTGTCTCTTCAAATTACCAAAACCTCTACCCATAGAATGTTCTCAAAGGATGTAGACCCAAGCGGTAAATTCCTCACTCCATTTCATTCATTTATTTTATGTTCTTTTATTTTCTTGTCTCTTTCCACACATCCCTTAAACAAAATGGTATGATAACTCCAGTATGATAAATTTACAAGAATTATATTGTTCTAATGGTATAAATCATTATCTCCTCTCCTTTCCCCATTGTTTATTTGAATGAAATGAAAACACCATTTGAGATGTGTTAATTTAGAATATTCAATGAAAAAGGTTTATTAGATTCTATTATCATATTTTATTATGGTCATGAAGCCATTTGTGTTATGGTTGAAATTGATTTTTATATATGTAATATATCTCCTGGTTAAGGTTTTGTAATCCTTTTGTACAAATGGTTTTATTTTATAGAATGAATCATGTTCATTGTAATCAAACTCAACAATTAACCTAAACAATTATCACAAAGATTTTATATAAAAACACATCTTCACTTCCAATAACCGAATTAATTTTTATAACTATTTAATCTCATGTATATTTACTAATAACATTCAACTTCAATTCTGGACAACCATTTTCATCTTACATGTTTATTCGAATGTGAATATAAGTTAATCGATCAATAAAAACCAAGATAGAAAATAGAGTCAGACAATGAAATTTAACCTTATAACAAATAAAAAGGTCTTGAATCAACTAAAAAAGGTTATAATAAATAAATTACATATAGAAGAGGTTCCGGAATTATTAATTAAGAAACATAATTTCTTTATTAAGGACATTAATAACTTGTGGATAACACCACCAGACTTATGGTAATGGATTCACTCCATTTCTTTCTTAATCAAGATTGTCCTCAATGATATGCCTTTTTGTGTTTAATCTCAAATGATGGGTCATGATTTATCACCTCCCAATTACTTCCCCCATGATGTATAAGTGATGATAAACCCATTTTCATTCTTATAAATCTTTCTTAGGTACACCTGATACCATGTCGATAATCTGTAATGAATTCTACCCAAACCATCATTGTTAATTCAGGTTGCCTTAACATTCTTTATATCAAACTGGAGTTATCATGTCTATTTATGTTCATCCTATAAATTCTGTTTAGTTTTTAAAAAATCATTTTTCAAAAACCTTTCATCACTCTCTATCGATGATACACATGATTTTAATAGATTATTTCCTCGATACTTTCTGATAGGCAATCACGTTTTTAGGGAACTTCCCAAAGTTTTACCCAACATCAAGTGAACTCTATCCTCTTTTTAAAGCCACCGTTGACTTTATAAAATAAATATTTTTATTATTAAAATATTTTTGGTTCAATTATTGTTTTATATAAAGGATTTTTTCTATTTTCTATTTTATATTCTTTATAGTATTTTCCTTAAAACCGCACAAAAAATGTTTTGATGCTAAAATTTCTGAAATACATTTCTTAAATGTTTTCACCATTGTTTGACACCAATTGTCTTGTTATATTTATATTTTACCTTATGAATTTCTATGTATGTTCTACTTCATTTCTTTCATGTACACTTTCATGATACTCTAATTGATTATGATTTATGTCATGATTATGGTACCAAATTTTTTCCATGGGTAACCCATGTGTTTATGTAAGATTGATTATGTATGATTCTTTATGTGGATAACATATTCATGAAATTTACGATGGGTGCACCCATATAGCACTCTAATGCATTGGGTAATGTTATGTTTCAGTAGATACTATGGGAAATTGGATTGGCGGTTAGCATTGACATGTGCTACTATGGGAAACAGTATTGGCAGTTAGCCTTGACCCGTACTACTATGGGATATGAGATTGGAAGTTAGCCTTGACTCAAACTAGAGACATGTTTTATGATTCATTAACATTTATATGATTCCATGTTTATATGATCCCATGTATATATGTAATTGTTTCATATGTTACATGAATTTTATATCATTATGTCAATCCTCCTAACTCATATGCATATGCTTTATTCTTATGTTCACTCACATATAGGGATTTTTAGCTCATCCCTTTGTACATGTGTTCCCAAAGGTACCCTATGAAGATGTGAGGGATCATAAGTAGTTAGGATATCGTTATGGATATTAAATAAATTTTTTTTATATCCCCATGTTTTATGTTTTAGATACCTAGTCAACAAAGATGCGAAACTTCACAATCCTTGTCTTGTAATCTGATGTACAATTATGCTTAAAATCATGTAATGTTATATACAAAAGACTAGGGTCTCTATAGTTGGTATTAGAGGATGGTCTAGTAATTGTTGGAGATTCAGATTAGAGCACCTTAGTGAGAACCTTAAGGATGATACAGTGTATTAGAAAACATCCCAAAATTTTGGTATGTATAGAGTAAGTGGTTTATCATGAAAATACATCCACCTCTGGATTAAAACAGGTAGAGACAACTCTGGGAATGATATACCTAGGAGTGAAAACTCTGAAAGGAGTTTTGGTCTTGACTTGTGGTATCCTGGTACCGAACAACGGTCCTTGCTGTACTCTTGGTATTGACACTCCTAGGGTATATGCTTTGGTAAATTAATGAGATTATTAAAACCATTATTAAGGGAATAAAAATTCCCATAAGAATATAAGTTATGAAATAGATCAGGATAACCTAGTTTGAAACATAGGTAATCACATGTTATGATATAATTATCTTTTATAGGTTTATCCTTTTTATGCTCAATATCTATATATTCAAGACCTCTAATTATACGTTATTTTTCATAGATAATGGATTGAAATAGAAGAACATGTTCCAAAAATCAATGTGATAGGAAATGTGAATATTTCCCTAATGAGATGCCTGATATGATGGGAACATGTTATCAAAACATCATGACAGTACTTTATCATCTTTCTCATGTATTGAATAATATATTGAATCATGAGGAACACCCTCATACTCCAACGAAACAGAATTTTTCTATATAATCCTTCATTCCTAAAAGGCATCTCATGTTTAGTGGATCATCGGATCCCCTCCTCATAGAACAACATAATAACTCCATTGAAAAGATATTCTATGTCCTCCAGTTCTCTAAATAAGAGAAATTCATACTTGTGGTCAATAAATTTGATGGGGAAGCTGGTCAGTGTTAGATACTGATTGAGAATACAAAGTCCCTAGATGAAATTGACTCCATGGATTGGGAGGAATTCAATAATAAGTTTTTCAAAAAAAATATTTTCCTACAACCCTCCATCGCAAGATGGAAAGAGAGTTCTATAGACTCATGTACAAGGAAGATGAGTCCATCTAGGCATATGAACCAAAAATTACAAGGCTGGAGAGGTACGCCTCTAGCTTTTTCTTGAACAACAAAAGAAAGGTGGATGGCTTCATTAGCGGACTAAATCCAAGTCTATGAAAAGAGTTTGTGATTCAAGAATTCAAAATTTATGAGGAGATTGTTTGGTTTTCCCTCAAGATTGAAATGGGTATTGTAGACTCTCAGTGGTCTCATGGGCCCAGTGACAAGAAGCGAAAAAAGGAAAAACATGGGTGGTTCAGAAAAAAAAACCCATGATGGAAAGAAGCCTGACTTTTCCCCTTATAATATTTGTGGGAAGAAGAATCCTGGTAACTATCTAAAGGGAACCATGAATTTCTTCAAATGTGGAAGGTTTGGTCATCGGGCCAAGAACTACCAAAGAGATAAAAAATCCCAATAATCTAGAAGATGAAAGGAATTTTCAGATCAACGCTTAGCCAATGGTGTAATGCTACAACTGCAAGGAGTATGGGAATTAGGAAAACAATTCCATGAATCCATGGGTTGTAAGAGGCAATCAACAACAACCTCCAAGGAAACAAGGAAGAGATTATAGTATCACTACTACTAAGGCGGAGTTGGATAATGACGCAGTGATAGGTATGCTATTTATTCATTCCAGAATAGTGAACGTACTATTTGATTCATGTTATATGCATTATTTATAATATTTCTTGTTTAGTAAAACAATTAAAACACCACCTCAAAATTTTGAACAAATGTTATATCTGAAAATAGAGAATGGTGAAATCATTGTTTCCATTGTTTGTAACTCCACCTTGGTTAACGATGGTGGAATTAACCTCCCAGAAAATCATGTCATACATAATTTAGTTGAGTTCGATGCTACCATGGGAATGGATTGGCTAAATTTATAGAAATCCAACATCAAATGTCGATAAATGGAGATCACTCTACACATCCCAAAGCATCCTCTGATTCATTACAAGTGTAAGGAGGGAGATTAATCTCCTTTAGAATCACTATCTCAATTGTGGGTATCAATTTCTTATGAGAAATCATTTTTAGCTCAAATTATTGAGGCAAAAGAGAGAATCATGCTTGAAGACATGCCCATCATGAGGGATTACACTGATGTATTCCCTGAATAGTTTTTTAGTCTTCCTTCAGACCGAGATATTTAGTTCTCAATTGAACATATTCATGCTTCTTTGCATATATCAAAAAAAACCTTAGAGAATGTCTATCGTAGAGCTAGAAGAGTTGAAGAAGCAGTTATAGGAGAATCTGGAGAAGGTTTTATGTGCCAAAGTGCCTCACTTTGGGCTGAACCAGACCTCTTTGTCATGGAGAAGGATGGATCAATGCAACTCTGCATTGATTATCATGAGCTCAATAAAATCACGATAAAGAACAAGTATCCCCTTCCATAGATAGATGACATGTTCGATCAGCTTTGTGGGCTTATTTTTTCTATAATGTGGACCTTTGGTCGGGATATCACCAAGTAAAGGTGACGAAGTAAGATATTCCCAAGACTTCCTTTCGAACGAGGTATGGACACTATGAGTTCAATGTGATTCCCTTTAGACTCACTAATTCTCCAACAATTTTCATGGATTTAATGAATATATTCTTTAGATATTACCTCAACAAATATTTGGTACTCTTTATTGACGATATTATTATATAATCCATGAGAATGGAGGAATATAAGGAGCATTTTAATACTATGTTAAATAATTTTTTAAGGGATAAGTTGTATGAAAATTATAGCAAATGTGAGTTCTGTATGGAGGAAGTATCATTCTTAGGGCATGTTATCACTAGAAAAGGGATATCTATTGACCACTCCATGAAAAAGGAAATCGAAGAGTGGGCCAGGAAAAAATCTGTAATAATGATCAATAGCTTTTTGGGTATAGCCAGGTATTATTGACGGTTTTTGAAGAACCATTCATGATTGTCTAACCCAATGACCAAGCTTATATGGAAGGGAGTAAATTTTTCTTGGACTCAAGAATGTGAAGACTATTTCACGGATTTGAAAAGGAGGCTTATCATTGCACCAGTACTCACAATCCCAATAATTGGAGAACTCTTTTTAGTGTATAGTGATGCTTCAAAGAAGGGAATAGGTTGTGTGATAATTAAAAATGTGAATGTGATTGCCTATGCCTCAATCCATCTAAATAACAATGAGAAAAACTATCCCATGCATGATCTAGAGTTGACGGTTATGATCTTTACATTGAAAATCATTCTATATAATCTCTTCGGGGAGAAGTGTTAGGTATATACTGATCACAAGATTCTCAAATATATATTCACACAAAAACAGTATAATTTTCACCAGTGAATATGGGTAGTGATCATCATGGACTATGAATGCTCAATCCACTATCATCCCGGTAAGGAAAATATGGTGGTGGAATCTCTTTGTAGAATGGACCATTCATCTTTATCAATGATGAGAATTTAGAAGGATTAGATCATCTTAGATTTTTAGAGGATGGACATGGGATTCATTAATGGAGTATCATACTCAATACTTTCTTAAATGATTTCTCAACAATCCCTCATGGTGAAAATAACAGATTCTCAAAGAAAATATGCGTAAATTCGGAAAAGGGAGGAAGATATCAAAAATGGGAAATCCTATGATTTCAAAATTGATGAGGAAGGAGTTATAAAATTTGTGTCATGATTATGTAAACCATCTAATCCATTGGTATATAATGAGATTTTGAATGAAACACATATCTCAACTGTCTCTATCAACCTAGGGAGCACACAGATGTATCATGATCTCTGAGAAAACAATAATTGGGACAATATGAAAGGGGAGATTGCAGAATATACATCAAAGTGCCTGGTATGTCAGCAATTGAAGTATGAGAGGATAATGTCTATGGGGATGATGTAACCACTTCCCTTACCAATATGGAATTGGGAGAATATTACTATATACTTTTTCATTGTACTTTCAAGGAAATCTAGAGGAACCAATGTTATATGGGTTATTGTGGATCATCCTAAAAAAGACAACCCACTTTATCGTAATTTTAGAGGACTTCTCCTTGGATCAACTTGCACAGATATATATCAAAGAATTTGTAAGGATTCATGGAGTACAACAATATATTGTATCTGATCATGATCCAAGATTCACCTTGATGTTCTAGAATAGTCTCTAACATTATATAAACACTAAACTAGAATTCAGTACATCTTGTCATCCTTAAACAGATGGTCAATCCGAGCGAACTATTCAGACACTAGAAGATATATTGGGAGTATATTCTATGGACTTCAACGGAGTATGGGACATATATCGTGCACTGGTTTAATTCTCCTACAATAAAAGATTCCACTCGAATATCCAAATGGAACCATATAAAGCCCTTTATGGGAAAAGGTGTAAAATATCGATGTATTAGGATCAAGTCATTGAGCGTGATCTTATAGGTTATGAAATTGTCAAAGAAATGGTGGAGAAGGTTAAAAGTATTCAACATCATATTAAGGAAGATCAAAGTCGATAGAAGAGATATACATATAATCATCAATGAGACGTTCAGTTCAAACGTGGAGACTTCGTATTTCTACATATATCTTCAGTTATGTCGGTCATGAGGTTTGGGAAGATATGAAAAATAAGTCCCATGTACATCGGTCCCCTTGAGATCTTTGATCGAGTCAAAGTTGTAGCCTATCGACTGGAACTTTCACCTACCATTTTGAAATTAAGTGATTTCTTTCCTGTATCCCTATTAAGAAAGTACATACGAGACCCATCATATGTACTCTCTTTAGATATGGTTCAGTTGGAGGATGATCTCACAAATGAAGAGCAACCATTGATGATCTTTGATCGTATAGATGAATTTCTACAAAACAAGACTACTCAACTGGACATGGTACTATGTTAGAAACATAAGTATGAAGTGGTAACATGGGAACTGGAGTAGTAAATTAATGAAAATTACCCACACCTATTTTTGTCTTAGAATGTAAAAGGAAATTTTGAGGGAGAAATTTCATAAGGAAGAAGAATGTAACGACCCAATGTTTTTCAATTGAAATTTCTTTCTTATAAATATTTCATAATCACAAGTAATCACGTCATAATAAACTACTATTTTTTATGTGACCTTGGAACATAAGTTTTTCACTTTTCGGAGTTGAATTTGGAAAATCAGGTATACACGATTGCGATCAGTAAGTTATCTAGAGCCTATTATGACCAAATTAAATTTTTGGTAAATAGATACATACCATTATAAATAATATTGTTACCCTTATAAATAGTGATATACCCTAATGAATAATAACCTTACATATTATAGTATATAAATAAGATTCATGTGAATGTATGATGTACCTGTATTTTAGAATATGTAAATGAATGTTTTAAAACTGGTTTTAAAATATTAAATTATGATTTTAATTAAATATTAATTTAATAGTATTCAAAAAATTATTTTTGAATAATGTACTTCAATTTTGGATTCTATATGTAAAAAAAATTAATTGGTGGATTTTTTGGATTTCTCTAAAATAAATGAATTTTTAGTGAAAAATAAAATGCATCAATTTACTATATAAATATATTATAATTAAAATCCACTATTCCAAAAAAAACAATTTATATAAGAACCCAAATCTAGAACTCATATGAAGTTATTACTATACTAGGTCATGGAATACTCACTATTTCTTATTTTGTGAAAAAAATAATAAATTAATGATTATAATATTATGAAAACCCTCCTCCCCTCCACTATAAATACCATCCATTCTTACCTCTTTCTTTCTCTCTTCTTAAAACTTGTTTATTTATAATATAATTCCTAAATATCTCCCCTGGATCATACCCCACATCCAATGGCCTTTAGCTTCTTAAAAATACCAAAACCTCTCATCCCTTAATAGGTTCTCCCTGGAAGTAGACATTAGAGGTAAATTCCCCATTCCAACTCTTTCATTTCTTTTAAGTTATTTTCTTTTCTTGTTTCATTCCCCACATCCCTTCCCCTAGATGGTTTGATAAATCAAGTAAAATAAATGTACTGGAATTATATTATTCTAATGAGAAACTTCAATATCTTCTGTCCTTTCCCCACATTTTATTTGAATGAAATGAAAACATTGTTTCAGATGTGTAAATTTGGCACATTCAAGGATAAGAGTTTATTTGTTTCTATTATAATCATTAATTATGTTTATGAAACCATTTGAATTATTATTGAAATAAATTATTATATATTTAATATATAACCTTGTTAATTTTATGTAATCTTTTTTACAAATGGTTTTGAGTTATAAAACAAAAAATGATTATTGTAATCCAACCCACTAATAAACAAAAACTATTATCAATAAGCTTTTATATAATAACCCATATTCAATCCCAATAACTGAATGAATATTTATAACCATATAATATCCTGTATGTTAAATAATAACATAAAACGTCAATTTTTGAAAACCACTTTCACCTTACATGTTTATTCGAAAATGAAAATAAGTGAACCGATCATTAAAAACCAAGTAAAGAAATGGACCTGAAAAATGTAATTGAACATTATAACCAATCAAATGGTTCATTAATGAACTAAAAAGGTTATAATAAATAAAATAAATATAGAATATGTTATTTAATTATTAATTAATAAACATTATTTTTTTATTCAGTCATTAATAACATGTGGAGAACACCACCTGACATAAGCTAAGGGATCCTCTCCATTTCACTCTCAATCATGATTGTCCTATATGTTATGAATTTTTGTGTGAAATCCCAAATGATGGGGAATGATTTCACACCTCCCCATACTTCTCTAATGACTTATAGTTATGAGATACCCCTTTTCCCTCCCATCAATCCCTCTTAGGTACACCCGATACAACATTGATAATCCGTAACGAATTCTACTCGAACCTTCTTTGTTCTTTCGTGTTTCCTTATATTTATTTAAATAAAAATTAATTTATGATCTCTATTTATGTTCATCTTATAAATTCATTATAGTTTGGAAAAAATAATTTATCAAGAACCATTCATCAATCCAATTCGAGGATATACATGTTTTTAAAAGATTCAATCGATACTTTCCGATAAGAAATATTGTTTTAAGGGAACTTCTCAATGTTTTACCCAATTTCATGGGAACTCAATATTTGGATTTAATCCACCATTGACTTTATAAAATCATTAATTTTATTATGAAATCCCTCTTGGTTAAATTTTAATTTTTTATAAAAAAATTTCCTCTTTTTTATTTTAATGGCTCTATAGTATTTTCCTTAAAACCGCACCAAAAATGTTTTAATGCTAAAATTTCTCAAATACATTTCCTACATGTTGTCTATTCTTTTTGAAATAAATTTTCATGAAATATTCCTATATTACCTTATTAAATTTTATGTATGTTCTAATTCCATTCATTCATGGACACTTTCATGATACAACCAATTGTTATGCATTATGTTATGATTGTAGGACCCCATTCTTTCCTTAGGTAACCCATATATTTATGTATGATTGATAATGTGTAATTATTTATGTGGAAACAATATTCATTCAATGTAATATGGGTGTGCCCAAATATCCCCCCAATGCATTGGGTAATGTTATGTATAATAATATGCTATGGGGAAAGGGATTGACAGTTACCCTTGACTCGTACTACTATGGGAAACATGATTGGGGGTTAGCCTTGACCCATACTACTATGGGAGATGAGATTGGTGGTTATCCTTGACTCATAATAAAGACAAGTTTTATGATTCTTCCACATTTATTTTATTCCATGTTTATACGTTATAATTTTTTATATCAATGAATTTGATATCATTATTTCATGCCTCATAGCTCATGTGATTAATAATTATTCTTATATTCAATATCTTACTAGGATTTATAGCTCATCCTTTTGTTCATGTGTTTCCCAGGGTACCCTATGCAGATATAAGGGATCAAAAGAAGTTCGGATCTCTTTATGGATATTAAATAAATAAGAGTTTTTTAGCCCCATGTTTTATGTTTTATGTACCTAGTCATCAAAGACGCTAGACATCACGATCCTTGGCATGTACTCTGCTGTAGAATCATGATTAAAATCGTGTAATGTTATATGTCAAAGGATAGGGTCACTATAAAATTATATTGGTGTTTAGGTTTATTTACTATATATTTTTCTACTATATAAATATGTTTTAATCAAATATCAGAATCCATTTCTGATTAAAAACCTGCATTTATTCTACTGAGAGAGAAACAATGATTTTTACCGCATTATAAGATACCAACTACTGCCCACTAGAGGTTAAATAACCTTTTGGTGGTCAATTCGTGTATGGTTGATTATGACCACCACTGCAATGATCTTGTTTTTTAAATGAAAATACTATCTTCACTATCTTTATCATATAAAAAATAGATACTGAAAGGAAAGACTACACAAGACACACAAATTTATATGGTTCACCATTAACTGTTATACTTGAGAGATAATACAAAATTAATCTTCCAAAGTTCCAAATACACTATTGTCCACTATATTTACAGTGTATGGAGTACACTCACTTTCCCTACTGGTTCACTACGAGTTACACTTTGAAAGATCATTTCTCTCTCAATAATGTGTGCTCACATATCCTCTAAATGATTATTTTCATAATTTATTGATTCATTGACTTTTATATCTCAATTGGTGTGTTATTATTCACTCCATCCATAGAAATTAGGATTTCCAGGTTACAAAATAATATAAGGTAAATTCTTTACTAGGGAATGAAACATACACTTTTGTACAACCTGTTTCCAAAATTTGAGAAACAACAAAATAGGTTTCTAGGAATTTTTTTTTCCATGATATATTAAATATTCATGAAACTTAACAAAGTCACAGAAATCCCTTGTTCATATAGTGATATGTTCATTTACAACATGGAACTCATATTTCAATCTATGTGTCATGAATAAAATGTCTTTGTGCAACTCTTATGTGATTTCAGAGCACTGATATTCTTAATGTATTGAACTACAAATATGACGGGCTATCAAACTATTTATATGTTTTACCAAACCTTAGAGAAAATATCCTTGTATATTTCAACCCAACATCAAATTTTATTATTTCACTAACCATCAACAGTATCGCATCGCCATTAGCATGAAATTAACTGTTGTTTTGAAATTTCATTTGGTATTTTGTGTGTGTAAACAACTCTATATGAATCACGCAACACTAATATTCAAGAGACTGAAGATAATTATCGAAACACATTCATCTACCATCTATTCATTAGGTGTCCCTGAATCCTAATAGTCATTCGTATTTTTTAAAAAACCTTCACCCTTTCATGTATCATAGTCATTTTCAGTAAAATCACCCATTTACATCAAAAATTACATTCCCCTTCCTCATATTGTTTACTAAATAAATTATAAGACACTGGAAGATTCCACAACTATGTACATGTAAATTATTTTACACCTTATAGTGATTCTATAATTTTGTGTTAGAGTTATTTCAATAATATTTTTCGATAATCACATTGTAACTTCAAAACATACCTTGTCTACTAGATTTGTCATCAAAATAATGGGCCTAAAAATACTACAATGTCACATTATGGGAAATTTTTCAAATTAATATAAATAATAAGGTCAGTGGAAGTAAAATGGGAATTTAATAGTACTACTCAAATAATATTTAATACTTCAAAATGGTCCATATCTCGGCCTAAAACATGAACTAAAAAGTTTATCATTCATAGGTAAAACCACTATTATTTATTTAACCACATAGTTAGAATATCCTCCTTTAGCTCTATTTAGAGGATACAAATGTGTTGACCCATTGAATTAATTTATAATATATCTATAATTTATAAATGTTACGAGAAAATTTTAAGATACTTAATCATTCCAAATTCCTTCCCTATAGTAACTTACACATTTTGGAGTCAAAGACACCATCAAAATATTGTTCTTAGGTCATTATCCCATTAAAATTTTCTATTTTACCTTTCAAAAATTCCTAAGTATTTGAAACTCAAAAATTTGGTTTTCCATCCACATAGGATACCCATAATCATTAAAATATTAAACAATTCATATATATTCCCTAATAAAATAAGTGTATATTAAATTCCCTCACAACATAATTAACCCATGGAAAATTGAGGGCTGCATGAAAACACAATTATAAAATCATTATCATAAATTATCAAAATTAAGAGAGAAAATGGGATCGTAATATATTGTCCCTAATGAATAAAAACAATCATTAATGGATATTAACATAGATGAAAATAACTTTAATAAAATAATTATTAATATGATTTACAGAAAAATACTTAAAATACTTCTTTTAAAACCATTAAAAATAAAAAATTCCTATAATAATAAGAAATATTATTCTATATTAAAAATAATTGAAAAGTTTATATAATTATTGATAAAAAATAACATACTTGATTGAGGGAAAATCCCTTTATTTTGTATAAAAAAATATTATTATCAATTCTTTTGTAAGGAAATTCAAAAATAAGTCAGGAAGAAATGGTTTGAAAATATTAGTTTTAATAATTTGAAATAAAATTGAAAGATGATAGATAATTCAATTTTTTAGAATTTATTAATATTTAGTTATTTCTATAAATCAAATTTTAATAACGTATATATGAATTAGAAATATTCCCCATAGTATAAGGAGAAATAAGATGGAATTTTCTAAAAATAATTATTTGAATGTTTTTGACTTCTAGAGAGAGGGTAAATAGTACTAATAATTGAAAATCAATTAAATAATATGATGAAAATAAAATAAGTTTTTTAGAAGGGGTATATTATTCAGTTTCTAACACCCTAATATTATAAAATAAGTACATTATGTAATATAGATTATATGACGTACAATAATAAGATAAAAGAAACATGAAATATTATTATTTAAATATGATCATTTTAATAGTTGTTGAATTTGTGGGTGTGATTAGTATTAATCAAATTCTGAATTATATATATAAAGATATATAAATTACCTTCTCATTAAAAATATATTATTTAATTCTCATGAATTAGTAAATGTTTTTTTGTAATTATATTTTTTCTTCCTAAATGTGTTTTCATCAAAAATGATTTTATTTCATTTTATAAAAAATATAATAATTAATATCATTAACTTTTATAAATTTTATATGAGAAAATTTATATCACCTATTTAATCACTATATCAAAATTATCAAAGGGTGTTTTTTTGGGATTTTAAAAATAATGATTTATCATTTTATAGTGAAAAATGATGAGTTTTATTCAAAACTGTGTTTATTATTAAATTTAAAAAGTATAAAATTATTACAAATAGTTTCACAATAATAATATTTATATTATTTAATTAATAATAAAATTATTACCATTATAATCAATTTTATTGCAAGATATTATATATAAATATTTATATACATTAAAAGTAATTTTATAAAAATTTGATTATCATTTTTATTTGTGAATATATATTATAACTAATTTATAACAATTATAGGAATTAAATATAAAAATATGGAATTTATTTTTGAATTTTTTATTTCAAATTTATCTAATGATTATTTATTTGAAATTTTTTCTAATGAAGTTAAATTTTTTTCTAATAGTAAAAAATAGAGTTTTATGGTTGTGGAGATCACACTGTTATCTAGTACATGTCATAAATGGTAGGTACACATCATTTAGGGTGAAATTTGCATTTAATATCACAAGGTGATGTGTTTTTTTGCGTAACTTATCCAACGTGGAAAACACATCATGACCCTTGAGTACACTTCATGACCTGACCCATGCAAAGTTTTAAGTCTACTGTTTGGAATTTCTGCTCGGTCTATTCATTCCAGAATATGTTTCTCTCCATCAAAAAAAATTCCTAGGAATTTTTTAGAGGCTCCCCTCCTTCAAGAAATATTCGATAATCATTTTATTATCCTTTCACTTACAGTGGAATTTTCGAGTATGTGTTCTCTCTTGTTCTTCTACTTTCTGTCTTTCTCCTCTCTTCGGTTTTGATGGATCATCTAAGTATTGATGGATATATTCCATTTGGTGTTGATTCTTGATTCAAGGTTGAGTTCGAAGATCTCCTTCACCTCCGTTCTCATTGATGGGTGTCGTTGCGAGTGACATTATTTAGGAAAGAGGTAGGTAGTTCCATTCATATTTCTGAAATTTATTGACTTTTATTTTATTGGATTATTTCAATCATTGATTTAAGTTCAATTGATTAATCCTACATTAAATTTCTTAGATAAAACCCATCCTAGAGAATTTGGATATTTGAAATGGTTAGGGAACATAAATTTGGAAAATCCACAATTCTATTGAATTGGGGTGTGCTTATGGAAATTAATCAATATAAATAGTTGAATTTAAATTATGGATATGATAGAAAATATTTCAATTAAGTTTTTTAATTTAATTAAGAAAACATTTATTGTGGAAATGATGGATTTGATTATAATTGGATTTCAAACTTGTGAAAATGGATTAAAAATTATTTTATCAAAACCACTTGTTTTTTCTTTTGAAAAAGGCATGTTTTTTATTAAAACACAATTTGGTTTTAAATAAGGATAAATTTTTTTATTTGAAAAGGAATAATTGGTTTTATTTCATTTTATAAAGTCTAGAAATAAATGTCCCCTGATTTAAGAGAACATTCAAGCCTTAGGTAGTTGGTGAGTTATTTGGATACAGTCCACACTATTAAAAAATTCTAAGACATAATTGTGATGGGTCATATCCTTGATGGGAGGTTGATGAGTCACCTCTGGACAGTGTTAGGGGTATGTGAGTGTACTAATTTTTCAGAGATCACTTAAAGAGTGTGTAGTCCTAGAGATGGTTAATAATATCGTACCTTTTCAAATATGACCATGTTTCTCTCTTGTTTATTAATATTTGAGATATAAATATACTATTGTGTTTGTTTGAAATTCCTTACACTCCTGTTGAATTTATATAAACTATTTTATATAAATGTTTTACATGATCTATTATATTATAAATATTCCATCTATATTAAAGAAAATAATGTTCTTTGAAAGTATCTTTCCATCATTTTGAAAATGAAAAGCATGTTTGTTTAAATATGTTTTTTATTGTCGAACTTATTTATTTTAAAAATTGAAATATTTCCTTTGAATAATATAATATTATCACCTATTATGAATTCTTTGGTTTTATCCTACCGGGCTTAGGCTCAAACCCTACTTTTCAATTCAGGTGTTTTTAGTCATTCTTCTTCATGGCCCGAGCAAAGGGAAAAGATACCATAGAGGTGGATCCAAAAATTGACCATTGGAGTTGGTGAGTTGTGTCTTTAGGGACCTTCGGGCTATTTTCCTCTTTTGAATTTTTTGTTTTAGTCCCTTGTATTTTATTCCTCATTGTATTCTTTTACATTCACTCCATGTGGAGTTTTCCTATTTATATACATACTGTCTTTTATCATTTTCATCCGCATTCTTCTGGAACAAATCAATCCCACTTGTATGTTTTATGATGTCAGGTGATAGTCTCCAACCTGTGGGGATCATGAATGCCCCTCTGATACCAATATATTATGAATAGGCCTCGGCACCTATGTAACTAGAAAACCAATCTGACTCCAAAATTCCAATTTATTTCCATTTAAAACCAATTTGGGTTTTAATAAAAATACAAGCCCTTTTTACAGGATAATACCTCTAGGATTCTATCAAATAATTATAATCCATATTCAAAAAAATTAAATCCATTTAAAATTAATTCATTTATTTACACAATTAATTATTCCACAATTAAATTCAACTATTTATTTAAAATCATTTCCATCAAATTTGTCATTTAAATTCAAAAATTTTAATCAACCAATTTCCATAAACATTCCTGAATTAAATAGAACTAGGGGTTTTCCAAATTTTAATTCCATAACCATTTCTAATCTCCCAATTCATTCAAATTGAGTTTTATCTATTAAATTAAATTAATTTTTAAGCTATTGAGTTTAAATCAGCAATTGAAATAAACCATGAAAATCAAATTTAACCATCTTAACAAATCATAATAGAACAATGTACCTCTTTATCGAAGAATGACACTCCCAATGGCACCTATCAATTAGAGAGAAGATGAATGGTAACGTGAAATTCATCATAGAAGTGTGATCCAACACCACACATAATAGATCCATCAGTCCCTATATGATCTATCAAATCCCAAAAGAGGGGAAGGAGAGAATCTATAAGAATAAGATATAACACTAGCACTAAAAGCTCACTGCATGCGAAAGGACCATCAAAAGATGGTCAGATCGTTCTGACAGTATGGGAACCTATAAATAATTCCTATGAGGTGTTTTAATTTGAGATAGACAATATCTAGAATGAATAAATTGATTAGAAATATTAAATGAGTGACTTAACCCTGTGAATGGGTCGTGTCACGATGTGTGACCACAGGTCAGGACGTGTAGTCCATACTGGATAAGTTATGCCAAAATACCCATCGCCCCATGCCAAAAACTGACATTTTTCAACCTACATGACCTGTACCTACCATTCACGATGTATACTAGACTACATCATGATCTCCCCTTTCATGACTTGTATCTAACAACATGTATACCATGTGAACCTCAGGTACATGACATGTACATATTCTACATCCTACAGTAATCCCAAAAAACGACCTCTAAAAACATAGAACCAACAAGGGATCATATTAAAGGGGAAAATTTACACAATAAGTGTCATTAGATTTTACAACCTCCCCCACCATAAAAACGTTTTTATCTCTAGAAATCCTATGATGAATATTACATGGAAAAGAGTTGAGGCCACTGCTCTCACAACAGTGCCTCAGGCTCCCATGGCTCATGACTATCAAAGCCATATTTTTATACTACACAAACCAAAGGTATCATTCTCCTACAATGTTACATGGACTCAGAATAAACTATCCTGGCAGGCCGCTCAGTCAATGATAAATGAGGCTCGATCTCAAGATCACTCCAGCTCAAAATGTGAGATTGATCAGATTGATACTTTCTCGGATGTGATACATGGAACATGTTATGTATCGATATCAAAATGGGTGGGTAAAAATGCGTACCATATGAAAATTCAAACAAATATGATGTTTATACATATCTTATTCCATATATCAAATATGAGAGAATATATATCTGATCTATCAAAAATATTGAGCTAGAGTGATCTTATGATCACTCCTGATTTATCATTGATTGAGCGACCAATTAGGATAGTGGATTATGAGGCAAAGGTACTTAATTGGATAATGATACCTTTTGTTTTTGTACTTTGGAAACATGGATATGATAGTTAACAGTCGTGGGTCTGTGAGGAATTGATGAGAGAGAATTGGCCTAATATCTTTGGTGTGGAATCTTCTTCGTAGGCTTTCTGAGGGAAAATGTATTTACGGTGGGGATGTTACAACATCCTTTATCCTTGATCAGGTATATTTTTATTTTCTGTGTTCTCATAAGTTCCCTTATTGGTTCAATGCTTTTATAGTTTGATTTATAAGTTTATTGCAGGCTTCAGAATAGATACATGTCATCTACCTAAGGTACATGTCGTGGATTGGTTGTTGGATACATGTTTTGAAAGGGAAGATCATGATGTGATCTGGTATATTTAATTAATGGTTGTTACACATCTTGTAGGGTTGAAACATGTCATTTTTAGCCCATGTAAATGGATTTATTAGTGTAACATATCCAATGTGTACTACACATCATGACCCTTCAGTAAACATCATGACACGGCTCGTGCCCAGGTTTATGTTATGCATTCACCAGTTCTTCTCAATCAATTCTTTCTAGAATTTATTTTTCTCGAACCAAACCTCATGTAACTTTTTAAAGGTTCCCCTCCTTCTATAACAATATGACTGTCTTTCAATCATCCTTTCTCCTATAATTTGATTTCTAGGTAGGTTTTCTCTCTAATTATACTAGTTTATCTCCTTCTCCTCTGTTGGGATTGGATGGATCGTCCAGGGATTTATTTTACTATTCCATGTGGTGTTGGAACATTATTCTACATTGAGTTTAAAAATTTCCTTCAACTTCATTTTCCTTGATAGGTGTTGATGCGAGTGTCTTTCTTGGGGAAAAATGTTTGTGGTTCCTTTCAAATTTTCTAAATTGATTAACTTTTATTTTCTTGTTTTATTTTAATCAATGATTTAAATTAATTTGCATAAAACAACTTTCAATTTCATATATAAACCACAATTCTAGTGAATTAGGAGATTTAAAATGGCTATGGAATAGAAATTTGGAAAACCCCCAATCCTATTTAATTCTGTCATGTTTATGGAAATTGTTCAATTTAAAAAGTTGTATTTAAATTATTGATTTGATATAAATAATTTCAATTAAAATATTGAATTTAATTGTGGAAATACAAACTTTTTAAAGTATGGAATTGATTGTGAATAGATTTTAGACTTGGGGAAATGGATTAAAATGATTTTATAGAAACCTAGTGGTTCTATCTTGTGAAAAAATCATGTTTTTTAAACACATTTTTGTTTTAAATGGAATGAAATTATAATTTTTAAAATTTATGATTGGGGTTTTTTTTTATTTTGAGAAGTCATAAAAAAAATTTCCTATCATGTAAGAGCACATGAAATACACTCTGTGATATTACAATGTTCTTAAACATACATGTGGAACATCAAATCCCTAATGGAAGGGTGATGAGTCACCTCTGACTAGTTTCCTGGGGATGTGAGTACACTCACATTACTAAGATCAGTTAGAGAGTGAGAAATCCAATAGATGGTTAATACTATCATACCTTTTGGCAGATGACCATGTTGATCAATTGTTTGTTTATATTTAAAATATAAATGTATTTGGATGTTTGTTGGAAATGATTTACATGCATGATGAATTTGTATAAATTTTTTGATATAAATGTTTTACTTAATATATTATTTTAGAAATATTCCACCTATTGTAATGAAAATCTTGTGCTCTTAATGAATCTTTAAGTAATTTTGAAAATCCATGCCATGTTTGTTTAAATATGTTTTTGAATTGGAAAACTAGTTTATTTTGAAAATTAAATGATTTTATTTGGAAATTAGATATATGGAATCTGTTATGGAATCTCTGGTGGTATCCTACTAGGCTTAGGCTCACACCCTACTTTTTCCTTCTGGTGTTTGTAGAATTTCTTCTTCCAGTGTCAAGAAAAGGGAAATGAACCCTTTAGGGTGGATACAGCTATTGATATTCGGACATGGTGAGTTGTGTCCATAGGGACCTTGGATTTGTTTTACTCTTTACTACATTAGGATGTATTACTTTGTATTGTATGTCCGATTATATTATGGTACATTTACTCTGATTGGAGATTCCCTGTTGATGTGCATACTATATTTTATCATTTTCTTCCATATTCTTATAGAAAAAATCATTCCCAATTGTATGATTTATTATGCTGGGTTCTATTTAACAATCCATAAGGATCGATAATTTCATTCCAGTCAGGTCACATTCGGCTCAGTTATCAGGTTACCAGGGAACGTGGGATTGTTCGTTTCATTTCCAAAAAACATATTTTATATCAATTTAATACTTTATGTAATTCCTAGAGTGACATTCTACTCTCTAATAAAGGGTACCACCTATACCCTCTTCCTATAAACTACTAGGAACTCTATTTTTGAAAATCCCAATCCATATACCTTCCTAAAAATCTTCTCCATGACCTAGAGGCTCTGATCACATGATATTTCTATCTTAGAGGGAATAATATGTATTCCAATGGTGGTTTTCCAAAGAAGGGGTATAACTCTTAATTTTTCATTTTTCTTTCACCTATTCATACACAACATACAAATATTATTAAAACATGATGATAAAATAAAATATGAATATTAAATATAATTAAATTTTCTTATTAATATTCTACAATAATTTTTTTATCAACTTCCCTAAAAAGGATAATTAAAAAACAATTTGTGTGTATGTGTGCATTTCCACCTCCACGAAGTGATGTGTTTGGTTTTTCATCATCACCTCTTATGGATTATTACATTGATGAATTTAATGTTTTTCTATTTGATAATAACAATATAATTATTATTATTATAGATATTCAGTATATGATATATTTGCATTAATTATCCATTCATTGAGAAATGGTAATTCCATTCATGTGTATGTGTGGATTACCACCACTATAAAGTGATGTGAGTCTTTTTTCATCACCAAAACACATGGATGAAATATATAAAGTATTAAAGGACATAATTCAATATTTAATTCATAATAATAAAATTGGAGATAATAAAAAATACATACCTTTATTCCATCATGCTCATTGAAAACGTTACTTATACGTATGTATCGCTTATAGAGTCTATAATTTTAACATATTTAAATTTTAAAATTTATATTTCGTGTTTTTTAATATAATTAATATAAAAAAAATTTAAAATTTATAATAAATATTGTTTTATATATGGTTTAATAAATATACATATGACCCCATTTAATATACCAATGACATATTAAATTTATAAACTGAAAATCCTCAAAAAACAAACCTGGACTTAATTGACTAAATAAATAAATATTTTCTTCAATGAAATGAAATAAATGGTTTATGTATAAGGGATTAAACTTAAAAAAAATCAATGTAAATAATTAACAAAAAATTTTATTCAATAATATAAATAACATACGTGATGATTTAGACTTGTGGTAAGTGACACATTACCTTAATTCCTCATTTTAAATGTTTTAATGAGTATATTTATAAATTATCTTCTTCCATGTAAATAGTTTTGAAAAAATTATGAATGTGTTTGTATGTACAAAATTAATTAAAAAGGGCATTTTACATAACATTATGGATTTCCTTCAATGGATTTCAATGGAAATATTTTTATGTATTTTATCAGGACTATTTCGACCCTCTTTTCAAATGAAAATAAAAAATCAATCTTCTATTTTAACATATATAGTGTCAAAGTATTTTTATCTCCTCCATATCCAATATTTGATATTTGGACTAATTTATATAATTTCATGATTTCATCAAAGGAAAAGCTTCATTCACATTTTATTGGTATTTTATATCTGTAAATTAGTTTTTAAAAATAAAACTGTACTTTTATATCTAAAAGTTTTTTTTAATATAACTTCAAAAGAGGTAATCAAGGGTTTTATGATGAAAATGTGCACGCATAAAATCTTTATACATGATATGGTACTTCATCATTATAAATTCTGGTGAGAGATCTTGATACATCTTATATAAATAGGTGATCCAGAAAAAATATACATAAATTGGGGTTGCGAAAATGATTATATGATTCTTGAGAACATCATAAATCTCTAATCCATTGGGTGATGTTGATTATGTAAAAAGGAAACAAGAATGGGGTATATTGGTGGGGTTTTTCTAATAGAATTAACTAAACTACAGTTATTTATAATTCAATTTATGAATATAATTATCTATTATTCAAAAAATGGATTTTACATTCATTCTATAGATTTAATGATTTAATTTTAGAAAATATCATGTTATATATATATATATATATTATTTATTTTACATCACCAACGAATAAAGATGAAAATTTATGAATTTTATGGGTTTGAATATTTTTCATATGAATAACGGAATCCATACATTCATGTCCCACAAGATGATTTTGTTTTTGATCACATAATAAGAAATCATTTTACAAAGGGAAAAAGGTTGATTACAACATCTAATAAAGTCATATCTCCATATATGGAACTTACCATCAACAAATTGAGCATGTCTTTATAGTAAATTTATGTTATCTAGAAAATGTATATTGTATGGAAATGTACACATTGAAATAGTTTTTCCAAAATATCTAAGACGTTAATCATAAAAATTCATTGTCTATGTAAGGGATACATTTTATTAATTTGATTTTATATAATTTCGATGGATAAAATTATGTCATGTTTATTAATATAAATGATTGAAATGTAAAAAAAATTCTTCACATTATTCAGGATTACTGATTTGGGGATGTTAAAATATCATATTAAAGGTTATATTTTGTCCGGGTTTATATTTCTATAAGAGGTTAAGATGGTTACCTTGTGGTTATTATGGATTCCCATTCCTTAGTTTTCAGACTATGATGATTTCAAACACCCTTCTAGGAGAGTAGTGGTCTAGGGTGGATGATGTCTCTTGTTATCCTGGTATGGTTTATTAGACATCCTTAATAGGGAGCTAGATAAGGGTGTGTATATTGGAAAACATGTTTTATTCTTACATATAATTGAGTAATGATTTTTTATTGATAAATATATGCATCATTATGTGTTAATTATTACCAATATCAATTTATATCAATTCAGATAATTTCTTCATGTCCTAGATACTCAGATGGGAAAAGTGGATAAAAACATTTGTATAATTGATGATAAATAGGAATATAAATTTATATGTAGACTATATATTAATTTTTATAATTACAGAATGTTTTTTGTTGATTTTTATATATAGATGTATAATATGTCTTAGATTTTCAGTCTAAGAAATATGAAATCATTCTTTGCTATGTAAATTTCTCAAGAGAAGGTAATATTTTCTTTTTCAAATATATGTATTAATAGTAACACATAGATAAGGTTGGAATGAAATATTAAAAGTACGTTTCTACCCCAATTTAAGTGGGAACCAATATATCAAAAAATGTAATTGTAGAATATGTTTATTGAAGATATTTCATAGATCTATATGATATTTTACTGTACTTTCATGCTTTAGGGAAGGATTTAGTGTATAATGTGGAATTATTTTCCCAATAGGAATGTTCACAAAAATAATCACCTCATGTTATTATAGAGAGTATTATTAGATAAAATAAATGCATAATTATAGCTTAAAATATAATAATAAATTAAATCGTGATCAATCTTGATATATAAATATCAATTGGTCTAGAAATGTCGATGATAGAAGACCCACATCCATTTGAGTTTTCTTTCTTGGAGAATTTTGTTGAAATATTAAATAAATAAGAATTATTTTTTGTCTATAAGTATCATAAATTAATAATATGATATTGTTACTCAAGAAGATAACTATTTATGTTGATGAAACCCTAATTGGAATATCTCAATGTCTATGTGGTGTTGTCGCTTCCTATAGGATATGACAATGAAGGTTTCATCAATCTATGGAGAAATATTGTTGATCATTCCAGATCAACTAAAAATAATATTACGTATCTCATTATAAGGAATATGGTGGAGAAAGTAGTGTTGAAGAAGTAGTTTTTTCATTCCAAGGAACATAATTTGTTCATGTGGGGAAAATTTGTTCACTATGGTACTACCAAAGGACTCATTTTATAAAATAAGGTTTATTGTGGGAGTTCAACTTAAATTTATTTAAGGCCATGTTATGGAGATTATTCCCCCTCCCCAACTAATTAATTATATAATTTCTCAAGTGGTAGAATACCACATCAATATCTTATGTTTCATTCCTTAGTGAATTTCCATAATATAGTGGGGAATGGTTTGTAAAGGCGATGAAATAAAAATGATGGTGAATCCACATTAATATATTGAAACATATTTTTTAGTGATATATTAATTATGGGAGAATATAATTGGTGGGAGTTTTAAATGGGGAAGTATGTGAATTTAGCATGTGTTTAGTTAATTGTGTGAACTATTATAATTCCACGGATTATGATTTGTATATTAAAATTTTTCTTCCAACAAGAAGGAGTGGTTTTGAGGATGTAATAAAAAAGGAGAATATATGATCTAATAAGTTGGATGTGGATTTGTGTTACCCTAGTATACAATGTTGGTATTATAATTCTTATCCCTACTCACTTATATAATGTATTAATACTTAATATTAGAAAGATATAATGATATTTGATTTTGATTTTGAAATTTTGATGCATATTCTAAGGATAATGATAATATGGTCATATTATATAGTTGATAATAAAATTTAAAAGGAATGTTATTTAGAATGGGTGTTTAGAGAAGATTTTAGTGATAGAATGTTTCTGAGATGATGAAGGAACCCCAATAAGAGATTTCTTTTGAATGGGGAGATTTATTGAGTGAATGTAAATTTAGGGTGGATATTGTTTGATGACATTGTTGTAAAATTTAATTTTTAATTAATTAGTTATTATATGAATCATAGTCAATCTCATGTGATTTATTGTGTTTCTGTTAACGCGATGTTGTTTTTTATTATTTTAAAATAATATAAGTAATTTGCATCATAGATGATATATTTTAAGGGTTTTTTTAATGTTTTAGAAAAATACATGCCATAACATTATGCATAAAACAATAATTATATACTAATATTTATAAATTATTATATTTTAGCATTAATCATGCTATAATGGTGTTAAAAAATCAATGACTAGAGTCTAAATATTATTGTGTTGGAGTTGGTAATTCGGGACATATAAATCACACTATAATGAAAATCCATGATTTTTTTCATGTATTCTATATTTTGGTTTGTTAAAAAATATTGAAATTTTATGAATAAAATTACACCATTATAACTCTTAACACACCTCAATATTATTTTTACACATATTAGGTCTCTAGGGCGATGGAAAAATTTAGATCATGAATGTTATTGTTGTTTGGTGAAAGTGTTGTTTTCAACGGGAATCTTTATGATCAAAATGAGATAGTGGGGACATGAAAATGTGGTGTTTCTATGGATTAATAATGTTTTGCTGTTAAATATATAATATCAATGGTCAAAACAATGAATTCGTAATATTTGTAAACAAGTTGGACTTTAACTATAATATCACATTGTAATATTCCATGATTTTTTCATAGAGAATCCTATCATGTCAGCATTTATTTGGTAACCCAACAATGACTCGAAAATAAAAAATTGTATTATTTTTAATGATGATTATCATTTGGTGATTTAGTTATATGGACTAGATTTAATAATTACATTCTGAACACATATCTGGGGTGATTAGAAAATCTAGTTTGATCTTACATTGTGAAATTAATAGGGAGAAGTTGAAGGGTAATTCGTGTCATTGAATTTGAATTTGAAAAAACCATATCACTACCATAAGAAGAATATGTTGGTTTTGTGAGAATTAAATGGGTTAAGTGTGAGGATCATATAAAATAGAGGAAAAATAGTTGAATATGGGGAAGGAGAAATCCAAAAACATGGTAATAAAAAGTAGATCACCTTCCATATTGAATAAGATTCTTTTTGAGTATGTTAATTGAAGAGGATGAAGCATAAACATAAATTTCGGGAAGTCTACATTGGTTGAAGACCCTCTTGTTTCATCAATTATAGATTAACCTTTTTCTTTTTGGGGATCACATTATAAAAAAGGGTGAGACACATTATGTATCATGATTAAAATTATAACCCTTACTCATTCAATCCATCATGTTAGAGCTATAGGATCACGTGATTACAGATTCTTACATATCTTTCAATGGATGTAGGCATCAATTTTTGGTGTTGATCCACATAAAATAATTTTTATCAATTTTTTTCTTATTTAGTGTTGGGTTGGATATTGTAAAAAACATTTTCTTTAACATTAATTACTGTTTGAAATTATTTTATAGGGAAATTTAAAACAAATTTGATTCACTATTTCACTCTGTTAGGTTGTAATAATACAATGTAGAACAATGATGGTGAATTGTGTCTTTTCAAAAATCATTAACAATTTATTCTTTTGAATCCCTCTATGATTTATGAAGATATGCAGTGTTTACATATCTAATGAGTATAAGTATATGATAAAATATAAATATAGAGAACATCTTTTAATAGTGTATTGAGACACAAATATCCTCTATTCCAGTCTACAAATCGCTATCTTTGTGAGCTTATTGAATTTCAGTAAAACATTCCTCTTATCATATGTCCATAGATCCATAACTAAGTATATAGAGTTGAAACCGTTTCAAAAAAATGATAAATAAAGCATTGTGTTTCATTTAATAGAGAACCATTTATCCACAACATATATCAAGAATCTGATACTCCACCATGACTTAGTCCGATCAATTGAACCACCAATAATTCAAAAGAGTTTTATATTTTATTCATGTTATTGGTTATAGTTACAACAACATAAAATGATAGTAGTTGGATATTCTTCTTCATAAATGAAAGTCTTCAAGAAGTCCTAGATAAGAATAAATCCCAAAGGTAAAATTATATTTGACAAAAATTAGCATCATATCATAGAAGTAATCTTATAACAAAAAAATATTGAACACATATATCTCTAAAGTGTAGCATTGTTCCGAATTGATTGTTCATTGCAGCATCCCAATAAGAGATGTTTATGAGAATGAAAAAAATATATAAAATTGTGACATCTATATCCAGTATTGAGAAATGATACACTGATAGAATATATAAATAACATATATTCTGTTTTCCAAAATTTCAAATCCCCCAAATTCATCTGATAGATCGCTGAAATTCAAATCTGACTTGACTACAGGTATCATAACATACCTTAAGAATATGAGAGATTTTTTATTGAATATGATTATTTGAATAAATAATAATGATACACGAATCTATCAAAAATTTGTTTTAAAATATCATGTAAATTATCAATGTCCAATACATAAATCTCATACTATGTCATTAAATTAAATCTCCAACATTGAAAAGTCAAATGTATCATTCCTTTACAAAATGAGAAAAAACCAAACAAATGGTTCAACTATGTATCATTAATTTTCCAAAAATAAGGTTGATGAAGTAAAGATGATCATAAATTTAATGTTGATGAACCATACATTTGTGTCCTCAATGAAAGGGTTCTTTACTTATGAAGGGAACTTTAAAACTACTTTCTTCTATTTCCCAAACACAAGGGTAAATTCAAAACCTAAGGTTATTTAACCATAATTTTATAATAAAGTAGTGTTGTTTAACCATACAAACTAATTTAGTCATAGTGTTCAATACAAATATATGTTTCATTTTCCGTACACATTTTTCCATGTGTAGGGTTTATTCTGTGTGTTAAGTTATGAAAGTAGGGTACAAACATTTTTTCTTTAATACAATTAAAATAATTCCAAACACTTTAACATATATTATATGATAATTAAAAGCATCAGTGTATTTCCAAAATAAATAAGACAATTAATAATAATTACCAAAAACAAACTTAAAATAATATCATTAGTAAAAAAAGGGTATGTGTGACCATCAAAAGAAACAATAAATTATTTTTTATTTTTTCTACAATACATTCCCAACAATATCCCCATTTTTATAATAAAAAATCCAATAAAATAATGATAACATTATAGAATTTTGTAAATATGTTGAATATAAATTATTATTTTGATTTTACAAAACTATTTCGATTAAAATAAAATTAAAATGAAATATTTTTTTGATCCAAATTTCTCCCACATATTGTGATATCAGAAAGAAAGTAAAAAAATATTAAAAAACTTTTATGTTTTAATAGAATAGTGATATAATTTTTATAGTATAATGATCATGTAAATAAGACCTCCATTCTAGAAATATATATAAACATGTAAAAATAGTTTTAGGGAACAAAAAATAAAAATAAAAAATAATTTTATTATAAAAACAATACAAATACATCATGATTGTCTTGGGATAAGGAAAATAAGGTGGTCAGATACATTGGAGACATATTAAAGGGTTTGGTCAGGATTTTCTGCTACTTTTTGTTCTGGTTCGGGTTCTGTAGGAGCCTAAGCCACTACAAAAACTGAATTTTGTTCTACTATCTATGCCTATAACCATTCTGAATGATTATATTCTTGATTCCATATCAAAATTCAGGAATCTTTACTGACTTTTGGAATATTTATAAAATTAAATTATAAAAAGTCATGAAAAATCTCCTTAGTTTCCAAAAAATGAGATAACATAGAACTAAAAATATTTAGTTGTATCCTGATACCTTGTTCAATTGAAGTGGGACTCTGAAAAAATATATCTATGATTGTCCAACAGTATAGAAAAAAGGAGAACTATTTCACTAATGGTTATACATTCTATCATTCATATCTTCCGTGACAATTGTGATATCTTAAAATCTTATAATTAGATCTGGGGAGGTTGGAGGTGCAGAGGTACAAGAATTGGCCTGACGGACACATCCCTTGATAGATACAAAATGTCTCCCTAAATACCATTTCATATCTCTAAAATCTATTTTAGAAACAACTTTATATTTAATTTTCCAAATATCTGCAACATTTACCTATTGGGCGCATCAAAATATCTTTTTGAAATAGATTTTTCTTTATGATATTTAAGCTATGTCTGAAGAGAATGTAATTCAATCCACGGAGCAGACGAATTTTTCAAATCACCAATGGAATATCTAGAGAATTCCTTGTCTTTTATATGGTTCATATTCTTTTTTTAAACCTTCTTAAGCATGATAACATGATTTTTTATTTTACTAGATATAGAATCTGATGTCCATTCATACTGATTCATTGACTTCTCAATATCGTCAACAATTGATAAGGGATTAACATAATAATTCTCAACTAAAATCTAACTCAAACAAGATATTCCATCTAGCAAGCCTATTCTTTCTCTAGAAACAGATGCATATCTCTCTAATGATTGATCATTAAATAATATATCCCAATGCTCAACAAAATCTATGGATTTATTTGTTGATCTCTTCACATGTTGTTCTCCTTGAGTATCTTGTTCTGGAATTTATGGTTGAACAACAACCTTAATTTCATGGGGTTGGCACTATTCCTGTTGATCCTCAACATGATCAAATTCTCCCAAATTATCTATGTGACTGGATTTTCCAGATCCTAACACTAGTTCTTCAATATGTTCTTCTCCTCTATTTCATTGTTTTAAAACAATGACCTTATGGACTTCTCATTCTTCTTCTTCATCAATGTTTTCTACATAATCAAATCTTAATTTTTTCTAAGTTTATTTAGAAAAACCTTCTGTCATAGATTCTCTATCCCCTTCATTCAATAAGGCACTTTTCACCCCCTGATAAAAAAATCCAAATTTTTATTTGTCATCTACACCAACTTTAATGATATTTCCCTTCATATTACTCCAATAAAAACCAAATATCCTATGTGTAATAGAATTCAATACATTACTATGATGAAATTTAAATCTAGTGTAAAAAATATGAATCTTGTTCTTTATAATGAAAATAAGATAATGTATCCTTCAATAAAGATAAAATGATATTCTTTTTTTTCTTGGAAAAAATAATTTAGATACCTTAGAATGTATCTAGGAAAATTTATCTCCATTTTACAGATGAACAAAAACATAATATGCTTATCAGGGTAATGTATTTTCTCCATATCATTTACTATTTGTGAAATTGCAGTTTGAATAAACATAACTAAAACAATATTATCCACATAAAGATCCTTAGCAAACATATTCCATATATTTCATTATTCAAACTGAAATGAAATAATATCTTCAGACTTATGATATTGATAACCAATAGATCGAAGGGTGAAATGAAATACACCTTCATAAGGAAATCTCAAATTTCGATCTATTTCAATTGAAGAAAATGAAAATTACTTATCTTTTATTCTTGTGGATATAATATCATATGCTTCACCAAAACTAAATTGAACATTATTGTATAAATGCTTCAATTATAATTCATAAATAAAGTCTTTATTTTCCTCATTAAATAGAAATTTGAAACCTTAAAATTCAAGGGTGTCCTTTATTTGAATATTCATCTCATATAGCCACTCAAAATCAACTATATTCCATCAAGAATCCTTCATCAAGAAACACAATAACTCTTTGGTTTAATAGGTACACCTTAATTATTTCTCTTAGTATTTTCAATTGCTGTTAATTTGAATGATGAATATTTTTGAATTCTAGGGTTTAGGAGAAATATGAGGGTTTTGTAAAGCGATATGTTTTGAAAACAAAAAGGTAAGATAAGTCATAGAGTTTTTTGAGAGGTAATGACGTGATCTTGATTCTCATGAAAATTATGTTGGGTAATCATTAGTTCTTAGTTTTTGAAAACACGTGATTCAAAATTAAAAAATTAAAAAAATTATTTAATAAAATAAATGAAATAATAAATATGATAGTGAAAATAAAATAAATAAATAATAAATAAATAATAAATAATAAATAAATAATTTTAAATAAAATAAATAAAATATAATAAATATTAGTTAAAATAAACTTATAAATATTTATTTAAAATTAAATAAATTCAAACCCCCCTTAATAAAATAAAAACATGTAGTGAGAAGTGGTTTAGTGAAAATATCCGCTAATTGATATTTTTGTTAATAAATTATAATAATATATCCTTTATAACAATATGATATCTTAGAAAATGATGTATTATATCATTGTGATTAGTCCTAGAATGACGTATTGGATTTCTTTGAAATATTTATAGAACATTTACTATCACATAAAATAGGTATACTATCAAAATTTTGTCAAAATTCGAGTAGAGTGTTTTTCATCCAATGTACTTGTGCAAAAAAACTGCCAGTTGAAAAATATTTTTCCTCAACTGTTGATAAGGAAGATGAGTGTTATTTCTAACTTGACCATGATACTAGAGGTTTTCCTAAAATGTGGAATCTTCTTGATGTGCTTTTCCTATATAGTATAAAAACTCCTAAATCGTCATCTTAATATGAAATTAACATAAAATCAGAAGTTTTGTGGGGTAAAGAAGAGATTAATAAATAGTTCCTTTTGAATATTTAAAAAATATTTTAACAACATTGAGATGGGATTATTGGGGATTTTATTAAAATGTTACACCTAAAAATACAGAAAACATAATGTATGGTCTACTAGTAGTAAGATATATCATTCCACCAATAATACCTCTATATAACTTGTTGTCCAGTGGTTTTCCAGCTTCAACCAAATTAAGGGTTATATTTGTATGCACAAGAGTTTTGTATGTCTTTCTGTTCTCAAGTCCAAACATTTTATGTAAATTGATAATACATTTTCATTGATTTAAAACATTTCCATAATCATCCTGATAAATTTGAAATCCTAAAAGGAAATTCTATTCTCCCATCATAATCATTTAAAATTCTTTTTCCATTACTTTTGAAAAATATTTACATTGACTTTTATTTGTTAAACAAAAAATAACATCACCAACATAAATTTTTCTAATAAAATCTTAGAATAAATAGTTTTATTAATAATTGTTGGATTTTACAATCTTGTTGAAAATCCATTTTTCAAAATAAAAGAACACAGTATTTCATACAATGCTCTAGGTGGTTATTTAAATCCATAGAGGTCATTCATATGTATAAAAACAGAATTTGGTTTTTGATGATTTTAAAAACTAGGAGTTTGTTCAACATAAACCTATTTTATTAAATAACAATTTAAATCAGAAGAATTAACATCCTTATGATATAATTTAATATAAATATTAGATGAATATTCTATAAGGATTCTAATGGATTCAAATCTGGATAGAGGGGAAAAGGATTAATCATAATCTATACAATTTTCCTCAGTATATCCTTTATCAACTAATTTATATTTACTTAAAATTATAGTCCCTTGATTGTCCATTTATTTATAAAGACCCACATAGTTCCTATTACTGGATAATTGGTTGGTCATTCTACTAGATTCCAAACATCATTTATTTTAAATTGGTTTAGTTCTTATTGTCTTGAAATTATCCAACCCACATCTTTATGGATTCTTCAATAGACATAGAATCTAACTAAGATAGAATGGCAGATAATTTATCTATGTTTCTTACATTTTCTTCTTGTTATAATTTATATATTTAGGTCTCCTATAATAGTTTTTGAACAATGATTCTATTCGGTTATAAATTGTCTAGGAAAGACTCTTTTTGGTTCGTTAGTTTCATGTTATTCTAAACTATACTAAATTTCATTAATATCTTTTAAAATATCAGTTTTTGGGGTTTCATGTCTCATGTTATCAAATGACTCAATAACTTCATCTGTTTGATATTTCTCTTTAATGAAAGTTTCCATTTCATCAATCATCTCATTAATTGATTCTTTAACAGTCCTAAACTTTTTTTATTAAACTCTCTTTAACCTTTAGAAGTATCAAAATTCCAAAAAAATATTCCTTCATTGGCCTTTGGATATAACTTACCAATATTTTCCTTAGTGTTCAAGATGTAATATTTTCATCGATAAATCATAAATTACACAACATTATGTTTTTATTATTCCAAATTTCCTAGGGTGTTCTTTTGAAGATATTTCATATTATAACAGAAGTCATCATATATTAGGTTGTTCATATAGCTCATATAAAAAAATAGGTTGGAAGACATTATTCATGCAACATAGTCCTTACCATTTCATGGATAGTTCAATTTTATTGTTTTAACGATTCCATTTAAATGATTTGTTACTAGTGCATAAAAGGTGTGTTTAATACCTATTATTGAATCTAAAATTCTCTAAAAAGATCACTTATTAGTGAAATTATTATAAATCTTTCTTCATTTTGAAAAATTTTACAATAACATTCAAAAATAGAGAAAATATCACTTTTGAGTTTTAGAAAATAATCTCTAGAAAATCTAGAATAATAATCAACTTAAACATATAAATATAATTTACGAACAAAAATGTATTCTCTCTATGGTCCAAAAAATTATTAGGAATATGTCCTAAAGGTTTAGTAGAAGGATTTTTTTAATAGATTTGAATTAATATTTGTGATGGTTTCGAATTCTGCATACTTCATGGAATTTATCATAATCAAATTTAATACTAGGAAAATCAAAAACTAATTGCTTATAAAATAATTTATATAGAGCATAATTATTATAATGACCAAGGATCCTATTCTAGATGCACGAATCATTTATCATACCAGTTAAACAATTCTATTTCTGTTTACACATGGAAAAAAATATAATGTATATACATTACCAATTCATGGTGATCTAAACTTCAGCATTTTATCCTTAAAAGATGAAGAAGAATTGTTAGAAAAAATGACGTAAAAACTATCATCACATATATGAGATATAATTATCAGTTTTTGCTTTATACCATGATCATAAAGTACCTTGTTTATTGATATAGTCTTTGGATCTCTAATACATCGAACCCCCACAATTTTTTCGTTGGCATTTTAACCAATAGTGACTAAACCTCCACTCATTTGAGTTAATGTATGTAATTTTCCAGAATCGCTACTCATGTTTCTGGAAAAACCACATTTCATATTTCATATACAATTTTTGATCCTGTGGCATGTTACCTAAAAAGATAAATTAACAAGTGCCTTTTTTGGGATCCACACTTTCTTGGCTCATGTAGTGTTATCTAGCAATGATCTCGAAATAAAGATCTGATTTATTTTTTCATATTTCATAATACATACTTCAGAAAAAATATTTAGATGTAATTTCTCTTTTGATACCACTAACTGGAGGGTTTCTCAAATAACAGTTATTAGTGAAATGACATTTTTTCATCAATAATATCATGTAGAATTTTTTGAGTAGGAACAAAATAATGTTTATTCAATTTTTATTTCTCGCACATGAATATTATTATAAATTAATACCTTTTACATAAATTCTTTCCAATAATTTCTTTTAAAACTTTCTGTTTCTAAAAGTGATTTTAGTACTCATATGGGATTCTACTTCACCGTAAAATTATTTAATCATTCTTCATAATCAACTCAGTTTGAGGTAGATGAGTTGAATTTTTCAATCAACTCTTGATGTTGTTTTATCAAGGTATCTCTCTTACCAAAATTTCATTATGAATGTTTTTAAATGATTTTGTAGAAAATATATTTCTTCTCGCTTAATGAGGTAGGTAGTTAATTTTTCATTTGAGCTACTACTACTATTATGATCAGTGGAGTAATAAGATTGTATCTTTTCCTCTTCATCCATGGAGAACATGTATTCTTTTAGATTTGTTTTCTCTTTATCTAAATAAATCATTGAATGGTTGTTGGATGATTCAAATACAATATATGTAGCATTAATATATCATTTTATATTTTTCTCATAATCAGTATTCTTATGATACTTCTTTTTTGCCCTTTTATTTTCATATTTATACTGAGGACAATCAGGTATAATATGACCCAATTTCATTCATTAATAGCATCATACTTCTCTTGGTTCATTCTCAACTCTCTTGAACAATTTTTTTATTCCTCTTTTATTCAGGTAGAATTTACTAAATCTTCTAGAAATCTTAGCCAGTTCCATTTTTGAATTAGAGGGATCTGAATTTTTCTCTCCATTAAATACTTGCTTTGATCTTCTGTAATGATTCTAAGATGTCAGCTTCAGAGTAGTATTTTCCTTGTTCATTATAAACTTATTTTCTTAAGCTTCATCAATGATTTTTTTCATATATCATTAGTGTCCCAATTAGTTTATTCTATTTCAGATCCTTGACAGGAGATGATTGAAAATTTGAAGAAGATATTCAATTCCATATTGAAGGTAGTACATTGAGAATATTCAAATCATGATCATATTTTTAATAGGTTCTCCCAAGCTAGTTATATTGTTTACAATTTTAGTAATCTTTCAATTCATATGCATGATTCATTCTCCATCAAACATTCTAAAGGTGTAAAATTTTAGTTTTTCTTTTGCATACCTCATATGTCTAACATTGTTCATTCCTTCATAGGCAACTACTACAGTCTTCCACATTTCATTGGCAGTTGAACAATGTTATAAATTATTGAATTCATCCATTATAAGACCAAAAATAATAGAATTAATCACTTTAGATTTGATATCATACTCTTCTACTGTTTTAGTAGTCCAAGTTTCATGTTTATGAGGAATATTATAAGGGGTAATAATTTTTTAGTAATCTTTGAATCCATGATTTTTTAGATAGATAATCATTTGATATTTATAGAATCTATAATTTTTTCCATTAAAATATGGATCATGTTCCATAGTCATATCTTCTCTCAGATCATCCATTTCAATCATTGTATAGACCTTATACTTTTAGCTTGCTAAAGCATTGTCCAAAATTATCCCCTCTAATACCAACTGTTAGGTCGGAATAATAAAAAGTAGCACAAGAATTTGGTGAATTATGTCTTTTAAAAAATATTCTACAATTCTATATTTTGATACCCTCTATGATTTAGGTAGATATGAAGTGAATAATGTTTTAATGAGTATAATATATTGATAGAAATAAATAATGAAACATATTTTTATAGTTCTTTAGGGTACAAATACCCCCTAATCCACCCCACCAATCACTCTCTATATGATATTGTTGAATTTTACTAGCATGAACCTATTATCATATGACCATAGATCCAAAAATTAGTCAATTTAGTTGACCCCATTACAAAATAAGTCAAAACAGATCCTTATAATAGTTATATAGATTAATGGTTATCCATAACCTAGATTGAAAAGCTTATACTCCACCAAGACATAGTCTATGATTTGACACTCCAATAAATCAAAAGAGTTTGATTTGATAATTCAGGTTGTTATTAATAGTTATCAAAGAAACAAATGACAGTAGAAGGATCTTCTTCTTCAGAAATGAATGTCTTCGAGAAGGTGTAGAACAGATGAAATCCTAGTGAAAAAATGATCTTACAAAAAAAGTAGCAACATATAGCTGCTGTAATATTACAACAGTAAATTATTCACCATGTATATATGCAAAGGTAATCTTCTTTCAGAATTGATAGTTTGTTGTAGCAACACTGTAAGTGATTTTTACGATAATGACAAATTATATAAAAAATTGAGACTTGTATATCGAATGTTGAGAAAAGATACACTGACAGAATATATATATATATATATATAGTAGATATTCTATTTTCCAAAATTTTGGATCCACAAAATTCACTTAATGGATATGTGAAATTAAAATCTAAATTCACCATGGGTGTCATAACATCACTTAAGAGTATGAGAGAATTTTTATTGAATATAATTCTTTGAATAAATCATAATGATATTTGAATTGGTAGAAAATGATTTTTAATACAACAAGTATGTCTATAAATACCATTGTAGAAATATCAAATAAAATCATGATATTAAACCTCTAACATTGAACAGTTAAATGTAGGGTTCCTACACATAATTACAAAATACAAAACATATGGTTCAACTATGTAGTTTTCATATTATAAACATAAGATTGATGATGTAAGGTAGATCATAAATGTAATGTTGATAAACCAAACATTTGTTTACTCAAACATTCGGTTCCTTACTTATGTAGGGTTATTTAACCACACTTTCTTCTATTCAAAAACTTAATGTTCCATTCTAACATAATTTTCGTCAACTATATGTTTATGATAACAAAAGTTTTTTTTGACCATATTTACTAATC
This sequence comes from Viscum album, assembly GCA_963277665.1. Lineage (NCBI taxonomy): Eukaryota > Viridiplantae > Streptophyta > Magnoliopsida > Santalales > Viscaceae > Viscum > Viscum album. Next base: position 778,780,216 of record OY728163.1, on the reverse strand, counting down.
TAGAAGTAGGGTTGAATAAAAATTTATGGTTCATGATCGATATGTGTTGTTCCAATCATAGGGATAATTTCTTACATTAAATTATAAACATATGGTCTAAACATTGTTTCCAGATGTCAATTAATAGCATTCCGAACACATTAACAAATATTCCAACAAAATTAAAATCATGAATATAATTCCAGAATAATTAAGACAATTAAAAATAATTTCATAAAATACACTTAAAGTAATTTCATTAGTAAAAAAAACAATTCTTTTTGGGAGCATCAAAATGAATAAAAAATTATAGAGTACTATTGAGACAATACATTCCCAAAATACTCTGCCACCCAAGGATTTATCACTATTCATGTGGGTTCTTTCACTCATAAAATGAACCAAAATAAAAAAAATAACCATTGAAACATAATCACAAAAAATTTATTTTACACATAAAATAAATCACATTTGATGTAAATCATATAATAAGTATTAATAAAAACATATTTTTAATATAAAATATTTTCACAGTAAAAAATTTTATGTTCTTATCAAAAATATAATATGTTATGGGAGAAAATTATTTCATTAAAATTTATATAAGTGAAATGTTAATAAAGTTAATAATATGTTATCCCATTTATGTGTCAAAAAATTCTATTCATACAAAATTTTAGTATATATGGATTTACATGTTCATTCATTATGTGAAAATTTTTCTACTAATAATGGATAAATATTTACCTCTCCCAAATAAACACAATTTAAAATAATATTTGTTTGGAAAAAAATTCAGACATTATATATATATATATCCCAAATGACTCCCCCAAAATGAGAAATAAAAAATTCGGGGTTGAGGAAATGCCCAAAGAACAAGTATCCTTCCATAATGGAAGGTTGGAAGAAACATTGATACACTTTAAAAACTTGGTCACACAAGTCTTGTATCAATCAAAAAGGCATGTGGTCACATGAAAATTTGGACACCACATAAAGGGGTTATGTTTGTGGAATTATCTATACACAGATCATGTGAATCCCATTATGAAATCCCTCCAAATAATGTTAATAACCTTAGACATGACTTCTTGATAAGGTGACATTTCAAATGATGAATACCTAATAACTATAAATTTATTCATGTGATTGAGAATGAAAATGTTGTGATCCTTATGTGAAGTGAGTATTATTGATATTAATGATGAAGGACCATGAACTCCATGTGTTGAATGTATTCATCCCATTAAATACTCTTGAAATTTCCATCTAATTCATGAAAAGATCTCAAACATGTCAAAATGATCATGTGACTCCCTAGAATAAAATGCATAGTCAAACTCTTGACTATATCCAAAGAGATCATGTAATATAAATTGGAAAATGATGGGATCCTTATGAATAGTTAGTTACATTGAGCATTATGTGAATATTTTATTTTTCTCTCATTATCTTTTAATGGATCACAAGAGGTACCTGAGATATAAAAGTTTCATATAATGAAGATACGTATACATGTCATCCTTATATTGAAAAGGCCCATAGAGATATCGGTAATATCATGTGGTGATTCTTAATCATATCTGCATTGATCATCTGATTCCCTATTTCATAATTAGTGTATAACCATTGATAATATCCAAATAAATTCATTTAAAATGGTAAATAATAATAGTTTACATGTTCATAGAATGTCACATTCATCTTTATGTGAAAGGATCGCATTCTTTACATGAATATTTCATTGATCACGTGAAAGACATTTGAGAAGAAAATTGTGGCTCATGAAGGATCTAATACATGATGATCTGATCTAGAAAAAGAACATAGATATTCTGAATTTATCATGTTGAATCCCTCTAACATTCCTTGGGTTCAATAAATCTTTTAATGATGATGTAATAACCTGGTCTCTATTTAGCATGAGTCAAAATTATGACACCAACGATGAATTGTGTTTTGACCATGTGAGGTGCATGAAATGACATCAACATATGTGAATGGTTCCTACACTAAATCAAGGAAGGATATGGGAATTAATCTCTATGAAAATTAGAATATATATGGAGTGATAATTCCTATCAAATTCCCCCTTGGCATATGAAAATATAGACACATGAAGCTGAGAGTGAACTCTCCAGAGTAGAGGAATGTGAGATCTCATGAGTCTTCCACATGGAATGTTTAGTGAGCTTCTTAAGGGACTATGCAGTAGGTTTATGATATTAAAATTATAAGAAGATTACTCAACTGAAGGATCTCTTTCATGTTATCCAGATCATGTTATGTACCTTTAGTGTGTTTTCATGAACTAATTTTTCCTCAATAGTTAAATTCCTAAAAATCATTGAGTTGTTCATGCAATGAATGGAAAAAATAATGGAAACATCATAGGCGTGTAGATATGATGTTTTTCATATGAATGGTTCATGAGGTTCACATGATCTATTCACTTATTATCTGGTTTTAATTAGAAATATCAACTAGATCATGAGATAAAATTTAATCATTATGGTCATATCACAATATGCCATCTAGACAAGTTAAACTATTTTCTGCACTCCCTAGACATGTTCATCAGGTGAAATGAAAACCATATGTCATTTCAAAAAGATAAGGTCGTGAACTCTGGTAATATAATGAATGTTTCTTAAAAGGATCCTTGAAATGTTATTCTAGTCATGTGAGGGACTTGGAATATGTCACCCTTGATAATATAAAGACAATTGAACATGTGATTGAGATTATTCGAAGGACATTGGGAATTTATATCATATCATACAATTCCCTTAGGTAATTTTGGAAAGATCATAGGACAAATCCTCTAACATAACATAATTTTAAGGAGGAAATATTTTGACATGTCATCCATGTCAGACAAACATGTGAGGGAGATATCCTCAAACATGGAAGTCTTTTCAAAAAGTCAAATTAAACATGTCCAGAAGAAAACCATATACATGTTATACTTATGAGAAATTCATCCTCATAGAGTTCTGGAATACATCCCCATATTTTTTATCCTTGTTTGATATACTTCCTCAAACATATTAGTTAGATATAATTAGACATTTCATCCTTGTGATACATGCATACATAGAAACTTTCCTTTAAGAAATGTGAGCTCTAATACATGAGAATTTTGACTTGAAATACCCGTGTTTGTGGAGAGTGTCTATGATGGAAATAGTGTTGTGACCTCATGTAACCTTATTAATTTTATGTCTTCAAAAGGTGTATGCATGCCATCCATGCATGCTTAATATAATTCTCACTATTCCTGCAGTTTTTCTATCAGATGACAGTGCTAGATATTTGACTTGCAGATAAACCTTAGTGTATTTCCCATGATATTCCATTTACTCTATCCCATAGGACCCATCATCTATGGGTCCACTGTTTTTCCAAATCCGTCAGCAGGTTGAGAAAAATATGAATTTTAGGAATTCTTATTCCTATAATAAACATTATATATACAAAAAATTTATAATTATTTAGTTCAATCACAAAATATAATATCATAGCTTAAATTTTATATTCATATCACACATAATTTTTCTAATCATATTCCATTAGGAAAACAAAAATGCATTATTCCATCACATATAAGTACTGTTCCGGATATATTATTATCTCATATTTCCCACACAGATCATGGATCATTTGATCTTAAGGATTTGAAATGATTATGACACTATCATAACAAAAATCCTTAATCATTGAAACCTCATTGTGTATAGCCCACTAAAATATCAGAAAAACATCATTGTGTATTCCATGTGGGTCATTTGTCAATGTAAATGAATATATCTATACAGAATGTGCTTCCAATTATTAGTAAGATACATAGGATTCATTTATAATGCTAGATATCTATACAGAATTCTTATATTTATATTTATGAGTGCTTTCAACATGACGGTAAACTCATAAACATGGTTATATATGAACTATGTGGGTTTTGATTCATTTTCTCATAGGATACATAGGAAGACTCTTTTATATTCACTCCCCATCATAGAAGATAGTTCACCTACCAAGATGGTATTAAACTCTCAATTTTATAGTCATATAGTTAGAAAAAAAAATATTCCTTTATTTTTCATTAATAAAGGGAACCATATTGAGAGCCATTGATACATATAGATGGTGTCATTAGTATAACTCCATCTCTCAAGTAGAATAATTTTACAACCATCCATTTATTTATGATAACACATCCCATATATGGATATTGGAATGATTCACAAACATATATTAATTCTATAAGATAGTCTTGATGTAGGAATTAATCCCCCCAAAAGGGTGTGATAATCTTGAGAACCCATCCTCTCAAACAATCTGAGTTCCTTTACATCAATGAAATGGAATCCATAAATAACCATCTTCCTTTAGAAATAAGGCACATATATCATTACAAATATTGGATAAATTGTTTATTTCCATACAAATTATAAATGGTGAACCAAATTCAAAAACATGTACATGCGATAGAAGCAAAATGGTGAACCCAACATGAAAATTTTAAAAATGAAAATGATGACTTCACCACACATTAGAGAATATTGTTTTTTTGTTTCACAATAAACAAATATGGTGAAACCCACAATAATTCATTTAATAGTAAATTGTAATATGGTTTCCCATGAATGGTACATTCAGTATAATTGGTAAAATAATGTTTCCTAATCAATGATGAAAATAAAAAATGGATTAGCCATGTAAATTTGTTTTTAAATGTATCATAATTACAAAAGTTACTAATCAGTGACCTTGTTTATTGTATTCCATTTTATTATAGAAAAATTTAATTTGATAACTGGCCTAAATATTGAGTCATGGGATCATCAACAGACCATTATAGAATCACAGCTATTTGTGAAACCATCACATATCACAAAACAACATCATTCATATGAGGACTTCAGCATTGGGTGGCGAGTACAACATCTATAAAGTACAAATATTGAAGTATGATAAAAACTATTGATCCCACACATTGATTTTTCTAGGAACTAGCACCTTCCTTCCCTCCATACTCATGAAAGGTTGTGGGAGAACTAGTGATGTCTATCAGCAATTCTAATCAAATTGGGAGCCTATCCCCAGAGCATGATAGTCAACACATTACTAACATTACGAAGGAGGATAAAAGAGATACTCTATGGATCTAACCCATATTTGGAACTCACAAAGATATATCATATCATCGGCCCACACTAACACCTTCCAGCAATATATTCCACTTAAAAGCCTTCTGAGGGCACTGATTTGTCGATCACCACCTTGGGTACTCATGCCCAAGAACCAAATAGACCCCTTTAGAAATTATAAGGTACAAATCAAGGTGAGTGTTCTCATATCATTGTGTCCTCCAAAAATTGTATAGGCATATTCCAATAAAAACCAAATGTAGGATCATGTCCCTTCTCACCCAAATCATCTTTTCTGAAACATCTTAGAATAAATCATTGAGAAGCCAGATATCCCTACCCCCCATTCCTGAATAATATCACCGTATTACAATGGAATAAGGAGGATATGAGTGGTATTATTTACCTAAAGAAATAAAATATATACACATGTACATCTTATAGATTTAGAGGGTACATGCATATAATCTTGTACCTATTCTATTTAAGTTCCACTATATTATGGAAATAACAGGAGTGATTTTCGCTGATATTTTGGTACTAGTAAAGATATAGGTAAATATATTTTTTTTCCCAACATATGTAGAAGCATGTCACGATTATCAACATGAATATGGGCTAATCTATAGAAATTTCATATATTTTATCCTATCTAAGTGAATAATGAATATATTCTGATAATGGATGTGGCACAGAGATGGGCACATATTCCGATTCCGGTTGGGGTTCATCATCTTGTTTGGAAATGACCTCAAGGAATGTGCGCATTCATGTTGAGGAAGGTTGGTGGTATAATCAAAAGGCCCACCAGGTTTAAGCCCTAATATCTATGGATTTCACATGTATTTATTACAGTTCTCTAATATGCTTTTAATTATTTTTCTAATTGGATTTAGTATTTTTAGGTTGTTTTATAGTTTTGAATTATTTACTAGAATTTTATTATTTATAGTTAATTTATATACTAATGTTAGTAATTTAGTATTTGTATTAGATTATATTAACCTTATTTCACACTATAATATTAATATTATTTTCGTTAACATATTCTTACATTTTTTTATTGTTAATTAGTAATATATATATATATATATATACATATTATTATTATAATTATTATCTAAATTAGTATTTTTATTATTTTTATTGACCTCTAATTTTTTTTGATAATATGGTTTTTTTTGAATTTCATTTTTTGAATTTCATTTTTTTTATTTTGATTTTTCTAAATCATGCATAGAAGTGGGGGTCTCTCTCTATGATCATCTCTTCCAAAAACCTTAGCCATACCCCAGTTCATCTTCCCCACCATATACCCTATAGTAGTGGGCAGCACCCTTCCCCCCTCCACATGCCTCCCCTTCCCCCTTTCCTCCCTCTCTCCCCACTATCCCCTCCTCTTCCCCCATATCCCTGAATCACACCCCCTTCCCCCTCCATCCTCACCGCCCACTCCCTGTACCTATACACCTCTCCACGCCTCTCCCCCCATCACCCTTATCTACCTCTGCCATTATATTTTCTTTCCTTCCCCATCCCCATATTTTAACGCTCCCCTTACCCTCCCAAACCCCCTCCCTACACATCACCCCTTCCCCCTAGCAACACTACTCCATCTTCAGCCCCCTACCGAGAACACCACCAATCCTCTGACTAACCTCCTCTCCTACAGCAACCCAATAGAGAAACTCTTCCACAATTCTTGTAGAAGCGTCCATACATAATAATTAATCATGAGAGGGAGTTCATCGGATGATTTATTTATCTAGATGTTGATCGTGAGCATGATAGAATCATAAATTGTGTGAGAGAGAATTCATAATAAATAAATATATTAATTGAAAAATTAATATTTTATATGTGTTCTCTTTCAGACATACATGGGGGATATTTAATCAATGATCTCATTTGAGTGAACCCAACACATATAGATACTTTGACATTGTGAGAAATGATTTTTTGGTATTTATCCATGTGATTTAGTACTACAATGATGTGTAAATAATTCACCAAGATAAAACTGATGCATTATTTGTTTGAAAATCCGAATATTTTCTAATATTAGAAAATAATAACTGATAATTATTATATTAAATTTTTAATTGATGGAAATTTAATAAATAAATATTTAGATGTAGTAAATATTTAATTAGCATCACAAGCACCTGAATAGACATCATGAATTTGACACTTCCATATCTATTTGTTTCATTTTATTCATTATTTAGATCACATAAATTATTTTAATTAATTTAACTAAATGATTTTAATTTTTTTTTAATTTCTTTAATTTTGAGTTGTTAATAAATTATTAAAATCGTTTACCTGAACATTCTATTGGTAGGACATTGCTAATTTTTTCCAACATTCTCTCTATCATTTGACCATATTACATTCTTCTACAATAGTGATTAGGTTAATAATTATAAAAAAGCAGAGGCATTGTGACACACATTCCAAACTGCTAGCACCATTTTTTAGGATATTGGTAGCATTATAAGTTCCAAAAAAGAGGGATTTAGGCCAAAGAATTAAAATATTAATAATAAATGAACAAATAAAATTTTTTAGTTTACTACATTGGGAATTTCTCATGTTAGGAAATTTCATGACACCAAGATGTTCAGAAAATTTGTGGGACCCACCACATAGTTTAAAACAGTACCTACCATGCCCACCAAAAGTTTATGGTATGGAATATAATATTACACGTCACATGATCTCTCAAGGTAATACTCGTTATTTTAAATATTTTTTTTCAAGTCCATGTTAATATCCATAAGATAATGTCACACCATGATGTGTTACAAGTCATTTTACCCATTTTACCATTTTCAATGTCAATGTGTTTTTAAAATTTTAGAACCTGAGAATTCATTGGAATAAAATGATTCAAAAACTGAATGCATGTTGTTTTCTACTATCACTAAGAGAAATTGGAGGTTTAACCATCACGAAGAATGTAATGACAAATTGTATTCCTCAACATAAGATAAAAAAAATAAAATAACTCATCTTGTCTAAGTAGTCCCATCACTACAACATGATGATATAATTAGGAAAAATTATTTTATGAGGAGTACAGTATAAGTCCCATTTGAGGAATATCCATGTCTCGATTTTAAAAATGATATTTCTCTCCCTTCTTTTCATACCAGTGATGTATCCTCTCCTTTAAAATTTAATTCATCCAATCTAACCACATTTCACGAACATGAGAGAATAGTATTCCACCTAATAAAATATAATATCCCCCCCAAAAATTGATTATGTTTTATCATTATGTGAGTTCAAAACATGTACATCACAAAGTGAAATAGGAAAAATTTAATGTCTATTAAATTTCACCATTTGATAATAAAGAAGAAATTTAACGGATACCCTTTTTTACCATGATAGATTTATAATTGAACCAAGACACCATTTATTTCTACATAAAATAGAAAATCAATTCAAATTAAATTGAATAACCACTTTATGAAAATCATTTGGGGTTAAAAAAAATTCCCAACAATGAGATATCTAAAAAATTCTAGGATTTAGAAACATATTTATTGATTTTGGAGGAGGATAGTCATTATTTTTTAGAAAAAGTCGAAGAATTTGATTTCCAAGATGATCTCGGGTTCTTAGTGAAGCATGTTCCAATGGAGATATATGATGAGGGGTAGTTTAGAAGAATATTTTCAAAAATATGCCATTCTTGACACAATGTAATGAACATCTCCAATTGATCCCACACTGCTTTTTTCTTGCATCAAACATGAATATAGTTGGAATCTATTAAATTTCCATATATTAGAAGATAGAGGTGAAACAAATCAGGATACATCATCAACCAGAATACTAAATTCAAGGATATGATAAAAATAAGATTTCAACTAAACTATTTTTTTAAGAGAATTTCTTCTCTAATAAAAGTTTAAAAAATTCCTTATTGTAATTATGATTCCCTATTCGTAACCATCAATTATTAAGTGAGGTTTTTATTATAAGAGGTATATTCAATCCCTTATGAGCGGGGTTATTTTCCTTTCATTCCACACATCAATTTTTGAAAAATGTTTCCAATGAGTTATTTTTAATCATCTAGCAAATGTTTTTTAAACTAATTGATTCCAAACTCCAAATAATAAAGAAGAAGATTCATGGTATTCATTTTCATTCAATCCTAGTGGAGTTTCAACAATCTATAGCCAATGGAGATGTAAACATAGAACTCAGTGGGTGGCTACCCATCTTTGGGGTTTTCCTCTAATTACATTTAATTTCATTTAATTTGTATTTTTTAAATAAAATTGGAACCATTTATATCAATCTCCATTCTGATGGGACTAAATATAATTAATTAAATTATACATTTTTTTATCATCCACATTCTTTTGGTTATGGTGTGAATTCTTTGTTATGATCTAGGTATGTGTTTTATATGTGCATATTTTACATGTGTAACATTTCATGAGATTCATTGGATATAGGTTTTGTTTCCACATCTATCATCACTTACACAAGGGAGTGTTTTATTTTTTCATTGTTTTGTGCATAAAAAACCTCATGTAAATTAACTAACACAAAAACAAGGTATTTTTTTAAAATAAAAAATAAAACTAACATTCCTTTCATCTTTTGAAACTTAATGAAAATGGATGCATTTCTGTAATAACATAGTCGAGAACAACCAACATACATCCCTGGGAATTTTGAGCCCATTACTCTTTTTTGGAATACTTTGATCTGTGATACCAATATTTTGATGATTTATGAAATTAATTCATACTTCAATTTTTTTTCTAGAAACAAGTTTATTTTTTAGATACTAATTTGAAATCATGATCATTTGTGTTTTCTGAATTTCTTTCTAGACCCATGAGGATTATAAATTATTTTTTCATCATCTCAAGTTTCAATTTTTTTTAGGTAATATAGACCATTTCTTGTCTTCTAGAAATTGAAAAAAAATTATATCGAAGAAATAGGAATGTTGAATGTTTGAGCTGAAATAATTGAGTCATTTTTTTATATTCATCTAATTTGACCCATTGAAAACCCATTTCATTTTCTTTTTCATGTATCATTTAGAATCCCTAAGGAATTTATTTTAGGATGTTCCCATATCAGATTCCATTCCCTACCAATATCATGACTATTTCCATGATGATTTTCAATATATGTTTGGGTAAGTGATCTGATCATAGAGGGGGTTGTTAGATGGGAATCATGCCATTTCAGGCACCTGGATTGACATTATCTCATATTTATCATTGGTATTACATTTCACAATATCCAAATTTATTACAGTTATTTTGATATGCAAACATAGTCTCTTTTGGGGTCAACAACGAGTAATTTTTTGGTCATTCTGTGGTAACCCTCACTTTTCTGGATACTTATAAAAGTGATAATTAATTACACCAGTATCTAGAGAGTTTTATTTTTTACATAAATTCACTAATAGAATACAACATATTTTTTAAAAATGTAACTTTCTTTGGGATTTTGTATGTCATTTATTTTTTTGTGTCTGGGAGTTTTACCCACTAGTTTTTCATATCAATCTAATTTCAATTGGTTGTGTCCTAAAAAGTTAGAAAAGAAAAAAAATCAATGAGGCAATTGTATTTTAATATGCATGATGAAAATAATTTTTTTTTCTGTGGTAGTGTTAGAGTTTTATGAATAAATGTTTACTAACCCTAATCATGTATTTATTTCAAGATTCAACCCTCATTTTTCCAAAAAGTTTCTTTCTTATGACCCACTATCCCACAGCATCAGAGAAATTTAATCCTAATGTAATGTTGTTAATAATGGTGTTATATTTTGATTTACACTAGTGGGGATTCGACATTCATGTCAAACCTATGGTATAATGAATTTTTATGAGAATTTAGTAATGTTGTGATAAATGGTTTGAGTGATGAGAGTGATGGAGATGTAGGTCACTTGATACAAGGGTATAGATGCTTGTTCTAGAAATCTAGTGAGTAGAAGAGAATATCTTTTTGAAAACTATATTTTTGAATGAAGATAGATATTTTTCTAGAGAAATGGATTGAAAATTGTGAGATTTCAATTATGATGTTTTGATTATTCTATGAATACAGTTGTGTATACTTTCTGATTGTTTTACCCCAGAGTGAAAAGTTTTTTTCTCGGTGATTTTATGTGCTGGTATTCCGTATTTATTTTTAATAAATATATAATATAGTTTTAATTATTTTTCTAAAATATTTTTTCATTTTTTTATTTTTTATACTTTTATAGTGTTTTGGAGATTTCGACTTTTTAGTTTGTTTTTATACTAATACTAGTAATTTGGTTTCTCATTTGTTTATATTAATTTTATGTATTTTATTTTATACAGTATTATTATTATTAAATTTTTTATAATTTAAATTTTATTTATTTTATATATATATATATTTATTTAATATTATTATTATCATTATATTAATTAGTATCATTATTAATTTTGTTATCATTAATCATTTTTAAATAATTGTATTTTATATGATTTTGATATTTGAATTTGATTTTTTGTTTTTGTATTAAATTATCTAGATCACACCTATAATAGGGGGTCTCTCTCCATCATCATCTTTGAAACAAACCCTAACTGAACCCCAGGTCATCTATTCAACCCTCCTACGTATCGTAGAGGGTGGCCCCCTTCCTCCCTCTCCATGTCAACACTCTCTATCACCCACTCCACCCCTCCCCACTACCCCTACACCCCTCTCTCCCTAACACCCACATGCCAACTCTCTCCCCACAACCTCCATCCACCCTCTATCCCAGCACTCCCACCCCCGTTACCCCACATCCATCTTTATCCCCTAGAGAGCGCACCACCATGCCACCACCTACCCACCTATGATGCAACAACACAATATAGCGGCCCCTACCACCATGCAAGAAAAAAACCTTTATCATGATGATTCTCACCCATTTAAACCTCAAATAAAATGCAGAACTTCCATTGACAACACAATAAACACCAACATCTCAACATCCACCATCCTGCATGACTAGCTATGCTTGAAACTCTATTAGCAGTGTCTCATAGGCACTTCTTCTTTAAGTCTCGGGTGGGTGATATATTTTTGGGGGTCTATTGTTATCACACCATGAAAACCTGCGTGATGGGTGTCTTTTAATTCAATGATCCATGGAAAAAGGTTTTTTGTGTGGAAAGGGTTCATACAAACAATATCATTCTTTAGGATAATTATTATTTGGTTTAATGTTTTTGATATAATTGGTGTGATGGTTAATATTTGGTGATCATCTACGGTGACCATAGTGATGACATGAGCATAGTTATATCATCTGTATATTAATTTATGTGCACATTTTCATTAAGGGGGGATAATTCTTTTATGTAACAGTGTTGATGACTATGATAGTGTTAGGATTCCCTATTTTATTTTGGTATTTTACTTCCATTAAAAATATTATTTTTAAGTGGATATTTAGTTAATTAATTATATTTTTGATTGAATTAATTTTTATTTGGGCTCTGCACACATTCTTTGGTTATCATTATTCTGTTACCTAACAAGTAATCATGACTGAGAGGTCTTCATATAATTTATTTATCTAGAATTCATTTGTGTGGATGATAGAATCCAAAATCACAAATGATAGAATTATGAATAAAAAATATATTAATTATGAAATAAAGGTTTTTTATGTGATCTCATTTAGTCATCAATGTATGATACTTAATTATTGATCTCATGGGAGTGAAGTTGATGCATATAAATTCTTAATCATTACATGAAACTAGTTGTGGTATTTCACCAAGTGATTCAAGGATACGATGATGCACAAATTAATTATCAAGAAAAACACGGAAATAATGGATGAATTTTAAAAAAAATAGATTACTATATAACATCCAATAATGATACCTAATAGTATTTGTATTAAATTTTGAGTCACGGATAATTTAATAAATAAATATTCAGATGTGGGAATTAAAAAATTGGAATTTCATAGAACTGAATGGATGTAACGACTCAAACAATTCCATCTCCATATGTCATTATATTTCTTAATTTATTTCATCTAAATAATTTTATTTCATTTAATTAATAATTTAAAATAGTTTTTTACTTTTTATAGTTCGTGATTTTTATTCACTTTTTCAACTCGTTGGAATGAACAATATTCATAAAAGATATTTATTATGGCCATATCCTTTTAAATGCATCATTACAAGATTTTATGAGTAATTATACATCAGATTAAAAAACAAGGATTGTAAAGTCTAGTCTTGGGGATGACTAGGTACATAAAACAAAAAACATGGAACATAATAAAACATATTTTTATTAAATCTTCAATTTGATCTTCTAACATCCATTGTCCTCAAAAATCAACATCAGTTACCCTAGGGAACACATGAACCATGGGATGAAATAAATATCCTAGTAAGAGGAAAAACCATAAGAACAAAGCATTAAAACATAGGATAGAAGGCATGACATGATGATATTAAAAGGCATGTAACATATAGGGTCATAAAATAGAAACATCAAATCATATAAAAAATGATTCATAATAAGGTTCAAGAAATATAAAACTATACATTATCTTGAGTTGAGGATAACCACCAAGATGGTCACACTTGGTTGCACAATCCATGGCTAACCGCCAAGACCATTGCACATAATGTCTCATGAGACTCAACATTACCCAATGCATTTGATTGCTCTCTGGGTGAACCTGTATTAACTTTTCATTAATATTTTTTAATTATAAATAATCATACATAATCAATCTTTATTAAACATAATGGTTACATAGGAAATTAATTGTGTACCATAATCTTGTAATAAAGAATAAAAATGGTCATATCATTAAAGTGTCCTAGAAATAAAGGATCTAAAATATAAATGGACATTCATAAGGTTAAACAGTTTTGTGCGGTTTTAAGGAAAATACCATAGTGCCTTTAAAAAATGGGAAAAAAATATATATAAAACCTGAAGGTAACCAAGAAGTTTTTTATAATAAAAAATACTTATTTTATAAATAAAATGATGTATTTGAACAGAATATAGGTTTCACATGAAATCGGGTAAGAATTTCAGATGTTCTCTCAAAACATGTTTCTTTATAGAGAAGTATTAAGGAGGGAATCACTGAAAAACATGTATATCCCCAAAAGAGAGTGTTGAAATGGTATTGATAAATGAGTTAGGTACATTTAAACATAATTTATAATATTCACATAGAAAAGATAATGTAACTTTATTTTAGATAAAGGAAGATAATGAAACCCGAACGAACAAATGGGGTTCGGGTAGAATCCATTACGGATTATCGACATCGTATCAGTAGTACTTATTAAATAATAATGAGAGATAAATGGTTTTATAATCACATATATATTATTAGGGATGTAGGGAGAGGATAAAAATCAAACCCCATTATTTGTGATTACACATAAAAGGGCATAATATAGAGTACATTCTTGAATAAATGTTAAATATAGAGGATCCATTACCTTATGTCTAATGGATTTTTTCACTTCATGTTAATGATGTGAATAGTAAAAATAGGACCATTAATTAACAATTACAAAAATAATTATATATTTAAAATATTTAGTATAACATCTTTAAGTTCATTCATAACTTTTTTTTATTGTTTAAGTTGTTCAATTTCATACTTCAAGCCCGTTTGTTTTCATGAACCGAGAATCATATAATATGGGGATGGTTTTCTATAATTGGATTTATATTTTATTATTAATCATAAATAAGGTTAAATGGTTGTAAATTTAATTTCGTTATTTTTTGTGAAGTTGAATCACTGTATAAAACTTTAGTGATAACCTTTTGGGTTTATTAGCGGTTTTTTGATCACTATGAATTCATTTTCCTTTATATGATTTAATATCATGTGTACAAAAATATTATAGAACATTAAATAGGATACATTAATTAATAATCTAGTTCAACCATAAAAAAAGTGTTTCAAGACCAGAATTGAAAATGGTAAACAAAATTGAAAACCCATCGTCCTTGAATGTGGTAAATTAATACATCTCGGATGGTTTCTTTAATACTATTATAAAAGAAGGGTAACAGATAAATTATAATTACTTATTACATTATAATAAAAATATTTCAGTACATGTATGGTACTCAAGTATTAATAAAATTTGGATGAGGAGGCTTATGTATATAAAAGAAAACAAATGATCATGAAAATAATGTAAAACAATTGAATATAAGAATTTAACTCTTGAATCAATCTTCCTTCAGAGACATTTAATGGGAGAGGATTTGGACTTTTGAATAGACTAATGGCTATTGGAAATTAAGTAAGAGATTGGGGAGATATTTTGGTATAATTTAGGGAATCCACATGGCTTTAGGGGAGTGAATAAAAGAGGGGAGTGTGGGTGGTTTTTATAGTGGAGGGGTTGGGGGTTTTCATAATATTTTAATCATTCGTTTATTATTTTTCCCAAAGAACAAAAATAGTGATTATTCCATGACCAAAAATAGTAATGTGTGTATTTTAATTATAAATAAGGTTTCATAAAACATTCATGATGCTAATAATAGTCCACTTTGCTTATAATGTATATATATAAAGTAAATTATTGTATTTCACTATTCATACTAATTAATGTAATTTAGAAAAATTCCAAATATTCTTCCTTTGCATTTTTAGACCTATAGAATCCAAAAATGAAATCCATTTTTCAAAAATAATTTTTAAAATATTATTAATTTAATATTTAATTAAAATTATTATTTACTTGAAAAATACATATTTTAATTTTATAGCTGATTTTATAAAGATTTCAAATATTAAATATGGTCTTATAAAATTAACTTAAAACTAGAAGACATAACTTTTTTAATGTATGAACAGCTTTTGGGGAAAATATACTTTATTTTAAATTAATTAAATAATTGTAATTAATTATTAATGACAAAAAAATACTAACACTTTTACTATGGTCATATTAGAACTTATAAGATACATAAATTTTATTTATACATTAAAGTATATGGTTAGTATTATGTTGGACAATTTACTATTCATAAGGGTTATATTACTATTAAAAATGGTAGGTTACTATTAACCAAAAATTATTTTTGTCTTATTGGACTCCAAAAATCTTACTGATCGCAACAGTGTATGTGAGATTATGGAAATTCAAATTATAGAAGTGACAACATTTTGTTTAAAGGTCACATAGTACATAGTAGTTCATTGTGTTTTGATTTAATGTGATTATATGACACAATTATAAGAAGTGAATTTACATGGATAAAACATTAGGTCGTTACATTAATTTCCCCTTATGAAATTTCTCAATCGAAATTTTGTTTTTCATTCTAATCCATAAACATGTGTGGGTACCTTGTAGTTAAAAAACATTTCATTTAAATATTTATTATACATTAAATTGATTTTAAAAGTCACAATACATCAACTATAAATATCTTAAAAAAATATTTTTATTTTTAATCATTTTTATTTTGAAATTAGATATAAAAAAAATTGACCTTTTGAATGTTCTTTTTACCCGCCTTCTCGCCAAGTTTGTGGGATTAACATTAAACGTAAATTTCTCTCTATTGTGAATTGAATTTTTCAAAATGAACATGCATATTTTTAATTTGAAAATTTTTGGATTCTAATTGGATCCACTTAATTTTATTAAATTATGAATAGTAAATTTAGAAAGAAAATTACCCATGTTAAGGGTAAATCGTTTAATTAAAGGTAAAAATAATATTATAAAATTATAAAATTACCCAATAACTTGTCCTAACTTCATTATATGAGTCAGGTTATTCCAAAATTTACTTTTTAATGAAATTATAACAATTTTATGCCTCTTAGATGAGAATATACCATTTATTATATTTTATTTAAAGATAAGTTTTGAATACCATACATATATTTTTAATAAATATAACATTTTTAATATAGTGTAATAACGATTATAAATTTGACTAAAAATATTAATTTTAAATCTAAAATTATTATCAGATTCATTCTATTTTATTTATAATTTTTAGGAAATACATAACTACATAAAAGGGTTACAAAATGATGATGTAGTAATTGATTAATTCATAAAATATCTAATAAATGGTATTAAAAATATTAAAATAAGTATAGTTTTACATAATTAATTAAATACCCAAATTTTAGTGAAAATTTTGTAATTTTTGTGATATATTAGTTGTGATGGTTTGAAGATATCATGTTGTTATTAAATTTGTTAAAAGACCAATATGAATAGTATAAAAATTTACATAATATATACTTAAAAATAAAAAATATTTTATTATATGATATAAAATTACTAAAAACTAAAATTATTTCAAATAACTTTAAAAGGATTTAATACATCATCAATTGTGCAGTTTAGATTCTTCTGTTATTTTATTGTCATTATATTAACACTTAATTTATACATTTCATGATATCATGGTAGGTGTTAAATGGAAAAAATAAGGGTCAACCCCAAATGTTAATGATTCAAAACATATTAAAAAAATTTCCAACAATTATTTGGTGCACGTGATTCGATCCTTATCAGCTGAAGATCAAATTGGAGTTGTTTAATGGAATCATTTCCTTTAAAATAACTTGTATAATATTTAAAGTCAATGATTGTTATAAAATATCACTCTCTTGTAATTAATATCATTAATGTTTCCACATAGGGAAAAAATAAACCTATTAATGAATATTAATGTATATTTTTTATCATAATGAAATTAATTTTATTATATAATTATTATTTTTATTTTTTATTATACAATTACATTGATAATTCTTCAATGATAAAATAGTATTTATTTAATTATAAATAAATCAAAATAATTGATTTTTATTATATTAAATTCGAAATAATTTGGATCAGTTAATGAGTGTACCTACTTTTATAGATATATATGATATATTATAGATGTTTGAAATCATTTTATTTTAATTACCACTTTGTCTTCATGTACATAAATAGAAATTAAATTAATAACATCAAATTTGAAAATAATAATATTTTATTGAATTAATATGTTATTAAATAATTTAGAATTCATATAAATGTAAAATAATCAAAAGGGGGATAATATGAAGTTTAAAATGTCGTTATCCATTCATTTATATCTATTTTAAAATTTTTTCACTATATTTTGTTTATAAAATTTTAATATGTTGTGGATTTCAATAAGTGCCACTCACCTCAAATATAAAAGGGTCCCTCCTCCCTCACTCCCTCAGACCACATTATGCCATCTAGATCAACCAAACCCTTCCATTTTTTCTTCCCAACATACTTATCCAAGTTTCAGAGGTCCTATTATTCCAAGAAGACTAACTCTAGAGCCCTTGAGAATTGATCTAAAGTAAGTCCGCCGAAGAAGAGTCAATTGTATTACCCACTCATTCATGTTCATTGCTTCTTCTACATCCTCTTCATATTTTTTCACCATGATAAATAAATTATTTCAATATCATATATATTATGAGATGTTATTATGATTATAGATTAACTATATTTCACCTTTTACCCATTCTATAAAAAATAAAATCACCATGTGTGTGTATGTACAACCTATCATCACCACCCCATGGTGTAATTTTTTTTCATCACTATATTTTCTGAGTTAGAATTATGTTCGGGATACTGTTTATTTATGATATCTATAATATAATTATACAATTTTAAAACTAATATGATGTCTACCTTTTTACCATCAAATATTTTTGGAAATTGATAACGTTACTTGTGTGTACGTATGGATTTTCATTTTCATGATGTGATGTGATTTATAATTCAAGTATATTTAACATGAATGGTAATAAGGATAAATTTGATGAATCCATATGCTATATATAAAATTAAAATGATTCCAAAATGATAATATATTTTAAATATTCATTTATTTTAATAATAAAATCAAATTAAAATATCATTCATGCGTACGTATGCCCAACCATCACCATGGACAATTTATTTTATTATATATATATATTAGGAAACAATATGAATAAATAATATATATATATATAGATCGTAATTATAAAATTAATATCACTTTTTATATGATGATATCATGATATGTGTAATACTACCAAGAATAACAAGTAAAAACGTAAATGAAAAATAAAGCAGATATTACCCAAAGCACGACATTAACATGGAATTATTAGTAAATGAGTAGTATTGAGTCATAAGTAAATAATATATAATATATATATATGTGTGTGTGTGTGACCAAGATTCTATGGATGGTTTATAATAAACTTAAATTTAATATACAGGATGTTTTAACATGTGTGAAGGTTGTCAAGACATAAGGTAAAGGGATTTCATCTCTATTTTTATTTCCATGACATACATTCCCCATTCACCACTAGCTTCTCTTGTGTGGTTTATATACTAAAATATAACATGCTATATAATTAATTTCTATGATTTAATTATATTAAAATATTTATTTTATTTTATTCTTTCATGGGGTTCATGATTTTGATGTTACTAATGTAGTAAAGTTATTACATTTTCACTTTTATTTATGTCGAACACATTACTTATACAGGACTTGTTTCATATATGTGGTGTATATACATCATGTAAATTTATTTTGTAATACTATTTAAAAAGATTTTGATATTTTCATATCCTTATAAATTTATTTCTTTCATGATGCATATGATTCTACAGATTATATTGTGATGAGTATTTATTTCACAATCTCATCAATATTTGGGATTGTTTATTTTTATGTCTCTACTATGGAATATTTATCATCCCTATAAATGTTTTCTAAAAAAGTTTTGAAAAATGGTTTTAGTATTCTCCTAAATTTTTTTAATGTAATATTTACCAATTCTTACTTTTACTACATGGTTTTAAAGATATCTTTTTTCACTTTTAAAATGAGGTACTTTGTGAGTTTTTCGGAAGAAGTACGAGAAGATTGTTTCTTTAACATATATGGAATGAACAAAATTTTCCCCCTATAGTGATTCTTTAGTTCATTGAATCTTCTTTTCTATGAATAAAATATTGTTTTCAAATAAAATTTTTGTTTTTAATATTTCACAGAAATTTACTGAAAAACATTTTCAAATAAGAATGAATATATTCCTCATGAATTATTTTCAAGTGAACTCTCAATATTATTTTTCATCTAGGATAATTTAATTGGATATTAAATTTGTTTTACTGGGGATATGATTAAGTTATTCTATTAATATTCAATTTTAAAATTATTTATGTTTATGATGGAATAATATTTTCTAAACCTATTTATTTTCCTGGGTTTATGTTTTGATGGAATGATGGTTATGAAAACTGATTTCTCTTTCAATGGATATAACTTTTGAAACCCACTTTTATTCAAGAGATATGAATATGATAAAATACTTATGAAACATGTATCGTTTTCATAGGTTATGGTATGAATACATTTTTATTACATGTGTTCAATTTCATTGGTTTTGATATGATTTTTTTTGATCCTGCAGAACATGTATGTATGATATATTTAAGATATGGGTATGAAAAATATCTCTCTGCAATACCTTGTGTAAATATTTTTATATCTCTTGAGGTAGAATTATATTTTCTTCTAAGTGAAACTTGACTATTACTATGGACATGGGTTCAAACCATGACTACGATGATGGAATGGGGAGTAAACTCATACATCTAAGATAAAAATGGGAGTAAACCATGACTACCACGATGGAATGTGGAGTGAACACGTACTACTAAGATGTCCTTGTATGTAATGCCTTCACTACTATAGAAATAATATTATATTCTTATGTGTATCTAATAAATTCCATTTCTTACTCTTATGTTGATATTTCATGGATTATGAACTTGATTCCCTTATGATTCATGTATTATGAACTACTAATATGTATTCAATAATCATTGATATGCAGGGTCTAACCTTCTATTTTCATGATCAAGTTCCCATACACTTATTCTTATGATAGGC
Organism: Viscum album; assembly: GCA_963277665.1. NCBI lineage: Eukaryota > Viridiplantae > Streptophyta > Magnoliopsida > Santalales > Viscaceae > Viscum > Viscum album. The sequence goes on along the minus strand of OY728163.1, from coordinate 778,759,077 downwards.
CTACATATGTCCTTTTTACACCCATAATATGAATTTTAGATCACCATTTTTCTATTTTATTTTCATTAGGTTAAAAATAAAGTTTTTAGGTTGATTTACTAAATAGGAAGATCATTCTGAGAAAAATTTGAGATCTTTCATGAGACTATATGTTTTTGTTACATGATTACAAATGCCATACTCTAATATTGTAACACCCCGACCCTAGTTACCCGTTGATGGTGCATTACTACATAACATTATCATGATACAAGGAAATCATGACTATAAAGACCGATTAGTTTAATAGCCTTGTAAGTACTAGATACATTCATCTGTTTTACATTACATCATGAAATGAAAAACAACAACACATTGTATTCATTAACCACATTCATATCCCACAGACTATCCCTGAAAGTCTATCATAAATATGTGTTCAAATCCTGGGATGAATAAAACATAGAAAGGGGTGAGCTCAGATTCTTAGTAAGGATAAAAATATAGCAGAAACATTCATAAATAAGCATAAACATTTAAGGCAATGTGTAAGACTAAAACTGAAGCCGTTTTAAAATTGAACTTTAGCATAATATGGAAAAGATAAAATAAAGTAATTCCATTTATGTATTCACAAGGATGTTCTACTAGTCGAATAATAACATGCAATATCAATAGACACTTTCATAATGATGGAATGGATAATGCCAGACTTTCATAACCACATAGTCAAGGCCATTTACCAAGACTACAAATAAGATTTTTTCAAGGCCTTATGCCAAGACAATAGTTTGTCTCATGAGACCTACCGATGCATAAGGGAGCTATTGTGGGATCCACCCATCACTTACTAATTCTAATGAAATTCTCATATGAAAAGTTTTAAACATAACATAAAAATTCGTATTAAAACTAGCATATGAAATTTCAATACATTATCTATAAACCATGAATGGTATAAAAATAACACAACCACAATAAAACATAACTAATTCAATAAAATATGGATGATTGAATTATAATATATTAACGTCAATCAAGAACAATGAAGTATATTGGCATAGAATAAAATAACATCCAAACTATATGAGAGAAATATCCCCAATTTTCTAGAAAACAATTAAAAGTCTCACATTTTATTAAGAAGCCATTTAAAATAGATTTTTGAATAAAAGTCTCCCATACCACTTTGAATCATTTAAAATTAATTTTAATTTTGAAACACTATTGTCCATATAAATTAAACCTAAAAAACATTTTTAAATCAAGGCCATTAATGAAAAAGATTTAGAAGATTAAATCTTACAAAATTTAAAATGATATTTTAGTAAGAGTTTCTAACCAAATGAGAGACACTTGAACAAAAATAATTTAGGTAATCAAAACATCATAATATCATGAGAATAAACAGATTCATGATATACTCTGTCAATATATAGTATATACACCATATAAAATTGAATTGGTGCATAACCACAAAGAAGACTCAACAGAATGTAAGTTGAGATGAAATCCCTTATAAAGACCATATTATTAGGTTAAGGATAAATAAATGAAATAATTATTTGTGAAAAATAATAATACACTCAATATTATTGGATATTCAGTGTAATTAAATTAGAGGACATTCACACATATTCTTGTAAAAACAACGCCAATGAATTGGATGTTTAACTCAATGAATAGAGATTGAGTTAAAATTACTCTTATCAAGACCATATTGATGACTTGATAATTTATAAATTGATTGAATATGTCTATAAAAAGTATATCAAAAGAAATTGGAGAGTAAATGTCAAAAATAATAATAAATAGTGATTCCACACATAATCATGGAGTAAAATAATCAATGAAGTATGTATAAAACCCAAGGAGTGGAAATCAAAACTTGAAATTACCGTACCGATTTTGTAACATAAGAAACATACCTCCATGAAAGAATTATCATAAAATGATGATATAAATACCTATAAATTAAAGAATATTACACAAGGAATACCATCATGGGCAGTACACACACAACATATAAAATATATAAGTGGTTAACAATGGAAATATCACAAAATTAAAAGTGAGATAAGAAACACCTTACCTTGTACTTTTCCTTGGTCTAGGGGAGTTTAACCTCCTGTATAATGGTAAAATAATTTTTATTAAATTATAAAATAACCATATTCATTAATATGAAATCATATATGATCTTCTAATATATATTTTTTAATTATATTTCAGTAGTATCATCTTTTTATGTGTTAACTGTTTCATTTTCCTTTATATGCTTTGTTACGTAAGTAATATTTGTTATGGACAGGTTGTATCTTATTTATATTCATAATTATATTAATTACTTAAAAAAAATTTAATCAAAAAATTAAAATTAGTCTTGAATGGATACTATGGGGAATGAATCTTATCGCATTCATGGAGACGATAATCCGTACGTACACACGAGTGACAATATCATTATTATGATATTAAAATCGTATATAATTGGATGTTATATCATATATACAGAATAATAATAATATTATATTTATAATTTACATCAATTATAAATAATTATTAAACTCATCCAAATAATAATGTATTGAATAAGGACTACACCATGACGTGGAGTCCGTATGCCATACGTACGCACGTATGGTGACATGTCATTCAAATGATGGATAGAATAATGAATATGGATGTACCATATTTATAATAACATCACAGTATATAAAAGATATTGGATTTATTATTTTATAATGGAAACAAAAAGGAAAGAATAAGTGAAAGAAGAAAAGAAGATGAAAGAGGTGATGAAATATTTACCTCTTCTTTTGTGTTTTTCCTTTTGATTTGATCAAAAGGGCTCCTTAAGATGGCTTTATGACAAAAATAAGGCATCTGGGATGAATTTAGGATAGTTTATTGGATATTTGGGCAGGTTTTGGCTGAGCCAAATTGCATTGAAGGTTTGAATTTGAGAGAAGGGGGGTGCCCTTTTATAAGAGCGGTGAGGGGCACCTTAGGAAAAAATTGAAATATTATTTTATAATAAAATAATTTACGTTTATTAATGGATCCAAAATGATTTATTTCTGGGATATGGTTGGTATGGGTTGAAATACACTCAACCAATAGGTTTTATACTGGTTTGGATCACTATATTAAACTTATCTTTTATATTTAACTCTTAGTTAATTAGTTTGACAATTACCATGTCTCTTTGTATTTTTATATTATATGGTTAATAAAAATTCTATAAATTTCCAATTTAACCCCAAGTGGTTCATTACTGATATAAAATTCATTATATAAGTTATTTGGAAGATCCATAGATTTTTAGGAATAATATATCAATTAATAATCTAATATTTGTTTTAAAAACTCTTTTATGTCAATTTTTACACTATTTAATAATTGATTCTTGATATAGTACTAAAAAATTTATTAATTATAAATAAATTAATTTAATCAGTCCTAAAATTTCATTGTAACTTATAAAATTAGTTTTTGACATCAAAACATTCAAATTAAATTTATTTAAACATTTATAATACCATTTATTTGATTCATTCATTAATAAGGAAAATATTGCATCATCTTTGTGTCATAAATGAATTTAATTATTAATTGTATAAAAATTATAAATAAAATACCATTATGTATGAAATAGTTTTATCTCTCAAATGAATATTTATAGTTGATGTGATAACATATATAACCCTATATAATAATTGCATTACTAAAAGATATATGCTTATGTCATTTTTTATTTACATTAACTTAATTAATATAATGTGTCATTATCACTTACAAGTGGCTCCATGGGGTCCCGAAATCGACCAAAATATCTCCATGGTTGGACATTTATCATAAAATAGGGTTAGGACACGTGTTAGGGTAATTTAATATTATTATAATATTATTTTATTACACTTATTTACAGGATTTACCGTTTAACCATGGAAAATAAAATATTTACTGAAGTAATTATTCAAAATGTATAAAAATAAAAGTTACCTATTTACACTATTTGGAACTACTGATTAAAAATAAGGAATCCATTTTTATAAATTCAAAATTTAGAATTGGATGAAATTAATTTAAAATTAATTCCCATTGTCAAAACATAAAGCGTGTTTTTAAAAAATAATAACTATCACAAGATTGACACTTGTTTATGTCCAGTTTAAATGTGAAATTATGTATAATGAAAAAAATTGGATTCAATGGTAAAAATATAATCTATTTATAATTTAAAACCACTCAATAGTATAATTTAGAAATATAAATTATTCTGAATAAAAATGTTTTTTTAAGTTTAGTATTTTTCCCTATTCATCAAAAATTGAATGTTTTCCAAAAAATACCAAAAAATCACCCTAAGCTAATTTTGATATTCGAATTCCAAAATTGATGTCCAACATGAATATTAGAATTTATAAAATTTCAAAAATTGGGTATTACTTTTCATAATGGCTACTCTGTTTGGTCGTACTGTGTTGGAATCTCGAAGTTGCGTGCAATGCTAGTTATTTCATTATTCAAAGGGAAACGTACCATGAAATCTTGGGGTGTTACATTCTCCCATAATTCAATAAATTTTTTCCTCAGAATTTGAAATTTTTCTTTGAAAAAAAATTATTAAAAATAAAAAAATAACTTCATGGAAAACCCACATCAGAAATTGGCTTAATAAAATTTAGTCTTAATAAGAGAAAAAGGGAGATAACAAATTACCACCAAATTATTATCTCGATTATGAGAAAATTGGGGGAAATTAGAGACACATAATTGGTGGAAAACATAAATATATGTAGGGATTTTTTGAGGTCATCAATCACAAACAAGTGTAAAATTGAGGGCCTCAAATCCATTAATCTATGACGATTCAAAATATTATCAGTTCAAAAAATCATAAAGCATTAGGATAACACATTTTTAGTTTTAATCCTCCTTCCATAAAGTTTAACAATTAATTCATATATAGAACAAGAGAAAATATAAACTTGACAAGTAGAGTTTCATCCTTCATCTAATTTTACCAAAAACACATCTTTCACTCCAAATTATCAGTATTAAAGATGACATGGTCACACTTAAAGTGATATAATAAACTTATAGAGAATCACATAATACAAAATGGATTAAGTATATATTTCCCTTTTATTGAGAGATTGAACAAAACAGAAATGGTTAGTAAAAGATTAGATGATCCCCAAAAAAATATAATACATTAGAGAAAAAAATACTAATCTTAATATCTAAAATAAAATGAACAATACCCAAAGTTCAATAAATACCATTCTATAAACAATTGTCCATAAAATCATTCAATATAATCCAAAATAATATTGAAACCCAAAACTCAGTAGAATTTTCATACTTAGTCTTCCACATTAAATTTTATATCCAAATAATATCGACTACTCTTCATGTCACATACTTAAAAGTAATTAACCTAATCACACATTCTCTATGATAATTTAATCATTTCCATAAATAACCTAAATTTATATAAATACAAAATAAAAACAAAGGTAAAAAAATCCACCACTACTCTTCAAAGGAAATCTCATAGTATTCTATTTTCCTTAGGCATATATTATTCCCAATAGAGCGAATGTCTTCCAAAATTACATTGAACACTTAATCACCAAATAATTTTCCTATAATAAGGATATACATTTGATAACACATAAGATCCCAAATCAACTTATTATTGATCAATGAAATTATTTAACTAAAAAGAATTAGTCACACTAAGCAGGTACTTCATGTAGTCTAGTGGTAGGTGATAAATCCCAATCGCACTATGGTTGTGGGTTTGATTCTCATAGCCTTGTCTGACATGATGGTTTCTCACACGGTCTCCGTGTTGTCCTTTTTTTAAAACAATATAATTTTATAATATTTCCAAAGTTGAGATAGAATCCTCAAAATAACTATAACATAATTTCACGACAAATGTTATTTCATACCTCGCATTATAATTCCAAAATTTAATAACATGTAATTGTCTCAAACTCTATGATCATATAAAACCAAATGGTTATTTATAACTATATCCAAAAGAGAAAAGATTATTCTTCCTCAAATATCATTTTCACATGCAAAACTGTAGGGTTACAAATACTAGAGAAGAGTCTTCCAATGTAATCCGATCAACAACGAGCACTAATGTTATTTAAACATTTCTCCATCCATTTATTTCCACAAAGCTTCTTCATTGACCAAGAAGATATCTTATATAATAGGGCATTCACTTGGGTAATGGCCAGGTCCCCTAAAATTACAGAAAATGACTATAAATGGATTCTTGGGTCCATTATTATTTTCGTTCATTGTACTCTTCATTTTTCCTCAACAATTAATTATTTATGTCTTTATTTCCAACACATAAAGTATTTCATTGTTCCATTAAGACACCTTTAAAGGTGTCTCCTTCAACATTTCCTACATTATGCAAAATGAGCATTCATTTCTCCATGGTCTTCACTGTTGGAGCTTTTATCATTCCCCACTTTTTTCAACTTTGTTGAGTTTGGGAGTTTGTTAATATATATGTTTTTGATCATATTTTAGGAAAATAGATTCGGCATGAACACAATATCTTTTACACATATCAACATTTCATTTGGTTTCTCTTTTACACCACCGTTCAAACCTTGTAAATCATTCTCAATGTTACTATGACATCCATGGAATCCAACAATTAACGAAAACCACCAAGCATTGTGTGAGTAATAATATCCATAAAATCATTTTGATAATATCATGATACCTTATTTTCTATTTAAATCACCTTAGGATTAACCAACGTCATTTATTCTCATCTTATTTTAAAATCCTTCAAATTCGTTCGTATATAAAATGTAAATTATCCTAAGCATATCCCTCAAGAGTGTCATAACCAATGGTGTAGAAAGTCCTGTTGTCATGCGCCAACTCTCATTCGAGTCTAGCTCAAAGCGGTGTTTTCGGGTTCCCCCTAGGTACATCTGTGCCAGAGCTGCCTCTACCTACTCGTATACAGAAAGGGATCTATTTCTTATAAAACTAAAAAAATCACTACATTACCACAATTCTAGGAAATTCTTCAATATTAATCCTCAATGTCTATCTTAGGGTAATGTGCTCTAATCAAATTTTGTCTAAATATAGCTTTCGAGGTTTGTACTAAACATTATTTGATACCAACGGTAACACCCCGACCCTAGTTACCCAGGGCATGTGCATTACTACAAAAAAAATTCATGATACCAGGAAATCATTCCACGAAATACAGATTAGTTGAGTTTCCTTGGATGTACTAGATACATTCAACAGTTTTACATTACATCATGAAATGAAAAAAAACACACATTGTCTTCATTAACCACATTCATATCCCATAGAATATCCCTGAAGGTTATTCATAAAATACTTCTACACATCTTGGGAAGAATAAAACATAGAAATGGGGGAGCTCAGATGCTTAGTAAAGATAACAATATAGAGGAAACATTCATAAATAAGCATAAACAATTAAGGCAATGTATAAGATTAAAAAAAGAATTTTTAAACATGAATTTCAACATAATATAGAAAATATAAAATAATGTAATTCCATTTACTTTTTCACATGGATATTCTATTATTCGAATAATCACATGAAATATTAATAGCCACTTTCATAATGATGGAATGCATGATGCCAGACTTTCATAACCACATAGTCATGGCCTTGTGCCAAGACTAAAAATAAGATTTTGTCAAGGCATTGTGCCAAGACACTAGTTTGTCGCATGAGACCTATCGATGCATCGAGGAGCTATAACGGGATCCACCCGTCACTTACTATGTCCAATTCATTCCTCATATGAAAAGTTTTAAACATAACATAAACATTCGTATTGAAACTAGCATACGAGATGTCAGTACTTTATCCATAAGCCATGAAAGGTATAAAAATAACACATCCATAGTCAAATGTAACTCATTCAATACAATATGGATGATTGTATTATAATATATTAACCTCAATAGAGAATAATGAAGTATATTGACCTAGATGGAAATAATCATCAAAACTATATGAGAGAAATATCCCCCTTTACATGAAAACATTTATAAGTATCGCTATTTATTAACGAGCCGTTTAAAATAGATTTTTGAATCAAAGTTTCCCATACCAATTTGAATATTTTAAAAGGAATTTTAATTTTAAAAAAATAATTTGCATATAAATTTAACCTTAAAACAATTTTTAAATCATGTTCATTAATGATAAAAATCTATAATAATTAATCATTAAAACATTTAAAATGAAATTTTTGTTAGTGTTTCTAACTAGATGAAAGATGCTTGAATAAAAATAATTGTGGTAATCAAAACATTATAATATAATGAGAATAAAGGGATTCTTGATATACTCTATCAATGTACAGTATATACACCATATAAAAGTGAATTGGTTCGTAATAACAAATAAGACTCAATGGAATGTAAGTTCAGATGAAATACCTTATAAAGGTTGTATCTTTAGTTTAAGGATAAATAAATGAAATAATTATGTGTGAAAAATATAAATAAACTCAATATTATTGGATATTAATTTTAATTCAATAAGAGAAAATTCACACATATTCTTGTAAATACAACACCAATGAATTGGATGCCTAACACAATGAATGGAGATTGAGTTAAAATTATTATTATCAGGTTCATATCGATGACTTGAGAATTTTTCAATATATTAATTATGTGTATAAAATGTATATCCATAGAAAGGGGAGTTGAAATTATTACACAAATAATAAATAGTGATTCCACACATAATCATGGAGTAAGATAATCATTTAATTATGTGTAAAACCCAATGAGTGGAAATCAAAACATGAAATTCCCTTACCAATTTGGTAACATAAGAAGCATACCCCAATGAAAGAATTATCATACAATGATGATGTAAATACCCATAAATTAAAATATATTACACAAGGAGTTCCATCATGGTCTGTACACACACACCACATGCAATAAATAAGTGGTGGACAATGGAAATCGCACGAAATTAAGCGTGAGATAAGAAACCCCTTACCTTGTACTTTTCATCAGTAGAGGGTAGGTTAACCTCTTGTATAATGGTTTAATAATTGTTATTAAATTATAAAATATCATTATGCATCAATATGATATCATATATGATCTTCTCATATTGATTTGTTAATGATATTTCAGTAGTATCATCATTTCGGGTGTTAACTGTTTCATTTTCCTTTATATGCTTTATTACGTAAGTATTATTTGTTATGGATAGGATGTATCTTATTAATATTCAGTATTATATTAAGTCTTTAAAAATTATTTTTAATCATAAAATGAAAATTAGTCTTGAATGGTTATGATGGGGAATTAATCTTATCTCGTTCGTGGAGACGGTAATCTGTATGTACACTCGAGCAACAATATCATTCTTTTGATATTAAAATTGTATATAATTGGATGGTATATGATATATACAGAATAATTATCACAGTATATTTATTATTTAAATCAATTATACATCATTATTATACCCATACAAATAATATAGTATTGAATAACAACTACACCACGACATGGAGACGGTAAGTCGTACGTACGCACGTGTGGTGACATGTCCTTCAAAAGATGGATAGAATAATGAATATGGTTGTAACATATTTATAATAACATAAAAGTATATATAAGATACTATAGTTATTATTTTTGAATGGAAACAACATGGAATGAAGGAGTGGAAGAAGAAAAGAACATGAAAGATGTGATGAAATATTTACCTCTTCTTCGGGTTTTTTTCTTTTTGATTTGAGCAAAAGGGATCCTTAGGTTGGCTTTCTGACTAAACTAATGCATCTAGGATTAAGGTAGGACAGTAGATAGGATATTGGGGAAGGGTTTGGCCGATCCAAATGTCCTAGAAGGTGTGAATTTTAGATATGGGGGAGTGCCCTTTTATAAGAGCGGTGAGAGGCACCTTAGGAAAAGATTGAAATGTTATTTTATAATAAAATAATTTTCAGTTTCTTATATATCCAAAATGATTTATTTCGAGGATAAAGTTGGAATAGGTCTAAAACCACTAAACCAATAGTTTTTAGACATTTTTGGGTCACTATATTAACCTTATATTTTAGATTTAACTCTTAGTTAATTAATTTGGCATTTACCGTGTCTCTTTGTATTTTTATATTATATGGTTTATAAACAAACTATAAACATCTAAGAGAACCCCAAGTAATTCATTAATGATATATCTATAATTATATAAGTTCATTGGACAATACTTATAATTTTATGGATATTATATCAATTAATAATATAATATTTGTTTTAAAATCTCTTTTATGTCAATTTTGACACTATTTAATAATTGATTTTTTTTAATCCTACCAACATTATTAATTCGAAATAAATTACATTAATCAATACGAACATGTCATATTAACCAATAAACATTGTGGATGGCATCAAAACGTTCAAATTATATTTATTTTAACATTTATAATACCATTTATTTGATTCGTTCATTAATAAAGAAAATATTGCATCATTATTGCGTCATGAAAAAATTTAATTATTAAATACCTAAAAATTATAAATAAAATACAATTATGTAGGAAATCTATTTATATTTCTAATGAAATTTTATAGTCGAAGAGATAAAAAATATAACCCTATCTAAAAATTAAATTACAAAAGGATATATGCCAATGTCATTTTTGTATTTACTTTAACTAAATTAATATAAAGTGTCATCATCACATACAAGTGGCTCCATGGGGTCCGAAAATCTACCCAATGATTTCCATGGTCAGACATGTATCATCCAATAGGGTTATGAAATGTTTTAGGGTAATTTAGTATTATCATAACATTATTTGTTTTCCCTTATTTAATGGATTTACCCTTTAACCATTGTAAATAAAATATTTACTGAAATAATTATTCAAAGTGTCTAAAAAACGTTACTTATTTTCAAAATTTAGACCACATGATTATTAATATGGAATCAATTTTTTTAAATTGAAAACAAAGAAGTGGTAGAAATTAATTTAATATTAATTCCTATTGTTAAAACATAAAATGTGTTTTTAAGAATTAATAACTATCAAAAGATTGACACTTGTTTATTTCCAGTTTCAATGTGAAATTATGTTCAATGAACAAAATTTTATTAAATTGTAAAAATATAATCTAATTATACTTTAAAACCACACAATAGTATAATTTATCACTATAAATTATTTTGATTAAAAAAAGTTGTTTTATATTAATGTTTAGTATTTATCACCATTCATCAAAAATTGAATGTTTTTAGAAAAATACTAAATATTCACCCTAAGCTAATTTTTATATTCTAAATACAAAAATGATGTCCAACATTAATAATAAAATTTAAAAAAATTCAAAAGGTGGTTATTACTATTCATAACAGCTACTTTGATTGGTCGTGGTGTGTTAGATTCTCGAAGTTGTGTACAATGAAACCTATTGCATTATTCAAAGGGAAAAGTACCGTGGAAACATGGGGTGTTACAAATATGGCCTTTAGGAATTTTATTAATGTTTTACGTATTCCAAACAAGTTATGTAACATCTATATATATAAATCTTGGGATGTTATATGACATATCTATAAAAATCAATCATCGAATCCCCAAAAACCATCCATATTAGATGATATAACTCTTATAGAGAGTTTCAATTCACCCCATCCACATAACAATGAAACTCCCGAGAGGTGAAATCTTAAAATATTATATCTATAGGAGAGAAAATGTGGTTGATAAATATGTTTCCCATATTTATCAGTCTAATTGAGTTAATCTTTCTTATGAATGAAAATAAGCTGCTAACGGAAAGAGATGGCCTTTAATCAGCTCATAAGTTTGGTCTCTAGAAAACATGGGACCCCATATCAAACAAAAAATTTGAATTCATGGGATACCTAATATCTCCTGATAGAATGTGACATTTATAACAATATTCCATTTCACCTAGACCGTAAAATAATATTTTAACACCAAATTTAGAAAATCGTAATGGTAGTCATTGTGGTATTCATCTATAGGAAAATCATGTCCACTTGGATGAGGGGGATTTTCACCACCACCTCCACACCAAGGATCATCAAACCCCATGAGGGTCCCAATTAAATTTATGCTAGCTCTGTACCAACCTCATCTCATAGGGATTGTGGAATTTTTATCTCATTCCCCACTCCATGAATCATCAGATCCTTTGAAATAGGTTCGGAGAATGTCATCAGTGGCCTTGAATCAACCCTAGCCCGCATGTTTGGAAGTATTTTCATAACCATAACAAAGGTAATTTGTATTTATTATTTTGAGATGTCAATACCAGTGTTCAGTATTCTATTCATTCCTACCACCACGAACCACCCCCTTTATTTGGTTCCTTCTTGAAAATCCTGATTAGAAACATACCCAGGGTCCCAAATACAAATCCAAGTCTATGGGAAAATATAGAAAAGATAATCAATCCCTAAAGGGGTTAAAATAAAATTTTACCCAATAAAATAAATTGATATATATAGGACCACCATTAAACTCTTGACATCAAAATTAATGATACAAAATATCAGAATTATAGATAGAGTAATGGCGTGACTACTCTGACCTAGAATTCCTCGATGAATGTCAGCACCCTTAATCTCGAAATGATGTAAACAAAGATGGAAATAAAGAGGGGTGATATTTTTAAGTAGTTCCACGATAGGTAGGTGATAATTATATAAAAACTGAGCCACATGTACATTGAATTAGAGTGGGAACCAATACCTATCACCTCCAAATGATTATTTACAACCTTTTATACAGAATTCCTACATGGATAAGGGATGGGTGGGTCTAAATAATACTCCCTGGTTATAAGGGATAAATTAAAATCCATATATAAATGATAAGCACAATAGTAGAGTCATATACAATACCTTAGATAACTCAATAAAAAATTAATCAACCAAAATATCCCCATCTGATATCATATGTAAGAAGAAAAATGCTTCCCTCCTCTACCTATATGGGTTTAATTTGAGCATCATGATAGTTTTGGATCCTAAAAATTGTCTATATAAACTATGAAGTTGAGAATGATCATAATTTTACTCCCTTATAGATAAATCATTTTCTGTATTATGGTAGTCATATGAACCTTCCATGGCTGGAAAATCATTTAGACTTTAATTTAGGAAATCAACATCATGTCATACCCACTACACATGAATAGAAATTGTTACAGAAATCGAATACCTCCACAACTCTTAAACACTATCAATTCTCTAGCATCTTGTATATAATATTGGTAGGGGTAGTGATCCATTCTGAAACCCATAAAGATCCCATATCCTAAATTAGTGGATAAAACAAATCCTTTATCAATTTTTTTAAATTCAATCTTAACTAACATGGATATAACTAGATTCCTGGAATAGCATTGCCCATATTTCATGTAATTATGTGTCCATATAATGTGCAATAGATACTATAAAGAGGAAAAAAACTAAGATTATTTTTACTAAATATTGTGGTTCCAACGTTTTATGGGTACAACAACCTTCCCATAGGATTTGTTGTGGGTTGGGAAGACCTTATTCAATAAATACATTATCAATTCTTCTTTACTCTATGAAATAAAACAATCATTGATCTCTTAAAATGTAAGAAATGCTAAAATTACAGAGTCTATCACTTCATCGCTATATGTAGTGGTATGATGTACTCATTCAGTATCCCACTCTCAAAAAAATAGTTTATAGAAATCTAAGATAAAAACCAGAGAGTGTTCAATAAATTCCATATATCCTAATGAAATACCCATGTAGATTTTGTGAGTTCATATACATTGACCACTGTCTAGAAGAATCCATTTGGATAACTAGGACAAAACCTCAACCCATTTTCATGATATAAGATAAATGGTATGGTAGAGGAGAGACCATTGTAGTAAGCTTACAATTAGTAGTGGTTCCCAATGGATCACCAATGTATTCCCTAAATCATCTAGCACCTACAATATCGTAGTACCATAAAAAATCCCTCTACTAGAGTTAATGAGTGATTATGTGTATCTATGTTTTGAAGAGTGGTTGAACAAAGTATATTCAATCTAAAATGAACATGTTCTAGGTTATTCCCTCACATACATGGAAAAAACATCCTCAAGAAACTGATGCCTAGAAAACCCAGTGAAGTCAGCCTCATTGACTACCCTGAATATTTACCATTTCATTAGAGTTCAAGTTACATCATTACAAACATATTTTTTATAAAATAACTCATATTAGGAATCATTTATTATGGATCAGTGATGATGGGAAAATACCGATAATAGGTAACCTATGTGACTACCACCCAACTAGATGTAGAGAGTGATAGATAGGAAGTTCAAACATGGCATGAAGATATGTTTAAAAAAATTAGGACTCAGATGATAGGTGACCAAGCTCATGCCTACCCTAATGAATTGTTTTATAAACATGTCATGATTCTATCGTAGAGGGATACACTATTTGATCTACCTTCCGGAGGAAAAAAATCATTCAAATAAATGAAATTCATAATAAAAAGAGTCATATGCAATATTCACAATCAATATTATTCTTATAGATTTCATTCCTTCTGCTATAAAATAATGGGAACTACCCCACCAAATGGAATCCTCATCATATGAAGGCATTATTATAGGTTTTGTTAATGTTATTCACTTACCAAATCCCTTTTTCCAATGATGAATACATCCATGTGTTTAAGTTACCATTACTAAGAAAGGGAGATAGTGGATGAGGTCATTTAAGAAGATGGTAGAAGGGATGTTTTTGTTATAATATAACCCAATATTCTAGTCATATACCATTAAAATCTATATATGAATCTGAGACCCATGTTATGGACCTTCTTCAAGGAAAATTTAAGCAGCAAATTTCCTTATATACCTTCAATAGTATTTCATAACTAATTTTTTTAGATGACTGGTTTGTAGGGTACTACTGTCTGATCATCCTAAAAATAGGGGAAGTCTATAATGAAATACATCATTTAAAATAGATTCCCTTTTGAGCAGTATACAAACATCAGGTCCATCTACCTCTAATAATTCATCTCATAGATGATTTCCTAGGATTAACCTACCCTGGGAAGTAAAAGCCTCGAGAATAGAAATATGAAATTCAAAAATAGTTGGTGGTTTTCTAAAAAAACTCACATTAATGGTTTCTCTTGGGCTTCTAAAATATTTCAGAAATTAATTAACAGAGGCACTACATTTCCCTAATGATTATTCGATATAACTAACTAAAAATGAGGTTTATCTAATAAAAATTACACCAAAATAAATTCAATGAACTATCTCATTCATGGATAAAGATCAGGAAGATTAAATCCAAGGATATATTAGACCCTTGTATTTTTCATATTTCCATACAATTCTAATCTATAATGTTTTTGGTAGACAATGGTTTCGAGATCAAACTCATCCCACTCTAGACCCTCTAAAATTTTCAATATAGTGAGGATGATATGTCTTCAATGGACATGACTATTCAAGGGTTTTACAGAAGTAAACAAAATTCCCCTCTAAAAGATCAATCTAAAAAATCAATTTGGGTACATAAATTATAATTCTAAGATCATTGTTATTCAGTAATACAAAACATACAATTTCCTTCTTGGAAGACATTATCTTCATAGACATGTGGAAATTCAATCAATGATTAAAATACCAAAACAATGGAAATTACAGCATACTGCATAGTGAAACTAACCTTTGAATATATTGGATCCATATAGTATGGGGCATACTTCTTAAATTTTTTGGGAAAGAAACACAAGGTGGAGGGTGAAATATAGGTTTTCTCTTCTAATTTCTTGGGAACCACTCCTACAAATCCTTGGAGTATTCCCAGTAGTGATTATATACGTCCAATTGAAATTATTATGGAAGTATACACAATATTAATTATCATTTTCTAATTGAAAACGTCACTGTCCTACATGGATATGATAATTATCACTCCAATTGTAGTGGTTTCATTAAAGGATAACTATAATTGGGAACTATCAGGATCCTTAAATTCCTTTCGGTAGTAGTAATAAATAAAAATGCCACTAAATAATTACCTACAAAGGTGGATGTACACACCTCTAATAAAACTAGTAGAAGCATAAGGGAATGTGATAATAACCTAATACACCCCATCCCCCCCACACACACACAATGACATCGGTTGTTAAGAATTTCAATTTCTCTCCTTGATGAATCTCATACACTAAAATAAAAAAATATACCCCCAATTAATCCACCATGTTTGAGGATTCCCTCACATACACAGAGCAGGACGGGGAATATGATGTCCATTGGAGATCCCCCTAGTATTTTAGAAAGGCATCTTGACCTCCATACATAATATTTGGTGGGAGAAACGTGGACTAGAATATGCCTGATAGAATATTTTGATCAACGCTTCCATGCCAGTCATTGAAAATTTAATTTTTATTTCCTTCTAAAGTAATATTGATATGTGCTCTATGGAAATCATAAATATATTACCGTGATGAACCTTGATGTGGCTACCCATCATCATTTCTTTCTAGATATAATCTAGCGATTCTTGATACAATCTTGAAAAATGTAACCTTCTCATGCTATCAAGGGAGAATCTAAAGTTGTAAAATTGATCAAATCCATCTTCATCTGAGAAGTTTAGTACATCAAAAATAATGACAACATCATTCATATTATGAAATAGAATGATCAAATTAGGGTCTGCATCGGTTATAGATGTTGGGTCGGAGAAAAACGGGAAGGATGGCAAGAGGGGGAGGTGAATTGCCTTTTAAAAAATGATTAAAAAATTAAAATCAAAGTGAAATCAAAGTATATGCAGCGGAAAATAAAGGAGGCAATCACACGAGAAATTGTTAACGGAGTTCGGCCAAAACCCGGCCTACGTCTCCGCTCCCAAATCAACCGTTGAGAGATTCCTACCGCTTTCTTTTCAATGGTTTTAGCAAGAAACCCACTTGGATTTGAGGTAGCACTAGGACCTATTACAGCTTGCTTTTGATGGTTGAGCAAGAACCCACTTGCTTTTAATGGTTTAGCAAGAACCCACTATCCTTCTAACAGGTGAAGGATAGCTCACCTATGTCTCAAGCTATTTAAAGGAAAGCTTGACAACCTTTTCACACCTTAATGGTGATGTGAAACCCAAAAGAAAGAGGGGATGAGAAAAGTTTGGGGTTTGTAGGCACAAACCCAATTTTAAGCTCAAAATATATAAAACAATAAAAACCGTATTTGAGGAAGGCTTGGGCGCCTTTGATTGATTGGAGATGTTGAAGTCCGCTTCCAAGCTTCTTTGAAGGAGCTCCATGGATGTGGAAATTGTTGGAGCAAGGTGGGTTCCTTGAAGGAAGTCCGCCGGAGGTTGGCCAATTGATGGAAAATGTGTACGGTGGCTTTGTATATGATCCGTGTGGTGTCCGGGGCTTCCTTGGCCTTTATTTATAGGCATGGAACCCTTGGGGAGTCTTCGGAGCCGTTGTAAAGGGCCTCGGAGCCGTTGGAGGCCAAAAGAGGGTTGACTGGTCAAAGCCAATGGCTAGTTTAACTGGGCTACCGGCTGGCCGGTGCAGGGCCATCGGCTGGCCGGTGCCTTGGATGTTGAGAAGCCCTTCTGCCCAGGCAGCACCGGCTGACCGGTACCAGAGCCACCGGCTGGCCGGTGGGCAGACAGTAGCTACCACTGTTTGCCTGGAGGCCACCGGCTGGCCGGTGGTCAAACCACCGGCTGACCGGTGGAACCTGGCAGTGGGCAATGCCTCTGCCAGGTCCACCGGCTGGCCGGTGCTATCACACCGGTTGGCCGGTGGACTGCAATTCAGTCCACTTTGAGATTCTTTCTTGGGCCAACTTCTTGGAAACCTTGTGCCTATCATTCAAAAACACTTCAAACAATATTAGACAAATAAGAAAGCGATTGTGATCATGAAAATTAAACCACGAGGGGATACGAGAGGTACAACAATCTCCCCCTATTTTGATGATCACAATCACCAAAACAATTAATGTAAAATACTGAAATTGAAAGGAAAATTTGAAAATAAATCAAAGCATGATAGAAAAAATTCTCCCCCAATCAATCAAGAAATTTCTCCCCCTTTGTGATTATCAAAATAGTGTGGGGAATAAAAATTTGATTGAGGGAAAATTGAAAATCAAGATCAATTGGAATTTTTGAAAATTGAATTGAAAAATTTGAATAACAGTTTGAATTGAAAGTTTTGAATAAAATTTTGAAATGAGAATTTGAAGTTGAAGAAATTTGAAATGAAAGTTTGAATTGAAAGTTTAAATTAAAAAAGTGAATTGAAAGTTTTGAAATTGAATGATTGAATAACAGTTTGAATTGAAAGTTTGAAAACAAAGAAAAGGTTTTGAAAATTCTCCCCCTAAATAAAACAAAAAATCATCGGGGAACGGGTTTTGGAACCGAAACTAATTTTGGCCCGGAGAGACTTGCCAAAAGAGATTTTTCAATCCAAATTTGTTTCATGGCGGGTCTTCTCCTATAAAACTCGTCCGAATAAAAAAAAGATTTGGGTTGACCGTACCGGGCATTTTTGCAATCACACTCATAAATGAGGTGCCCAGGTTTTTTACAATAATTGCAAAATTTATAACTAGAGCTCCCCCTTACAAAAACAGTGGGTGCATGGGAGGAGGAGGCTTGGTTGGTATAGCCAAGTCCTTGACTGGTCCTAGAAACTCTTTGAGAACCCAATAATTTGGTCAAATTTTGTTCACCTTGGGTGAACTTGGCTAAGGATTCTCTAAGGTCCTTGATGGTTGATTCCAAAGAATCAACATTTGGGAAATTTTGGATTTTTAGGGAGAGTTCCTCCTTCTCTTTGAGAAGTTGGTCTTTTTCGGAGGAAAGCTTTTTGAAATTCTTTTTCAAAGCAATGAATTTTGACGAGATTTCGTGAAAACCATTTTCTAATTGGTCTCGCACATGTTGGAGTTCTTCATAAGACAAATGATTGAAAGAATTTGAAGAACTAGAGGAGGAAGGAGAGGAAGAGGATGATGATACCTCATGTTTTGCCATTAGGAATTTTGTACCTTGGTCGCTTGAGGAGGAGGAGGAGGAGGATGAGGTGTCACTCCATGTCGCCTTGAGGACCTTTTTCTTTCCTTTTTCCTTTTGCGTGGCCCGTTTTTTGTTGAGTGGGCAATCGGGCTTGTAATGGCCCTTTTCGCAGCACCCATAGCATTTTACCTTGGGCTCGGATTTTTCGGTGGGTTCTTGCTTTCGGTGCTTGCGGGATTTCTTCTTCTTGTGCTTCTTCATAAACTTGTGCATTTGGCGGGCGAGATTCTCCATTTCCGAGTCGCCGCTTGAAGATGAAGTAGATGAGGAAGATGAGGAGGAGCTTACTTCTTTTTGTACCTTGAGGGCAATATTCTTTGGTGTCTTGATTGGTGTGCCCTCCTTTTGAGCTTGCCTCCTCATCGTGATCTCGTAGGTCATTAGGGATCCAATGAGCTCCTCGACCGGCATGTTCTTTACATCCTTATCTTCTTGGATAGCCGTCACCTTAGGTGCCCATGAGCTCGGAAGGACCCATAGAATCTTCTTGACCATTGCTTCAGCTGAAACATCATCACCAAGAGATTTTCTACCATTGCAAACGTCAGTGAAGCGTGTAAACATTTCAGAAATAGACTCATTTGGATGCATTGAAAAAGATTCAAAGTCTTGTCTATACATGTCTAATCTAGTATCTTTGACTTTATTAGTGCCTTCATGGGTCACTTCTAAAAGCTTCCAAATTTCATGTGAAGATGAGCAAGTAGAAACATGATTAAATTTATTTCTATCTAACCCGCAATGAAGAGCATTCATGGCTTTGCCATCAAGCTAAAAATTATTAATATCGGCGGGGGTCCATTTGGATTCGTCGGGGGAAGACAAAGAATAACCTTGCATGACAATTTTGTAAATAGGATATCCTATGCTTCTTAAAAAAGTGGTCATGCGGGTTTTCCAATAATTATAGTCGGTCCCATCAAAAAATGGAGCCTGACCCAATGAGTAGCCCTCGGGGGCGAAAGAGGTAGATGCCATCAAAAAAAATCTTTAATTTGAAACCGGTTAGGGAATTATTCAAATACTCCCTCTGATACCAATTTTTGGATCGGAGAAAAACGGGAAGGATGGCAAGAGGGGTGGTGAATTGCCTTTTAAAAAATGATTAACAAATTAAAATCAAAGTGAAATCAAAGTATATGCAGCGGAAAATAAAGGAGGCAATCACACAAGAAATTGTTAACGGAGTTCGGCCAAAACCCGGCCTACGTCTCCGCTCCCAACTCAACCGTTGAGAGATTCCTACCGCTTGCTTTTCAATGGTTTTAGCAAGAAACCCACTAGGCTTTGAGGTAGCACTAGGACCTATTACAGCTTGCTTTTGATGGTTGAGCAAGAACCCACTTCTTTTAATGGTTTAGCAAGAACCCACTGTCTTTCTTACAGGTGAAGGATAGCTCACCTATGTCTCAAAATATTTAAAGGAAAGCTTGACAACCTTTTGACACCTTAATGGTGATGTGAAACCCAAAAGAAAGAGGGGATGAGAAAAGTTTGGGGTTTGTAGGCACAAACCCAATCTTAAGCTCAAAATATATAAAACAATAAAAACCGTATTTGAGGAAGGCTTGGGCGCCTTTGATTGATTGGAGATGTTGAAGGCCGCTTCCAAGCTTCTTTGAAGGAGATCCATGGATGTGGAAGTTGTTGGAGCAAGGTGGGTTCCTTGAAGGAAGTCCGCCGGAGGTTGGCCAATTGATGGAAAATGTGTACGGTGGCTTTGTATATGATCTGTGTGGTGTCCGGGGCTTCCTTGGCCTTTATTTATAGGCATGGAACCCTTGGGGAGTCTTCGGAGCCGTTGTAAAGGGCCTCGGAGCCGTTGGAGGCCAAAAGAGGGTTGACTGGTCAAAGCCAACAGCTAGTTTGACTGGGCTACCGGCTGGCCGGTGCAGGGCCACCGGCTGGCCGGTGCCTTGGATGTTGAGAAGCCCTTCTGCCCAGGCAGCACCGGCTGACCGGTGCCGGAGCCACCGGCTGGCCGGTGGGCAGACAGTAGCTACCACTGTTTGCCTGGATGCCACCGGCTGGCCGGTGGTCAAGCCACCGGCTGACCGGTGGAACCTGGCAGTGGGAAATGCCTCTGCCAGGTCCACCGGCTAGCCGGTGCTATCACACCGGTTGGCCGGTGGACTGCACTTCAGTCCACTTTGAGATTCTTTCTTGGGCCAACTTCTTGGCAACCTTGTGCCTATCATTCAAAAACACTTCAAACAATATTAGACAAATAAGAATGTGATTGTGATCATGAAAATTAAACCACGAGGGGATACGAGAGGTACAACAATAGAGACCTTAATCCTCACATCTTGAAGGATGGTTTCCAAGTACCAATCATACAAATTTTGATCGATTCAACTACTAGAAACCATGCCCTTTCTAATATGGATTGGTATTCACTCTATAATAAGAGAATCATGGAACCCCATGATGAGTAAGTCATGGACATTAGAGAATCTCAATGAATATTTTACAAAAAAGTCATTCCCTTTGGATTAAAGAATGATCTCACCACTTATTAACGTGACATGCCTCATATCATGATTCCCTTCTTGGAATTGATCATGGGGTTGTATATCTAGGCCCTAGTGGTTAAATATTGATAGTGTCTTGATCACCTCATTGGTACTCAAAAATTCGTCGAAAAATAGAAGAATCGTAGTTTGAATATATTCCCTCTAATGCGGGATTCTTGATTAAAAATGTGAAATTCCTTATATTTTTGGTATTCCACCATGGAATTGAGATTGACCCTAAAAATACCAGTGAAATAATATAAATTACACCTCTCCAAAATCATAATGAATTAAGGGGGTTCCAATAGGAAATTTCTTATATTATGTGATTCATATAAAATAAGCCTCTAAAAATTCTCCCCTACACCATTTTAATTTGGAAATGAGTCCCCTGCCTATGGGATGAGAACATCCTAAAAAAATTCGAGAATCATAAGTAGTACATTATTCATCCAATAATAATTATTATGCAAGTAAAAAATCCATATATCTTATACATGACTGTTGTGGAATTATTTCAACATTCAAACATAAAATGTAAAAATAATATAGGGATTGAAAAATCCAGGTATTTCATCGAAACCACAATAGATACTGATACATGATATTATGATATCAAGAATAATTTCCTCAAACTGATTTTCATAGTTCTAATGTTGATGAATTACTTGTAGTGTAAAAATTTCAATTTGATCTCTCATATTGGCGTATTCAATATAATCATGCATGAATTATATTAAGAAGGTGTTCAGACTAATGGGTGGTTATTATGAAATATTTTTACATTCAACTCATGTCATAGAATTAAATCAAATTCATTTTGCTGGATGATTTCCGGAAAAAAATCCTTCACTAAAATGAATGTTAATAGACAATGAACATTCAAAAGAATAATAATTTTATACACATGAAACTCCCCAAAAATGGGAGATTTATTTTGTTGGTGCTTCTTAAAGTCCAGGTGTTGTGGAAAAAGGAAGACTTGAAGCACAACTGGGTTCTCTTAAGAATTGTTTTTTATTTAATATATACATAAATTATTCCTTATTCTTTATTTGAATCTGAGGTCTACACTAATAATGATGTGGTGTACAAATCCCAAACTATAGGATTGGATCTAGCCTTATAGATATATATTGACTACATGATTGTCAATGGTGATTCAAAGATGGTGATAAAACATATCGATAGATAATATTTTAGTAGGATAAAAGAATTGTCCCCCTCATCATTTATGTCACATGCTTGATGGAGGGTATCCCAAATTAAACAATATATCATCATGTCCCAAGACCATAGAATGCTAATGCTAATATATAAGACAATGCAGCAATAGCCATGGATGATCTCGATTAAGATGAGTTATTTTTTCTAATCACACAATAAATGGTAGTCTAACCCTTCATTCTCTGTAACATATAATAAATTAATTAGATTAATGCAGCCTTAGAGTATGATTATATGATATTAACCCTACGATGGATGGATCCATTAATAGATTGGCCCCAAAATGGGACCCTCTAAATAGATTGATCTGAAAGCTAACAAATTGGAGTCCATGTAGAGAATATCACCATTCTTCATATTTCAAAATATCATAAATCACTACATAGATGTGGATTCGATGTATTCCTCCTTATATGCATTGAAGAATGAGAAAATTATTCCATCATGTAGGAATTCCATGTACTATTGTGGTTCACACCAATTAGAAACTAGGATCTCCAAAAAAATTATGGGGATCAGTTACTACTATTAAAAGATGATACAAGCGAGTATAGAGTTTACCAAGAAGTTTAATGCATGTATAATTCGTCATAAATTCATCCATCATCACCAATAATTACGTCATATACATATGTATTCCAGACCATTTTCCATATGGAGAACTCACATCATGGGTTCAAATACCAGAACTACATCCTAATTGTTTAAGTACTTCCTTACCCTTACTAACAACTTTTCAAAATGGAATAACGTTTTACCCCAAACAGAATTCATGAAAAAGGTTATCATAAACTTCAGAAGTCCAATATTATCATCATATATGGTTTACCTCACATGATATTGGTGGGAAATAACACAAACCTCTTGTTCTTATGGGTTGAAGATTACATATCCAGATAATGATATCTTGTATAACCATTTGAATCGATGTCATTCTGTGAAAAATAGATTGATATAGGCCGTTAAAAAGACTACATTGAACATACCTCAAAAATTGGAATACAAGGCCATGAATTTTTATCCCAATAAACTTATGCCCGACTTATTGGCCTATCGTACCACAACTAGATCTTCTAAAAATGTGGCCCCAAACATTCTAGTTTATAGAAGAATGTTAAAATTTATATTAAATTTCTGGTTTCCCTCACAATGAATAGTAATCCATGAACATATCTCAAATGATTAAAAATAAAAATAGTGGTTGGATTAGTTTGAATGATGTGACTATAAAAGGAAATGCACACTGCATAACATTAATGTCCAGCAGAATCAAATTGTTTGATCCATTATTACAAATATCTACCACTACACTTTCTAAAAATGGGAACATGTAATTGTTTGTAGAATACTAATGGTACCCTAGAATAAACCCCCAATTATTGAACTTAAGTAGGAATGGCCTTAAAAAATAAACATAGTCTACTCCAATGGGGCCTACTCATTGACCCAAATTTGTAGGGAATCCACCACCACCCCAACCAACATGATGTTTCTTAAGAAATACATTGTGTAAATGAAACTATAAGTGAAATTTTTTTGATGTAAGACATTAAACTTAAATTCATCTCTACGTCTTGATAGTAGGACATTATACTATAAATCATCTATATGTCCTTACAATAATACATTAAATTGTGTATTAGTTACATTAAAATACCACCTGACATCACAATACACATAATTCATCCTCAACACATGATGTTAAACTAAATGATTCACATCATATTCACAGAATGTGAAACTATAGATTATTTAATCCCCTTGTGGTTTATACCGATTCATCTTAATAATGAGAAAGATCTACAAAAATAATATCACAACCATGGGTTTTACAGCTCCTGCTATGTCTTTCCCACAACACCATAGGAGAATAATTTAATCTCACTAAACCCTAACTCGGAAACCATCTCCATCAGTTTTACTTCTTCCACAATCAAATAAATTACTTCATTACTACTTCACTTTACATGTGATGGATTTATTAAGATGTGGATTAAATGATGTTACCCTATCCCTATGTGAATTTCAAGTCCACATTAGGAATATTATATAAGAAATATGAATTTCATTATTCTTATTACTATAGGATACATATTGATGCCTAGTTCTTAGATCATGGGAACAATTGGAATGTTAGTGAAAATAGAAATTTCCATCACCATATTTATGTTTCAGACCATCTTATTGAATTTTACGAATAAGAACTATGTGTGGATTTATTCCAATTGTCATTGGATATATAGTAAGTCCAAAATCTGAAGTCATAGGACCAACTTTAATATAAGGGTAAAAAATACCCACTCATTGAAAATGTTCTAGGCATGTGTCGTGGGATTTCATTTTTAGAATTATGTGTGGCTTGATTTATATAACCAAAGGACATATAGTGACACTCATGAATCCAATAATTGTCCAATCTATGAGAAAAAATAACCCCTATTAGTGTATGGGTAACAACTATAAATATAATGTTTATATATAATAACTATTTGTGGAAAGATTATTATTACAGCTATATATGTAGTGATTTCTCGATTTCAAATCATGCTTCCAGGAGTAATATAAATTGGAAAAGAGGGGAAAATTACCTCCACTATATATAATAATCATTCCTTTACTAGGATATTTCATAGGAAATACATGTTTCTTCATTCTTGTTACTTCTGGATTCATAGTTATTCATGGATTTTAAATCTGAGGACTTGATGTGATATAAATAAATTTTCCCTTCCCTCATCAATCGATCACACCTATGCATGAGATTCTCTTATAATAAATTTGTGTTTCATGACTCAGGTTTCTGTAGGATATGAAGTGATGTATTTATCCTATATCCTAACCTTGATACTAATATATAATGGAGAATATTTCATCCTCCAAACATATGGGTTAAACCTATATAAAATGTTTCCCTTACAAGTACTATGTGTGTATTGAATCCTTTTACCTAAGAATAAATAGTGATGCATGGATCATCTATTTTTGATCCATCCATGAATTTTCATCCCTCATAACCATGTCCCTCCTTGGGAATAAAATATATGTAGAGATTCCATTCCACATTAAAATTTTATCAACACAAAAAATGTTCCCCTTCAATGCACTCTTATGTAGTGTAATTGACATTCTTATTTCATCTTCATTCTCACACTGAGCATTACTCATGTGATATTATATAATGTCTCCCTTATCACCCCATGAAATTCTATAATGGTGTTATGGTAATCCAACCAATCATAAAAAAACATCCATGGTATATTTTTTTATGAAATGGTTTCTTTAATCCATTTTCCGCCATTTCTAATTAAGACTAATAATCTCTTAGTGATTTATGCTTTCATATTCCAATTCCGCATGGTAAGTCTCTTAATTTTATACAGCATAGGACATCATCACATAACCATAAACTAATGGACACAAACTTCATAGTCACATTACATTTAACTACATGACATATAAGAACCTATCCTTAAACATTACATAATCTTGAGTTAAATCATGAAATCCCATTACGGATATTTTTAGTTTTATAGTTTTATAGAATTTGGACATAACTATTACATATCAACGTGAATATTACTTGCAGATGCTACTACTCAGTAACCATTGTTTTCATAAAATAAAAACTCTTAAAAAGATACATCTCTAGTTCCGTGTTTTAGACAACATGGCTTTTCATTAATCCCATCTTTGACCGTTATTCATCATTAAGTCATGTGGAAAACATTTCAAAAAAAACATGGGATTAACATTAAAATCTATGTAAGTGTTATAAAATAAGTAAAGAAAACATTATCCCATCAATAAATACAAGTAAATGAAACCCTACTTTTCAATGATAAGATACCTAATAAAATCATAAGATTTATGAATAACACATAGAACTCATAAATCATAAAGATAACTTGTTCCATACATAAAATATTGACATTGTAGTTTTCACAAATACATAGGGAATTACTTTGGAATACCCATCACATTATATTCCCTAAATATTTTAGGAGAAACATTGACATTTACCTCATTTACATTACCCAATGCATTCGAGAGCTATCTCGGGCTCACCTGCACTGGGTTTATCATAGAACCACCTGTATACATAAACAATGCCCAATAACCATTACATATTTGTAACACATAAAACATGCATAAAGGAAAGATAACATTTACATATTGCAATCACAATATGTCATTTCACGATATTGACAGAATCAATTATTTATCAAACCATCATTAAAACCATTTAAGACATTTAATAAATTGATTTTTAAATCAAGGTGTCCCATACCAATTTGAAACTTTAAAAGGAATTAAACTTTTAAATAATTAATGTTCATATAAATAAATCCTTAAAAACATTTTGAAATTAGGGACATTAATGTGATATATCGTGAAGAATAAATATTTAAAACAATTAAAATGATGTTTTAGATCAAGTGTCTCGTAATATTTAAGAATCTATTGAATAAACATAATTAAACAATAAAATTAAAAAAAACTTATAATATCATGAGAATAAGGACATTCATGATATAATATTTCAATGTTCAGTATATACACCATATAAAATTGAATTTGTTTATAACAAAAAATAAGTCTCAATGGAATATAAATTGAGAAAAGACCCTTATAAAGATCATATGCTAAGATTAACGATAAATCAATCACATAATTATATGTGAAAAAGAAGAATACACCCAATATAATTGGATATTATGTGTAAAACCATCAGAGGTAATTCACACATATTCATAGGATGACGTAATCAAGAAGTAAATGTTCAACCCAAATGAATTGAAATTGGTTTAAGATGTTCCTGTACAAAACTTTGACAGTATAATGGTGTCACTTACAATTTTAGAAAAAGAGTTGATGAGAGAAAAAATTGTATCTCATCACTTGGAGATAATACTTACATCAATAAGGATATATAAGAACATATCCCAACATAATAATATTTAAATTAAAATACAAATCAAAAATATAAGTCTTGTAAAAAGATGAGGGTGAAAGTTTCCCTTACAAATATTGTAACATACAAAAGATACACCTCATGAAAGTAGGATCATACAATGAAGATTTAAATACCCATAAATTAATTTATGATGCACATTTAGTACAATCATGGTATTTTCATACACAACATAATGTAAATAGTGACAAAAATATCATGAATCTTAAGAGAATAAAAGTGAGATAAAAACCATTTACCACATTGTAATCAATCGAGTCATATGACCAAAAGAAGATATCTACCAATTGAATCATAGAATACCATGAATATAAATTGAATCATTATAATTATATAAAATGGAATTACAAAATACACCACATGAATGATATAAGTGGCCAACAATAGAATTCTCATTGAATTAAATGTATGATAAGAACCCCTTAGCTCGTGTCTGACTTCAACCGTTCGTTCTTTAATACAATAAATAATAAACTAAAGTTAATTTATAATTTCTTAAGAACCTTTTTAATTTTTTTATTTCCTTTTATATCTCTTATTACCATCTTATAAACATTATTTAATCATTTAAGTTAATAATGGTAAATTTTTTGATATTTGGTGCTTGAGTCAAAAATGAACTTATACATACAAGTTGCTTATGTGGTCAAAATTCCATTATCTCCATAATGATATTCAAGATTTAGATATAATATATATCATATATATCCAGTATATATATATATATATATTTGTGTGTGTGTGTGTGTGTGTAACAATACATAACATTTGGAGATAAGAAATGAAATGCACCATTCATGGAGACAGTATGTCGTACGTACGCATGAACACTACATTCATTTATATTTCATATTTAATGGTATTAGAACTTATTTATACATAGGTATATTATAATTACAGAATAATATCATATATAATTTTAGTAACTCCATCCTTTATATGTTTCATTTATGTCATGAAAGAGTCATATCACTTTGAGGAGGCGGTAGTCCGCACTTCCTTAAATGAAATTATCCTGTTTACCCATAATAGAAACCATAGAGGTATTATCTAAATGAAAAATACAGAAACAATATGTTCTTTACCCATTAGATGGAGGTTTTTGTAAGTTTAGTTCAGATCCGTATCATAAAAAACTAGTATATTGATTATTATGATTTTTTATGAAATAAATTAATAAAAATAGTTTATGGTGTTGGATAAGTAAAAGAAAAGAAAAGAACTTAGGAAAAAATGTTACCTTTATATCGAGTAACTCTCTTTTTTGAACCAAAAAAGATTACATGACTGCATTATAGATAACGTAATGCTTTTATGTGGAAGAGTGGTATATAATAAGCTTTATTGGGATGATTTTGGGAGAGCCATGGGGCTTGAGAAGTATGAGGAATGGGTTAGAAGTGGTGTCCTTTTATAATGGGGAGGAGGGGCTCTTTAAGAAAGTTTAAAAAAGTATTTTATTATAAACTTATCTTTAGTTTCAAAAGGTCCAAAACTCATTAAAGAATAATATAACATGACTCGTGTTCTAAATAAAATCATACTATAAGAATAAGATAGATTTTGTATATTTTTTAAATATTTATAATCTTATTTATTTAAATCATTCATTAATGAGGTATAAACTACATCATAATCATGTCATAAATAATTTTATTTATTTAATGTATAAAAATAATAAATAAAATACCATGATGTAGGAAATATATTTATCTTTCAAATGAATATTTATAATCTAATAGATAAGATATATAACCCCATATAAATATTGATTTACTAAAAGATTTTTTTATGTCATTTTTGACATTACTTTAAGTTATTTAAAATAATGTTTAATTATCACTCCCAAGTGTCTCCATTGGGTTCCATAATCGACCCAAGGATTCCCATTGAAAGATATATATCAACCTATAGTATTAGAATACTTGTTCGGGTAATTTAGTATTATTATAATATTATTTTTTTAACCTAATTTACCAGATTTATCCTTTGACCATGGTAAATAAAATATTCACCGAAGTAAATATTTAAAAAGTATAAAAAATAAAGGTTACCTATTTACATAATTTGGTCCTACTAATTCAAAATATTTAATCCATTATTCTAAATTCAAATCATAGAATTCATAGAAATTAATTTAAAATTAATTCTTAGACTCAAACCAAAAAAGCATGTTTTTAAGAAATAAAAACTATCAAAGTATTGACACTTGTTTATGTCCAATTTCATAGTGAAATTACTTATGATTACCAACATTGGATTAAATGGTAAAAACATAATCTACATACACTTTAAGACTAATTTAAAAGATAATCTAAACATATAAATAAATTATATTAAAATGATGCTTTGAATTAATATACAATACTTCTCACTATTCATTTAAAAATGATCATTATCAGAAAAATACCAAAATTTCATCAAAAGTGAAATTTGATTTCCTGATTCTAAATAAGAATATCATTTTGTAAAATATAAAAAATAAAAGTAAAAAAACTATATTTAAAATGGGTTCTCCCTTAAATGGTGGTAAATCTACCTTCTAAATAATATTAGATTATTTGGGTTTAAAATTGAATTCATTCACATTTTATGTTGCTAACTTTTATTGGATTAATGTAAAAAAATTTAACAATCATATATAATAATATTTTAGTTAGTTTTATTAATTCCTTCCAATACAATGGCTAGGTGTTAACTTCCATTTAAAATAACATTATTATTTTTTTAGTGTGAAACGTAAGACTTCAAAGAAACCCGTTGTTGCGTATTGGGTACGCCATTGATCATAGCATCCCCTTTAAAGAAAAATTAATATTTAATTAAAAATTATTAATAAATTTGAAATTTTGTTATTCATTAATTACCTAGGATCTTACATGCTTCCATAATTTTGGAAATTACATCCTCACAATTTTAAAATTGGTCTCAAAATCTTTATTAGAAGCCCTAAAATGAAAGATTCAATAGAACTATAACATTATAAGAAATAATGAGATGAAAAAAGGTCAACCAAGAAAAAAGATACTAGGATTCCATGATAAAATGTATATGTAGGAGAAAACAGACCATCATGTTCTGATGGAGAGTGATTGAAAACATGATTAGGAGAAAGTTAACCACCAGAAAATCACAAACTTGTGATGGGTTAAACGTTCATTGATTCCCTAGTAAAAAAAGCAAAAGAAAAACGTTTTTGTTTTAAATTACTTTTCATAAATTTGAGGAATTTATTTAAGATCTTTAATGATAACATAAGGAAACATACTTACTTTTTATATAGACTTTCATCCTTTTCTAGATTTCTACCACAAACTCATCTTTTCTCTAAACGATGAGTATTCAAGATGACTTGTTCCCAATAAAAGTGGTATAATCATCTTCTAAAGAAATAAAAAAAAAAATATTAACTATATATTTACCATGTATTTAGAAACTAACCAAAACCAAAATGGTTAGTTCAATATCAGATAATCCCCAAAAAGGATAATCTTTTACAAAAACAAAAACTACTCTTAATCTCCAAAATCTTTCAAACAATACCCAATGATCAAAAAAGACTATTCAATAAAAAATTGTCCATAAAATTTTTCAAAGTAATCCAAAATATGATTGAAACCCAAATAATAGAAGGATTTAATCACATAGTCTTCCAAGATAAATCATAGCATTTATCTAAAAATAACATCAGTTACTCTTAAAGTATCATATTAAAAAGTAATTAACCTAATCACATATTCTCCATGATAGGTTAATAATTTACATAGATAACCCAAAATCAACTTATTATAGATTCATAAAATCTTGTAACTAAAAATAATTAGTCATACTAACTAGGGACATCATGTAGTCTAGTGGTAGGCAATAAATCCAAGTCGCACTTTGGTTGCGGGATCAATTCCCACAGCTTTGTCTGATGCAACGGGTTGTCACTCGGTATGCATGTTTTCCTTTTTCAAAAACTATATAATTTTATTTAATTCCAAATAATGAGATAAATTCATCAAAAATAACCATAACATATTTTAACAACAAGTGTATTCTAATAACTTTCATTTTTCATCCCAAAATCTAAATAACATGTAATTGCCTCAAATTCAAGGATCTTATAAACCAAAATGGTTATTTATAACTATATCCAAAAAAGAAATTATATTTCTTCCTTGAATATGTTTTTTACATATCAAACATCAGGTTTTCACATACTGGAAAAAGTATCCAAAGTATTCCCATCATTAATACATTCAAAGATACCATCATCCATAACTCTTCAATTAATAAAATGTACACATTTTAATTATCGAAAATTCTTCCTGATCCATTATCCATCTTTTTCCATATTATTAATTTATACTTCTTTTATAAAAAATCATTAATAATGCCCTATGATTTTAGTAAATTTAAAACAAGAGGTAAGAAATAATACATACGTTTCATAGGTCATTTTCAGTTTCCTCATCTTTATTTGGAATGGCATTAGGAATCAGTAGACATATATTTGTATGATAATGATGATCCCTTTCTAAAACATTCTTCACATGACAACTATTTGTGTTGTGACCATCCACACCACATTTAAAACATTCAATTGATCCCTTAGAAAAAACTTCATTTCTTTTCCTAGAGTAAACTAGATGTTTCCTTTTTCAATGGTAGGTTCAAGCTTTATGAACTTCATTTCCACATATATAGAATCTCCTCATCCCTTTGAATAATTTTCCTATGTGTTTCTTTCCACATCAATGGAACATAGGTTTTTGAATATAAATAACTTTATGATTATTAACTGAACTTCTGTGGGGATTTGTTTCCCACACATATGATTCCATATAAAAATCTATAAGGTTCAGGTGGTCAATCAGGACAACAGATAGTTGGTTGTGAATAAACACATGTGTTCTCATTGAATCTCCCATTTCATTCAATTTCTCATTCATAAAACCATCATAGTATTCTTCAGATCCAAAGTTACTTTGGTGCCTATTTGATCCAACCATTTACTAAAACCATTATGTTCATTGTGAGTATATCAGTAAAATCATCATATAATATCTTATTTGGAGGGTAAATACTATGATATACTTATTCATGTTATCTTAAACTAATTCAATTTATCTAAAATAACTATGACTATTTCTAAAATATTAACCAATATGGTTATGTAACATATTCTTAAAGAACACCCTATCCTCTAAAGCTATCTAAACCCACCATTGAAACCAACTATAAGGACTCAACCTTAAACATTACATAATCTTAGGTTAAATCAAGAATTCACATTGAAGATATTTTTAGGTTTATATTTTTAGTGAATTATGACGTAACTCTTACATATCAAGATGAATATTACATGCAGACACTACTACTCAGTATCCATTTTTTTCATAAAATAACAACTCTTAAAAAGAAACATGTCTAGTTCCATGTTTTAGACAACATGCATTTTCCTTGATCCCATCTTTGCTCTTATTTGTATTTCAGTCTTGTGGAAAAAATTTCAAAAAAGAATGGGATGAGCATAAAAATCTCAGTAAGGGTTATAAAATAAAGAAATAAAACATTATCCAATCAATAAATACAAATCAAAGAAAACATACTTTTCAATCATAACATACCTAATGAAATCATAAGATTAATGAATAATAAATAGAACTCATAAATCATAAAGGTAATTTGTGGAATACATAACATACTTAAATTGTGACTATCACATCCACATATGGATTTATGTTGGAATACCCAGCACATTATATTCTCTAAACCTCTTAAGGGAAACCTTAACGTTTACCTCTGTCACACTACCCAATGCATTGGAGAGCTATCTCGGGCTCACCCACCCATGGTTTATCACGACACCACCCATATACATAAAAAATGCCCAATAAACATAATATATTCATAAAACATAAGAAACATATAAAGGAAGACCAACATTTCCACATTTCAATCACAATATATCATTTCAAGATTTTGACATAATAAATGCTTTATCAAACCATTTTTATAACCATTTAAAACATCTAATAAAGTGATGTTTGGATCAATGTGTCCCATACAACTTTGAATCCTGTAAAGGAATTAACATTTTAAAACATTAATGTCCATATAAATAAATCCTTGAACCGATTTTGAAAACATGGGCATTAATGAGAAATATTTTGAAGAATAAATCTTTAAAAAAATTAAACAGATATTTTAGTTAGAGTCTCGTAATACTTAAGAAAAACATGACTAAACATAATTAAAGAATGAAATGAACCAAAATTATAACATCATGAGAAGAAGGATATTCATGATATAATATTTAAAAGTTAATTATATACAAAATATAAAAGTGAATTGGTTTATAACAACAAATTAGTTTCAATAGAATGTAAATTGTGACAAAGTTTCTTACAAAGATTGTATCCTTAGATTAAGGATTAATCAATCACATAATTATGTGTGAAACATAATAATACACCTAATATAATTGGATATTAGGTGTAAAACAATCATAGGTCATTCACACTTATTCGTAACACGACATAATCATGAAGTATAAGTTTAACCCAAAAGAATTGAAATTTGGTTAAGAAGATCCCTTATGAAAATTCGACAGTCTAACGGTGTCACATTAAATTTCAGAGAAAGATTTGATGAGAGAGAAAAGTGTATCTCATCACTTGGACAAAAAAGTTACAACAATAAGGAAATATAAGAACATATCCCAACATAAGAAGATGAAAATTAAAGGACATAACAAAAAGAAGTCTTTTAAAAAGAGGAGGGTGAAATGTTCCCATACCAATTTGGTATGATATGAAAGATACACCAGATGAAAGAAGGATCATACAATTAATATATAAATACCCATAAATTATAGTATATTACACAAAGAGTATAATCTTGGTAAGTTCATAAATCACACAAAGGAAATAGTGGCAAATATAGCATGAATTTCACGGGAAAAAAAGCGAGATAAAAACCCTTTACCACGTTGTAATCAATCGAGTCATATGACCAAAAGATAATATCTGCCAAATGAATCACAGAATAATATGAATATAAATAGAATCATGATAATATATATCCAATTTCTGTACACAATACACTACAAGTAAGAAATAAGTGGTGAATAATGGAAATGTCATAGAATTAAAAGTGAGATATGAAACCCATTACCTCATGTCTGACTTGGCCTGTTTGTTCTTTAATATACAGAATAATAAACTAAAGTTAATTAATAAATTCTTAAGAACATTTTTCATGTTTATTATTCCATTTTATATTAGTTATTAACATGATATACCATTATAACATCATTTAAATTAATAATGGTCATTTCGTCGATATATGATACTTGTGTCAAAAATGAACTTCTTATAATTACAAGTTGTTCATGTGGTCAAAGTTCCATTATCTCTATAATTATATTCATTATTTAGATATCATATATATCATATATATCCCATATATATATATATAACAGTACATAACATTTGGAGACAAGAAATGAAATGCACCATTCATGGAGACGGTAAGTCGTACGTACGCATGAACGCTGCTTTCATTTCTCTTTCGTATTTAATTGAATGAAAACTTAATGATACATATGTATATTATAATTAAATTATAATATCATATATAATTTTAGTAACTCTTTCTTTCATACATTCAACGTATGGCATGAACGGGTCGTACAAATTTGAGGGGGCGGTAGTCCGCACTTCCCCAAATGAAATTATTGCATTTACCCATAATAGAAACCATAAAGGTATTCTATAAATCAAAATTTCCAAATAAAAGATAAAAATAAACATAATATATATCATATATATATAAAGTTCCATTATAATGTCCACCATGATAGGAGGTTGGAGATATTTTAATGATCATCATTTCGTGAGTCAGAAGTTTTCCGCCCACAGAAACACTATGTCATTTACCCAATAAATGGATATGTGTGTAAGTGTAGTTATAATACATCTCATAAAAATAACCTACTATATTGAGGATACTGGTGTTTTTTTATATAATGGAATAAAAAGAGATTATGGGGTTGGAGAAGTAAAATAAAATAAAATAACTTAAGAGAAATGTTACCTTTAAATCGGGTAACTCCCTTTGGTTTGAACCAAAAGGTTTACTTGAGTTCCTTCTTACTAAGGTAAGGCTTATAAGAGGAAGATAGTAATGTAAGGAGATTAATTTAGAAGAGGTTTTATGATTCAAGTGTCTTTAGAAGTGTGATTAATGGGTTATCAGTGGTGTTTTTTTGTAAGGGGAGGAGGGGATCATTAAGATTGTTTGAAAACATTATTTTATTATAAACATATATTTGGTTTCAAAAGTTAAACAACTCATAATAGTTGAATATAAGATGAATCATGTTAGAAATAAAATCAGACACTAATAATTGGATAGATTTTGAAAATTGTTTAAATATTTAGAATCTTATTTATTTAAATAATTCATTAATGATGTAAACACTTCATCATTATTATGTCAAAATTAATTTTATTTATTTAGTGCCTAAAAAATATAAAAAAATACAATGAATTTGGAAATTTCTTTATCTTTCTTATGAATATTTATAATTGAAGATATATCTTATATAACCCCATGTAATATATGAGTTACTAAAAGAGTTTTGTTTATGTCATTTTTTCCATTACATTAAGTTAATTAAAATAATGTGTCATTATCACTCCCAAGTGACTCCATGCTATCCCAAAATCGACCCAAGGATGCCCATGGTCTGATTTGTATCAACCAATAGGATTATGACACATGTTAGGGTAATTTATTATTATTATAATATTAATTTCTTTTACCCTTATTTACTAGATTTATCTTTTAACCATGGTAAATAAAATATCTACTGAAGTAAATATTTAAAAAGTATAAAAATATAAGATAACTATTCACACAATTTGGACCTACTGATTACAAATATGGAATCCATTTTTCTGAATTCAAAACATAGAAGTAGAATAAATTAATTTAATATTAATTCTAGTTGTCGAAACAAAAAGAGTTTTTTAAATATTAACTATCAAAATATTGACATTTGTTTATGTCTAATTTCAAAGTGAAATTATTTCTAATCATCAAAATTAGATTAAATGGTAAAAACATAATATAATTACACTTTAAAACAATTAATAATATAATCTATCAATATAAGTAAATTAGATTAAAAATCAGTTTTGAATTAAAATAATGTATTTTTCATTATTCATTTAAAAATGAACATTATCAGAAAAATACCAAAATTTCATCCAAAGTAAATTTTTATGTCCCGATTATAAAGAATAATATTAATTTTTAAAATATAACATAAAAAAGTGACCAAAACTAGATTAAAAAAGGGTTCTCCAATAAAATGAGGTAAATAGACCTTTTAAAGAATATTATATTATATGTGTTTAAAATTGAATTCATTCACATTTTAAGTCTCTAACATTTATTGGATGAATATAAAAAAATTAACAAAAATATATAATCATATTTTAGTTAGTTATATTCCATTCAACCAATAAAACGGCTTGGTGTTAAATACCATTTAAAATAATATTATTATATTATTAGTGTCCAATGTATGATTTCAAAGAAACCCATTGTTGCGTATCGGGTATGCCATCAAATATAGAATCCCATTCAAAGTAAAATTAATATTTAATTAACAAATATTAATAAATATGAAAATGCCTTTTTTTTATTTACCTGGGATGTTACACGACATATGTGCTATCCAAAAATACATTAAACTCGTTATAGTGGGTTACTTTATGTGGCCTATGATGTCCATGATATAGTGGTTCTAGCTAGATGGAAAAATATTATTCACCCTACATATGAATTAGACTTGAACCCAGTTTTTTATAAACAATAACGACATGTAGTTTGATTACCATACAATGTGTTATATAGTGATGCACAAACCCTCTAATCCATTCCCCATATTAAATTATAAGAAATATATATATATATATATATATATCCTCATTATTATATAAACATTTGATCTAAATTGAGTGATTATATGAGAACTATGCAAGGATTGATTCTCATTTCCATGGGACACATAGTGACACTTGGATTTTACATTTCTAGTCTCAACCATGAATTCTTCTCTAATTGATTTTTAGGACCATGTAAAATTTAATGTTTCATGGGAAGCCTATGTATGAGATTAATAATTCCCAATTTACTATATTTATGTTTG
The DNA here is from genome assembly GCA_963277665.1 of Viscum album. Lineage (NCBI taxonomy): Eukaryota > Viridiplantae > Streptophyta > Magnoliopsida > Santalales > Viscaceae > Viscum > Viscum album. Next base: position 778,720,990 of record OY728163.1, on the reverse strand, counting down.
TTCTATGTAGGTAACTACCTTCGTAAGAACTATGTGTAGTCTAATTCCATTTACCATATGATACATTGTGACACACACCTATGAAATCATAGGAACACCTACAATATAAATGGAAAATACCCCTCCTAATGTATCGGTCAGACCTATGAATGGAATTTTCCCTCTAAGAACTATATGTGGATTGATTCATGTCATCAAAAGATACATAGAAATTCATGCATAATTTATCGCTATCTCATCCATCGATCTCCCATACTTTTAACTGTGTTCCTTGGAAACAATTATATTTTTATGAGGATTCATAATCATACAAAAATAAATATGATCCCACATATTATATTTTATGAACTCTTGTACATCTTAATCATCTGACATGTGGTCTATTGTTTCTAACACTAAAATGACTCACACGATCTTAGGGAACCTTACAATCTACTCTACCTAGTGTGATCTAGGTTCATTATATTCAATTATAGGGGAAAAAATCCGAGTCACATAATGCCAAACTACATGAAAATATGTCCTCATATCAAAAAAATGATCCCTCTAATAAATTGGTGCTCAGTAATATTTTTCATTATTACATCACCACAAAACTGTGTTTAATGCACATTTTCAAACCATTGTCATATTTAAATCCTTAATTAATCTAATTTTATATAATAACTGACTTCATACCTTAAATGTATATGCTAATACCAACCAATTCCTCGTGATGATACACTTATCTTGGAGCCCATTAGACCCTAATCCCACATGCTCATTATTCCCCTATAGAAAATTGCAATCATGAAATGATTGATCTAAAGGGACCCCATAAAGACTCATAGTTGAATATAATGATACCTTATATCTTATTAATAGTTTTAATTTTAGACCATGAGTATAGGAACCCATTAAATCAAGAAGATATTTTCAAAACTATGTGGGGTATAGTCTTCTTCCATTATCAATTGTGGATCTATACCCAATGGTCGTAATCCCCCCATTGGCTCAAATATTCTTGGGTTTTGATAAACACTTTCCATGACAGAAAATATTCAATAATATTTTTATTTCCTAACTTTTAAAAATTTATACATTGTTCCCATTGTTTATTCATTATTATAACATAATATTATTATACACTTACATTCCAGGGAATGCATCTCCTATGAGGACCTGAATTCCCTGAGATAGTAATTCCACATTATGATGCATCATTCCACATTACATTCAACTAAATAACATATGGTCTATCCTAAATAAAAAAAATATTTTGTAGAGTTATCCTTCTTAATAAATATTTTCAAGGGGAGAATTCTTCTCCTCCAAACAAGGAATTATATATAAGCTACCTTTCCTTATGAATGAGGTCAATCTACGTAGAGTATCATTTAGTTTCCTAAAATACCAAAGATCATAAGGGGAAGAAAAAATTTGTTTTCTCCATTTGCATGATTCTGATAAATGAGGGGGTTCTTCCTTATGAAAACTATATGAATCTTGATTCCTTCTCCGAGGATACATAGTGATTCCCGATTTCACTAATCATAGGCTCAACTGCAATAATGAAAACTATAATTCCCCTTCCTAGGGAATGTTCCCAATCTATATGAGGAACCTCATTTTATATGAACTATGTGTTCCAGGATTATTGATCCATTATTATAAATATTATATCCATGGAATATTCTATTGGGCCTAGTTATTGGTTTAATACTATCATAACCTTCCTCATTGTTTGGTCCACATTGAAAACTATCAAACATGTTTGGTTATAAGAATGTGAAGGTTTATCTGCGAGTGAAGGATTCTCATAGCATGAGAGAGGATTCTCTTTGATGGAATCAATTATGGTTAGAGATAATAAACTCGAGCAATTATGTAAGACTTCACATTCTGAGGAAACATGATCATTTCCCATGCATATGAGTTAGATCATTGTAAGGGGATAGTGAAATTCACTATAAAATTATATGCCTTGATTCGTATAATAATAGGATACATAGTTATTGATGCACCACCTTTATATGATCCCAAACATTAATGTAAAAAAATCAATCTTACCAATGTGTTTGAATATTTGAATCAATAATTTAATTCCCTAATGGATCTATGTTAAGGTAAAAATAAATTCATCTTTTTTCACATGGGTTGTATCCTTACAGAGAATGCTCCATGAATATTGTGTATGGATTGAATGATACAACCCCCAACCACAACATATAAATTTTTTATATATATTGGGTACCAGATGAGAACTATGTGTGGATGGATTTCTATTGACTTAGGATAAATTATGACAACAAAGATCCTTCAAACATGGGATAATATGGAAAATCCTAAAACAAAATTCTTCACCATTTTTTCATGAATGATACATCCATATAAAATGTTATATTTGAAATAGATTATTTTTTGTATCATTCCTTCCCTTAAAAAAATCATAAGAACACTATGTAATCCTAGCCATAGGAATTATAATTACACCCTTACCACCCCAACACAACCGGGGTATCTCTAGGGGTGCACTGCGTAATTTCACATTTTTCTTCATGTCTATACCAGATCACATTTAAATGAATGGAAGAAGACCTTATCAATTGGTGTTAAACATAACAGAGTATGTCCCAATCACATTAAATTAAACAATATGACAGTTTTTCCTAGTTAGATGATGTTAAAAATATTGGAAAAGAGCTTCCCCACTAAATGACATTAAATTGTGTAGATCTTCATACATCATTACTCAATATCAATAAACTGAATGAGCCTGGTCTTATCCAACCAATGTTTATGATTCTTTCGTCATCATTCTTAAAACAACAATCAATAAATCACATTTCTTTACTTGAATGTATAGGGATTCTTCAAACATTCAATGGCCCATATAAGGGACAAAATTTCCCATTTTTACCATGTTTGGTGAGGATATTCATAAGGACCATGAACCCATAAAACATGGGTAACTTATCCTTATTGGATGGGCCTTATATTTCTTGTGATCACTATAATCATCACTACATAATCCTTCATCGTAGTTTGATTCATTATCATGTTCAATGTTCTTCTCTCATACCATTACTCATGATTTGAGAAAATTTATCCATGATTTACAGTAGTCTCATCTCTTTGTCAAAATTATGTTTGAGTACCCCAAAACATGAGAATCTTAATTAGGCTATTGTGTAACGTTCTACTAGACTAGGTCCATGGGAATAATTACCCAAACATGTGTACTCATTGTGTAATTTTATAATACAATAAACATTATCCCTCGATGGTTAAAATCAATAGACATTAATATGATACTAAAAAAGATAAAAATGTTTTATATTCTGAGAAAATGTCATGTATTGACAAACTAATATATTTACCTCCATAGTTTAGGAAGAAGATATAGTGTAAATAAAAATTCCCAAAGTATAGAGGACCCGTATTATGACCCTAGTAAAGGTGGATCCATTCCCATTTGACCCCTTAATCTAGAAAACATTTAGAGAAATTAATCATAATATCCTCTCACCATGATAACAAATTATGTATGAGACGAAATTTTTTTTTGACTAATCATCTCCTTATTGAGTATTATGATTTCCATAAACCATATTCATGTCTATGAATTTTGAGTTGAAACCCTTAATTTCAAAAGGTTGTTTTTCTTCTCCTATGACTCCATATCGTTCATTAATTCCACATTGTTCTTCTCAACAGTGTACTGGAAAAAGGGACTGACAACTCTAAGCTTACCCATCTTGGATTCACTTATGAATGGTGGAACACATCATAGCTTGTTCATAGTGGATTTTTTGTCCCTAGATGAAAATTTCCCCTTAAATCCATAAGATAATTCCTTTGTTTCATAAGATAATTGTTTTTTAATGTACCTACCACTCTCCATTTTCTATTATCTCGGACATTCATGAAACATGATTTACCAATCCCGTAAAAAATAATTTAAACGGATTCTTCATCCTCAATGTTACATCTCAGGTACAATAATTGTTTTCAAAGTATAAATTTGGTACTTCATTTCTGAGAACTTCATTTTCCATCATTCTTGACCTGGAATCAAATAATAAAGGTCCTAAGCTTCATAACCAATAAATAGAACTATCCCAAGGCTCCATAATGCTTCTTGGATATCCATTTTCTCTAAACCCTATATTATTGTCACGATGTATGAATAATTACAAATATTGTTTATCACATGGAAGTCATCGTGAACCCATCTACAAGATCATGCATGTAAAAACATCAATGATCAAGAATAAGGTAACCTGACTGAAAAAACTAAAGGTTTTTACTCCTACTAGAAATGAACCTCTAGTTGTCATGCTCCACAAAAACATCATAGTATAACTTGAAATACCATAGTTTTTACAATTATCCACATCATTTCTGATCCATTACATCAATCCAGGTTCAAACCACTAGGTCATTATTTACGCATCCAGTAATTCTACCATCCAAGTGAGTTTGACATCCTTTACACTGTGTCTCTATCTATTAAGAACCATTTATGCGAGGATGTTGGTTGTTAGAACCATTCATAAATATTCATATTTTATTATTACTATAAGAATATTGGGTGTGAGAACCTATAATGATTCTTAATTCACAAAAATATCTACTAGAATATAGGGTTTCAGAATCCATCCTCAATATTCATTCCTCATAACATCATCTAGGACTTCAGGTGTCATAATCCTTTGTGAATATGCATCATCTATGTATTAAAAGTCTATATAAATTGAATTTTGGAGAAATATTACACTAAAAACATCAATGTAATCTTTGAGTAAGACGACCCTAAAATAAAACTATAAGGTGTGAGATACATTACCCTAAACTAAATAAATAACATGTCTGAGAAAGATAAACCTAAACTACAGAAATAGAAGGTCTGAGCTGGAATACCATAAAACCATAGCAACATAATGCTTTATCTAGGTGAACCTAAAATAAAAAACCTCATTATTCTATAAAATAAGACCTCAAATACCAAAATAAATGAGGTACAATGCATAGTAGTTTGAAAACCCCCAAAATATATCTTAGGAAATTGTTGACTCTCTTCTTTCAAAACATGCACCCTAGGGGATCTTGGAAAATTTAGGAACTTATTAAATAAAAAATAGAGAAAAACATTTCATGCTAAGATTCCAAAAATGTCATCCTCATAAAAAAATTTGCAAAAGTCTGTTGAGTGATTCCTTCATTGGAATAGTATAATGTTATGGTTTGAAAAAAAGATAAACATAACTTTTAGGGAGGATTATTTGTCCCTTGAAAAAATTGAGTTATGGTATCTTGGTCCACTAACTTAGGAAAAAACTTGATCTCTCTCACTATTGGATATATTAAACAAATTATCTATTAATTAAAAATTATTTTAAGTATTATTCTGGATATATTAATGATTATTCATATATGGTTAATCAGGAATGGGAAATTCTCATGAAAGGTCTGTTACAACTAGATTATTTGATTTCATGTTTGTTTTAACTTGGTAATATTCAAATTTATTGATGTATTTGATGACCTATTTGATACCAAGTTGATGAAATGTTATGCACATGATGAACAAGGGAATTATTAATAGTAACATACATAGTACAAAAACTTTTTCAATATTAAAATACAATTGATGTAGGAATCTTCCTAGTCTATAGACTATCCAATTAAATTCAAAACAAAATGGGTATCCTAAAAGAAGAGGAATTTTGAAATAATTTCTCATTGGGTTAGTTAAGAATTACTAACGACTTTTCATAATAGGATACTGATTGGTACAATTGATTGAATGAATGAGTCTCCGACAGTGTATCCCATTATATTGCATCCACCCTGTAAACAAAAAAAATCCTATAATACTTTATATCATCAAGGAACCACTATTTCTATCATACATTTTTTAAGTATATTAGTGTATATAGCATTCATGATAGCTTCTTCTAAAGATGGCCAATATTATAGTAGATCTATCTTATCTCAGCCTCGCAGACACTCTCTATATCTTGGATGGAGGATAGTTCAGTCACACATTGAGAAGCCTCACTGATAACCCCATCCTGATGATTTTTGGCTGAATTTTATTACTTTGATTCAAACACCCCTTGTTCAAGGGCACTCCTATAGTTCTTATGAAAACAATTTATTTCACCATGGAATGAAAATATCTATAATTTAATCCCCCATAGATGAGGCTGGCAAAAATATATCTATGAAGAACTAACCATCATTTTATATCCTCTAAGGGGACCCATGAGATTAGGCTCATATATCCCCCTAGACATTTCATCACATATCCTAATAAAATGGTGTACACTCCAATCGTCAGCTCAAAATTAACACCAGAACAAGATTATATTCCAGGACTATGTCAACAAGTGATCAGATCATACATGCATCCATTTATGATATTTGTATTGAGTTAGAATATATTTTATTCAACCTAGTTACTAGGAATTTTGATGAATGTGGGGATGGGTCATCTGAGACTATAAGTCATGGTACTGTAAACTGAGGATCAAAGGTTTATCGATCTACAGATGATTATTTTGATAACTTACAATAGTAAATAATGGTGATCAATACTAAGAATATACCTTTTTCAGATTCATATGTGGAAATATTTGTTTCCCCAATTCCACCATCATGGGAATAAGAAATTCCCAGTTTTTTCAAGTGGATCAGTGCCAGGACTGAAGTTTCATTTTCCTGAATACATTTTAGTCAAAAATATGATTTTTAAATGAAATGAAATTTTATGCTATATAATACATATTAGAAAAATTATTTGAAATTAAAATAAACATTTACCCTCACCCTATGATGCCTCCATTAAATCCATGTTAGTGGTTGATTACATACTAGAATCACCCTCATCCATAAGTGTATCCACCCATGATTGACAGAAGTGAATTACATCTAATGAATTGGTAGTACAAACTAGTTATAAACTTAATGGATCCTTGACTATGTCTACCTCTCCATAGACCCTCCCCAGGGTAGAAGTTTCCATTAGTAGGGAATAAGGCTAACTTTTATCACAAGGAACATGTTCTTGCTCCTCCACGTGAATTAGATTACGACCTAAATATGTTTTATTATAAAAATAATTTGTGGAAATTGTATATGAATTGTAACAAATCAGTTCTTATTCTTAAGGTATGAGTTTCATCTATTCCATTTCCATAATTATTTTTGAGAAAACAAGGGAAATGTGGGAAAAAACCCAAATTTATGGGTACACGTCATGCAGTTTTTTACACACGCCATGTAAATTGGTTGTGTGGGATGAGAATATAGTTTGTGTAGTCATGTCGATGATTAAAGGTGTAAACACTAAATACACGTCATGTACTTTTGTACACAGATCGTGAACTTTTGTTGTGTGGGATGAGAATATATGGCATATAGGCTTATTGAAGATTAAGGGTGTAAAAACTAACTACACGCCATGTACTTAGTAATACATGTAGTGTAATCAGTTGGTAGATGAACAGTGAGGCGGTGGAAAGTAGCCGCCCGAGGAACAGTTTAAAAGGATAGTACATGTTGTGTAATTTTTAGTTCATGCCATGTAGTTATGTTTTTTTCATTAAAAATAGGCAGTAGCTCCCTCATTCGGAAGAGGAGGAAGAGGGCTCACCAGGTGCAGTGGGAGAGGAGGCTGAGAATTGGAGGAGTTCCTGATTGCTCACTGGGACTTTGATTCTTCCACTGTCAGACTCTTTTGAACCGTGCGGTTAAGGTATTCACTCTCCATGAATATTTTCATCCAATTATTTCTCTAATAGATGTTATTTATGATTGAATAGGTCATCATTTATCTAAGATCTATGTCATTATTTTTTGTTTCAGGAGGCGCCTTTCACATGTATCGATCAGAGGAGATCGAGGTAAGTGGTCTTCTGTTTAATTCCAAAATGCCGAGTTGATTTTGTGTATCATTGTGTCAGGCGCCCATGTTTGGGGTATAGTTTGACTGATACTTTTACTATTGAGATACCCAGAATTTAATAGGTAATCTAATGAGTAATTATACACTACTATTTTAGATAATTGATTTGATCTTGGGCCGCCAAAAGGGTGTGTTTTCCTTGTTTAGTCATTTGGCCTGGATACCCATGGTTATGCCATTATTATAGAATGTTTTGAGTTTTCTTAAGAGGAAACACATATAAATTTCTTGATTATATATTGGGATCATCCCAGTTACTTGTTTAGAATGAGGGAAAGGTTACCTGTTTAGCATGAGGGAAAGGATACTTGTTTAGAAAGAGGGTAAGGTTACTTGTTTATCCTGAGGGAAAGGTTACTTGTTTAGCCTGAGGGCAAGGTTACTTGTTTAGCCAGAGGGCAGGGTTTTGTTTAGACTGAAGAAAATGATTTTTTTAGCTTGAGGGAAATATTTTGTTTAGCCTACGGGTAACGTTCTTATACATGAGGGTTGTATCTTCCATTCTTAAGGGAAAGATCTTGCATGTTTGAGGGTAATATTTGTTATGCCTGAGGGCAATCACCTGAGGGTTTCGTTTATGTTCGCCTAAGGGTAAGGATTCACATGTCTAAGGACAATGTTTTATTTAATTATTCACTATGGTGATTTTATAAGTCGTACCTGCCATGCTAGATCACAGGCATGGTATTATTGTTATCTTTTACTTGTTAAATATCATGTTGTGGTTTTTACTATTGAAATGGTATATAAGATTGTTGGTCGAGGCCATGTATCGAAAAACTCATATTTTAATTATGTTGAATTGTTAAATAATTATTAAAATGGAAATGTAATTGGTATGAATGTTTACTTTTGATTACTTCCTAGTTTACATCATTTCATTATTGCACACTGCTGTTGTACATTTTCACTAACAGTTGGGCACATGCCATTGCTGGTTGCCTACTGGGATTTAATTCTCACGCCTTGTTTGGGTCATGTCTTGGGCCCAAGAAGATTTTATTTCTGTAGGTTTCGATAAGGGAAAGGGTCCCTACACAGGTTCATGATTGTTATAGAGGTGTAAGAGAGCATGGGACCAAGCTCAGGCTTGCGATACTGCTGCATTCCTATTTCACTACTTTGGTTTTGTTTTGCTGGACTTTGTACCATGTGTTGTATTGCATTGGATTATAGTGTATAATGGTTTGGATACTTTCGTGGAATTAGAGACATATTGCTTCATCATATATATGACTATTGGTTATCTTTTACTTCTTTTATGTTGTCCATTTCATGTTTATATTTGTTATTTCTTCCACTTTTAGATGATTATATTATTTTGCGATGCACAACACTTTGAAAAATGAGGGTATAATGTCACCCACTATCATTCCTAGGACCTCGCTGCTAGTTGGAAGCCACTGGAATTTGGGGAAATGCGCTTGAGGTCAAGTGACCAACCGGGTTCGGGGCACCCATTGTGTGGCACTGATATCCCAGACATTACAATTTGTTTTAAAAGGTTTTTCTTTTCGTTGACTTACTGTATAGAGCCTATAGCCTGAGGTATGATGGAATTGGTAGTTGGTAATAAGTTGTGCCCGTGAGTACCAAACACGTGTACAAGGAAAAGATATTCTACCCCGTTTAGTTGCATTTTTTCTGGTTTTGCAATTGTTACAGTTGATTTTATTTCACCATTGGGTGATGCACTGGTGTTGGGTTGTTTATATTTTATACATGGGTTCTATTTAGTTGCAACCCGATGAGATGAGGGTATTCCATCTCATGCAGCATTTAGTCACATTTTAGAATCACATGCCATCCATAGTTTCCAATCCATGTAGGTGCATTAGAAATTGCATACTATTGTGATAGATGTTGTGCTAGAAAAAATCATTTTGTTTTGATGGGTACCTTGGTAGATACCCCTACTGTTGATAGGGTATTGGTACATTTTAAAGTTGGGTTTATGGATGCTAAACAACGGTTCCTAAGAAGTATGGGCTCTCTTGGACCAGAATTTGGCAGATCATGATCCACGCTTTTGTTGTGTTTTGTACTATAACATTAAAGGTAGGGTGCTAAAAATTGGTTCACGGGGAGTATGGGCCCCCACGGATCAGAATATGGCATACTAATGCTAGAAATTAATGAAAAGGGGCTCTAGAGTAGTTTCTGAGGTTTACTTTCCATAAACCCAGACAACACGGCATGTGGTTCCGTGAACACACACCATGTACACTTCTATTCGGGAAGAAATGAAAATTTCTAAGTACACACCATGTACTTATATGTACACGCCCAGTAGTATAAGTCCATGTAACTCGCCATGTGGGAGGGAACATTGGTCTTCCAAATTTTACTGAGTACACATCGTGTACATATAAGACACACCATGTAGTCTTGACTAGTGAGAGACCGTGTCGACTTGACCGTATGGATGGTGAAACAGGGCGGTGTACATGCCATGTGCGGGCATAACACACCATGTACCAAGGTTTGAGACATGCCTAGGCCGACATTAGAACACGACCATGTGAGGGATTAAGGGTACACGCTGTGTAGACCTTATACACACTGTGTAGTCTCTTTTCTCTAGTTATTGTGGATCTATCCCTTTTTCATTAGCACACTTAACTGAACAAAAGAAACCACGATAGTAAATTCAACTATGTCGTGTGTCTGGCCTTGTAGAGTCATGCCACCGAGATGACCACGAGTTGTTTACCAAGAGAGTGGTGACGATTATACTCCATAGATGGTAGGCCATGTGCTACCGTTGGATCCTCCAGGTGTGCCAGATGCAGTGTAGCTGTTATATCGAATGCAGGCGTGGATGCACAATTCTAGGAAGGCTTCATGTTGTTCATGGAGACCTTCTAGGGAGCAACGCCAGTTAACACATCTATGGAAGAGATGAATTGTATATTCTAGTAGCAGCATCTGCCTACGTTTTCTGGGGATGGCAGACCACAAGCTGTGGATTCATGGTTGGGTTCTATGTATACGATCTTTGAGCAACTAGAGATGCCTCCCTGGAGTAGGGTCAAGCTCGCTACATACATGTTGCATGATTCATCAAAGAGATGGTGGGATTTCACCACCCAGACTGAGTATCACCAGGCCATGGCGTGGGAATATTTTCAGGTAGTCATCTATGACTTCTTCTTTCCCGAGATGCTAAGGGTAGATCGAGCTCTAGATTTCATGATTCTACAGTAGAGCGCCATGTCAGTGATGGACTATTTATCTTGCTTCACCGAGCTACATCTGTTTTCACCTGTTCTAGTGGGTGATGAGACGTTGAGGGCTAGATGCTTTGAAAATGGTCGTCGATATGATATTGGAGCGCTAGTGAATGTTTTCAGGTTGCCTATAGTGCGTGATATTGTGAAATGGGAATTGATTACTAAGTGGAAACTATGGGAAGCTAGTGGTGCAGCCCAAGGTGGTTCGACACCAGTCTCTTGTATTATTTCTACCTAGGAGAGGAAGAGGCAGATGGATTTCCTTCATGGTGGCAGTGCTAGACAGAATAATTCTTCAAGATACTGGATAATTTTATACCAGTGTGGTAAAGAGGGGAACAATATACCTTAGTGTCCACATGACCCAGTGGAGTGTTGCGCTTGTAGCAAGAGGGGTCATCTTCATCATTTTTGTAGGGTGTTCCCACCAGCAACTAGTGAGAGGGGTTCTGTGCTGACTTTGTGTGTAGGAGCAGGGCCAACAACTTCTTACGAGTCCAAGATTTGGAATACCTCAGGATGTTCAGGCCGACGTAGTGTTCGTGGCCATGGTAGCCATACACTAGGATCTCAGAGACAGTAAGGAAGGTCAACTCAGGGTAGCCAGGCTGTGTTGCAGGGCTACGGCGCTGGGCAGACATATGCAATGCAACAGACCCAACAGGAGTTGGATTTTGGGCCTTCCACTGTCATAGGTACTATTCCAATTTATTTTGTTTTATCTTATGTTCTTTTCGATATTGGTTCTAACCATAGCATTATATCTATTCATGTTGTGGAGAGCCTTGGACTCTGTGTATCTACTTATTCTGATATCATGACACCAGACACTCTGTTGGGAATTATAGGTGTGTGTCAGTGCAAGGAGTTCCCCTTGTGGTTGGGGTGTGTCACTTTTTATGGGACCTCTATGTCTTAGAGATTACAGCCTATGATGTCATTCTCAGGATGGACTGGTTGGTACCCTTTCGAGCATTTTTATATTTTTATCATCATAGGCTGAGTTTCATGTCACCAGAGGGCAGAGAGTTTATATACATGGGTGAATGGGATGTCCAGGAGGGTCGAGCTGGTCCTAAGAATTGTGGGGGAGGTGGAGTGACAGACCAGATTGTGAGTTTATATCTGGATGACTAGGGAACTTGTCAGAAGGATTTCCCCCTAGTGGTTAGTCATTTCAGGGATGTCTTCTCGGATGACTTTTCAGGTCTACCTCTGGAGTGAGAGGTGGAATTCTATATTGAGCTTGTGCAAAGAGAGGTACCTGTGTCCATTCCTCCATGTAGGATGGCTACACTATAATTACAGGAGCTCAAGAGGTTGTTAGAGGAGTTACAAGCCAATGGTTTTATCTGACCCAGTATTTCTGCCTGGGGTTCGCCTGTCCTTTTTGCTAAGAAGACAGATAGTACCCTCAAACTCCATGTAAATTATCGAAAACTAAACCAGTTGACAGTTAAGAACTGATATCCCTTACCGAGGATTGATGATCTCTTTGATCTACTTCTAGGAGAATGATTGTTAGATAATATTGAATTGAGAACCGGATATCATCAGTAGCACGTTTGACCATCAAACAAACAACTTATATCCCCTCGGAGTAGATATGGTCTATACGAGTACTTGTTAATGTCGTTCGTACTCACAAACGTGGCAGCAGTTTTCTTGGCTCTGATGAATCGTGTGTTCCAACCATAAATAAATTCATTAGTGGTAGTCTTCATGGATGATATCTTGGTGTACTCTCATACTCGACACGAACATTCCACCCATCGTGGGATCATACTGAGTTCAATGAGAGAGAATCAGTTATATGCTAAGCTCTCAGTGTGCCACTTTTGGATAGACCAGATTCACTTCCAAGGTTATATTATCTCAGAGGCAAGAGTTGCGGTTGACCTAGAGAAAGTGAGAGTAGTAGTTTCCTGGGAAAATCCCATAAACGTGTTTGAAATACTGAATTTCATGGGGCTGGATGGTTACTAAATGTTCTTTATATAGTACTTCTCCCACTTAGCAGTTCCATTTATGGGTTTGACTAAGAAGGGTATGAAGTTTTTTTGGCTAGAATCTTGCGAGACAACCTTTCCGAAGCTGAAGGGAAGGTTGAAATCAGCACCAGTCCTGATACTTCCAGAGCAAGGGAAGAGCTATAAAGCTTACTATGATGCATTATGTATTTCTCTAGGAGTAATGTTTATGTAGGGTGATCGTGTAGTTGTGTATGGGTCTCGACAGTTGAGGCTACATGAGAGGAATTACCCAACACATGATCTCGAGTTGGCTGCAGGTGTTTATGTGTTACACTATAAGAGACATTATCTCTTAGGAGAACATTTTTTGGTATTCACAGACCACAAAATTCTTAAATACATCTTTACCCAGCATGACATGAATTTGTGATAGTGAAGGTGGATTGAATACATTCAATCCTTCGACTTTGAGATTGCTTATACACCTGGTAAGGGCAACACAGTAGCTGATGCACTAAGTAGGAAGACTCAAATATAGGATTTGTAGGAGGCCAGTGGTGAGTTGAAGCTTATGGGTTTGTTCCTTGAGATGAATTTTGAGGTTCATGATACTCAGGGGCGAACCTATCTTTCAGCATTAGCTGGGACTCCTACCCTCCTGGATACACTAAGAATGAGACAGCTATTAGATTCAGAAGGCCTGGTTCTTCGGGATTTATTATCATGTGTGGACCCTCCTCTGGGTTGGACGATAGGTGATGATGAGGTAATGCGTATCCATGTACAAGTGTAGGTTCTAGGGAATATATGCTAGGAGTTGATGCAAGAATTTGATGCTCCATATTGGGTAGTTCATCCTGGAGTTACAAAAATGTACTGTGACTTGAGACGTTAGTATTGGTGGCTGGGTATGAAAAGAGAGGTAGCAGGATTTGTTACAAGATATTCCACCTGTCAGCAGGTGAAGGCGAAGAATTAGAGGCCAGCCGAACTACTACAATAGTTACCCATTCCTGAGTGGAAGTGGGATAATGTCACAATGGACTTTGTGAATGGGTTGCTGAGGTCACTTCAAGGAAATAATGTCGTAAGGGTTGTTGTGGACAGAATTACAAAGGTAGCTCACTTTTTCTGATCAAGGAGACCCTCGCTATTGACGATCTTGGTAAGTTGTATATTTGAGAGGTAGTACATCTTCATGGGGTACCTCATTCTATCGTTTTAGATAGGGATGACCATTTTATGTGTCGTTTTTGGCAGATTTTCCAAAGGTCACTGAGTGCATAGGTGCTTCTAACCACCACTTACCACCCTCAGACCGATCGCCAGTCAGAGCATACAATATAGGTTCTAGATGACATGTTTCATGCATACGTCTTCTACTTTGGGGTCTCTTGGGAGAAGCACATACCCCTGGTCGAGTTTTCCTAAAATAATAGTTTTTAGGAAACTATTGAGATGGAACCTTATGAGTCTTTATAAGATAGGACATGAAGATCGCCCTTATGCTAGTTGGAGGCAGGTGAGTCAGCTTTACTGGGACAACATCTCGTGCAGGAGACGTTAGAGCAGGTCCAGTTGATTCAAAATAAGATGGCTACTGCACAGTCTCATCTAAAATCTTATGTTGATCACTGCAGATGACCCTTGGAGTTCGTGGTCAGGGATCATGTTTTCTTGCGTGTTTCATCGAAGTTGGGACATAGTGAGATCAAGATACGGGGTAAACATTCACCACGGTATGTAGGGCCATTTGAGTTTCTAGAGAGAGTCGTGTCGATTGCCTATCAGTCGCAGTTACAACAGAGGTACCTAGATATGCATGACATCTTCCACGTATCTCATCTGTGCCATTATCACTCAGATCCATCTCACAATTTTCAGCCTGAGGAGGTTGAACTTCAGGTTGATGCATCCTTTATGGAGTGTCCAATTCATATTGTTGATAAGAGCACCAAGGTTCTCCGAGGCTGGTCAGTTCCTCTCATATGTGTGTTATGGAAGATTGGTCGAGTGTAGTATGAAAACTTAGATCAGGAAACCAACGTACGTTCTTAGTGGCTAGAGTTGTTCTTAGTGTTATCTTCACCACCATTGGAAGGGAAATTCGGGGACAATTTGCTTTAAGGGGGAATGTTTTTATGAACCTGGTTCTTATTCTTGAGGTATGAGTTTCACCTTTTCCTTTTCCATAAGATTTCTTAGGAAAAAAAGGAAAATGTGTGGAAAATCCCAAATTTATGGGTACACACTATGAACCTTTTTACACACTGGATGTACATTGGCTATATGGGATGAGAATATAGGGTGTGTAGGCTTTTCAGTGACTAAAGGTGTAAAAACTAATTACCCGCTATGTACTTTTGTACACACGCTGTGTTCTTTGGCTATGTGGGATGAGAATACATGGCCTGTAGGATTGTCAGTGATTAATGGTGTAAAAACTAACTACACACAGTGTAGTTAGTAATACAAGTTTTGTAATCAGTCGGAATATGAACAGTGAGGCAGTGGAAAGTAGCCACCAGAGGAACAGATTAAAAGGAAATTACACGCCATGTACTTGAGATTACATGCCATGTAGTTATGTTTTTTCGTTAAAAACAAGCATTATCCCCCTCATTCAGAAGAGGATGAAGAGGGCTCACCAGGAGCAGTGGGAAAGGAGGCCGATACTTGGAAAAGCTCCTGATTGCTCACCGGGACTCTGATTCTTCCGATGATGGTCTCGTTTGAACTATACAGGTAAGGTCTTCCCTATCCTTGAATCTTTCCATCCAATTATTTTCCTATGGGAAATTATTTATGTTTTAATGGGTAATCATTTATCTCAGATCTATGTTGTTCTTGGTTGTTTTGGGAGGCTCCTTTCACGTATACCGATAAAAGGAGATCGAGGTAGGTGGTCTTGTGTTTAATTTCAACTGTTGAGTTTATTTTGTGTACAATTGTGCCACACACCCATGTTCGGGGGGTCGTGTGGCTAAGACATTGACTGTTGAGGTACACATAATTGGATAGGTACTCTAATGAGTAAGTATAAACTGCTGATTGAGATCGTTGCTTTGATCTAGGGCCACCCGAGGGTGCATTACCCTTGATTAGCTATTTGGCCATGATACCCATGGGTATATTATGATTGTAGCATGTTTTGAGTTTTCATGAGAGGAAACATATATAAATTTCTTTATTATATGTTTGGCTTGGCCCGGTAATATGTTTATCCTGAGGGAATGGTTACTTGTTTAGCCTGAGGGCAAGGTTACTTGTTTAGCCTTAGGGAAAGGTTACTTATTTAGGATGATAGAAAGGTTACACATTTAGCCTGAGGGAAAGGTTACTTGTTTAGATTGAGGGTATAGTTTCATTTAGCCTGTGGGAAAGGATCTGTTTAGCCTAAGGGTAATGTTTTTTTTAGCCTGAGGGCAACGTTCTTATTCTTGAAGAAGTAGTTTTCGTGCATTAGGGCGGGATCTTGCTTTCCTGAGGGAAATATTCGTTATTCCTGAGGGCAATCACATGAGGGTTTCATTTTTGTTCTCCTAAGGGTAAGGATTCACATGTCTAGGGACTATGTTTACTTTGAATATTCACAATGGTTATCTCTTATGTTGTACCTACCAAGCTAAATCACTGGCTTGGTATTATTGTTAAATTTTACTTGTTAAATAGAATTTTGTGGTTTCTGTTATGGAACTGGTATAGGAGATTGTCGGTCGAGGACAAGTCATAGAAAACTTAGATTTTAATTATATTAAATTGTTAAATAAATATTAAAATGGAAATGGAAAGAGTTGGAATGGTTAATTTTGAGTACTTCCTAGTTTACTGCATTTCATTATTTCACACTGTTGTTTTACATTTTCACTGATAGTTGGGCACGGGCCTTTGGTAGTTGCCTACTGGGATTTATTTCTCACACCCTATTTAGGTCATTTCTTGAGCCCAAAGAAATTAAATTGATAAAGCTACCAATCAGGGAAAGGGTCCCTACATAGGTACATGATTATTGCAGAGGAGTAGGAGAGCATGGGACCGAGCTCAGGCTTGTGATGCTGCTACGTTCATGTTGCACTGCTTTGGTTTTGTTTTGATGTACTTTTCACCTTGGGATGTATTGAATTTTATTGTAGTGTATCCGGTTTTGGATTCTTTATTATAATTAGAGACATATTGAATCATCATATATATTACTGTTGGTTATCTTTTACTTCAGTTCTGTTTTCCATTTCATGTTTATATTGGTTATTTCTTATACTTTTAAATGTTTTTATTATTTTCCATTGTGAAAAAACTTTGAAAAATGAGGGCATAGTTTCCCCTCTATCAGTCCTAGGACCTCACTACTAGTTGGTAGCCTCTGGTATATGGGGAAATGATCTTGAGGTCATGTGACTAACCAGGATTAGGGCACCCTTTTTGTGGCACCTGGATCCGGGACGTTACTAGAATAAGTAGATGTAAAGTGTATAACTTAAAAAATTCATCATAATAACACTGTAAAGTGGGGGGGGGTAATTCCAGAACACTTTAAAATATCACATTGTGATCTCCATTATATTTCCATACATTTTAATTACCAAAACCACATTACCCATATGCAATCAATGAAAAACATAATGAAAACCAGGTGATTAAACTATAATAAAAGTTTTGAAAACAACCTTATATCCAATGATATTTGGGATCATGTTATAATGATTTCATACCAGTTTTAGTTTGTTGAAAGAATTTCATGAAAAATGGATTAATCTTATATATCCCTTTGAAAGGTATATGTAGGATATTCCCCAAAATCGTATAATTATAGATATATTAAGAGTTATACAATGTAATACAGAAGATATTTTTCATTGAAGATAAATAGTTCTCACAAATATGTAATACACTACATTCATAGATAATATAATTCCCTTCGATTGAAATTAATGAATAATATACATCCAATACAGAACCTTCATCCCTTTAAAAAAACAAACAATATGAATGAACATTACTTTTATACATATGATATATCTCCGTAAGTAATATATTCCCATTTTGAAGATTCCAATACAAAAGAGTTAACATCACAAGTTTGGTTAAAGAAGGACACCAATATATGTTTAAGAGACACTTTCATATCACCATGAAGAGTCTTATATAAGTACTAGAAACTGTTAGGTCGGAATAATACAAAGATACATAAGAGGAAGGTGAATTGTGTTTTTTCAATAATATTAGACAGATTATTACTTTTATCCGTCCCCCTGATTTATGTGGACATGTAGTATTGTCTTTTTTAACTATGTTGATCATAAGATAATTATAGAATTAGAACACATATAATTTTATAGTGTTTTAAGGAACAAATATCCCATATTCAACCCCACCAACACTCTCTCCATGAGTTTGGTTACTTTCACTAGACAGATCCTCTTATTACATGACCTTAACAAGTGAGTATGGGAAGTTTACAGCTTTGAAATAAATATTTTATTGAGGCTTATGGTTATTTTATATGAAACAATAAATCTACAAATTTTTCTGAGAAGATGATGTTACTTCACCAACAAGACTCGTTTTAAGTGGCTAATATTTTAATAATTTAATATATTTTGATTTGATTGAATTAAAAGAGTATTTTTCATAGTTTTAGTATCAAATGATTTAATATGGATTCTCAAATTCAATGATAATTGTCTTAATGAAATAAAAAAATTGATGAAATCCAAATTTAAAATGATCTTCAATGAAATCATAAATAGATAAATACCAACAGTAATAAATTATCAAAATATTTTAGAGAACATAATATTAAAATATGTATGCCACTAAAATGTACCATCTTAATAATAACATAGTTATACTATCATTTTTCTTTTGCGGCTATTATATTTTCAAAGAAATATTCTACATAAGAAAATAAAAATGAAAATACTCTTGATATTTTACCAGAGAAACTTTACTTGCATTTGGCTGAAAATATCCAAGAATATCACCTAATAAATTTCCATCATTTAAAATATAATCATTCAAAGAGAGTTGTAACTTACTTTATAAATAGTAATGATATAATCAATTGAATAATATCATTTTAATCGGTCCAAAGATAGACTTAATGAGATATTCACTTCTAATGGAACCTTAGCATAAAATTCAGATAATATCATTAATTTAAAACTCCATCACTGACTAGTAAAATGTAGGATTCTTCCATATAATGACAAATTCCCAAAGATTGGTTGACAACATATGGTTGTCGACAAATATAGGGTTGATGAACCATAATTGTTTCCTCAAATGTAGGTATTCTTATAAATAAAATTTTGTCGATCCATTCTTTTTCATCCAAACGTAGGGTTCACAAACCATACGTTTCGCTTACAAACATATGGTTTGAATAGTGTTTCTATAATAATTTCAAACACACCCGGAATACTTAATCAACTATTTTAACTCATAAATATAATAAATTTATAAAGAATTATTTTGGTGATAAATGAATAAATTAATTTCATGAGGAAAACAAAAACGGTATTTGTGAGAATCAAAATCAATAAGATTCATAGAGTATTATTGAGATAATAATTCCAAACAATATATATAATTTTAATGATAAAAACATATAAAATAACATAAAATGTATAGGATTTGTGAACAAAAATAAAAGAATATACTTAAAGATATATAAAAAATTAATTTTTTTCATTTGACGGTAATTTATACAGTAATCCATAAAATTTCCATTTTCATCAGTTGATAAAAAAATTTATATAAAATTAAAAAATTTGGGTCTGAAATTTTTTCCCCCTTTTGTAATGTGAAAAATATACAAATAGAAAATATTTTTACAATATATTAAATATAGCACATGACTATAATTATATTTCTGTCATTTTCTAATACAAAATTAATTTTTTATGGCGGTGGAAATGAAATAAATAAGAATAAATTATTAGAGAAAAAGGTGATATAAAAAATAATTTCATTTAATGAGTTGTGAGTATAAAAAATATTTTTATGAGAAATTTTAAAATTTAGAACTACCCAAGGGTAAATGTAATTAGTCAGATAAAATGACTGAATCTTAAAAATCATGAAAAGATAGATGAATAGCTTTTGACTATGCCAATAGTTCTATTAAATTTTCATTAAAAATATAAGCCAATTATTTCCTCAAAAAATTTGATTCCAGACCAACAATAAAATTTTCATCCATATTTTCTTTTGAAACCACATCAAAATTATCTTTATAATTTAAAAAAACTAGAAGATAATTTCCCCAAAATTATTAAGACAATGTTATATACTAGGATCTCCTAAGGTAAAATTCTTAATAATATTCCTTTTATGGAATCATAAAATATCTAAACGAACACTGTCACACTGAATATTATGATGTCAATCATTCTGATATGGAAGACAATCATTAAGTGATTCAAAAATTCTTATTAAATCTATAGAAGTTTGAGTGGAATATGTATAATATAAAATTTAATGGAGTAATTCCTTATTTACTCAAATTTATATCCTATATACTTCTTATAGTCTTTATAATATATCTTTAAAACTGATTTTCTCTTATAATTTCAATTTGATCAGTTAGTTATCTTTTAAATTCATCAAAATATATTTTGGAAATTGTAATATATCTTATAGTTTCATTTGAACTTATACTAATTCCAATTCTTTTCATTTAATAGAGTATTTTCTCAACTCATTGTAACATTTCTTAGTAGAATCCTATTCACTTGGAAAAAAGTGTTATACTCTTTTATCTTATTAAAGTTGATGAATAACTATTCTATTTGATTATAAATCTAATAATAAGATTATTCTCCCTAATTTATTGATGGTTTCCCAATATCAACTAAGACTAACGGCATATAGTTTCCTTTCTCATTGGATGAGGAAGATGCATTTTTAAGATCCTCAGTTTTCTTACCAGAAGTAGAAATAAAATTTTCCAAATAAATGGAACAACAAAGACTATTGGTTTCCCAATTCACCAAATAGGTTCAACTACTAATTCTTGTTCTTTCATTTATCCTTTGGAAGTTTCCTCAACTTGATATTTTTAAGGATCTTTTCATCATCGATATTTTCTATGGGATTATCAAGTAGATATTTGATTGGAGTAGTTGTCACTCCTATTAACACTAGTATGAAAAATTCACTAGTTGTATCTTCCTTAGTTTTTGGAGCCCAAACTTCATATTCCACTATTTGTCTCTAAAGTGTGACTATGACCTCATCATGTGCTTATTATGAATGTTCTTTAATATATTGATGAACTCTAGCCTCATCTAGATAAGCTATAACATATCCAAATCATAATTTTTCTATTTGATCAAAATTATATATTCTTGATTCTCCAACTTATTCTGTAATCATGTGATCTAAACTAACTAATTATATATTTCCTTCTTCCCTATAAGCAATATGACTGAATTCTATTTGGTCTTTAGAACCAACATTTAATATATTTCTATTGATTTTAATCCATAATGAACTATTATTTTCAATGTTTTAGTATTTAAAATGTTTCTATGATGACACATAGTTCATATACATATATCAGAAATCATTCCTTTCTTAACAATGATAAATAATCCTTCATCGCAGATAACATTAGGTCATTACCTATTCCAAAAAAATGTGATGCATCTATCGAAACATGTATCCAAGGAAATTAAACATTATATCACACATATATAGAAACATGATATACATATTGGGTTAAAAAACTATTCTAACTCATCAATTCAAAACTTTTTTGCTGCAGAAATATATTTAACCAACACCTTATGATCAGCACCAATATCATTTCCAAAAAAAATTTGAATCTCTTTTTAGTGAAAGAGAAAATACATATAGTCATTAGATTTCTGTTCTTGGTTTTGAATGTATTAAAGATCATATTGAAAACCCCCACCATGAGGGAAACTAAAAATTCATTGTTATTTCTATAAAAGAAACAGGAAATACCTTATCATTTACTGTTGAAACGATAATGTCTTCGGTGTCACCAAAACTCAACAAAATAATTTTATAAAGCTTCTTTAATTCTACGATCATAGTCAAATTTTCGTTTTAATCATTGAAAGGGAATTCTCAACCATGAAAAGCTGGATCTTTCTTAAATATAATATTAATCTAATACATCCATTTAAAATCTACACCTTTCCCTTGATGATTTTTTATGATATTGATGCGTTGATGCTTTGATTCTCTTAGTTTTCCTTCTTTTTTATCTTTTTCGTTGAAATTACAGAATATCTGAAGGATTGGGGGTTTTATTTAAGCGTTTTTTATGAAAATGAGAGCCCTATAATTCTAATTCAATTAATTTTAGAGGATATGATTGAGAGTGATAGTTTCATTGTTTTGGGTGAGGTAGGTTTTTGTTTTTTAATCCCAACACACACTGTAATCATTATTTAATTTTTGAAAAGATGAAATTTCAAAAATAATAATAATTTCTAATTTTTTTAAAAACATTTAGAAAATAAATTGATGATGGAACTACGTAACTAAAATTAATAAAAATAATTATAAATTAATAAATAATTTTAAATTAAATATTCTTAACCCCCCCCCCAATGAAATCAAAACTAACAGTGGGTAGAGGTTTTGGGAAAATGTATAAAAGTTGATATTTGGTATTTGTAACTTAAAAATATATATCTTTTTAAGAACATGATCACATATAATACAATGTATTATATCAATATACCTAGTTCAGGATATAATTACATGATTATTTGGAAATATTAATTTATATAGCACTGTTACATAAATTAGTAATTATATTGAAATTAAGTCAAAAGTCTAGTAAAGTTGGTTTCATCCACAACAGTTGTGCATAGAAACTACCGAAATATACATATATATATATATATTATTCCTTGGATATTGATAGAGAAACTAAATATTATTTCTTACGTGAACATGAAACTACGGACTTCCCTAAAAAGTGACAGGTCCATGATTTACATTTTCAATCTCATCTATAACCTAAACAATCAGCATCTGAAAATGAATTTCAAATAAAATGAGGCCTATTTATGTCTTATAATTAATGAAAAATATATACTTTTAAAATTAATTAAATTATTTTATTATAATTAATTTGGTATTCATTTTTATTTGATTGAAATATTGAACATACAAAAATAGAACACATAATGTATGGTCTGCTATTCTTAAAATATAACTAACTATAAATCATACCTGTATATAACTTTTATAAACTAGCATTCCATCATCAAAAAAATGAAGGTTTATATTAGGATAGTTGGGAATTTTATATGTCATAATGTATTTATGTCGAAATTTATTTAATAAGTTAATAATAATTTTACCTTGATTTAAAATATTTCAATTATATTTTGGATTTATTTGCAATCCAATAAAGAAATTCAATTCTCCCATCACACTCATTTAAAATTATTTTTGAAAATATTTTGAAAATAATTATAAATATGATTATTTGTTGAAACCAAAATAACATCATCTAAATAGATCATTACAAATTATATATTAGAAAAAAAATATTTTCTTAAAAATAAGAGAACCTACTAACACTAAAGTAAATACATATTCCTGTAAAAAAGAACATATTTCTTCATACCATGCTATGAATTATTATTTGAGTGTATAAAATAGTTAGTATGTTTTCACAATAAATTTATTAAATGAGGATTCTCAAAACGTTATGGATATTCTATATAATCATGCTCCATTAAATATCTAATAAAAAATATAATTTTACATCCATTTGATATAATTTGAAATTCATATGAGACACATAATCTATAATATTTATTATGGATTCCAATATAGAAACTATTAAAAATGTTTTATTGTAATTTATTCTCTCTTTCTAATTGTATTCTTTATATATTAATATAGATTTATTTTTAATAATTATTCCATGATCATTTTATTTATTTTTAAACCCCATTTGGTTCCTATTATAGGATTCTCGGATAGTATGTCAACTAACTCCAAAAAAAGTATACTAAATATATATATTTTTATTACATATCTATTTACCAACATTCATTTTCTAACACGTATTCTATAGTTTTAGGATCTAATTCTGATTGAAAGAAAGAAATTTCTTCTAGGTTTCCTACATTTCAACTAGTTATTATCCCAATATCTAGTTCTCCTATTATAGTTTCTAAAGGGTTATCCAGTGTGGTTACATATTTTCTATGAAAGAAACATTTAGGTTATTAGTTTCATATTATTCTAAATTAGAATGAATATCATTTAGTTTTTTTAAATCAATTATATGTGATTCATCTCATGTGTTGGATAATGAATTATTAACTTCATTTATCTGATTTGTATTATGAAAAAAATGTTCACATTCATTAATCATCGCATGAACTAATTCATAATGAATAAGTTACTTTTTATTATATAATCTCTAAGAATTATAGTTATCATAATATCCAAGAACAATTCCTTCTTCGTCCTTTGGATCAAACTTACCATGGTTTTCCTTAGTATTCAAGATATGACCCTCGCATCAAAATAGTATAATGTATATGACTTTAGGTTTTTTGTTATTACATAGTATCTGGGGTGTCGTTGGAATATGTTTTCTTATTTAAACATTATTCAGGATATATCATACTTTTTTAAAAGTATCTACCCAAAAATAGGTTAATAGACTATATTCATATAACACAATTCTTCCCATTTATAGAATACTTCTATTTATTCTTTTTACAATTCAATTTTTTGTGGTGTTCTCGGTGAAGATAATGTGTGTTTGATACCAATGTTAGAGTAGAAAGAACAAATAAATTTATTCTTAAATTATCTTCCATTATAACTTATTAAATAGATTATTTATAAATCTTTTTCATTTTGATCAATTTTAAAAAATATTTCAAAAATAGAGAAAACATTAGTTTCATGTTTTATAAAGTAAATATTTTAAATCATGAAAAATCATAAAAAACATATGTTATTCTGTCCATTTATTATAATATTGGTGGACCAAAAAATACTTGTGTATATTTACTAGTACTTTAGATGTATCAATTTTTTTTACAAAATTTAAAGGATGTCTTATGTAGATTTCTAATTTGACATGGATCACAGAATCTAACTTTAACAAATTTAAGATTATAAAATCATGAATATAAGTGTTTAAAAGATAATTTATATAATTTAAGTACATTGTAGTGTCAATTTCTTCTATTCCAGACCCAATATTAATTTTTCATATCAATTAAACAACTAAATGTTTGTTAACATGGGGAATTAATATCAAAGGTATAAACAATTTTAATTCATAGCGCTCTAAATTTAAACAATTGTTATTCCAAAACTGAGAAGGAATTTATAGAAAATTCAAAATCTAATACATAATTATATAGTTATTTGATTGTGCCTTATCCATTGAACATATAGATATTTTTTTTGTAAAAATTTATTTTTGATCTCCAACTTATCTGACTCTAGCCATTTTTCAATTACAATTGTCTCTGAAGATAACAAATCTTCCATTTTTATCAATTGTATGAAAATTGGAAGAGTCTTAACTCATGTATCTTGAATTGGAATTGTACATATAACATACCTCATTTTTTTCTAAAATGTTACTATAATGAATTTATAAAAAGATTATTTTGATGCACATATATTCTTGGGTTTAGCCTTGTCAAAAAAAAGATCTAGGTATAATCATTTTCTTTATTTTACAAAAACAATAACTACATATATCATAAATATTTCAAAAAAACTAATTTATTCCACTTATCTGAGGGATTTATTATAAATTATTAATTACGGTAATATACCTTAATTACATAATATAAAAAACTAACTCTTAATTTATTTTTAGAACTATATAAAAATTATTTTCTATATAATTTAGAATTTTCACTATTGATTCTTGTCTCATATTTTTCTTTTCTTTAATATGCTTCCAAGTATTTTATTTAATGTTTCAAGTCCTTTATTTAATATTATTTATGAACATTTAAATGATTCTACTTCATTTTGTAATTATTTTATCCATTTCTCATGACCATTAAATTTGAATTGGATTTATTAAAATTTACTTTTAATTATTGATGTTGTTTTCACATAGGCTTTTTTCACATAAAATATCATTTTGAAAATATTTTATGTATTTATTCTTATATAATAATTATTTGCATCTTCAATTAATCATAGAACAGTAAGCAGCTAATTTTTTTTAGACCAACCATTATAATTTGAGAAAAAAGAATTATCCAATTATACCTCATCATTTTCAATATCAATAAAGTACATATTTTCTTGTATATTTTTTTCACTTTTTATGAGTCCTATTTAGAAAACATTTTGGAGACCTCAGATACACTCCAAGAAGATTTCATATATTTCTTTTCTTTTCCCTCATATTCATTTCTCATATGATTTTTATTTTCATTCTTTTTAATATTTCTATTTTCATTCGTTGGCGTTAGGAAATTAGGCTTGATATAACCAAATTGATCACACTCATAGCTTAAAAAATAATTAAATAGTTTTTATAGTTTGTGAAAGTTTTCTTGAAGCCTCTATTTTTATTGTAAATTTTTTTGAATCATCTGGCTAATTAAGCGAGTTCAATTTTAATATATGAACAATCTGAATCATTTTTTAAATCGTCATTGGATTTCCTTTGACGCTTCTGAGCATAAATTCTAAGGTTAGTATTTTCTTATTTTATCATATTCTAACCCTTATATTTATATTACATATCTTCTTCATACATCATTATAGTTATGATTAATTCATTCATTTTTAAATCTTTAACTGGTGATGATTTTCATCTAGAAGAAAATATTCCATTCTACATGAAGGGTAGTACTCTGAGTACTTTTATTGCCCAATCTAATTGTAAAATTTATGTTATTAAAGAAGAAACATCATTTGATATCTCTTTCAATATCCTATTCATATGTGACATTTGTTTGTGATAATACATTAATAATGTATCAAATTTTATATTTTCAGTACTCTACCTTAATTTTCTGACATTATCAGTTCCTTTGTAAGAAACAAAATTAATTTCCCATATTTAATATAATGTTGAGCATTGAGACACTTCGTTGGAATCATATGGACCATGTACACATATAGAAGTATTCATTTCTATATAATTGATATCAAACTCATTTTTTGGTAGAATCCCATGTTTCTAGATTGTTCGTGACTTCATAAGGATATAAAATCTTCATGAATACTTTTAATCAATGATTTTTCAAATAGGTAATCATGTGGTCCTTCTAGAATCCATATTTTTCACCATTAAAGTAGGAAACAAGTACCATTTACATGCCTTTATTTGTTTATATCATTATTATATTCCTTTGTATTTAACTTTTATATTGATCTTTCTAGAACTTATCTTCTTTCTTTAAAAACATATCTTTGATTATAATTCATATGTCAGAATAATACAAAGACTCATATAGGGGGTAAGATTGTGTATTTTAAATAATATTAGAAAGATTCAAACATTTATCTTTCATCACTAATTATTTAGGTATTTAGTATTCTCTTCATTAATTAATTGTAATAGTGGATAAACAATGAATAAAAACAAATAATGTTTTTTTTTTGATTAGGGAATAAGGATCCCCTGTTCTACTCCACTATCACTACCTCCATGAGTATGGTGATTTTAACAAGTCACTTCATCTTATCACAAAACATTACAACTGAGTTCATGTAGTTGAATCCTTTTCAATTATAATTTCATATAAAATTCTAGTTCTTTTATACGGAACTAAAAATCCACATCATAAACCAAGAATTTGATACTCCTACACACGATGACATTGTTCATGCAACTGATACTCCAATAAATCAATTGAAATTGTTTTGATTGAATAAATGGAGTCATGTTCATAGTTTCATTAGAAAGTGATAGAATTCATATGTTCTCTATCATACATAAATTTAACACCCTATAATTTTGTGGTATGTCTTATTTAAAATTTAATATCTTGGATATCTTACGTTACCTATAAAACCATGCTTAAAAAATGATTAAATATTTATTAATTATAGCTATCACATAGCCATTAGAAATGCAAGAATCAAAGATATTAAATAAATTATGAAAACTATGGCATAAAAAGTTTTTCAAATGAATTCGTTGGATTCCAATTAATTACCAAAAAATTAAAACTAATTGAACATAAATGATTAGTTTATATAAAAAACTAATTTTACGCCCAAAATTGAATTTTAAATTATTAAATTATATTAATATCTATTATTGAAATATTTTAATGAAATATGAATAGTATATATTTAAATAATTTTTCTTAAATTCTTTAAATATTTTTAATAGGCTTAAGATAAGAATTAATCCAATTTTAAGTATAAAAGATATATTTTTTTAAAAACAAAATTTTGTCACCATTTGAGGGAGACAAATTTTTCAACATAAATTTTCACACATTAACAAGTTTTATTTGAAAAAATAAATATTTTATTATAAATCTAAATATCAACATTATTTTAGGGAGAATTTTTAAATTTTTCTTTGAAATTTAATTTTTTTAATTAATAGTAAAAAATACATATGTTTAATTAAAAACTAATTTTTTATTATTTATTTTTAATTATTACTTGTATTTTGAAGTGGTTATAAAGTATAATTATTTCAATTATAAGTAATTCAATCCAATTAAGGCCATTGGAAGTAATTTCACAATAAAAGATTATGTAAACACATTTCAAACTTTTGCACATTTCACTTTTAAAAAACCATTTTTTGTTCTATCTACGTTTTTGATTTTAGATATAATTTATTCAATTATGTGAATTGAATTTGGTAAAATATATTCCATATTTAGAATCATCAGTTTCATAGTATTTTGTAATTTCAATTTCTTTTTTTATTAAAAAATAATTTCCCATCGATAAACAATTATTTACCACTGTATATGTAAAATAATTATAATGGTTAAAGTTAAAAGTTAAAATATTAACATAAAAATATTACAAAATTTAATTGGTGGTTGAGTAATTTCATAACCATAAAATGACTCCAAAAAATTAATTAAAAATATATTTTTTAAATTAATCATGCCTCAATGTGGTTGGATTTAATTGTAAAGTATTCATTATTTGTTTACTTAAACCAACATCTTACCAAGTATTATTACCGCCCATTTCAACCCATGATTCTTTTAAATCATTAAATATCATAAATAGATCTACTCATCACTCTACCTATATCCTATTTATATTGGTATCACCAAATAATAAATCAATGGCCCTCAAGGGTCTCTCAAGGAGGTGATATTCCAGAGGAAATTTTCTAAAAACACTTCTCTTAATTTATTTTCCTCTTCAACTTTAAACACATATCCTTCTTCCTTCATAACATAATAATTACAGAATCATTAATATACTATAATTTTATATTACTAATGTAATATATTATGTACATTCCTTTTATTACTTCCTCTTATTCAAATAAAAGCAACTATTTTTCAAGTCATGCAGGTTAATTGCCTCCATGAATAATAATTTTGATTATTTTCCATTAACAACTTCATGTCTTGTCATAAATGTATTATTCTTGTTAAAAAACATTTTAGTAAAAATATCATATCCTATTTCTGGTTCTACAACTAATATACACACATAATAATAATTAAGAAAAATCTAGTTTTTGATGTTTGGAAAAAACCACCAAAATAAATTAGACATTTATTATTAACATTTTATATTATGAATCATCATAATGTCAGAAATAGAAATGATATATGGAACTATTCATACTTATATAGAATTATTAATAATATTATATCACAATTATATATTTTTAATCTCATTTTACAATAACATGGATAATTTTAAACAAATGAACCGACTATGAAACCATGAAACAAACACACACGAAACCATCAAAATAATGAAATATTATTAATCAGTGGGTCATAAGATGTAATAAAATTATCATATAATGTATTATATATATTAATATAGTTCTATAAAATGTTAATAATATTATTTATACCATTATTCGGGATATTAAATATTGTTACACAAAAGGGATGTGTGAGGTAAGGGTTTCTTGTATCACTTTTTACCTCTATGATATATATGACTTATTCAAGACTAATTTTTTTTGTGTGGTGTATATTTTCAAACCTTTGATATATAATACCAAATATATAATTATATTCATTGTATTAAATTTATATTTTTAGAATTATTAACTTTATGGGGCATACGATTTATTAGATTATAAAGTGTCAAGAGATCTCTTAACTCAATTTCCACTCATTGGGTTTTACTCCTAATAAGTTGATTATATAATGACAATATTTTATATGAAATAAATATTCATTTTATTATGTTTTAATTTTAAATTAACTATATTTTGATATACAAGTTTTACACATAATCACCCTAATGATATATCCTCACACCATTGATATGATCATTGAAAATGATTTCTAGTGTCACTTTTATTTCTATGAGACTAATTCCATATTCACCAATTAATTTTTTCATTGTGTTTATATTGAAAATAAATATATTTTATTTTCATTATAGTTAAATGTTTTTGTATTTAAAATCAATTTTATTTTCCCTCTATCATGGGATCTACGGTATAATGTTAGTGATGCGGTAAAGAATTTTTGTCACAATTTTCCTTATTCGAGACATTTGTTATATTGTACCCCTATCTTATTTTATGAGGTTTATATAAAAATCCATTGAAATATTAAAATAAGAATAAATTCTTTCTTATTAAGTTCCATGTTTTATTAATTATTATTCCTTCATGGGAATTATAATTAAAAGCTACCAAAATGGAAAGAGTCTTTTGTAACAATTGCATCATTTATCAGGATGGTGTATGATTAATTATCTGATGTTAATGTCCTATAATTCTAATGAATTGAATTCTCATAAATTTATTCATGGTATTTTTAATTTATTTAACCATTTTACACATATGTGGTACATAAAATTTTTGAGATATTTTTTTCATGATAATATTACCCCGTCTCTCCCTTTGGTTGGAAATTTGTGTTCTTTCAAAACAATGTTTTATAAAAAAGATTCTAAAAAATTATGCTATGTTAAAGGCCTTATATATGGAATTAATTTAATAAAAATTATGTATTTTAAATTTTTGTTTGAATTATCTCAAAATCTTCATTTATTTTTTTCATGTTTGTTTTCAAAGAAAAAGTTTTTCTGGATTTTTCACATCATAAAGAGTTATTTTGAAATTGAGATAGGATATTTTCATCAAGAGTTTTTTAGTGAACTAATTAAAATTAATCTCATCTATTTCAACATATTCTATTGAATATTATTATACATTTAAGTTTATCTATTATGATACCATATTCCATATTTTGTTAAATGGGTTATGATCTGTTTGACTGAAGATGTACTATTTTGATACAATTATTATATCATGCCTCATGAAAATATTACATTAACCATTTATTTTCAAGGGAAACCCTTATGATTATTCCTTATGGTTGATTATTTATGTTCCAGACAAATTCATTATCATATTTTAATGGGTTTATCCAAATAGTGATCCAATGCAATGGTTAATGTTTTGGTCTCATGAGACGTCACATTGGGACAGCGAATAAACCAAATTAATTTATGGGACATTGTCCACTATGTGATATCATCTTGGCAGTGAGCCTACAATCATGTTTATTCCATGTTATATGTTATTTAAAAATTCCATGTTTTATGTTATTCTCTCATAGATCATATTATTTAATTATTTTTAAATTCATGACTAATGAAGGTCCATGTTTTATTTTATGACTCATGATTTTGATCTTTGATATTAAGGGAATAATTTTCTATATTTATATTTATGATAACATAACCTTATGATCATTTTATTATTTTATATTATCATGGTTTTATTACTCTTATATATACCTTTACTGAGAATCTAAGATCTCCCTTTGTATGTATTCTTTTCCATGTGTTATTAGAAAAGATGTTAAATGAACTTTGTCTATGAGGACTTCACATTAATGATGTTGATGACCTATTGTAAATGTTTCGTATAGTGGGAGATAATATTGATATTTAGGATATGGTTATATATAAAACCGATTTTTTAAAAGTTGATCCTAATTATGTTGAAGTATAAACCTAAAACGTCATTGGGTATGTCAGTGGACCAATATTTCATTTTGATATTGTAGGTTTATTTGGAAATAAAATTTAACTACATTTATTGGTATCAATGTCATGAAAGTAATTTTTTTGTTTTGAGTACCGAATTTGGATGTGTGGATTCAGTTTTATAATAGTTGGTATCATAGTAGGGTTTAGATAACATTGGATATTATGATGTTTTCATTTTTTTAATCATACGAGTTATGGATATCATCATGAATATATAAATTCATGGTAGATAATTATTTATGTGTCTTGGATACCCCTTTTATGGCTTTACATTATGAAATCTTAAGGTGAGTAATGGTACTTTTGGAGGCATTCATTTTGAGGAAATTATGGGTTAGTTAATTTTAAGATAAAAAATGAAAGGTATGAGAACCATTTAGTTTACAAAATATTATGTTTGTTTTTTGGATGTTTATCAAATTTAAAGAATTTTATACGGATTATAATAATATAATTTCTAAAGAACTGTGACCCATAAGATGGCTGAAAACCCATCACTTCTTAAAAGGCCACGATAATTGAAGACACAACTGAACATTGAAACGGTGTAACACTAGAGTCGGTGCCTTAATTTATTTCGTCGGATTAGATACATTTGTATAATTCCAAAGTATATATTAGTCTAGTTGTCTTATAAAATAGAAAACATACGATAACCATACATTAAAATTTATAAAATAAAATATAACCTGGATAATACTTTGACATCACTGTTATCCTACTATCTTAACCCTATATATCAATCATAATGCACACCTTGGAATCCTGGGAAAAAACATAAGAAAGGGGTGAGATCAAATACTATGTGAGATTAAACAATATAGTGGATGTTGTTAAAAATAATCATCAACATTTAAAGAAATGTGTATAACTAAAAAAACAATCTTTAGGAACATAATCATTAGAAAAATATGGAAATAATAATTAAAATAATTTCATATAAACATTAACATGGATATTCTACTAGTTAGATATTCACATTTAATGTCAATAACATATCTCATAATGGGGGAATTCATAATTCCAGTAATCATAATCATACCATCAAGGATTCATCAAAGTCCCCATAAATAAATCGTTAAACCCCCAAACTACTTTTTCTAATGGGACCTACCAATGCATCGAGGGGATATAGTAGTCACTTCTAATTAGTTACTATGACCGATTAATTTCTCTTATGAAAACTTGATAACAAACAAAAACACTTCTAATAAACTATTTTATGAATTGTTAACACATTAACCTTAAACCACAAATGGTATCAAAATACCTCATTCATATTAAAACATATCATAAACCCTTCGATATAATATTATTGATTATATCATAATAAAACAACTTCAATTAAGCATAAAATCCAATAGGGATGTTAACATTGATAAAAATAATATAATAAAATCATTATGAAATTATTTAGAGAAATATCCCATTAATATTAAAATTATTTTAAAAGGGGTGCACATTTTTAAAAGAAAACATTTTAGTGAAAATAATATTATAAGACTGTAAAATAATCTTTTCTCAAGCAGTATAAGTTAAAGTGGAATATTCCTTATTTATTTTGTCTAAATGGTCATAAAGTACCTCGTTTGGAAAATGACAATAAAATATTCTATTTTAAATGTTTTAAAAAAAGTCATACATGGGAAAAAATTACTTTATAAACTTGTATAAGAATTGAAAGAATATTTTGAAATATATTTTTATAAAACATGGGCATTGATGATGTAGCGACCCAGCCCTAGATAGCCTAGAGACGGTGTCAACTATCAATTGAATTGGCATGATTACACAAAATTATGCCAGGACGGACCCATAAGTTTGGTTGTCTTAGTAAACTAGATACCTAAATGAGTATTGTCTTACAAATAAATAAATTGATTGAAACATAATTTTTTATCTTCTTCATAAATAAGTAACTCTAAGTATAACTCTAATCGATCTAGTAAATCCATTTATATATTTTATTGTAAGCTTTATGGATTATAGGGGAAAAACATAATAACGGTGAGATCAAATGCTCGATATGGTCAAAATATAGTATAATAAATAATTTATCAATGTGAATAGATAATATGGGATGGTGAATGACTCAACACACATCCCATGTAATTAATAAACTGAATGGAAGTATGTAAACAATATGGTAAGGCAATAACTGGAAAGAAAATTCCATTAAAATTACTAGATATGGAAATATAAATATGGATAGTTAGGAAACTGAAAAACATTCCATTTATTCCATGAACTTAAAATTAAATGTATCCATAGATATTTCAACGCATTATCATATAGATAAATAAAAACTGAATCCTAAAAATGAAACACATCAATAGATATGTCAATAAAAAAATATCATGGTTTATTAATATTACAATATAAATGGATGAAATTTTTTAACTTTTAGAAACCATGTTTTCTAGTTACATGGTACTTTTACCATCAAGACCATTCGAAAGAGAGTTTACAAAATATAGCGTAAAAACCCATCTAAGGAGGCTATCCAAATGACACATCCCATGGATCTACCAATGCATCAATGGGTTATCTATAACTAGGCCTCACCCAGGTCATACCGTCCAAAAAAATCATCATATAACAAATAGTTGATTTAACAATTTTCCCTATCAAATATCCTTAAGGAGTAAGAGATACATATTTTTCAATATTAACTCACATAGTAAAATAACAATCAATTTAGACACCATATTTAATATGGTATACAGCTTCAGTTGTCAAGTCAATAATATTTATTAAAAATTCTCAATTCATTTATGTTTTAAAAATCGAAAACTTTTTCCTTAAAGAAAATATACTTTCACTAAGGAAATTTATTTTCTTAAACCTTTACTTGCATTTACAAAATTTTCTTCAAGTTACTTATCTATGTTTAACCATATTTTTCCTCACACCAAATTTCTATAAGAATAATCGAATTGTTAACTAAAACCTTGAAATATTATAGTTCATTAAATACCAAGTCTTAGTGTTTTCAGAATCTGAATTATCAAAAATTACGACTCAGAATTCTCTGAAATTTAGGCTACGAATTCTCTAAAAATTAGTCTCTGAATTATATAAAATTCAGACTCTGAATTCTGTAAAATTCAGACACAAATAACTTGGAATTTAGACCCTGAATTTCTCATAATCCAATATCTAAATTCCTCATAATTATAACTCCAAATTCTATAAAATTCAGACTCTGATTTCCTTAGAATTCAGACACTCAATTCCTCTGAATACAGAATCATATTTCCTTAGAATTCAGACTCATAATATCCATTATTCCAAAATCCGATTGTGCATATTTTTAGACTCTGATTCTCAATCTCTTATAAATCAGATTAAATTCTTTTCATACAGATACCTCATTTCCATAAGGAAACACTTAATTTTATCATATCCTTGTTTACTTAAAATTCTTAAGCATTATATTTTTTATTACATGTTATATTTCCTTTCACATGGTAATTTTTTCCATGTTTTCTTACGTGAAATGGTGTTCTACAATATTTTTTTAACTAATTGTTGGCTAAGTGACATATTTCCAGATCTATCAAAAATTCAAGAAAAATATGACCGTTAGAGGAAGAGATGACCATTGGGATTTTTTTCCTATAAGCACCGTAGCCATTTAAAGAGTTAAAAAGGAATATTGATGCACATAGAGAAAGAGATTATGTGTTGTGATGATATGAAGTGATTTTTATAGAGATACTCTTGTGCATTGTGTGATATGTGAAAACCATGTTTATTCGTGAATAACTTGTTGATCCTAGTGTGACTCTGATTGCTGTTGTGTACAATATAGGGATTCTAGGGATAGGAATAAAATAGTGTCGATTAAATTCATGTTCAAGGGATTATATAGATATGGAGATAGTGGTTCCGACTACTTTCAATTATATGGGCTTCTGGGGATAGAAAAGCAAACTCTGATATTCTTATCGAGGGATTACTATATTGTGGGTAATATACAGTTTCATGAAATTATAAATCAATTTACCTTTATCAAAGTTTGTTGGATACCCTTAAATTTGGGTAAAAATATTTCCTACATGTTTAATTGTTCTTGGTACAAGTTTTGTATCCATTGTATTTTGATAAAGAAAGAAATAATAACTTTCTTATACTTTCTTATACTTGTATACTCTGACTGGTAAGATTGTATACACTTTAAGGTATAATATTTCCATAAGATAAAAATGCATATGTTTCCTTAAGATAAAATATTATATGTTTAGTTCCTTTTTAATTAGACATGGGCCCTTCCAATTATCTTCTTTTTTAATATCCACAGAGGGTTTGGGAATTCACCTTAGTTAACTTTGTAAAACATAGATTTACTTAAGGTTAAAAACGAAAGTTTTTAAACTTACAATTCACACCCATATTGTATTTGAGCATCTCATATTATATTTTGATCCTACTATTGGAATAAAAGGAGGTATCTGAAATAATTATACATACATATATGTTTTTCTTACTAAATTTATCTTGTTCAAGTTTTTCTTAAATATTTTTTTTTCTTTTTTATTAACTTTTTCTACTAATGCTTTTTGTGAAAAATTATTTTCTTATAGATATGGCATGAATGGATGTTGGTTCGATAGAAAATATGAATCCCATCAGGCTGACAATTTTTTATGGTAATGATTATGAGTACTTGAGATATTGGATGTATAATTTTTTTATAAACACTCGAGTAGACAAATTTCTCTTGCTCACTAGAGAATAAAAAATCCCAGACAAATAACGTAGAAAATTAACTAACCAAGATAAACAAGAATATAAACAAAATTATAGGGTAAAAAATACTTTATTATGTTATATGACCAAAAAAATATACAATCTGAAATCACCATGTGAAGCAACCATCTGTATTTTGAAAAAACTATAAGTCACAAATTTTGGTACATCTAAATTTATTGAAACTAAAAGAGCTATGTTAAGAGATGAATATCCTAGATTTTTGTTTCCTTATAGAGAAATATTTTGGAAAGTGTAACAAGGCTTATGAAAATTGCCAAATCGTCTTTAATATATGGTAGAAAATTTCCTTGATGATGAATCTCTTGTTGAAAAATAATTGATATCATTACCAATGAGTGGGAATATAAAAGGACAGTTATTGATGAGAATAGGAAAGTATCTAACATCACCCTTGATGAGATATTTATAACTATTATTCAGTATGAAATAATAATAAAGATATATGTTGACTTCTATAAGAAGAATAATTGCAATGGAAGAATTTCATTCACTACTACATATAAATCCAGGACTCAAAAAAGGGTAACTAGATCTAAAGTTGAGAAATTTTTTGTTACATCTGAATCAAGTGATAGGAATCAGTCAGAGAATGAAATAGACAATATTTCTCGAATGGTGAAGAAGATTGTGGGAAAGAAAGATTTTCATTATAGATATTAGAAGAAAAATAGAAAAGACAAGAAATATTCTAATGTAACTTTTTATGAATGAAAAAGTGTTAGACATATTAGATATGATTGTCCTATACTAATGATAAAACAGATAAAGGATAAAAATTATTAAAGGACTATAAATAATTACTTTAAATATAAGGCCATTAATTTCTTGAAAGCTAATGACACCTAGACTTCCATTGGTCGTGACTCTTCAGATAAATCCTAGAAATATGAATCTTCTAGCCAAAAGAATATTGGTCTTATAGCAATATTACCTAATAAAAATCATTATCTTATGGATAAGGTACATAATGTAGAATCCTTAACAACTATGCCTTTAAATTCAAAGTGAAACAATTTGTAAATATTTGGATGATGAATCTTCCTCATCATTAGAAAATACTTAACATTCATTTGAATGAGTCTCTATAAATGCTAAATTACATGAGAATGATAAATGTAGTATAAAAAATAAGTTAGAGAATGAAAATTCAAGAATATATATTTTAACAAAATGTTGTATCAGATATTTCAAAAGATCATGTTTAAAAAACACTTGATCTTGAAAATGAATCAAAAACCCTCTGGGAAGTTAATTATGAGATAGATACACATTCTAAGGTTATTGAAATTGTTATTTCTAAGAAAAATGTTTTAGAGGGTAACTCAAAATCTATGAATAATGACTATAAAGATAATAATTTAGTCATTATAATAAAATTTGGAATATTTTCCTTAAATAAACATTTATCAAATTTTACTTTTGGAGGGAAAGAATTTGATCAAATGTATTCCCAAAATTATCCTCTTAGGAATAGTTCTGGAATTGGTTATAATCACACAAAACCAGTTTTAGTCACAATTATTTCATTCCCCAAAGTTCTCCCTTTTGTACTAAGTGTGATTGTGGTGGAAATTGGGAGAAAATTGTGCTTTGAATAAAACCCAATCCTTAGGTTTTCATAAATTATAAAATTCTATGAAAATGTGGATACCTAAGATTTTACATTCTGAAATTTTTGGATCCTGCAAAGTTTGGATTCCGAAATTAAAACTATTTTATTTTTAGGAAAATAAAATACCAACAACAATACATGGTACATGGATAGTGGAAGTTCCCTTCACATTATTGGTAATCAAAACTTCATTGAAAATATTATCAAGGTGAATGGAGGAAATGTAACATTCAGAGATATTTCTCAGGGAGAAATTGTTGGTATTGGTAACATTGTTCTTCTTTGAAAAGCATAAATTTAAAATTTTTTATTTGTTAAAGGTGTTAGGATAAACCTTATAAGAATAATCGAATAATGT
Source organism: Viscum album (assembly GCA_963277665.1). Taxonomy (NCBI): domain Eukaryota; kingdom Viridiplantae; phylum Streptophyta; class Magnoliopsida; order Santalales; family Viscaceae; genus Viscum; species Viscum album. Next base: position 778,681,905 of record OY728163.1, on the reverse strand, counting down.
AATGAAAGTTGCATTATGAATTTTAGGAATGATAAATTTATAATACACAATTTCAAAGAAGATTTTATTCTCCCTATCCATTGGCATGATAATGTTTTTTTAACATAACTTAGAAGACCATAGGAGGCAAGATCAACCTTGCCTTAGAGTAATGGAAGATCAATCTGTATTATCTAATAGAAGACTAGTCCATTGTAAAATTTATAAGATATGAAAATTCATAAATAAAATAATTTTTACGGATCTAGTAGGGATTATATTTGATTCTTAAAAAGTTGTTGATCCTTTTCAATATGGAAAGCAACATAATTCATGATTTAAATCAATTAGTGAAGTCTCAACTTCTGATGCATTACAACTATTGTATATGGATCTTTTTGGTCTAACACAAACAAGATTTATTGGAGTAAAATACTATGTATTTGTTTCAGTTGATGACTACAACAGATTTTCATGTGTCTATTTTATAGATATGAAATATGAAGCCCTTTAATTTTTCAAAACATTTATATCCCATGTTAATAATGATATAAATTGTCCATTGATAAATATTAACAGTGATCATGGGGGATAATTTTAAAATACATATTTTGAAACATTTTGTATTAATAAACGAGATACTCATAACTTATCAACTCCAAGACCTCCTAAAAAATGTTGTTGTTGAAAGAAAAAATAGAATTCTTAAAGAGATAAATATAACCATGATGAGGGAATATTCTATTACTAAACACTTTTGGGATGAAGCTATTAGTACTAATTTTCATACTATAAATGGAGTTTTAATTAGACATTTTCTTAACAAAACACCTTATGAATTGTGGATTTCTAAAAAATCTAGACTTTCTTACATCAAATTATTTATGACGAAAATTATTAATCTTTGATAAAAAATATTACATACTTAAATTTTCACCCAAATCTGAAGGATTAATTTTCTTATGCTACTCTACTACTTCTATGGATAATATAGTTTTTAAAAAAAATATTATATTTTTTAAAAATAGTGCATATTAAATTTGATGAAAATGATATTTTTGGTTTAAATAAACCCCAACCAACATCTATGGATATTTTTATAAAATGATTATCATCCACTGAAAGATGATTCTTCTAATAAGGAAAATACATAATAAAAAGGTTCAAAAGTATTTACCCAAGAAGATTTTCTACGTTATATTGATGAACAGTTTTTACAAAATCCAAATTATTTTTTTCTTAAGAATCATCCTAGTGATAGAATAATTGGTGATGTTAATCAAACTATAACGACTATAAGTTCTTTAATAAATGATGTAGAACATCAAGATTTCTGTTCGCAATTAGAACCTAAAAAAACTGATAAAGCTTTAGGTATTGATGATTGGATTAAATCTATGCAGGTGAACTTAATGAATTCAAAAGGGAAAATATGTGGACCTTGGTTAAAAAAAATAAGGAAACATCTGTAATTGGTTTAAATGGGTATTCATAAATAAATGTGATGAAAATGGAATCATTATAAGAAATAATGAAATATTAGTTTTTAAAGGATATAATCAGCAAGAATGAATATACAATGAAGAAACCTACACTCTAGTATCTAGAATGGAATATATTCAAATCTTACTGGCCTTTGTAGCATTCTTCAATTTCAAAAGATTTCAAATGGACATGAAGTGTTATTTCATTAATAAATAAGATCAATATGTTGTTTATGATTAAAAACCTCCTAGTTTTGAAGATACAAAACATCCTGAACATGTCTTCAAACATACCAAAGATTTATATGGAAATAAAAAGTCCCCTAGAGCCTGGAATGATAGACCTACAAAATTTTTGTTACAAAAAAATTATGTTAAGGGAACTGGTGATCCAACCATTTTTATAAAAAAAATACGAGGAAAATTTTTTAATTGTAAAAAATTATTTTTATGAAATTAAATTCTGATCAACTCCGAAATCTTTAACTGTTTTTTTTTTGTGAATCTCATGAAATCTGAGTTTGAAATAAGTATGATTGGTGAGCTAACATTTCTCCGTGGTTTTTAAATTTATCAAAAAGGAGAAGGAAACTATATATATAAAAATATTTATATTATATATCTTCTTAAAAATTATGGATTTTTCAATACTTAATGTATAAGTACAGTAATCAGTATCTCAAACTCTCTTGATCTTGATGAAGCTAGAAACCATATAGATCAAGATGATTCTACAGGGATGATAGGAAGTTTATTATACATAACATCTAGTAGTCCAAACTTAATGTTTTTTTGTATTCTTATGTGAAATATATCAATCTCATCCAAAGTAATATCATTTAAAGGCGGTCAAAATAAATTTTCACTATTTAAAGGAAACCATGGATTTAGAACATCCCTATTCATCATGATGTGGTTTTATTTTAAAAGGTTTTTCCAATGTTGATTTTTATGGAAGAAGAATATATTGAAAAATTATATCAATAATATTTCATTTATTAAGATAATCATTTGTTTCTTGGTTATTCATGAAGCAAAACTCAGTAGCACTTTCCACTATTGGTGCTAAATTTGTAGTAGCTTGATATTTTTCTACTCTGGTATTGTGGATGCAATAAACACTCACAGACTATAGAGTTCATTTTACCTAAACATAGATATTGTCTGATATTTTAGGTTCCATTTACCTATTAAAAAATCATACACATAACTCTCCTACAACATACATCGATATTAGGCATCAATTTCTTAGGGATCACACAATTAAAAGATTTATTATTTTACAATTTATCGGAATTTGGGATCAACTTGGTGACATTTTTACAAAATATTTATCTTTGGATATATTTGAATATATAAAATAATAAATAGGAATGCTAAGCATATGGTAATATTCCATATTAATTTTTTTTTGAAACCTATCTTATTACATTAATAAACTCTTTTTCATAGTGGGATTACATTTGTTTATTCTTTCATTTTTTTTAATTTTTTCTGAACCTAAAATTTTTCTTTTCCATAATAAATATTTCAAGAAATTATGTTCTTAAAGAAGAACATTTTCAGGACTAAAAATTCATTCTATGTAATATGAAAGTTGGGTTTCCTTACTTAAATCTGAATAATAGTTTTTTTCTTGTTGGTATTTTTATTTTTTTTAAGAAAACCTTATCATATTCATTTTTCATAAATCCGATTTTTCATTAAAAACCTCAAAAGATCAGAATCTACAAATATTTCTTTGAAATTAATATATATTGTTAGATCAGATCATGTTAATCTCAGCCATTGGATCTATTTGATAATTCAAATTGTCGTCGCAAAGCCTATTTAATGGACCCCTAACTTCATGTCCTACATGAGTTTTCGCAGATTTTTTGTGTTGAGTCTCTACTGCTCTTTTAGTCTTACATTCTATTTTTCTAATCTCCTAAAATTCTGAATGTCTAATGAAGCTTATCCTTATACTGTGATACAGTCACAATCTATAAGGGAACAAAAGGACCGCTTAATGTTTTGAGAAATGTTAGTGAGTCAGAATTTTTTTTGAAGTATAATTCATTGATTGAAAATATTATTAAGTTAAATGGATGAGAACGTGTTAGTGTTTATAAAGAAAAGAATCAGTATCTAGTATACTCAGTCATTGTAGTGGAATACTATGATTCAATAATTTTCTATGAGCAAGGTGGATGACAGATGTTTAACTTCATAAGTTATGTAAAATCATACTCTCTATCCTTCAATAAGGCAACCAACATCTTAGACATTCGTTATGAAGGTGAAGATATTCTACACTCACACTGGTTACCCAAAAAAAGGAGGATCTTTTGAGAAGTTTAAAGCTTATTAATTCCTCGGTCTTAGTAATTTCATGAAATAAAAAATTTCTCTTCTCTCAACAAATCATAGGCTGGTCACTTTATTGATTCCAGATTTCCTTATCCAAAGTAAGGGTGATAAGTTTTCACTTATGAAATGTGATATAATTCTCTTATATTTCCTGGTGAACCTAATAATGATAGATTTGGTGAAGTATATCCTTCGAAAATCCCTAAAATCATGAAGGGAATAATAAAATCTCATATCTCAATGTATCCGGTATCATTTCAATGATTATTGTATTATGTTTGGAATAATTAATGTTTCTTTGAACTTCAAACTCTAAAATTTTTAATATTATTTTAATTAGTGATGATACACTAAAAATTATGAAAATAGAGTTCAGTGTTGAACCTTGAGATTTTTATGATCCCCCTGATAAGGATGATTAGTCTGAAGCTATGAATTTTGAAGTTCCTGAACATTCAAAGAAATGAAAGTCAAAGGAGATGGAACCTCGACCAATCAAACCCATTCCAGAACCCAAACCATCACCCCCTAAATCAAAGAAGTAAAAGTAATTTTCTAATTAAGTTGTTTCTAAGTGGAGGGGGGAATGGAAAAAAAGGACAGTGATCCTATTTTTGGACTTGATCCTGTGGAGGATAAGGCCTTAAGGATTTATGGAACTGAAAATAATGAAAAAAAGCAATGGAGAAAAGGAAGAAAGAAAACGAATCTCAGGATCATGTTGTTTAATCATTGATAAAAGATATTGAAAAAATATTTAGAACAATGTTAGGTACCGGAAGCCTTTCTAATGGATGATTTAGTTACGAAATGATTTTTTAAAGAGGAAGAAATTCAACAAAAATAAGAATACGATGATGATGAAGAAGAATGCGAAGATATGATCAAAATGGTGGAAGAGTATAATGAATAGAATAGTCCTTATGATAAACTCCAAATAAGAAATTCCCATGAATCATCTACCCAAATTGATTCAGGTAAACAAAAGAAAAATTTTGAAGAATAGAAAGTTAACAAAAGTCATTATGTTGAAGAGAGAGGAGAAAATTATGACATAGTTTAGAAAGATTAATATGAAGTTAATGTTCAAGAATAAGATCATGGGCGTATCCAGTGTGGTTCAAAAGGATGTTTCTAAAATAAATTTAGTTCTCCTTGATACACCCTAGAAATATGGAGCTAAATCATTTGAGTCAATGTTATGTTAAAGAGGTGAAAGATACCTTTCTAGGGAAAGATTCATTAGTTTGAAAATCATCATCATCCTTGGGACATTTCTTTGTGGTGAAATATTTATATAAGCTTGTTTATTTGACACCACTCCTTCCAAACATTGAATCCCAGTGTCAACTTATTCAGTAGTTAGTGAACATGATAATGGATTATACAAATGTTTTGACAAAGAAGTTCATCAATAATGAAACGGATTTAAAAACCTTGATGATCAACTATGAAGCTCTTAGAATGTCTTTAAATAATATTTCATCTTGGTTGAAATTAGTAGTTAATTATGATAATCATGATGGTGATTATATGGATTCAGTCAAAGAGACTTTTAACATGTCTGATGAGAAGTTAAAGATTCTTTTAGAAAAGGTAAATCAAGAGAAAGCTATCTGGAAACGTGAGGATAAATATCTCTATAGAAAACTTCACTTCATTTCTATTTCACAAAATAGATAAATATATACCACATATTAGCTAGCATAGAAAGTCAAATTTCAAGAATAATTTATCAAATCTCAAGAAGAAAGCACTCAGTATCTTGAGATGAAAACAAAGAACAATAAGAGTTACTCAATAAAAATCAATAAGATCATAAGGAGATAAAGAATATGAAGTCTATTCTCAAGAATCATCTGCTATAGAATAATAATGATGAATAATTATTAAAACTCTAATCTTTTTTTGTACTAAATATTTTTTCCTAAATATAATAAAATATCTTTATTATATATTTTTTTATATGCATATTTTTTCAAACCATTCAGGCACTATTTTTTTCTTCCCTCCATTCCATTTTAAAAATCACAAAGGGGGAGACTAATTGAAAAAGAATATCATATTAAGGGGGGTTTATCCCAAAGAAGAAATTTATTTTGAAAGAGGGAGCTTAATCTTAAAGAAAAAACTCTTAACATAAGGAAATTATTTCTCAAGGAAATTTCTTAATCTAAAGAATATAATACGTATTGTGAAAAACCTAAGGGAGAGTTAGTCGTATTCATTAAACCACAAATATGAGTGAGATAATTTTTTTATTTTCAGTGTCCGAAACATAATATTATTTTTTAAAAAGTGGTTTCAGCTATCCAAAAAGGGATAAATTGTTAAGTTAACAATCATTCTTATGACTTTTCCATTCCTTTATGTTTTGAAAATCAAAAACTCTTTTTTATTAAATTAACTCATCCTTCTCTAAGGAAATTAATATTCATATACCTAAATATGTTTTTATCAGATTTTATTTATGTAACGTATCTATGTTTTACCATATTTTTAAGTAGACTAAATTTCCATAAGAATAATCGTATCCTTATCTAAAACATCAAAATATTATAGTACTATATATACCGTGTTTTACTATATTCAGACTCTGAATTCTATGAAATTCAGACCCCAAAATCTATGAAATTCAAACTTCAAATTCTCTGAAATTCAGAATCTGAATTCTCTTAAATTCAGAATCTGATTTCTTAGAAATTCAGACTCCGAATTCTCTAAAAGTTTAACTTCAAATTCTTTGAAACTAAGACTCTAAATTATTTGAAATTAAGACACAGAATTCAAAAAAATTAGACACCAAATTCTTAATAAACAGTGCTCTTAATTACAAAGAAATCATACTCTGAATTCCTCATAATTATAATTCCAAATTCTTTATAATTACGACTCTAAATTCCATTGAATTTAGACTCCGAATTCCTCATAATTCAGACATAGAATTCCTAAAAATTCAAACATTGAATTCCTCAGAATTCATAATCTGAATATCCACTATTCAAAAATCTTAGTTTTATTTTTTTAATCCAATTCTCCATTCATTAACAATATGATTAAATGATTTTTTTATAGTTACCTAATTTTCCTAATTAAAAACATCATTTTATTGGATCCTAGTTTACATACATTTTGTAATGTTTTGATTTTTTTTCATACATGTTATATTTCCTTTCCCATGGAAATTTCCCCCACATTTTCTTACAGGAAATGATGTTATACAGTCTATTTTTATCTGACCATTGGCTAAGTAGCATGTTTCCAGGTCCCAATGAAATTCAAGGAAAAATATAACTATTAGAGGAGAAGATGGAAGTAGGGTTGTTTTCCAATAAATACCCCTTCCATTTTAAGAGTTAAAAAAGATATATTGACACACATAGAGAACAAGAGATTACATGTTTTGATGCTCAGAAGTGATTTATAGAGGGAGACTCTACAGCCTTGTGTGATCTATGAACTCCTTGTTCAGTTATAAACAACTTGTTCAGCCTTGTCTGACTCCGATTGATATTGTGTACAAATGAGGGGTTTAGGGATTGGAAGACATAGGTGCCAACTACTTTAATGTTTGAGGGCTTCCAAGGATAGTAAGATAAAGGTGCCAAAACTATAAATTTTTTGGGCTTGTGGGGATTTCAAGAAAGGCTCTGATATTCATATTGAGGTATTACCCTGTTGTGGGTAAGATATAATTTATTTAATGCTTAAAGTAATGGAATTTTATACAAGGTTGTTGGATACCCTTATCTTTGTGTTAAAAGATTTCCTAATTTTTTACTTGTTCTTGTTAAAAGTTTTATTTCCACTGTATTTTTTTAAATATAGAAACTATAGTTTTCTTACACATTTCTATATTTGTATACTCTGACTAATATGATTTTATACGCTTTAAGGTAGAATCATTCCCTATGAAAAACATTCTTAATTTTTCCTTAAGGTAAATGTTTTTAGGTTTAGGTTATTTATAATTGGACATGGGCCCTTTCTATTTTCCCTTTGTTTAAGAACCAAAGAGGGTTTGTGAATTCACCTTGATTAACATTGTTAAACATAGATTTCCTTAAGGTTAAAAATGAATTTTTTTTAAAATTAAAATTCACCCCTATTGAAATTGAGAATCTCGTATTCTATATTTTAATCCTACATAGGAAATGGTATTTTACATGATAAATTAAATAGATAATTTTGGGGAAATTCATTGTTCAAATATCATAATATATTGAACATTTCAAGGGTACTAATAAATAAGTCATGGAAGTGAATGTGAATACCATCCTTGGATAAATAAATCATAAACCATCAAGAGAAAGATTAAGGATATCATCAATACATCAAATCCCATGTGGAGTAAAAATATGGGGTTGTTGTCATTCATGAAATAAATGAACATCTTAGAAAAATATTTTTGGGGAAGATTTCATTTTCTTTTGAAAATCCTTTTGAAAATATTTTTCTTTAAAAATAAAAATTTTAAAATGGACTCTTCAAATAAATTACGATATATGAATTTGTACATCTCGTACGAGGTAAAAAGAATAATCCTTTTTTATAGAAAGAGGATAGAAAATTCCTTGTTAGGAAAGAGCCAAGAATGTTCTATTGAAACATTGGTAAATGAAAAATTGGGAAAAAGTTCATTACCAATTCATTTTTGAAACATTTTTTAAAACATTTAATAAAACGTGGGTTTTATAATATTAGAGGTTCTATGACTAAACACATATATAAAGTCTGGTATTCTAAAAAACATTTTCTAAAACACTTGTGTACCAAATAGTGGGAAAAATGTTACTTATACCTAATAATGGACGTAAATAACCAGAGAAGAATAAATGTAATATATTTAATAATGGTTAAATAATTTCATTTAATGGAAATACCATTTAAAGATAAATAAAGTTATTATTTAGGAAAATCATTTTTAAACATCCCAAAGTCTCCCATACCACGTTGAAATATTTTAAAAAATAATCCACATCAAGGAATAACGTTATATGAATGTTTAAAATAACATGAGAGTAAATAGATTCATGATATATAATGAAAAGGTTATTACATAGACCATGTAAAATAAACTAGGTTCATAACAATAATTAAGCCTCAATGGTATGTAAATTGAGACGAAAATCCCTAACATTGTGTTTCCTTTTGGGTTAACTTCCTGTAAATTTGTGTATAATATAATTATAGTAATTTTATAATTTACTCAAAATATCTTTCATGTTTATAATTACTTTTATTTCACTTATTACCACATTTTTTACAACTACACAAATAATTAGTTTTTCCCCAGGATTTTTTTTTCTAAATTTTGTTTATGTGCCAAAATAACTATATTAGCTAAACTATGATCATAGGGTTCATTATATAACATAAAAAATTAATAACCATGAAATAATTATCATATATATACATCAAATTTACTTTTATAATAAACCATTAATTGTTGTAATGAAAAATGACTCGATGTTACAATCATGAGAATCGTAGACCATACTTATGCATGAGTGACACTCCCATTTTTAAGTGAACATTGAGGAAAGAAGATATGCAACTAAAATAATTAAAGAATGATAATTATATAATAAATAACATATTTTTTAGTCACATATACCTATATATTTATTTCTGTGGTGTAAAAGTAATGACATCATGTCGAGGCGGTAGTATTCCACACATCCACGAATAACGTTATAACTTTTTCAGTGTGTGAAAGGCTAAAAAATAAAATGACATATATATATATATATATATATTATACTTCCATAAGTATATTTATGTCATTAAAATCATACATATTTTTTTATTCCTTATATTTTTAATTAAACCCATCAGTTATACATTCCATGTTTAGTGTGAAGGAATCGCAATGCTTTGAGGGGGCGGTATTCCACACTTCCTCAAACAATGTTATCCTATTAACGAAATGTAGAAAGTATTAATGGAAGGTGAAATAAAATTATTAAATATGTATTAATAAAAAATTAATATGATATATAATATATATAAACAAATTTTCCATAATTATGGCCACCATGAGAGGCGGTTGGGAAAAATTGTACAATGATCATTTTTTGAGGTAGTAGTTCACCGTACACAGAAACATTGTGTTTTTTACCCATTAGATGGTGGTGTTTGTAATTTTAGGTCTAAATATCTACATAAAAACATCCTAGTATATTGAGGATACAATTTTTGTAGCATAATAATTTTATAATTAGATTTTAGATGTTGGATAATGGAAATGAAATTAGAGATATTGAGAAAAGACAATACATTTTAATCGGGTAACTTCCATTTGTAAAACCAAAAGGCATACAGGGAAGGTATTATAACTAAAGAAAGTCATATATGATTATGGGAGGGATTTGAGGAGGATATTTTATATGATATTGGTCTAAATTAAGAGGTTTTAGAGGTGTGAGGATTGGGTAGAGGTGGTGGCCTTTTATAGGGAAGGAAAAGGACAAACATGGTATTATTGAAAAGAAGTTAGGTGTACCCATGTTATTACATAAAAAACTGATACCAAACCACCAAAACTCATGCATGGAAGGTTCATAGTTTATATATTTCCATAAAAATAGGTTTTCAAAAAAAGGATATGTCATTTAGTCCCTTAAACATACGGTTTTAGTGTATTTTTAAGCCAAATTACCCCTTATTCACTGTAATTAATTTTGAATCTCTTTCACAAATCATTTTTTTAATAATTATGTTTATATTATTAGAAAAAAATATTATATTTATTAAAATGGTTTATTTTGGATTTTAGAAATTTAAATCAATGAAGAAGTAAAATTTCGATTAATGATAATCTCGCAGAGAGACAGATCAACTAGTTTTAGTGTAAAAATGATAAAATGATTGTTATGGTTTTATATTTAATTTAAAATTTTAAATTTATTATAATTAAATAAATTGTATTAATGTATTTATAATTTATCCAATGTGACTTAAAAAATTATAATGTAATTTAACATTAATAATTACTTAAATGGAAAGGCATTTTTAACTAACACACGATATTTTTTACTATTCATTAAATAATGATGTTTCTCAGAATAATCCCAAAGAAATAATATTTAGATAAATTTAAAAAAATTTATTAAAAAATAAAGAATATTTTATCAAATTAAATTTATAATAGTGTCAAAATAAATATTTAGAATGGGTTCACCATTAAAAGGCGGTAAACTTGCATTAAAAAATATAGGTTAAGCAAAACATTGGGTTTGTTCTTATCTAAGGTTTATAAAATATAACAGATGAATATCAAAACTATATTACTGAATATAGAAAATATATATTCCATTAAAATAATTAAATAATTATAATTAATTTTATTTATTAATGGAAAATTGCTTTATGTGCATAAAAATCGTTTCTATAAAAATATCCTTTAAATGTTCAATAGGTTCTTATATTCATTTCTAATTTATTTGTAAGCAAAAGTATTGTTGTATAAAACATGTATTTTTATATTTTAGTTAATAATATTAATAACGACAAGTTTATATCGTATAATAATTTAGTTATATATCATTGTATGATGAAACTTGGTCTTGAATACAAGACATACAATTAAAGTAGAAATATATATGATGTATATGATGTACGCTGACCTAGTGTCACGTGATTTTCAATATAACATGAATTTTCATGAATTTAAATATATATATAATTTATTTTAAATATTTAATATATTATAATGTATATGAATATTATATTACATTGTATGCTTGTTGTCGTGTGTCATACATGTTATCGAATACAAGGTTCTTACTTCAATTTTTTGGGGTGTCACTTTCTCCCACCCTTATTTAAATTTCATACTCATAATTTATACTCAGTTTTTGAAATATGTAGTTAAATATTTCCTACATTGAAACCCCACATTGTTAGAGTGGTTCATAAGAACTCCTCTATAAAATAGAGAATGGAAAGATATAACGTGACATAAACTACCATGTAACTAGGTTTCTAAGTAGAAGAACATTAGTATAAAGTAGAAATATGTACATGGAGTAAAAGTTTAAGTATTTATGAAAATTGAATGAGGTCATCAAATCAAAAACAATTTATAGATCAATGGACAGTTAAGGGCCTCAAATACATAAATGATTTATTATTTAAAAAGCCATTAATTAAACAAGAATTTTTTATATTTAAACAACATTTCTATTTCAAATTCATTTTCCTAATGTTGGGTAATTATTTTAGTTACCATGAATATGAAAATTTATTATTACTTAATATTTTTCAATCTCATATAAAAAATCAAAACTTTTGGTTGTTCTCGGATCAAATTATAAGAAATCCATTTACTTCCAAAAATTTATTACTAACAATGAATATTTTTTTTCTTGAATAACTAAAAATATATTTTAATGGATAATATTACCTATACAATAGTGACATGTCATACTATTTGTATTTAAATATCTCCAAAAATAAATATTTTTAATAGATTATTTTCTAATTCTCAAATTTTTTACAACTGGGCCATCATTAATATTTATTTGTTAAATAGTTTAACTAAAAACAATGAAAATTAATAAGGACATTCCATAGGTCAGTGGTTCGCATGAAACCCTTATCATCCTTAGGTCATATGTTCAACTCCCACAACCTTTCCAGATTCGATTGCTTGTAACCCATCTTAAAAGTTGTCCTTTTCTAAAACAATATTAATATATCTTCCAGATGAAAATATGATATAAATCCATGAAATTAGGAAAATATCTAAATAGAATTTTAACTGTGGTTTTCAATACAACCTCATTACATAAATACCTCATCAATTTTATTTCCCCATAGGTCCATCCTTGGTCTCGGGATTATCTATAATATCATTAGTTTTATTTCTAAATCATGACACATTTTAATCAATCTAAAACTCTTTAGTTTTAAACTAGGTCACTTGTTATTTATCGAAATCCTTCCTAACTGTTTGAATTTTTTTTTTGATCATCCTATGAATTTCTCCTGGGAGTGTCAAACCAGTTGTGTAGTAAGGCATGTTCTCATGTTCCAGGTTACCCCAAGTCAAGTCCAAAACACCTTGTCAGTGTTGTTAATCCTAGGAACATCTATGCCCGAACTACTTCCACTAGTAGCATCCAGTATAGGATGTATCGCAAGGAAGACGCACACAATCTTCACTTTACACAAATTATAGAGTTTTCATATATAGTTCCCCAAATTCAAAACTAGTGTTATTTTTTCTAATCTAAATTTTCCTAGATCTAGTTCATATGGTAGCTACTAAACCTCCATATAATAAAAATTGTAGCGACCAATCCCCAGTTCTCCCAGAGATGGTTCTTGCTATCAATTACATTGGAATGATTAAAAGTAATCAAGCCATTAATTTCCAATCAGTTTAGAAGTTTTGGTAAACTATAAACATAAACTTTTATTGTATTATAAATAAATAAATTGATTAAAACATATTTATTTTCTTCATTAAAATAAGTAACTCTAAGGAAAACTCTAATCCATATAGTAAACACATTAATATCATTCATAGTAAGCTTCTTGAATTTTGGGGGAAAGAAACAAAACAAGGGTGAGCTCAAATGCTCAGTAAGAAAAATAATATAGTAGAAAAAATAATGACACAATAATAATTGTCAATATGGACAGGTGAATAACAGAATTCACATGCCATTTAATCAACAAAATGAATGGAAGTATATAACAAAGACGGAAAGGTAATAACTGGAAGCACATTCCATTCGAATAAAAAGATAAGTCAATTTAAATAACGAAGGTTAGGAATCAAAAACACATACAATTTATTCAATAAACTGAAAATAAAATGTATCTATTGATATGTCGACACAATATCCCGTGGATGAATAATAACTAATTCATGAAAATAAAACTCATTGATAGTTATATCAATGTAAAATAAAATGGATGAATAATATCAAAATATAAATAAAGGAAATGCTTCATTATTGGGCACTAAATTTTCTAGGTACATGGTACCTTTACTATCAAGTCCTTTCATAAGAAAGTTTAAAAATGAAGGGTAAAACCCATCAAAGGAACCTATCCAAATAACTTTTCCCATTAGACTATTTATGCATTTAGGGGTTATCTATAATAGGTCCCTGCCTTTGTTGTACCAGTACAAAACAATCATTATCTATCAAATAATTGATTTAACAGTGTGAATTTTAAAATATCCATATGGAGTAAGAGATACGTATTTATCAATATTAACTCATATTTTTAAATGACTATCAAAGTAGATACAATATATAAAACCGTATACTGTTTAATCAATAGTAATATCCATGATAAATGAAATGGGTAATTTTGGGAAAATTCAACGTTCAATGATCAAAAGAGATTGAATAATTCAAGGGGACTAAAAAATAAATCAAGGAAATTACTGTGAATACTATACTTATCCATATAAATCATAAACCATCAAAATCATGATTAAGGATAGTATCAATAAAAGAAATCCCATGTGGAGTAAAAATAAATAATTTTTTTCATTGATGAAATAAAAGAATAGCTCTCAAAAATATTCCTGAGGAAAATTTCCTTTTTCTATTAAAAATCCATTTGGAAACATTTTTCAATAAAAATATTACTTTTTAAAAGTTATCATAAAATAAATTACGGAATATGAATTCATACATTTCATATGAGGTAAAATTAGTATTCATTTTGTGCAACAAAAGGTTAGAAATTGCCTCATTAGGAAAGTTGTAAGATGACTCTTTTTAACATTGGTGGAATAAATAAAGGGTAGAAATGAATTTAACAAAACATTTCAGAAATGGTTTTCAAAATATTTTAATAAAACAAGGATTTTAGAATAAAATAGGTTCTCCTACTAAAGAGAGATATAATGTCGGGTTTTCTGAAAAAACATTTTCTAGAACACGTGAGTACCAAATAGTGGGAAAATGGTACTAATACATGAAAATAGTCATGAATAACCCTATAATAATGAAAGGTATATATTTAATGATGGTTATATATTTTCCTCGAATGGAAATACCATATAAATATCTTTATTGTTATTATTGAGGAAAATAATCGTTAAACCAGCCAAAGTGACCCATACCACGTTGAAATATATTAAAATAAAATCCTCATGGATGAATAACATTATATGAATTTTTAAAATATCATTAGAGAAAGTTTATTCAATATATATCATGTAAATGTAATTACATACACAATGTAAAATAAATAATTTGCATAACAACAATTAAGACTCAATTTGTTGTAAATTGAGACCAAAATATGTTACCTTGAATTTAATTTCGAGTGAACATATTTAAATTACATTATAATAAACTAATGTTAATTTTATACATTCTTCATGAAATTTTTCATATTTATAATTACTTCACTTCCTACCATTTTTTACATCTACTCAACCAATTAAGTTAACATCGGGTGTTTTTGACCCAATTCAGTTTATGTGTCAAAAGAACTTTTATTGGTCAACTGTGGTCATAGGATTCACTAAATAACATCTCCAGAATAGTAAACATGAAATAATTATCATATTAATCTATAAATATTTCTTTTAGAATCAATAATTATTTATGGTTATGAAAAATGAATTGATTTCACAATCATTGAAATGTTAGGCCATACGTATGCGTGAGTAACATTCCAATTTTTAGATGATCATTGTGGAAAGAAGATAGGTAACTAAAATATTTCCATAATGATAATTATAAACATAATACCATATTATTTAATCACATATAATTTTATATAAATTTATTGTGTAAAAGGATTCACATCATGTCAAGGAGGCAGTAGTCCACACGTCCACGAATAACATTTTCTCTTTTTCAGTGTGTGAAAGGGTAATAAAGAAAATGATATATATATATATATATATATATAATACCGAAATATAATTACTTCATGAATATAATATATATGTTTTTCATGTATCATATGTTTAATTAAAACCATTATTTACATGTTCCATACTTTTTGTTAACAAATCACAATGCTTTGAGGGGGCTATAGTTCACACTTCCTCATATGATGTTATCGTATTAACGTAAAATAGAATGTATGAAATTTTAGTTTAACAAAATGATTATAGAAGTACAAATAAAAAATTAATATCATATATAATGTAAATAAATATAGTTTCCATCATAATGGCCCTCATGAGAGGAAGTTGGAACAAATTGAACATTCATTGTTTTGTGAGGCAGTTGTTTGCTATACACTGAAACGTTATGTTTGTTACCCATTAGATGGTGATGTGGGTACGTGTATGTAAAACTATAAGGACCTGACCTTAAAAAATTACATAATATTTAATTAAATGAATAATTCACATTGAGGATCTTTTCAGGTTTAGTGTTTTAGAGATTTAGGACATAACTATTACATCTCAAAAGATTACAAAGTAGACACTTCTACTCAGTTTCCATTATTTTCATGAAATAAAAACCCATGAACAAAATATTCATATATAGTTCCATATTTTAGACAGCACAAATTTTCCATGATCCCATCCTCGACCCTATTCATCTTTAAGTCCTGTGAAATAACATTTCAAAACATTAGATGAGCATAAAATTCTCAGTAAGGTTTATAAAACAAATAAATAAAACATGAGTTCATAAATACAAACAAAACATAAACTCTTTTACTTACCTCATGAAATAATAAGATTTATTAATAACACAAATAAATCAAAAATCATAAAGGTAACTTGTGGAATCTGTATCATAATAACACTGTAGATATCACACCTACGTACGGAGTTACATTGGAATACTTATCACTGTATATTCCCTAAATCTCTTAGGATAAACATTCACGTTTACCTCTATCACGTTACCCAATGAATTGGAGATCTATCTCAGGCTCACCCGCCCTAGGTTTATCACGGAACCACCCATATACGTAAATAATTCTCATGAACTAGAACATATTCATAATATATAACATAAGCAGGAAGGAAAGATAACATTTCCACATTACAATTACAATATAACATTAACGTATCAAAACCATGATCAAAACCTTTTTCAATACCAAAAATATGTAAAATAGTATATGGTATTTATTTTCCTTTTAAAAAAATTACGGCTTGTTATGGAAGCCAAAGATCAAATAATACTTGCAGTGGTGGATCAGTCATTGTCACCGCTTACATTAAAAGAAACATTATTTTTTGTCATTTAGTCAAACTCTTTGTAGAGAAAAGAATACTTTTTAATAAAATTCAATTTTAAAGTGGTTTACACACCATATAATATAATGTTGTGTATAAACTAAAATATGCCTCAATTAAATGAAATTGAAACAATGTCCCTTACCTCGTGCCCGACTTGACCCATTGGTTCTTTAATATCCTGAATAATAAACTAATGGTAATAAATACATGCTTAAGAACCATTTTCAAGTTTATTATTCCTATTATATCACTTATTACCAGGTTTTAAACATTATGTAATCATTTAAGTTAATAATGTTCGTTTTGTCGATACTTGGTACTTAAGTCCAAAATGAACACCTTATAATTACAAGTTGATCATGTTGTAAAATATCTATTATCTTAAGAATTATATTCATGATTTAGATATCATATATATCATATATATCCAGTATATACATGTATTTACAATAGTACACAACATTTAGAGGTAATAAATGAAATGCACCGTTCATGGGGATGGTAAGTCGTACGTACGCATGAACGCTACATCCATTTCTATTTCTTATTTAAATGAAATTAAAACATAGTTATATTATAAGTTCAGTATAATGTCATAGATAATATCATTAACTCCATCCTCTATACATCCAACACAAGGCATTAATGAGTCATATCATTTTGAGGGGGCAGTAGTTCGCACACCCTCCAATGAGATTATCGTATTTATCCACTATTCAAACCGAAAAGTATTTATATAAATGGAAAATAAAGAAGCATAAAAAAAATATAAACAAAATATATATCATATATAAATACATTTCCATCATAATGGACACCATGAGAGGCGTTATGAGATAATTGAACAGTCATCATTTTGTGAGGCATTTTTTTTCCATCCATATAAACATTATGTTCTTCACCCATTAGATGTAGGTGTGTGTAAGTGTAGTTTGAATATTTCTCAGAACAATATCCTACTATATTCAGCATACTTTTGTTTTAATAAAATAAAGTAATAAAAAGAGTTTAGGGGTTGGAGAAGTAAAATAAAAGGAAACTATTTATGTAAAACCATTACCTTGAATTTGGGTAACTTCCTTTGGTTCGAACCAAACAGACTTCATGAGGTGCCTTATGCCTAAGGTAAGGATTATAGTAGCAGTATAGGGGTGTAGTAAGCCTAAATGGGCAAATTTTGGACGATGTATAATGATTGAGAGTTGTGTGTAATTGGTTAGAAGTGAGGAATTTTTATAAGGGGGGAGAGGCTGTTTAGGAAAGTGTGATAATATTATTTATTATATAATGATATTAGGTTTATAAAGGTCCAAAAATAATTAGTCTAATATAAGATGACTCATGGTTGAAATAAAATTATCTAATAAGAATTGGATAGGTTTTGGATATCATTTTAATATTTATAATCTTATTTATTTAAATCATTTATTAATGTGGTAAATAGCGCATCCTTATTGTGTCATCAATAATTTAATTTATTAGATATATAAAAATTTATAAAAAAATTACATGACGTATTGAATCTTTTATCTTTCCAATGAATATTTATAGTCTAAAATATGACTTATATAACACCATGTAAAAATTAATTTTCAAAAAGATATTTTATTTTTTCATGTTTCCCTTTACTTTAAGTTAATTAATCTAAAGTGTCATTATCATTCCCAAGTGGCTCCATGGGGTCCCAAAATCGACCCAAGGATGCCCATGGACGACCATGACTAATAAAATAAGTTTAGGATAAGTGTTAATGTAGTTTTGTATTATTATAATATTATTTGTACCTTGAATTACTCTATTTACCTTTAACCGCGGTAAATTAAAGTCAAAAGTTATTATTCACCAAACATTATTTTCTTCTCATTGAACCACATTTTACTTACTAATAACAACCATGTATGTCGGATTTTTGAAATTCAATTCACCTAAGTGGTAAATTTTCATTTAAATGGTGTGTTCTGTTTTTTTAACTACTACTATGTGGTTTCATTGTTCATAAAAAATTGAAGTTTTTCCGAAAAATACCAATAATTCAGCCTAATCTATATTTGATATTCCAAATTTAAAAATTATGTCAATTTTTTCAAATTCAAAACATAGAAGTTTCATTAATTAATTTTATAATTAATTCTCGTTGTCAAAACAAATAGCGTGTTTTTAAGAAACAATATCTACCAAATGATTGACATATATTTATGTCCAATTCCAAAGTGAAATTAATTCCAGTGACCAACATTGGATTGAATGGTAATAAAATATTATAATTACAATTTAAACCCAATTAAAAATATAATCTAACCACATAAGTAGATTAGATTAAAACGCATTTTTGAATTAAAATACAATATTTTTCACTATTCATTAAAAATTGAACTTAATCGAAAAAATTCTAAAAAATTAAACAAATTAAATTTTGATGTCCCCATTGTAAAGAAGGATTTTATTTGGTCAAATAGAACATATAAAAGGGACTAAAACTAGATTAAATTATGGTTCTCCATTAAAAAGAGGTAAATCGACCTTTTATGATAAATTATGCTTAAAATTAGATTCATTCAAATTTTAAGCCTCTAACATTTATTGGGAAAATGTAAATACATTTAAAAAACATGTATAATCATACTGTAGATAGTTATTTTCATTCCCGCCAATACAAAATTTAGGTTTTAACTACCATTTAAAATGATAATATTATATTATTACTGTGCAACGTAAGATTTCAAAGAAACCCATTATTGCGTATCGGGTATGTTATCGAACATAGCAACCCTGTTAAATTAAAATTTATATTTAATTGAAAAATATTAACAAATATGAAAATATGAAATTTCTTCATTTACCTAGGATGTTACATCCTTCCACCATTTTGGAAATTGTGTCCTCACAATTTTATTCACTTATCAAATAAGTGGGGTTATTTATCCCTCATAGAGTTTTCAGATTCCCACGTTGCCTTTTCAAACATACAGTTTTTCCACAAAACCTTTACCTGGTGAATTGCCTAATTCCGCAACACATGCTCTCTTTGGTCAAGAATCTGGACTGGTTGTTCCTCATAGAAGAGATTCTCTTCCAACTGAACAACCTCTGGGCTCAAAACCTGAGATGGATTGGGTATATACGTTATCAAAATCGATGCATGAAAATCATTGTGTACCTGGGATAAACATGAAGTTAAATCCAATCTGTACACAACTGATCCAACTTTCTCCTAGATTTCAAAAGGTCCAATGAACCTCGGACTCATCTTTCCATTCTTACCAAAATGCATCACACTTTTCCATTGAGATACATTGAAAAAGATATGATCTCCTACCTCAAAAGTAAAATCCTTCCTCCGGTTATCCACATAACTTTTTTGCTACTCTAAGCTGTTATCATGTGCTTCTTAATCAACTGAAATTTATCTTCCATCTCTTCTACCAATTCTGGTCCCATCAGCTTCTTTTCAACTACTTCATCCCAAAAAGATTGAGTTCGACACTGCTTCCCACGTAATGCCTCAAAAGGATCCATCAGTATACTGGAATGAAAACAGTTTTTATAAGAAAAATCAATCAAACAAAGATGTTGGTCCCAACTTCCCAGGTAATCCAGTGAACATGCACATAGAATTTCTTCCAAGGTCTATAGTTTCAGTTTGACTTCCCATTGGATTTAGGAAGAAATGCTATACTAAAATTTAATTCAGTACCCAATGACTTTTGAAGGATATTTCTAACGTTACAAATAAACCTGGGATCACGATTAGATATAATGGAGAGAGGAAATCCATGAAACCTGACTATATCTTTACCATACAACTGATAAATTTGATCTTGAGACAAATTATCTCGAATAGGATGGAAATGAGCTGATTTAGTCAATTGATAAACTATAACCCAGATTGCATTATTACCTCAAGATGTCTTCAGTAATCCCACATTGAAGTCCATGGATATATTTACCCATTTCCACTCTGGCACCGGTAAAGACTGAAGCATTCCTTTTGGTAATTTCCACTCTAGTTTAACCTGCTGACAAGTCAAACACTTCTTAGTAAAATCAGCAATTTCTCTTTTCATTCCATCCCACTAGCAATACTCCCGATGATCTTTGTACATCTTAGAACTGCCACGGTGAACTGAAAATAGAGAACTATGAGCTTCACATTACAACTCATTCTTAAAATTTGTATCACAAGGAACACATTTTCTTTTCCCAAAACTCAGAACACAATTATTATCAACATTAAAATCTGGAAACTTACCCTTCTAAACCAACTGTACCCTTTTCTGTAACTCACTGTCTTCCTTCTGCGCTTGCTTAATTCTGTCTGAGAGAGATGATTTTACTAATACCTGAAACAAAGTAGAAGAATTTCTCATACCAACATCTTCTATACCAATTTTCATCAAATCAAAAACCAATGGATCTTGTTCCAAATGTAGCATAATTATTGAAGCATTACTTTTTCAACACAAAGAATCAGCCACATTATTTTCTTTCTCTGGATTGTAAAGGATCATGCAATCATAATCCTTGATTAATTCCAGCCATATCCTTTGTCTCATGTTCAATTATTTTTGAGATAATATATACTTTAAACATTTGTGGTCAGTTTATATTTCACATTTTACTCTATACAGATGATGCCTCCAAAATTTTTTAAAAAAAACACACAATAGTAGCTAATTCCAAATCATGAGTAGGGTAATTTAACTCATTAGGTTTCAACTAACATAAAGAATAAGAAATAACTTGATCATTCTGCATAAGGACACAACCAAGTCCTTTCAACAAAGCATCACTATAGATAATAACTCACCATTTTTGGAAGGAAGTGCCAAAACTGGAGCATTCACCAATCTTCTTTTCAATTCAAAAAAAACAATCATCGCATTATATTGTCTAAATAATCTTAACACCTTTTCGAGTTAGCTTATTCATTGGGCTAGATAACCATGAAAAATATTCAACAAACCTCTGGTAATAACCTGAAAAACCAAGAAAAATATGGATGTTGGTTATATTTGTTCGTCTTGGCCATTATTCAAAAACTTTCTTTTTAGCAGGATCAACAGTTACGCCATTTTTTGAAACAATATGACCAAGAAAAGAAATTTTTTGTAACCAAAAATCACACTTGCGGAATTTCCCAAAAAGTTTCTTTGCTTTTATAGTTTTCAAGACAACCCATAAATGACTTTCATGCTTCTCGTTACTTTTTGAATAAACCAAAATATCATCAATGAACACAACCACAATCATATCCAAGAACTTACGGAAAATTCTATTCATAAGATCCATGAATACAACAGGTTCATTGGTTAACCCAAAAGGCATAACTACAAATTCATAATGGCTATATCTAGTATGAAACATGGTATTCATTATATCTACTTCAATTACTTTAAATTAATGGTACCCCAACCTCAAGTCAATCTTCGAAAAATACTAAGCTCCATGGAGCTGATCAAACAAATCATCGATATGAGGCAAAGGATACATGTTCTTAATAGTGATGTCATTAAATGCACTACAATCAATGAAAAGTCTCATTGAACCATGTTTTTTTAACAAACAAGACAGGGGAACCCCATGGTGATGTTCTAGGTCAAATGATATTTTTATCTAATAACTCCTGCAATTGTTTCTTTAACTCTAAAATTTCAATTTGATCCATTCGATAAGGGGGTTTTGAAATTGTCTTAGCATCAGGAACTAAGTCAATAGTAAATTAAACATCCTAATATGGTATAATACAAGGAAAATCATCAGTAAAAACATCAAGATACTCATTTACCACTAGAACATCATTAATCTGAACAGTTTATTTTTTTTCAACAATATGTGCAAGGTAATATTCATTTCCATATTTTAAAAGTTTCACAGCTTCCTGATATGTTATCAAAATCAAGGGTTCATTATTTTACACAAAATGAAAATCATTATGAAATGAAACCTCTTTAGCTCTGCATTCAATCTTAGCATGATAAACAGAAAGCAAATCAAGGCCCGAAATAACATCAAACTCTACTAGAGGCAAAACAATAAGGTTTCCAGGTAGATCATTACCCCAAACAACTATATGAAGGTTCTTTTGTAAGCTTTTTTTTTTGCAACATTTCCTCCATGTGTTTTTTTCATAAGTTCAGTATTCATATCATGAGAAGGAATTCCCAATTTACTAGGAAACTTCTTAGAAATGAAAGAGTGTGTAGACCGAAAATCAAACAACTTATTGGAATAATCTGAACAAACAAATAGTGCACCTGATACTACTTCATTTGATGGCCCAACATCTGTTGAAGTAATTGCAAAGGATTTCATGACCCCTTTATGCTTGTAATATGTCCGCATTCACTCTGTTGAGTTATTTGTTGGACACCCATTTTCTTAATGACCTATTTCATTACACATAAAACATCTTGATGATATTAAATCAGATTTTTTTATACCATTACCCTGATCTTTTTAGTGGAATTTTGAGCCTTATATCCCATTTTACTACATCGGTAGCACTTACTAGAATTCAAAAGACATTCCCCAGCATTATTTTTACCACAATTTTCACAAATTAAAAACATAAGTTTCTTACCATAAGTCCTTTTTGAAGAGTTATTCCCTTTTCCCTACCACCACAACCTCTTATTCTTTTGTTTTTCAAAGAACACTTGATCATTGGAAAACTCCATTTCCACCTTCTCCGCAAAATTAAAAAGTTTTTCATAACTTTTGGACTCATGAGAAGCTAAATCCCTTTGATACTTCGGCTTTAATCCTGAGTAAAAACAGTTGATTTTAATATCAACATCTCATATGAAATTTGGAGCATACCTTACCAGTCAAGTGAATTTTTCTTTCTAAGTAGACAATGAGTCATATTCCTTCCTTAATTCCAGGAATTGTTTTTCCATCCTAAGACAAACCACCTTAGGAAAATATTTCTCAAGAAGCATTCCATTGAATTCATCCCAATCAAGAGCATCAATATTCATACAAGCCCGGATATTTTTCACCATTGACCACCACTGATCATCATCACCTTCAAAATGGAAAACAACAAAACTAACCTTTTGTTGTTCTGAATAGACCATGACATCAAAAAATTTCTCCAGTGCATTAATCCACCCTTCTGCCAGCACAGGGTTAGATGATCCTCTGCATTGATGGGGGATGTTGCCTCATGAAATGCTCCCCTACTGACATGTTCCTATGTGGTTTACCTGGCTGATCTCGTGCATGGATACCACCACCATTAATAGCCTGAGTCAATTGTTCCATCACTACAACAAACTCTTCAGTTAAAATTTTGACCATCTCAGGTTGCTAGATTGGAAGGTTTTCTTCCTCCTAATGTCATCCCAATATAGCTTCCATGTTTCCTCTATGGAAAACCATTCTGAACAAAGAAATATCTTAGGCGAAGAAACATTTTAATTTGTAAATGCTATATCATTAACATATATTAATTTATGGATATTAATTTAACAATACACTAACTTCTAAAGTTATCTAAACTGACCACTGATACCAACTATAAGGACCCAACCTAAAATCATTACATAATATTGAATTAAAAGAATAATTCCCATTAAGGATTTTTTCAAGTTTAGAGTTGTAGAGAATTGGGACATAACTATTACATATCAAAAGATAATAATGTAGACACTTCTACTCAGTTTCTTGTTTTTTAATAAAATAAAAACTCTTGAGCAAAAGTGTCTTATCTAGTTCCATGTTTTAGGCAGAATTACATCTCATTGATCCCATCATCAACCTTATTCATCTGTATGTCCTCTAAAAAACATTTCAAAACATGGGATGAGCATAAAATGCTCTGTAAGTTTTATAAAAAAAAGAAAACATGAGTTCATAAATACTTACAAAACATAAAATCATTTACTTACCTTATGAAATCATAAGATTTATGAATAACACATAGTAATCATAAATAATAAAGGTATCTTCTGGCATCCATATCATTCTTATGTTGTAGCTATCACAGATATGTAGGGAGTTAGTTCAGAATACAAATCATAGTATATTCCCTTAATCTCTGAGGAGAAACATTCACATTTACCTCTATCACATTACCCAATACATTGGAGAGCTATATCAGGCTCACCCACCCTCGTTTTATCATGGAACCACCTATATATGTAATCAATGCCCAAGAACTAGAACATATTCATAACACATAACATAAGCATAAAGGAAAGATAACATTTCCACATTACAATAACAATATAACATTAACGTATCAAAACCATTATCAAAACCATTTTTAATACCAAAAATACATAAAATAATATATGGTATTTATTTTCGTTTTAAAAACATTATGGCTTGTTAAGGAAGCCAAAGATCAAATAATACTTGCGGTGGCGGAATGGTTGTTGTCACCGCATACATTAAAAGAAACATTATTTTTTATTGTTTAGTCAAATGATTCTTAGAGAAAAGAATCCTTTTGAATAAAAGTAAAATTCAAAGTGGTTTATACACTGTATAAAATAATGTTGTGTATGAAAAAAATTTTGCCTCAATGAAATGAAATTGAGATGAAGTCCCTTACCTCTGTCTGACTTGACCCATTCATTATTTAATTTACTGAATAATAAAATAAAGATAATTTATACTTTCTTAAGAACCTTTTTAAAGTTTATTATTTCTTTTTTATCACTTATTACCATGTTATAAACATTATGTAATCATTTAAGTTAATAACGTTCATTTTGTCGATATTTGGTACTTGAGTCAAAAATGAACACCTTATAATTAAAAGTTGATCATGTGGTAAAATATATATTATCATTAAAATGATATTAATGATTTAGATATCATATATATCATATATATCCAGTATATTCAGGTATTTACAATAGTACATTACATTTAGAGGTAATAAATGAAATGCACCGTTCATGGAGACGGTAAGGTGTACGTACGCATGAACGCTACTTCCATTTCTACTTCTTATTTAAATGGAATTAATACATAGTGATGCATAGTTATTTTATATTTTCAGTATAATATAATATATAATATCATTAACTCTATCCTTTATACATCCCACATAAGGCATTAACGATTCATATCACTTTGAGGTGGTGGTAGTCCACACTTCCTCTAATGAGATTATCGTATTTATCCACTATGGAAACCATAAAGGAATTATATAAATATAAAATACAGAAGCATAAAGAAAACATAAACATAATATATATCACATTTTAATACAGTTCCATCATAATGGCCACCATGAGAGGCTGTAAGAGATAATTCAACAATCACAGTTTCATGAGGCGTTTGTTTGCTATCCACAAAAACATTGTGTTCTTCACCCAGTAGATGGAGGTGTGTGTAAGTGTAGTTATAATCCTCCTCATAAAAACATCCTGGTATATTGAGGAAACTGGTGTTTTTATTAAATAATGGAATAAAAATGTTTTATCAGTTGGAGAAGTAAAATAAAAGAAAACAGTGTAAGAGAAACTATTACCTTTAATTTGGGTAACTTCCTTTGGTTTGAACCAAATGGACTTCTTGACGTGCCTTCTGCCTAAGGTACGGCTTTTATAAGGAGGATAGGGATTTAGGGAGCTTAATTGGGCATAGTTTGGACGAGCCAAAAGGATTGAGAGGTGTGTGGAATTGGTTAGAAGTGAGGTATTTTTATAATGGGGAGGAGGGGCTCTTTATGAAAGTGTGATAATATTATTGTATTATATAATGATATTCAGATTCTAAAGGTTCCAAAATAATTAGAGTCTAAGATAATATGACTCATGGTTGAAATAAAATCATCCAATATGAATTGTACAGGTTTTGGATATTATTTTAATATTTATAATCTTATTTATTTAACTCATTTATTAATGAGGTAAATACTGCATCATTATTGTATCATCAATAATTTAATTTATTAGATGTATAAAATTTATAAAACAAATACCATGATTTAGGAAATATGTTTTTCTTTCTAATTAATATTTATAGTCGAATATAAGACTTATATAACACTATGTGAAAATTAATTTTCAAAAGGATATTGGTTTATGTCATTTTTGCCTTTACTTTAAGTTAATTAATCTAAAGTGTCATTATAACTCACACGTGGCTCCATGGGGTCCCAAAATAAAACTTATAATTCCCATGGTAGTCCATGACTCATCCAATAAGGTTAGGACAAGTGTTAAGGTAATTTTTTATTATTATTATATTCTTTTTACCTTGAATTTCCCTATTTACCATTAACCGCGGTAAATAAAAGTCAAAAGTTACTATTCACCAAAAATTATTTTCATCTCATTGAACCACATTTTACTTACTAATAACAACCATGTATCTCGTATTTTCTAAATTGAATTCACCAAAGTGGTAAAATTTCATTTAAATGAGAAATTCTATTTTTTAACTACTACTATGTGGTTTCACTATTCATCAAAAATTGATGTTTTTCATAAAAATATCAAAAATTCATCCTAATATATATTTTATATTCCAAATTTAAAAATGATGTCCATTTTTACAAATTCAAAACATAGAAGTTTCATTAATTAATTTTATAATTAATTCTTATTGTGAAAACAAATAGCGTGTTTTTTAGAAACAATATTTATCAAAAGATTGACACTTGTTTATGTCCAATTCCAAAGTGAAATTAATTACAATGACCAACATTGGATTAAATGGTATAAAAATATTCTAATTAAACTTTAAATATAATTAAAAGGATAATATAACCATATAAATAAATTATATTAAAACACATTTTTGAATGAAAATACAATATTTTCACTATTCATTAAAAATTGAACTTTATCAGAAAAATTCCAAAAAATTTCACAAAGTAAATTTTGATGTCCCCATTGTAAAGAAGGATTTTATTTAGTCAAATAGAACATATAAAAGTTACCAAATCAATATTTAAATATGGTACTTTATTAAAAGGTGGTAAATCGACATTTTAATGTAAATTATGATTACAATTAGATTCATTCACATTTTAAGCATCTAACATTTATTGGGAAAATGTAAATATATTTAACAAACATGTATAATCATATTGTAGTTAGTTTTGGTCATTATTTCCAATACAACAACTAGGATATAACTACTATTTAAAATAATAATATTATATTATTAGTGTGCAACATATGATTTCAAAGAAACTCGTTGTTGTGTATCGGGTATGCTCTCAAACATAGCAACCCCTTTATTGTAAAATTAGTATTCAATTCACTAATATTAATTAATATGAAAATATCGTATTTCTTCATTTACCTAGAATGTTACAAAAACCCTCTGAATATAAAAAAACTAGTATATTAGTGATACTGTTTTTGTTATAAAATAATAGAATAAAGGTATTTTAGTTGTTGGATAATGGAAATAATACTAGATAGATTGAGAAAATACATTAACTTTTAATTAGGTAACCTTCTTTGGATTAACCAAAAGGCATCAATGGATGGTATTCTAGACAAAGGGGGGATTCTGGTTCAATGTGAGGGATGTTTGGGGACTATTTAGGTAGATCATGTCCGAACATAAGAGGATGGAGAGTTGTGGGGAATGGCTAGAGGTGGTGGTGTTTTATAGGGAAGGAAAAGGAATCACATGGTATATTTGAAATGAAGATAGGTGTAAATGTGTTATTACGTAAAGAAGTGATAAAAACAATCCAAACTAATTAATGGAAGGTTAATATCTGAAATATTTCCACCCAGTGACTGTCGGACATGTGGATTGGTCATTTGGGACCTTAAACTTAGGGTTTTAGTCTATTTTAATGCATCATTACACCTTAATCACTATAATTAATTTTAATGTCATTCACTAATATTTTTGTCAAAAATTATTTTGACATTATTAGAAAAAAAAATTATCTTGAATACTATGGTGTATTTATTATTTTCAAAATCAAAATCCTAGAAGTATAAAAATTAAGATCAATATTAATCTCATAGAGAGACTAATTAACTAGTTTTAGTAGGAAAATGTTCAGAATATTGTTGTGTTTTTATATTCACTTTAAAAAAGTAAAATGATTCTAATTAAATAAATAATAGTAATATATGTATAAAAATAAAATTTGACTTTAAAAAAATTAATAATATAATTTAACATTATTAATTATCTAAACAAAAGGGCAGTTTTAACTCAAACGTAATATTTTTCACTATTTACTAAAAAAATGTTGTTTCGGGGAAAAATCACAAAAATTTATAAAAAGATAATTTTTAAATTATGAATTAAAAATTAAATTCTAGTTTATAAAATTCAATTAATTATAGTGTCAAAATTATGATTAAAAATGGGTTCTCCGTTAAAAGGTTGTAAAATTGACTTTTAAAAATATTGTTTTCTAGGAAAAACATTGGGTTTGTTCTTATCTTTTGTTTATCGAAGATAATCGATAAATATCAAAAATATTTAATTGTATATACAACATATATATTACATTAAAATAATTATCAAATTTTATTTACTTTTATTTTATATGGTAAAACAGCTTCATAAGCATAAAATAGTTTTCTAAAAAAATGTCCTTTTAATATTCAATTTGTTCTTATATTATTTTAGAATTTATTTATAAACAAAAATTTGGTCATCTAATCCATATATTTTCATAAGGTAGTTAATGGATTGTTTATATATTATAATATTTTAGTAATATATTGTTGTTTGTTGAAACTCAGTCTTGCGTACAACGTTGGCTTTTGAGTAAGGTCGCTCTTGCCTGTAATGAATGTTATCAAGAAAGGTTCTTATAGCATATGATTTATGATAACCCATAGTTGAATGCATTTCAAGCTAACACAGTGTTTTATGAATTGAAATATGAAGAATATATTTTAAATATCAAATACATTATAATGTACACTGATATTGTACTACAGTACGTGCTTGATGTCCCATGTCATACATACTATCGAATAAAATGTTCTTACTTTAGTTTTTCGGGGAATCATATATGATAAATTTTTACTAGAAAATAAACATGGTTAAATAATCCTAGATAATAATGAGATTGTAAAATTTACCATTACCACATACTTTCCGTTAGTTGATAGTGTGTTCACCTCTTGTATAATGGTTAAATAAATTTATTAAATTATACCAAAACTATATCCATTATTTATGATATAATATATGACCCCTATATATCGTTCTATTAATAATGTATAATTATTAGCATTATTTTGGTTGTTAACATTTTCATTTTATTATGAATATTTGGTCATGGAAGTTATGTTTCTTATACATAGAATATTCTTTTTTCATATCATGAATGATATTATGTTCATAAATATTATATTTATTCATAATATAAATTTTTTTATTCATTCTTAAATTTTTATCATTGAGTATGAATCTGAACACGTTGTGGAGATGGTAGGTCGTATGTACGCATGAGCAATGGTATCATCCTGTAATGGTAAATGGGTAAGGATTTGGATGGTATATTAATTATAAAAGATAAATATCATTTCATATTAATTATATATATCAATAATATTCATAATTATACTCATCTAAATAAATTAGTGATGAGAAAAAAAATTACACCATGGCGTTGAGATGGTAAGCTGTATGCACGCACACACGGTGATATCGTTTTCTTATAGGTTAGATAAAAGGAGGAATATGGTTCTTCCATAATCATAATAACATATCATCATATAGATGACATGGATTTATTAATATAGTGTGAAAACATCATATTAATAAGAAGTAGAAGAAGAAAATAACTTGAATGAGTGGGTAAAATAATTACCTCTTCTTCGATGAACATCCTTTGGTTCTCTTCATAGGGAAACTAGGTTTTTCTTTTTAGAATATTAATCCTCCAGAATGTATCTATGAATTTTAGACGGATAAATTGGTAGATTTTTTTGAGATATAGTGCTCAAAGTTGTGTAAGTATGTGGGGAGTGGGTTACCTTTTATAAGAAATGGGAGGAGCAATTTATGGGAATCCCAAAATATTAAATTAATAGTAATTAATTTTCTATTTTAAATAGATCCTAACAGATTAATTTATATTATAATATGAGGATAGGTATAAATCCTTGAAACATATTATATTTAGACATGTTTGGATCATGATATTAAATTTATCTTTTAGTTTTAACCCTTAGTTAAACGCTTTAACTCTTACAATGACAACTTGTCTTTTTTACTCTCTATAGTTAATATAGTTTCTATAAATTACCAAATGAACAAAAAATCTAAAATTGATGAAATAGTTTACATTTTTTTTATATTGATGAAATTTTTTTATTTATGAATTTTGAGTCAATTATTAAAATATTCCTTATTTTAATGTATCATTTATGTCAATTTTGATATAATTCAATATTTTCCTCTTTATAAATATCATAACAACATGATAACATAGAAACGACACTAATAATATTTCACTAAAATTTAAAGGTTATATAAAATATTCTATTACTTATTAATTATTTCAAATTATATTTATTTTAATATTTTTAATATCATTTATTTAATATTTCCATTAAATAAAGAATTACTACATCATTATTATGAAATCCATTAATTAAGTTATTTATTCTATAAAAATTAAAAATAAATTATAATGATCAAAAGAAACTTATTATATTTAAAATTACTATTTATATTCTAATTTATCATCTATATAACACTATATTAAAAATTATTTAGTTATTAAAAATATGACAATGACATTTTTAACTTATCTATAAATAAAATATAACAAATCTCATATTCTTACCCATTTGTCTTAAAAAAGATTTAATTTTGTTTAAAGGATTATTTTAGTCAAACACACTCCTCTAAATAAATTATTACATTTTTTAGGGTAAATTTATAATATTATAATGTTACTTTTACCCTTAATTACCTGATTCACCCTTAATAGTGGAAAATAAAATATTAAAACATTTTACTATTCATATACAAAAAATTAAATGAAACCTATTTACATACTTTGGATCCATTGATTCCAAATAAGGAATCGATTTTTCAGAATTCAATGCACATAAGTTTTAGTAATTTTTAAAAAATTTATCCCATTGATGGGTGAGAAAATGGGTAATTAAAGTTTAAAAAAGCAGAATATGGAAACGTTTTTATATGTAATATCAATGTAATATTTATTAAAATGGCCTAAATTTTAATTAATGATAAAAAATAATCTAGTTGTACTTAAAAACCATTCCATAATTTAATTTGACACCATAAATTATTTTGATGAAAAAGTTGATTTCAATTAAAATTTAGTATTTTTTTCTAATCATCAAAACATTAAACATAAAAAAACATACTAGAAAAATTTTAAAAGTAATTTTTTATATTACTATTTAAAATAGTATGTTTATTTTTCAAATATAATATATAAATTTTTCAAAAAAAAATTAAATAGGTTCTCCATTTAAAAGGTGATAAAACCATTTTTATAAAAATATAGTTTTTTATGTTTAATATTGGGTTTTTTTATCTTATGCCTATCAAATATATTTGATTAATGTAAAAAAAATTATTGGATATATAACATATTAATTCAATATATTGATTCTCTATAACTTTTATAATTTAATTAACTGTGAAAAATATGACAAAATATTATTTTGTTTTAACCTTGTGTTGTGTGCATTTTAATTTATCACAAAAAAAAATTATTATACAAGAAAAATATGGTAAACCCTTGGTATGATACATTCTTATCACCCATAGGTATTTCAGCATTCAATTTTTTTGGGGTGTTACCTTATAAAATAAATATATGGATTGTTCTTCTTCATAAAATCCTTTGGTACCCATGTTGCATCTTAAATCTTGTGATTTATCCAGAGTACCTTTTACAGAAGAGTCATCTAATTCCTCAATACATTCCCTCAGGTACCAATAATTTAGATGTTTTCTTTACAATATGAATGTTTGGTATCCAAGTCCATTTCTTCATTGGTCAGAACATGTGTTGGGTTAGGAAAGTACATCCTTAACAGATATACATGAAAAACATCATATACTTTTTGTGAGATTTGGGGACATTAATAAATGATAAGAAACAACTCCAACCCTTTTAAAAATATACAAGGGAAAATGTACATGTGACTCAGTTTCCCATAATTACTAAACTGTATAAGACCCTTCCATGGAGGTACATTAAATAAAATATGATCTCCCACATGGAACCTTAAAAAATTTTCTCCGATTAAAATCATAACTCTTCTCCCAACATTCTGATAATTTAATGTGAGATTTAATAGACTTCATCTTTTTTTGTTTCTTCACCATGTTTAGGCCCTATAGTAATCCATTCACCAACATGATCCCAACATGGTGGAGTAAGCCATATCTTTCAAAATAATGCTTTATATGGATCTATTTGAATACTAGAGTGTAAACTATTATTGTAGGAAAACTCTTAAAATGGTAAGTACTAAATTCACATACCTTAAATATTCACTCAGTATGAACTAAAAAATGTATTCCCTTGTTTGAATTGTTCTTTTAGAATTTCTATCAGTTTGAGGTTCTTAGGAAATTCTCAAATTAATATCAATATCAAGAACTTTGTAATGAATTTTCCGGAATTTCTATGTTAACTGGGGATATCAATCAGAAAGGATCCATATAGTTTTCCCATGAAGTCATACAACTTCATTAATATAGAGTTATGTGAGGTGCCTAAGAGGTATATATTCTCTTAGAGAAAGTAAAATTGAATATTCGGTTAGGCAATCAATGATAACCCATATTGTATTATTGTTACAACCCGTCCCCCGGGGTCCATGTCGTGACTACCCTGTGCCCGTCTTCCATAGGCCTGGGGCTGGCCAGTAGCACCAAAAGGCGTATTCCCTATTACCAGGAAGGCGTTGCCTTTATAACCTATAAACACACACAACCAAGCACACATCATGATATTAATTAAAGAAAACTGTACTATAAAAGCGTGAGTACAGTAAGAAAGAGGGCTAGTATACAATCCGAAATGGAGAGTTCAAGAAACTTAAAGTACAAGTAAACTAGAACAATTCTTATAAACACCCACCAACGATCCTACATGAAGGGTACGTACAGCTCTAGAATAGTTTTATCTTCGGTACGCCACGTCTAAAGTCCACCTCTGGGATACCTCCAGTCCCGGTACCCTCGTCCCCATTCAGCGTTGTCTGTCGTCTACACCAAAAACAACAAGGTGCAGGCATATACCATGAAGGGGTGAGTTTAACGATAATCAGTAAGTACCCCGAGATCCTCAGGGTCTCAAAGAATTCAAAAAGGATAAACCAAAATGCATGAAAACAACTGAAAACCCTACTTAGGTATATTCCAATACGTATACATATGTTATCAAGTAAACCCATCTTAATCATGAGGAAACACAAGGCCCAACTCATTATCCCAAATCTCAACTGTTCCAAAAAAAGAAGGAATACCATGAAAGTAAGTACCACATAAGTACGCCACACAGAAGAATATCACAAAGGCATTACCATGAAGGACAGTACCACACAGGTACGTACATAGATCACACCAAGTATAACATTGGTAGTGTAGTAGAGATGATTAGATGTGACTATTAATTCATCTTAATCTATTAAGAGGCAGACCCACGAAGGATCTTAAATCATCATGAGACAAACAGAGGGTCGTAGTGTGTCGTCAGACCCAAAAAGGATCCTAGTACCTCGTTAGACCCACACATGATCCTAGTACATCGTTAGACCCACACAGGATCCTAGAACCTCGTCAGTACGTCGTCAGACCCACACAGGATCCTAGTACATCGTCAGTACGTCTTCAGACCCACACAGGATCCCAGTACATCGTTAGTATGTCCTATGACCCACACATGATCCTAGTACATATTCATTACATCTTCATACCCACAAAGGATCCTTGTACATCGTCACTACGTCGTCTGACCCACACAGGATCCTAGTACATCATTAGTACTTTTTCAGACCTAAAAGGGATCCAAGTAAATTTTTAGTATGTCGTTAGACCAACAAAAGATCCTAGTACATCATTAGTATGTATTCAGACCTACACAGGATCCTAGTACATCGTCAGTACGTTGTCATACCCATATAGGTTCCTAGTACATCGTCACAGATAGGTATAGGATTCTTGTACTAAGACTACTAATCTCCAGGAATATCATCATATCAAGACACTGGTCGATACTAAAATAGTCACGAAGTCCCTCTAAAAAGTATCCCAAAAGACCACCACATCATAGGGGTCTCAATGTAAAAGAAGATGCATCAATCGAACTGATGGTCTGTGAGTTATTAGCTTTTTTGTCCTGAGGGCTCGGTTGGATTCGGTCTCAATCCAACCCAATGGTATACCAAAATTATCCAAATATATAGTAGTGTATACCAAAGGGACCATCTCACTCAAAGGTTTCGAGAGCAACAGACGGTTCGTCAAATGGATTTTAGGTGCCAATATTATGGCCAAAAGTGAAAAATTAGGTTGAAGTTGCCCCGGGTATGGTCCGACCCGGTCGGACGGACCCGGTTCGAGCAGATCTTGCCCAATGGATCCAGCCTAGCTTGGGTGGCGGCATAGGGGCCGCGGGGTGGCGCAGGGGCCAAGAGGCTACATGGAGGCCACAGGGGCCGCAAGGAGCCATGTAGGTCATGCGGTCCAAGGAGGATGTGGGGCACCATGAGGCGGTTTAGAGGCCGAGAGGGCTGTAAGGTTCCGTGGTGGATGTGAGGGCCATCAAGGCTGAGGGGTAGCGCAATGTGGCATGGATACCGTGAGGTCCGTGAGGGGCCACAATGACGGGGGGGCCGCAAAGGCCGTGGAGGCCGTAGGGTGGTGCAAGGCAGCTCGGAGGCTATGAGGGTCGTGAGGGGCTGTGGAGGTTGCAGTCTGGAGGGGCAGCCACAGTGTTGTGGGGCGGTCATGGGATGAAGGCCCGCCATGGCTGGCAAGATGGCCATCTGTCCTCTCCACGCAGCGTGGTTGCGTGTTGCGCCTTCTCCAGCAGCCGGTTCGGCTGGACGCTCTCCGTTCGTCATCGTGGCACAAAGACACCTTCTTCCATTAAAAATAAAACACTATTTATGAACAATGGAAGAACGGGTAGGCCATGTTTGTTTGGCTCACACCCTTTTCATTAGAGTAGTTGCAAGAAGCTCAAAAAAATCTTGATTCACGAAGAATATCAAGAACGGGTAAGGGGAGAAATTCAAACAACCACCCGACTTCGATTGCTCATTGAAATCAAAGGGGAGGGAAGAACAGGCGTCAGTTATTCGTATTTGAGGAAGTCTCACATTGGAGGATGTCCCGAGGAAGGAGTCGATGTCATTTGAGAATGTTGGCATTGTTCATTGGAGAAGCGTTCTTCGTTGGAGAAGAAGAATTCCTCTAAAAGCTCTCCTCTACCAATCCTTTTTCCCAATTCCACCCAAAATGAAAAGTATCCAATATGATGTGTTCCATCAATTTTATTTTTGGCACAAAATTAAGCTGCCATGATTAATTTGGATGAGATTGGAATAATTACTTTAGATGAATCCTAGGGTCACCCCCACCCCCTGATTAAAGAGGGAGTTGAAAGTTTTTCTCTAATTAAAGGGTGTTCGGGTGGTCCCCACCTCTAAATTCAAAATGGTGGTTAGTTCAGGTGGTCCCTAACTCTTAAAATTCACATGGGAGGTTTAGGCTCGGGTGGTCCCCACCACTATAACCCATGTTGAGGAGTTTCAAAAATAAAAATGTTAAACATTTTTATTTTATTTTATTCATTCACGAAAAACAAAAAAACTAACTTTCACTCTCATCCTACTGCGGTCGAGGTGAAGTATTCATTACGTGAATATCGGTGCTGTGAGTTCAATGGTGCCCTCAGATTTCAATTCTAAGCATCGATTCAAATGTTAAAAAAACCCATTTGTTCATTTACTGAACGTACCTGAAAAAAAGTTCAGAAATTCATTTTGGGCAAATGGGGCCTCTGAATCACGCACCGTCAATTCTTGCAAACTCCTAAAATTCCTATATATTTTAAAAATATTACATAGAATTATAATGACTTTACATTCTACCCACCTTAGGGATTTTTTTCCTCGAATTCCACATCACAAAAAATAGAAAAACTAGTGGGGGTACTGAGCACGTATCTTAGTCTCTCGCTCCCATGTGCTCTCCTAGAGGTTCCAGTGCTACCAGCGAATGCGCACCAGAGGTATCAACTGCCCATGAAGGACCTGTTATTGTTGATACTCAATCTCCACTAGAACCTCTGAAAAAATCTCCCCATCATCGATTTTCTTCTCGTCATGGTCGATGATTATTTAGAAGGGTCGTGCACGTATCACCTTAGATGGGATACGTGGAAGACGTCGTGCAGCTGGTGCAACTGAGGTGGAAGTGATAGGTGGTATTCCACCTTTCCAACTCT
This sequence comes from Viscum album, assembly GCA_963277665.1. Classification (NCBI taxonomy): domain Eukaryota; kingdom Viridiplantae; phylum Streptophyta; class Magnoliopsida; order Santalales; family Viscaceae; genus Viscum; species Viscum album. The sequence goes on along the minus strand of OY728163.1, from coordinate 778,644,488 downwards.
GTTGAGGACATGAAAGGGTCCAATGAACCTCGTTGATAACTTTCCGACTCATGAAAATCTCCACAAACCATGTCGAGGTGAGACCCGTAGAAAGATGAGGTCGTCATCCTCAAACTCCAGAGGTCTCTGTCTCTTGTTAGCATAAGACTTATGCCTTCTCTATGCAGTCGTCATCCATTCCTGGATGATTTGCACCTTCTATGTGGTAGCTCGTACCATCTATGGTCCCACTAGTGCTGACTCCCCAAGGACAATCTAGCACAAAGGTGATCTCCAAAGTCGTACTTATAATTCCTCAAAATGTTTTATCCTAATGATGACGTGATGTATGTTGTTGTATGAAAAGTCCACCAAGGGAAAGAGATCCTCCCAGATGCGACTGAAGTCGAGGACACAAGCACACAACATGTCCTCGAGAGTCTAAATGGTATGCATAGTCTGGTCATCTGTTTGAGGATGGAAGGCAGTGCTCAAACGAAGTTGCATCCCGAAAGCCTCCGGAAATCCATTCCATAGCGGGGAAGTGAAACTTTCTTCATTATTAGAGACAATCTTCAAGGTAAATCCATGTATCCACCCATTATCTTGTATATAATGGCGTCACAAGCTCTCTACAGAACCCTGATCTCTAATCTGTAGGAATTGGGCCGACCTGGTGAGTTAGTCGATGATCACCCAGATAGAGTCATGACCCCTAGATGTACGTGGAAGTCATGTCATGAAGACCATGGATATCGCTTCCCACTTCCACTCTGGGACCTCTAAAGGATGAACCAAGCCTACTGGTACCTAATTCCCGGACTTCACTTACTGACAAGTGAGGCACCATGAGACAAGCTCTGCTATTGTGTTCTTCATCCCCGCCACCAGTGCTTTTGTCAGAGATCCTAGTACATCTTATCCACTCCAGGGTGTACCGCTAGAGTGGATGTGTAAAATAACCTCAACACTTCCCCCTGAAGTGACACTGGTACCATGGTACATTCTCTGAAGAGGATGACATGCTCCCCACCTTAAGAAAATCAATCAGGTGCATGTCCTGTTGATATTTGAGTATGTCGAGCCTCGCAGTCAGCGTCCCCACACTGCGCCTCCCTGACTCGCTGAAGAAGTATGGGAGTGACTGTAAGAGATTGAAGAAATGGTGGTTCATCGTGATCCACAAAGTATATCTTCAAAGAAGCCTGCTGCTCTATTGCCTCACCTAGAATCTCTATACCGGATCTTCTATTGAGTGCATATTCTGTAACATTTCCTTTCCTAGGAGTATGGAATATTTGGAAAACACAGTCCTAGAGGAACTCAAGCCAACGTCATTGTCTCAGGTTTGGTTCCTTCGGAAAGAAGATATACCTCAGACTCTTGTGATCCAAATAGAATACAAAACGCTCATCCATCATATAATGTTGACACATCTTCAAGGCGAATACCAATGTTTATAACCCCAGGTCATCGGTAGCGTTGTTCTTCTCATGTTGTATTAGCGATCAAGAACCATATGTGATCACTGCTCTCTCATGCAACAGGACACATCCGAGCCCAGTCCGTGATATGTTGCAGTAGACTATGTAGCCTACGCCCTCCTCTGATAGCCTCATGATGGGGCACTACTCAGCCTCTGCCTCATCTCCTGAAAACTACTCCGGAATCTCTCCAACCACAAAAAGGTTTTCCCCATCATCGTCAATGCTGATAAGGGTGCTGAATCTCTGGAGAAATCTGGCACAAATCTTCGATAGTATTTGGCTAATCCCAAGAAGCATCATTCCTCTATCACACTCCTTGGTGGATCCCGAAAATGTACTACCTCAATCTTCTTTGGATCCACCACAACTCCATCCTCTGATTTTACATGTCCTAGAAAGTGAACCTCTTGGATCCAGAACTGGAACATTGAGAGTTTACCATAAAGCTGGTGCTCTCGGAGTGTGTCCATAACAATCTGCAAATGATAGGAATTCTCCTCCTCAGTAGTCGAGTAGATCAGAATGTCGTTGATGATGACTACTACAAAGTGATCATGGTATTTCTGAAATATACTTTTCATGAATCCCATGAACACTACTGGAGTGTTGGTTATGACGAATGGAATAACCAAGAACTCATATTGGTCATACCGACATCTGAAATCCATCTTCTACACATCCTCAACCCGTAATCTAAGCTTGTGATAGGATGATCTGACCACCATGCTCCATTCAATTGATCAAAGAGTTATTCAATCCTCGGGAGTGGGTACTTGTTATTCACAGTCTCATGATTTAGGCACCGATAGTCAAAACAATGTCTCAAGCTACCATCTGCCATCTTGGAGAACAAAATTGTGGCAGCCCAAGGAGAAACACTGGGTCGAATGAATCCCTTCCCCTATAAGTCCTCCATCTATACATGCAGCTCACGAAGATCCATGAGATCCATATGAAATGATGGTGTAGAAGTCAGTGTCATCCCAGGGTACAAGTCAATGTAAAAGTCCATCTCTCTGCGAGGAGATAGACCTAGAACATCATCAGGGAAGACATCTATGTATTGATCCACCAATACAGGATAACTATGACTCTCCACATGAACCACTCTGAGAGTGAGGATAGCCAACCAATGAGTGATCAGATGCACTCTCCTCCAGGTAAGTCCATCCAATGCTGAAAAGGCTCCCTTTTTCCGTTTAAGGTAAAACTATTCCCATCTGTGCAGACACACCGAAAATTGCATCTAATAAAATCAATCTGAGCATGGACTGTAGAACCAGTCAATACCCAAGATGACATCGTAAGGCCTCGACACTTCTACTAGGAGATCCCAGCTGAATCTCTTTCCTCATATAGTATTCTCACACTTCCAGCACGAGTATAGAATCGTTGAATACTCTCCCATAAGAGTCTCTAGCCATAAATATCGATCCAATGACTATGTTGGAATCACTGAGCTCTGAATGACGAGAGTGGAAATAATAGAATGACTTCCACCTGTGTCTATAAGTACTATAGATAAGATAGAGTAGACACACATTATATCGCATGTCATCTCCGGAGTGTCGTGATCATAGGCCTCAACTAACTGGAGCTAAACTCTCCCATGTCCTCTTACTCCTTGTGGTTGGGGTGGACCACCTGGTGATGGTGGATGTAACATCTCTAATCGTCGCCCACTGCCAGCTGCACAGCCAACTCCTCAGACACGTCTCCCATCTCCCGGCGGAACTCCTCGGTCGAACCTCTACCTCTACCTGGCCAGTCCTTCGACTATCTTATGATCATTTGTAGGGATGTTCGGACAGTCACGAGCCATGTGAAACTGCCTATCGCATGTGATACACTGCAAGTTCCCCGCATGACTGACTCTGTCTCCGGTGCCCCGCACAACCGATACAGAATCATGCGGTCATCCACCTGTAGGTATGGTCTGTTTAGACCTCTGTAACATCTGTCTGCTATGAGCTACAAAAGACTCCACTATGTGACATCCAGTAGTGGATCTCACTCCTGGTGACTTATCTGCAATAAAACTCTCCACTAAGAGGGATCTTTCTAACCCCCCCACCCCCCACCTGCGTCGGAATGCTGAGTGAAATCATCAAATCCCTTATCTCCCTCTTGAGTCCCTGGTAGAAGGTCTAAGCCCTGAATAAAAGGTCTTACACCATATCAGTGGAGTAACAATAGTGTTCGGGGAACCTCGCTGAGTACTGATCCACAATCATGATGCCCTGGTGCAGATGAAGTAGCTTCTGTATGTGCACTGTGCGAAGAGTCTCTAGGACAAACTCTACCCGAAATACGCTCACGAAGTCTTCACAGAGAAGAGTCACCTCGTTATGAAAATGGAGAATCAAGCTCCACCATCTACCTGCTGCTTCCTGTAGAAGACCGGTAGCAACAATCACCATGAGATCTACTCGTGTCCTTACTAGTCAAAAGACTCTCACTACGGCCTCTAGCCAATCCTCAGCTACCTATGGGTCCGTCTCTCCCCTGAACCTGGGTGGCCTCTGGCGTTGTAACTCATGCAATGCGCTCAAGCGGCGTTTAGCCTCTTCTATAGGGTCTGGTAGTATCATTGGCCCAACGGGTAATGGTACTGCTGGTGCCTCTAGTGGAAGAGAGCCCTTCACCAAGGCCTCATCTCTCGGTGGTCTATCAGTGAGAACTATACCCGAAACCCTAGTCGGTTGTCTGGGTGGACACATCCTGAAATGAAACGGGTGTGAAATGGTCAATAAGTAATACCTGTTGAGATGACTCAAAGTGATCACAAAGAAAACTCTTCAAAACACACATGCAATCAGAGTTTTTGTGCACTGAGTCAGAAATCATAATTCGGGGTCCTGGTGTATAGATACATCATCCGCCGCACCAATACTGGATTCCCAAAACTGATAACCTCACTCACTACACTTAACACTATTTCCGTCAAAAATATCATAGTCTTATATTCTATGGTATAATTTACTAATCTGATACCAATTTTTCACGACCCATCCCCCGGGGTCTGTGCTGTGACTACCCCAAACCCGCCTTCCATAGGCCAGGGGCTGACGACTAGCACCAAAAGGTGTATTCCCTAAAACTGGGAAGGCATATCCATTATAACCTTTAAACACACACAACCAAGAACATAACATGTTTCAAACTAAAGAAAACTTTATAGTAAAATATTGAGTACAGTAAGAAAAAGGCCAAGTATACAGGCCCATATAGAAAGTATAAGAAACTGAAAGTACAAGTAAATTGGAATAGCTTCTATGAACACCTTACTAGGATCCTACTAAAAAGATAGTTACAACTCTTGAATGATTGTCTCTATGGTTTTCCTTATCTAAGGACCGCCTCCGAGCTACCTCAGGTTCTGGTACCCTTGTCCTTAGTCAGCGTTGTCTGTCGTCTGCACCAAACACAACATGGTGCGGGAATAGCCCATGAAGGGGTGAGTATAATGATACTCAGTATAGACCCCGAGACCCTCAAGGTCTCAAAAAACCTCAAAGGATAGACCACAAATCATGAAAACAACTGACAACCCTACTAAGGTATATGCCCACACATATACATAAGTTATCAAGTAAACCTATCTTAATCATGAGGAAACACAAGGCCTAACTCATTATCGCAAAGCATAACTATTTCACAAAGGATGGACTACCATGAAGGTAAGTAACACATAGGTACACCACATAGATTAATACCACCAAGGTATTAACATGAAGGAAAGTACCACACATGTATGGACTCAACTCACACTAGGTATAACTTAGGTACAATAGTAGAGATGATTAGATATATGTAGTAATTCTTCTTACTCTATTAAGAGGTAGATCCACGAAGGATCCTAAATCATCATCCAACCAATATAGGATCGTAGTATGTGGTAAGACCCACACAGGATTCCTTGTACCTAGCCAGACCCAGAAAAGATCCTAGTACATCGTTAGACCTACACAGGATCCTAGTACCTCGTCAGTATGTCTTCAGACCCACACATGATCCTAGTACATCATCAGTATGTCGTCAGACCCATACAGAATACTAGTACATCATCAGTACGTCATAAACCCCACAAAAGATCCTAGTACATCGTCAGTACGTTTTCAAACCCACACAGGATCCTAGTATATCGTCAATATGTCGTCAGTCCCACACAGCATCCTAGTACATTGTCATTACATTTTCAGACCCACACAAGATCCTAGTTCATCATTAGTACATTGTTAGAACCACACAGGATTCTAGTACATCATCAGTACATTTTTAGACCCACACAGGATCCTATAACATCGTCAGTACATTGTCAAACCCACACAGAATCCTAGTACATCGTCATTACATTGTCAGACCCATACATGATCCTAGTACATCGTCATTACGTCATCAGAGACACACATTATCCTATTATATCATCAAATCCAGCTATAAGGTTCACGTACTAAGCTTGTTCGTCTCCAGTAGGATTCGTTCATCAATCCTCATGTCGATACTCCAACCGCCACTAAGTCCCACAAAGAAGTATCCAAAAGTACTACCACATCATAGGTGTCTAAACTCAATAGACAGTGCGTCAATCGGCCGCCTGGTCTGTGAGTTATTATCCTTTTTCTCCTGAGAGGCCGGTTGGATTTGTGCTCGATCCAACCCAACCATACACCAACATTATCCAAATCTCCAGTGGGGTATACCAAAAGGGATCATCTCGCTCCAAGGTCTCCTGTTCCATAGACGGTTCATCAAACAGACGCCAGGTGCCAATGTTATGGAAAAATAAGCAAAATTGGGTCTGTGTTGGCCTGGGTCTGGTCTGACCCTGTCGGAGTGACCCATCCCAACTCGGCTTGGGCCTACCAGACCCGGTTCAGGTCGACCCAACCCGCTGGTTCCGAACCTGGCCAGGGCTACGACACGCGGGTCGGCACGCGGGCCGTGATGCGGCACGGAGGTCACGGGGGCTGCGAGGGGCCACATAGACCACGAGTTTCATGGGGCGGCGCGAGGTGTCATGGAGGCCGTGAGAGCTGCGAGGGACCGTAGAGGCCGAGGGGGTTGCGGAGGTTGCGGGGCGGCATGTGGCGGCCTGAAGGCCGCGAGGATCTGTAGAGGCCATGGGGGTGCAGGGAGGCACGAGGCGGTATGAAGGCCACGAGGGCCATGAGTGGTCATAATGGTCATGGCCCGGCGGGGTGGCCATGGTGAGGCAGTCCACCATTGCTGGTCAGATGGCCAGCCGTCCTCTCCACGCAGTGCAGTCGCATGTCATGCCTTCACCGGAGGCCAGTTCAGCTGGCCACTCTTTGTTCTTCTTTGAGGAACAAAGACACCTCTTCCATCAAGAAAAACACACAATTAATGAAGAATGGTAGAGGGTTCAGGGCATGTTTGTTTGGACCTCACCCATTTTATCAGATCGATAGCAAACTGCTCAACAAAATCATGAATCACGAAGAATGTCAAGAATGGGTGTGGGGAGAAATTCAAACATCCAATCTACATAGATTGCTCATTGATGTCAAAGAGGAGGGAATAACTGAAATCATTTCATCGTATTTGAAGACATCCCATGTTGTAGGATGTCCCAATAAATGAGTTGATGTCATTGGAGAACATCGACGTTCTTCGTTGGAGAAGCGTTCTTCATTGGAGAAGAAGAATTCCTGCAAAATCACTTCTCTTCCAATCCTTTCTCCCAATTCCACCCCAAAAGAAAAGTATCCAATATTATGTGTTCCATCAATTTAATTATTTGTACAAAATTCAATTGGAATCATTAATTTTGATGTGGTTGGCCTAATTAATTTAGTGGAAAACTATGGTCACCCCCCTCATTAAAGAGGGAGTTGAAAGGTTTTCTCCCACTAAAGGGGGTTTGGGTGGTCCTCATATCTAAATTCAAAATTGGGGTTTCTTCAATTGGTCCCCACCTCTTAGCATTCACATGGGAGGTTTAGGCTCGGGTGGTCCCCACCACCGTAACCCATGTCGAGGGGTTTCAAAAATAAAAATGCGAAACATTTTTATTTTATTTTATTCTTTCATGAAAAACACAAAAACTACCTTTCAATCTCAACCCACTTCGGTCGAGGTGAATGTCTTCTTTTGTGAATACTGGCGCTGTGAGTTCAACAGTGCCCTCATATTTCAATTCCAATCACCGCTTCAAAAGTTACAAAAACATTGTACATACATTTACTGAACGTACCCGAAAAAGTGTTTAGAAATTCATTCTGGGCACACCAGGCCTCAGAATCAGGTGTCGTCAATTTTTGGGGACTCATAAAATTTCCAATATTAAAAAAATACATGGAATTTACATTAATTTTCATTTATTCATCCTAAAAGTCTTTGGTAGTCCAGTGACAATGTCTATAGAAATTTAATCCCATTTCCACATAACAATTAGAATTGGTTGAAGGACTCGTTTAAGATACTACCTCATAACTTTTTCTTACTGAAAACTAATCATCAAAAAACATAATCAATAATTTTCCACTTCATGTTATCCCACCAAAAATGTTCCTTCAATTCCTTATACATATTTGTGATACTAGGGTGTAATAAAAAATTTCAGCAATGTGCATCATCCAGCAATTCTCATTTTAGCTCAACTGTAGATGAAACACACAACCTACTTCCAAATTATTGAATTCCATCTTCATAAAAAAAAATCAACTAATTTTCCTTAATTTTCAATTTTAATATTCCTTTTAAAGTCGTAATCATCAGTTTGATAATTCTTTATATTCTATAATAAAGACGGTTTTTTAATCATTTGAATGATGATTGATGTCTCACAATCCTTTGAAATTACCTTTTCCATCGTCACTAGGTCCATGAACAATTGATTCGTCTCAATCCACATTTGGTTCAGAGCACCATGATCTTTCTTACTCAATGCATCTACTACCTTATTTTCAATCCATATATTGTACTATACTATGAAATAATAATACATGAGCAATTATATCCATCACCTCTATCTTATATAGTGTTCTTTCTATAAAAATATGTGTTTCATGAATTTATGATCCATGTATATCTCACATATTTGACCATAGAGATAATGTATCTATATTTTCAGAGTGAAAATTATAGCTACTGCCACTAAATCATGGGTTGGATAGTTCTATTCACCGGTCATCAATTTCATTTATTCATATCCAATAACTATATCATTTTTCATTATGACATGGCCATGTACCTTTTTATATGCATCATAATATATTAAAAACCCTTTCAATTCTAGATTAATGAGTCAAAATCAAATAATTGACTAATCTTCTCTTTAGATCATCAAAAAACTCTTCACATTCCCGTGTCCAAACAACATAACACCTTTATATGTAAATTTTATAAAAGGGTTGGCCAATTGGTAAATATTCTGAACAAACCACCGATAATAACCTAAAAACCCAATAAAGCTATATACTTCAGTTAGGTTTGTTAGTGTATGCCATTATCTGACTACCATTGACTTTACAAGATCAACTGATATTTCATAGTTGCAGACAATATGGCCAATAAAAAGAACATATCAAAACCATAAAATCACACTTATTAAATTTTGTAGATAGATCTTCCCATATATGATTCATGAGAATAATTAATAAGTGATTTTTATGATCTTAAAAGTTTTTAGGATACACCAAAATATCATCAATGAATGCCACCAAAAAATCATCAATTTATTCATTGACCACTATGCTAATTAGGTACATAAAAATACATGGTGCATTAGTCTATCCAAATGGAATTATTGTAAACTCATAAGGTCTATACCTCGTCTAAAACGATGTCTTTAAAATGTACTCCTTTATTACTCATAATTGGTGAAACCCAAAATGAAGATGAATCATTGAGAATTATTTATCCCTAAAAAGTTTATCAAACAAGTCATCATTTCGAGGTTAAGGATAATTTTTCATAATTATAATAGGATTTATTTCCCTATAATCAATGCACAAAATCAAGGATCCATATTCCTTATTATCAAAGAAAATAGGATATCCACATGGTGAAACACTAGTGATAATAAATCCATTATTACCAAAATTCTCTAGAATTTATTCACACTCCATCGATTCCATAGGGTTCATTCTATAGGGAGTCTTTGATATTGGACCTACATCAATGATTATATTATTAATAAATTCATCTTCACACTCTAGGGGATGTCCAGGTAATTCCTCATGAAATAAATCGACGTATTCCTACACAATAGGGAAATCCTCAATTTTAAGATTCCCTTCATCATCCGTAGAAGTTTTTTTCTTTTCCCACAGAATAATTTCATCCAGTAGAGCTACAGGGGGTCGATCTGGATAAGAGTTGGATAATGAGGTTTTTTCATTAAAGATAAGAGATTATTCTTCTTCCACACAAATCATACTTTCCTCCTTCTTGTAATAAATTTTCACATCATATTTTGAAATCCAATCCACATCAAGGATTATATAAAATTCATCCATTGGTATGATGATAAGGTCTGTAATTTAATCAAGTTTTTGTGTCATAAAGGGGATTGACAACAGATATTTTTAGTAATGAGAAATCCTTTAGTAGTTTTAACTAACAACTACTTTATTAAATGAGAAGAGAAATGTCTAATTTTCATGGAAAATGGGAATATATATAATTGAATGAGATGATTTAGAATCAAATAAAGCATTATATATATTTTAGGAGATGACTAAAGTAAATTCCACTACATTATTATGAAATTCAACTTCATCATTTTTTATTGCATAATATTGGCCTTACTCCCCTGGAATTTTATGGGGAAATATCCATGATTCATAGGATAATAATTTCCATAGAGTCACATCTAATTATATTTGAAGTTATGCACATTAAGAGCTTCTTTCATTCCCTTTCAAACAGAGTAATGGTGTCCTTTCCATCCTCACATTAAACAAACTCGCATTCCCTTCAAGAAAGTACCAGGGTGCTTCTTCCCACAATTATCACAGGATGGAAACTCAACTCCACCCTTATTAACTTTTTACTTATTTCCTTTTTAAAAGTGTTTAGTAACCCTATTATTTTCTTTATTTCCATTATTGTCATAATACATTGATTTTGTTTCTATCTTTGTAGCACGTGAGACTATAGCTTCGTATGATGAGAATTTTTGGGGGGATAGATCACTTAAAAAAATTATTTTAAAATATAAATGAATCAATAAATATTTCTATTTGGATTATGTACGTAATCCACAACATTCCATTATATCCTTGTAAAGATAACCTCATATTTAGAAATAATCTCATTCTCATTTTTTCTAAGATTCATGATTTGCCTCTCTATATCTACTCATTGTTCACGAGGGAAATATTTTTCCTACAAAATTTCCTTATAATCCTTTCATTTGATCCTTTCAATTTGTTCTTCCTCCATTATGTTTCAAATAGGTTACCATCATTGATCTTCATCATCGGAGAGATGATAAAATTCCATGAAAATATTCTCACTTTCAATATTTCCCAAAGAAAGAAATATCTTATCTATGAAACCTATACATTAATCACTTGCAAATGGATTTATAGTCCCATTGAATATTAGAGGTTGTTGTCTCGTGAATCTATCTAACATTGTTTCACCATTTTTTTGATTAGGATACTCTATATAGTTAAGGTTACTATTCATAACCTGAGTTAACTGTCCCAATATTATTATAAGATTCTCATCACCATTTTTAGCATCAGCTCCAATATCATTATCTTTTATATTAGTTAAATCCCTACATAGATTAGGTGTATTGAAATGATTTCTATTCCATCTATGGGGAACAATTTATAAAAAAAAATCATACACATTAATAGGTAATAAATAATAATTCATAATTTTAAACTTGTAAAACACTTAACATATAATGAAAATTAATGCAAAGATAATATAATAATCATAAAAATGGTTTATTTGAGGAAATAATTACTTTTAATTCATTTTTAATGGTTTTTATAGAAAATGAGAATTATCCTAATCATATCCCCGAGAGTGTCAAACCACGTACCCAATAAGGCTTATGGTAATTTACTAGGTTATGCTGAGTCAGGCTCGACCTTCATTGTTAGAGATATTACCCCTAGATACAGTTGTTCTAGAACCACATCGATTTTTTTAATCCAAACATGAATATATTTCTAGGAATTCCCACATAATCTCTACCTTAAGAAAAAAAAATGATGTTATTTTATACGTATCGTCTGAGACTGAATTAGGGTCATGTTACCTAATATATATTTTTCTAAATATAGTTTCCATGGTTTCTAATAAACATCCTATAGTAACAATTGTAACAACAATAACCCCAGTAGCCCAGATCCAATTCGTAACTTTATTATATAAGAATATATACAAGTGTCAAATCCCAAAGGTCTAATTAGTTTCACAGTCATGGAAAATGGATTTCATATATGAACCGTGCATTACAATTCAGAACATAAAATACAATATAGATAATACTGGGATATTTCCATTATCCTCTTATCTTAACCCTTTATATCAATCGTAATACACATCTTGGAATCCTGGGAAAATAAAACATAGTAAATGGGTGACATAGGATTATCTATAAGGGTAAATAATACTATATAATCAATCAAATATAAGAATAAAATTTTAAGAAAATTTTTATAACATAAAAAAAATCCTTTTAAACTTAATATTGAGCATAATATAGAAGTAATAAATAAAATAATTCCCTATAAAAATTCACATAGATATTCGAGTAGTCGAATATCCCAATTTAATATCAATAACATATCTCATTATGAGGTAATTCAAAATGTCAGTCATCATAAACATACCATCAAGGTTTCTTCTAGAAACTATACATAAACGGGTGAAAACCAAAATATTTTGACTTGTGGGATCTACCAGTGAAACGAGGTGCTATAGCAGCTCCCATCCATCAATTACTAATTCTAATTCATTCCCTAAATGAAAAGGGTGTAACATAACCAACATAAACACTCATATTAAACATATCATTAGAAATATTAAAAAATTAACCATAAACCATGAAGGGTATCAAAATAGAACATTTACAAATAAACATATCAAAAACCCTTCAATAAAATATTATATATTGTATTATAAGAAATAAAATTCAAATAAGAATAAAATCTAACAATAGATGGTGACAAAGATGGAAATAATCTAACGAAATAATTAAAAACATATTTAAATAAATACCCCTTTCATATTGTAATTATTTTCAAATGGTGTGAGATATTAAAATAAAAAAATTTCAGAAAAAATAATATTGTATGATTTAAAACAATGATTTTCACATTTCATATACGTAAAAATAATGAAAATTTATTTCTTATTTTTTCAAAAAGGCCATAAAGTACCTCGTTTGGAAAACAACAAAAAGTATTCCTTTTGAAATGTTTTATAAAATTTCTAGACAAGGGTATAATTGAATTTAAAATTTTTTATAATAATAGAAAGAATAATTTGAAATACATTTTTTGGAAACATGTTCATGGATGATAAATAGTTCATAGTAAGTACCTATGTATAAACAATCTCGGATAATAATGAGATTGAGAAATTAACCCTTACCTCATACATTCCTTTAGTTGAGGGTGTGTTAATATCCTGTATAATCATTAAATCATGTTATTAAATTATATTATAACCATATCCATTATTTATGATATCATATATGATCTTCTTATATCGTTTTGTTAGTAATATTTCATTATTACCATCATTTCATGTGATAACTATTTCATTTTCCAATGCATGTTTTTTCATGTAAGTCATGTTTATTATGCACCTAAAATATTTTTTTCATATACAGAAATATATTAAGTTCATAAAAATTTTATTTATTCTACATATATGTTTTTAAAATCATTCTTACATGTTTTTCATGGAGGATGAATCTCATCACGTCCTAGAGATGGTAGGTTGTACATACGTACAAGTGATAGTATCTTCCCAAATGGGAAATGGGTAAGGAATTAGGTATTATATTAATTATACAGAATACATATCATGTCATATTTGTTATTTTTATCCATTATTATTCATTAAACCCATCAATATAAATTGTTTATGGAAACAATTACACCACAACATAGAGGTTGTAAGTCATACGTACACATGCTTGGTGATATTATTTTTCATAGATAGATAAATAGAGAAATATGGTTTTCCCATAATCATAATAACATATGAGCATATATATGATATTATAGATAATAATTTATTATGGAAAAAACAAAGTAATATGTAGTAAAATAAGAAAATAACTTGAATGAGTTAGTAAAAAAATAACTCTTCTACGATAGAAATACTTTTGGCCTCCATTTTGGTTCACTAGGGGTTGTATTATTAGAATAGTAGGACCTCCAGAACATAGATAAGAATGTTGGTAGGAGAAATTTACATGTTTTTCTGATTTATAAGGATAAAAGTGGTGTGATTATGTGAGGTGGGAGGTTCCCTTTTATAATAGAGGGGAGGGGATCTTTAGGAAACTCTTAAAATATTAAATTCATATAAATTTATATATGATTTCAAGTACATAAAAACTGAGTTAGTTCAAATATTAGATGATGATGTATCTAAATAATCTCAAAATATTAATTTTAGACATATTTTGGTCACAATATTAACACTATCATTTGGATATAACCCTTATTTAAACTCTTTAACTATTACCTTGACAATTTGAGTTTTTACACTTTATGGTTAATATAGATAGTAAAAATGTCAAAAGAACACCGAATGTATCATTTATGACTTATTCAACCATATTATATTAACTTGACAAAAATTTATATTTTTAGGAACTTTATATCATTTAATACAATATTACTTATTTTAAATTATAATTTATGTTAATTTTGATACTATTCATTATTTAGCCTTTTAATGATATCATAACAATGTGATAGCCTCAAAAAAACATGTAATATATCACTAAAATTTATATGTTATCAATAAAATTCATGGATTTCAGAAATTATGTAAAATTACATTTATTTTAATATTTTTATATCTTTTATTTGATATTTCAATTAATTAAACAATTACTCCATCAATATTTTGCAAGCCCTTAATTAAATTATTTCTTCTATATGATTTAAAAGTAAATTATTATGATTAAGGTAAATTTATTAGCTTTTAAATTAAAATTTATTGTCAAATTTATCTCCAATATAACTATATATTCAAAATTATTATTTATTAAAAATATGAGTATGACATTTTTAACTTAGCATTAATTAAAATATAAAAAAATTCATGTTCTTACCCTTGTATATTAAAAAAGTTATATTTTAGTCCTAATGTATATTTTGGTATAATCCCACTCTTTCAATTAAATTAGCACAAGTGTCAGGGAAGTGTTTTAATATTATAATATTATCTTTAACTATTATTAAATGATTTACCCTTGACCATGGTAATTAAGATATTACTAGATTTTACTATTCATATGTACAAAAATAAAAGAAACCTAATTAAATAGTTTATACCCACTAATTAAAAATATTAAATCCATTTTTCAATATTAAAAACACAAAATATAAAGTTATTAATTTAAAATTAATCCCATTCATGGGGTAAGAAAATTGGTTATTAATGACTAAGCATGCACAAGATTAAAATGTTTTTATAACTAAATTCAATTTAAAATTTATTAAAATGATAAATATAGAATAAATGATAAATAAAATAATCTATTTATACTTCAAAACCATTTTATAATATAATTAAACACTATAAAAAAATTCGATGAAAAAAAATCATTTAAAACTTATTATTTTTCACTATTCCGAAAAAATATGAAACTTATCAGCAAAAACCAAAACAATAGCCAAAGTAAATTTTGTATTCCTTAATAAAAGAATAAATTTATTTTTTTTAAATAGATTATATAAATTTGTAAAATTTTTATTTGAAATAGGTTCGTCATTAAATGGTGGTAAAACTACTTTTAAAAAATATAAGTTTAATTGGAAATATTGGGGTTGTTCTTATATTATTCCTATAATATATATTGGATTCATGTAAAAAGTATTTTATTGGATATATAAAATATAAATTCACTATATAAATTATTTATATGTGTAATAATTTAATTGACTGTCAAAATGAGACTAAATATTATATTTTTAAACCCTATGTTATGTGCATTTTAAGATATCAGAAAATTTTACTTTATTCTAAATAAGAAATATAGAAAAGTATTGCGTTGATAATAACCATATAGTTTTTAATAAGATATCCAAAGGAGGGTTTTCTAAGGTAAGGTAATTATTTGTACAAAACTATTTATTTTTTACTTATTATTTTTCCACCATCCATTGTGTCTAAATAATTATAAAAAAAATACACTAATATCTATCATGAATTAAGATGTTGTTATGCGAATGTTTTAATACTTACCTAACTCCTTCTCCATCAAATGTAAAAAATTAATCACTTATTTTTATGGTAGACTGTCACCTCACGAACTAATGTAAATTGTTTTCCATCACCAAATCACATGGATTCAAAAAATGAAATAAATAATGAATATATGTAATAATTATTATAGAATACTTATTTTATAAAATTAACATAATTATAACTTCTATACCCTTTCACCAATTATGAAAATTAAACTATCTCTCATTTGTATGTATGACTTAATATCTCTACAAAGTGAAAGAATTCATTTTCTATGTCAAAATTTTAAGATTAATTATAAAAATGTATATAATGGGAAGAAAATATCATATTTATAGAATTAATATCAGTCTTTTGATGATGGGATTATGTCCCATGTATGTGAAACAAAACTTTTGTGAAAAAACATACTTAATAAAATGATTTAGATAACAACTTAAATAATTTCAATGATGAAATATTAGTAATGATGAGGGATAAGTAAATATAAGACAGAAATATATGATGTTATTAATATCTATAACATTTTGTAAAAATTAATAACTTGTTTAAAACCATTGTAAAAGAGGTTAAACAGTGTTCTACTAATGTCAAGAGTTGTGTAAGGGGGGTCGTTTTAATTTCTATACCATTTAGACATATTTGATATTATGAGCCTATTTAAATTTATGTGGTTCATATAATCATAATTTGATATATTTAACCAGAAAACCTGTTTATTCATTAATATTAATGTTTTAAATCAAGTGTATTACTTTAGTGTGGTTATAATTTAATAAATTTAAGAGGGTAAAGATTTATTTTAAAATCTCATTTTTTGGGTTATATAAATTTTAATTGATGAATATTATAATATATACTTTACAAAATCAATCTATTTTTTATCCAATAAGTATATAATAAGTTTTTATATTTTCTACAAACTTTTACACTTTTTTGTAACAAAAATAATGTAATGATATGTTTAAAATAAAAAATTATTTTATTTCTCTTTTAATCAGATATAGTTTTTATTCATGTTCATATTTCTCAAAATTACATTGCAAAAGTCTATATTATTACGCAAATTATTTACTATTTAAATTTTATGTTATAATTTTTTTTCCAAAAAACAAATGGAATATTTCTAATGTTTTCAAAAAAGGTTTTTTAAAATTCCTATACAGAAAGTAAAAATTTATGCCTTTAATGTATACAACGTTAACAAACATCCCCACCGCCATAATCATTTTGTGAAGTTTATCTCTATCAACACAATTTAATTTGTTTTAAAAATAAAAGAAATTAATGAATTATCATTTTCAATTTTTTTATTCTATTTTTCGTTATTCCTTAAAAACACCTGATTGTAATCATATGTTGGTTATCTCTCATATCTTGATAAATTTTTTGTTTGTTTCATTTTTTCTAGTCAATTGAATTATTGTGAACATATTTCATTATACATTAGATTTCTATTAAATATACATATTCATTGTATCAAGGAAATTATTATTCCTTAAACCAGATATCATATCTATATATAGTGTTTTATAGTGAATGTTATCTATTTAATTGGGTAAAACCATGATAAATCCATATGCATCACCTAATATGGATATTTGTTGAAATGAAATATTTTTTATGAATTTTATGGGTTATAAAAAAAATAAGGATTGAATTGAAGATGAAGTTAGGGGTGGGGCCTATTCATAAATAACCCCTCAATACATCAACAAGTCTGATGAGGAAAATATGTTATCAAACAATTTCTAAATGGGTATTGGTATAAAACTACCCATCAATTAAAATCACCAAAAAATGTTATGATTGTTAAAATATAACCAAAAATGAGATCATGATTTTGATATTGTGAACATCCATCATTGATATCTTAATTATTATTATCCATCATATCATTACATTTATAATATCCTTGGATAAATTTCCTGGTCAATTTATTGACTAATTCATATTTGTTTTCAGTTATATTATACAAATATTGATCATTGAATATTTACTCATTATATACTCAATTATTCATATCCCTTACTGAGCATTGATATTACCATTATTTTTTCCATTCCCCAATATATAAATAATAATTCCTTAGATGTGTTCAAATATATTGAATGTTTTCTATTACTATAGTTATGTTTTAATTCCAATGTACAAAATTTGAATCATGTAAGTATTTGGATCATCAAAACTACTAAACTAATTAGCCATTCAGTATTAGATCCCTTGTCTATATGACAATATAATAAAGTAAAAAACTAATCCTTTGATACTGGCTTTTGGGTTGTTACAATAGGTATTAGAGAAAGTTTAGTTGAAACCATGAGCAATAGAGTTTTGAAATCATAGTATGGAGAGAATAAATGTTTGATAGACATTGAGTATTCTTTTTAATGTATAATAATATCATAAGTGTTTTAGGTAATTTATAGATTACGTGTTTCTTCCAAACAATAGGATCGTGTTTGGATACTACAAGTGCACTTCGTTTCGTTACAGATTCATCTAGGGATACTAAACCCTATAAGAATTGGTCAAGTTTATCTTAGCCATTATTCTGGTTCATAGTGATTCTACCCTTACTATTCACTATATTTGATACTCCTATGAGATATTCATAGGGTAATTCAAATTTTCATTACAAACCATTATGAAATTCTTTAAATTATTTTTATTATTGATCAATAAACCGAATGTATACATGTTTATGATTATAAGAGAAACAATGCACAAATGTTTATGTTATTTTATGTGTTACACAAGCATTAAAATTATATATTATGATTTAAAATTCATAATTTTAAGATATAATCCATTATATTCTATTTTTTTTTTAAATAGAACACGGAAATGATAATGGTATCAACACTCGTGTCCAATGTAGAAATGTATATTATGCGCAGGCCAATAAAAATGGTGTTTGAGATGAGTGAATCATGGAAATATTAGGGAAATTAGTCGTTGTTATGACTAATGTCCTTGAACATATAGAACAAAACTATGTTCACTCGAATGGTAGACCTCTATTGCATCATTTAATGTGACAAAAGCCTCTATAATGTAGCTGAAATGATAATCCAAATGTATATGAATATTGGATTAAGTCCCATGAAAATTTATTTTTTTTGGAAATGGGATGTGATAAAAGGGAAAAATACAAAAAATTAGATATATTCTCACAAAGTATATTATGATTAATGGTGTCCATTGATCCAATATATTAGGGAGGAGGAACAAATATAACTCATATAATGGTGATATTATAAAGTAACAATATTTGAAAAATATTTACCTCATCTGAAAATACCTAAAATAAAAATAAAGTTACTCTACGTAAAGATATATAATTTATAAATTATTGTAGAGTTTGAGGGTAAAATTAATATAATATCTAGGTATCAAATGGAGTACATCTGTAACATAGAAAGTATGATAGACCATTTATTGTAAGGTATTAAGACAATTCTAAAAATGGAACTGGTTTCTCAACCATTTTCATTATATGAGGAAATGGTTTTGTACTATATCAAAACATAGAAATATTTTCAAATTTCTAAATATTAAGTGGAAATAAAGAGAAGAATAGGTATTTCGAACAACAAGAAAAATGGAATTCATCAAATATGAAGAAGAAAATGATGCAATTTTGTCTTGTAAAAATTTTGGAAAGAAAAATCGTCAAAAATTCATGAAGGGTATGACAGTTTTTTAAAAGTATAAAGATAAAGGTTCATCAAAAAAATGAGTGTTAGGGAAAGGAACAGATCACTACAATGCGGTGTTTTGACAATAATAAAATTGGCTATTATTCAATCAAATGTCACCAGAAATAGAGTAACTTACGACAAAACATTCTAAGGGTGGATTGCCATGTTTATTTGTAAGACCTCATGATTTTGAAAATAAATTTTATATTGAATTCATTAAAACAATGAGTCTCTAAAAAACCCCCAATTTGTTATAACCTAGCTAGTGAACATAATTTTACCACCTCTATGATTGGAATTTAAAAAAACTGACACACAAAGTTTCATTCAGTAGGATATTTAGAGTATGATATGAAAAACATAGTTTTGGATGTATAGTCACATACCCTTATGAATAGTACCATACCTTTGTGAATAGTAATGAATAGTAAATTGGACAAAAAAATATAAATTTCACCCATGAGTTTAGAAATAAAATTTAGACATCTTATATATGAATAAATGATCAAAGTATAAGTATTGGTATTATTAATGTCATAAATATTTTAATTACAACTTTCTTCTAATTTTAAAAATTTTAAATGGAATATTATTTTCAAAAAATGTAATAATAAATTGTTACTTTATTTTATTATGTGTATATGATAATTTTATGGGGCCTTGATTAATTTCTCTATGTGTTATAAAACATGTTATATTTTTATTTTTATTTTGGAATAAATTTAGATTTTATTAAAAAATTAAACTAAAATTATTTATAAAATTATTTTTTAAATGTTTATTTCATTTTTTAATTAAATACATAGAGAAATGGATTGGTTAAATGTCTTGGGATTTTTCTAAAATACTTGAATTTTGATTTAATTGTAAAATTTGATAATTTACGATAAATGTTGAATACATTATTTATTGGGTCATAGGTGATGTAAAGTTGAAGTAAGACCACTAGGTTCAAACTCCCATGCACATATTAGTACTATTGGTCACATGAATCAACAAAGTTGGTTTTCTTGCTGAAATTTATAATATAATGAATTAAATATTCAGATTCACTCCTCTCCTCCACTATAACCCCTCCCCATTCCCCGTTATCTTCACTCCACTCAAGACTTGTGAATTCACTATGTTTTGACCAAATACCCTTACATAGTCACTCCCCACGTCTAGGATCTATTTTTCTTTCCAATTTACCAAAATCCCTTCCCTTAAGTAGGCTCTCAGGGTGTTTATTTCAATAGGTAAAGCATCGTTCTTTTTCATTCAGTTTTATTCCAAGTTATCTTCTTTTGTTAATATCTCATAACCTTGTTTTTACAATTGAACCTTATAACTCCAGTGTCATCAATATACTGAAATTAGACCATATTAATGTAATAACCATTATCAATATTCTTAATCTTACTCTCTCTCTCACTCTCTCTCTCTCTCTTATAAATAAAATCATCATCCAAGAGGTCCCAATTTACAACCTTTGTGGATGAAAAAGTTTAGTTATTCAAATTCTCCTTAATTAGTAGTCATGAAACCAGTTTTATTATTGAACTAGACTATAATATATGTATTATATCATAATTAATATTCATGAACCAGTATATGTACTGATTATTAATTTATTTGAAAAAACTAGTTAATAATAATCCATGTACCGCCAGATAATCTATGTGATTGTCATTGATATTTCATCCAATGATTCACCATCATACCTTGTAAAAAATATATATATAAACATTAACATGTAGGGATGTTCCTAAAAAATATATAATTTTAATTCTGAATAGTTACATCCTTTCCACATTAACATCCATACTCATATACAAATACATTGATCATGAAAATTAAAGAAACAAACACTTCTGAATGACAGAATGCAATCTTATAATATTTCAATAAAGGCATAATGAACATAATAAAATTATGATATACTAAATACATGTCTAGTATGTTCTTAATAATGTTATTAATAATTATAATTTCATATTCTAGGACATTAGGTTGAAGAGACGAACACATTCGGACTTAAGGTAGGGGTTTTCTACCCGAACCTCCATTTTCATTCAGGTTACTTTTACTTTCTACATTCCTATATTAAATTCTTATTAATTCATATCTACACCTCATAATTTAAGTGTGAATGTTCTATATATGTGTCCCAACCATAATCATACCTTCATTTATTAGAAGATATATTTTTTAAAAGGATCTTCCAAAAAATCTTCCTGAAGTACAAGTCTGTTTAATACGAATTTCCCGAATTCTTACCTATTTGTAGTGGACTCTATAATCCGTTTTAAGAAAAAAACATTTTCTGAAAACACAAACATTATTAAGAGAAAAAAATATTTCACTTATGGTTTTAGATAATTAGTTTTCCAAAATAACTCTTCTATTCAAAGTAAAATAGAATTTATCTCAAGAATTACTCGATGATTTTACAAGAGTATCTTAATTTGTTTCAATGATCTTATAGATTCTTACGTATAAATGGGGATAATATTTTATGAAATTATAATAAATATTTTTTTGAATGTTTTATGATTAGATTCATATGGGTGTGCTATCTTGAAACAATTCTCCATATTACTCTTAATGGTCAGTGTTTATGTTTAAGGATTGGGGAAAGTTTGTTACATTTCCTATGCTAGTTTAAATATGAATGTATGTGATGTTAATATTTATCCCAACTAGTATGAAGGATGAATTGGACTTATTATGTGATTGTTGAGTCCCACTATAACCCCTCCATGCAATGGTAGGCCTGATGAGACAAATAGATATGGACTTAGCCAAGGCCTTTCCCATTTTCAGATATGGTTTTGGTCGATTCCTTAATCATTTTTAGACGTCTTGGCCGAGGACATGAAAATATGATTCTGAATTTCAATCATATATATTTCCCTCATTATGAAGCTATAAATTCATATTTCATGTTGTTATTAGACTACTAAAATACCCATTATTTTGTTTTATTGTAGAAATTTTTACTAAGATCATATTTCTACCATAAGGTGTTCAATTATTATTATTTCAAAGGCATGGGTTTTAAATTATTCCACATGACTAATATTTCTGTTTATATTATATTTCTCCATATTTTTTACTATAAATGAGCACTTGAGCCCACCCATTTCTTTTTTTTCATTATCATATGACCTGAAGAAGTATATTATGAGTGACCTGCCGAGATAAAATTATAGTTATGGATGTTCCCAATAAAACTTATCTATTTTATTTCATTTTAAGTTGTAATGTTGATCTTATGTATGTATATTGGATTCCAAATATATTAAAATATTCATTCTTTCAAGATACTACTTTCTTGTAATCATTCCAATATAACTTAATATGGCACCGGTTCTGGGAAACATTGGTCGAGTCTTTCTAGTTGGTATCAAAGGATGTTTAGAAGAAAACATTGAAACTAGATTTAAAAAATCATAAATTAGTGAGAGACCTCGTAAGATTTAATTTTAGGATAAACATTAAATAAAATCATGGTGTTTTTGTTAGGAATAGATAATATGGATCTTTCTAGAAAATATATCTTTGTTTGGATAGTACAAATAGACATGGTTCTTTCACGGATATACTTAGGAGTGAAAACTCTAACAACGAGTTTCCTTCTTGAATCAGGGGTATCCTGGAACATGACAATGAGCCTTACTACACACCTAGTTTGGAACTTTTGTGGGAAAGTCTTAGGATAATTTATATTTTCTTTATAGGCCATTATAAAGGATTTAACTTTAAATATTTTTCTCAAAGAAACCATGTTTATGAATATTGGATTATCCATGCATAAAATTTTATGTTATGCTATGTATTTTTATATATTGATATTATTCATTATGATTTATAACCTAATATAATGTATGCCATTATTTATAGATGTGCATAATGGAAGGAATGGAAACCACATAAATAATTATATTCTATATAGGGATTCCCCTCATGCACATGATAATGATGTTGGCTCTAGAGCTATGACTTGTGTTTAGAAACTTATAACTATACCGATACAACTGAATTAGGTTAAGAACAATAACTTTACCCATATAGAGCATCCTTAACCACAACATGTACGATCTTTGTTGGATCACTTTATGTAACAACAAACTCAATCATTCAATGGGACTACACACCCATTTGTAGTTAAGCAGTGTTTATGTTCCCTAGAGAAGATATTTTTTACATTGGGATGTAATGAAAGAGAGAAGGTTATCAGGATAGTTTATTATCCATTAGTATATGTATATCATTGGTGTTCATTAATCCAAAAAAAAGGAGGAGGAAGAAATAGAATAGATGAAATAAATATATTTTAAGGAAATATTCTTAGAGAAATACTTCCCTCATGAACAGTGAGAAGATATGGAATAGAAGTATCTAAATCTGAAGGAAAATGAGGTAGAAAATGTTGAAAATTCATATGATAACTTCACAATATTATAAAGGAATTCTGTGGATTATATATTTAATCCAAGGATAAATGTGGATTTATTATGTTATCGTTTAAACCCATTCCTTTTAAGGGCCCTTTTCTACCGAAGTTTCTCATCATATGAAGATATGTAATCATGTGATACCAAGACTGAGAAGGAATTTTCTAAGTCTTATGACTTTAAATGAATGAAAGAGTATAAGAGGGCAGCTGAAAACTATAGAAATGGAAATAAGGAAATGGGAAATAAGGGAAGGGTTGACTTTCCACCCTATGATAATTGTGGAAGGAAACACCATGTAATCTTCTTAAAAGGAAAAGGGTTATGCTACAAGTACGGATAGAAATTCCATCTTGTTAGTAATTTCCTGGGGTAACAAATAATATATTAATGTTCAATTATATAATTGTATAGAGAGGGGGAACTATGCTAAGGATTTTCCAAATGGTCAAGGAAACATTCCACAGAAAAGGCCAAAGGAGTAGGGAAAATCTTATGCGATCAAAAATTCTAATATTGAAGTTTCTAATGAAGTGGTGGTATATACTTTAATCATTTCATCAAACATATCCAATGCTTTATATGATTCTATATCATCACATTCATTCATATCTTCCTAGTTTTCCTTGAAAATTATATATTTCCTATTTTTGTTATCAACGGATTTGTTAGTCAAAACTCATAAGGGATGTATCATTGCTAAAATATTTTGTCTGAAAGTCACCATAATGGCTTATAAATAGGCTTTATCTATTGATGTAATATCATACCCATTATTTACTTTGATATAATCCTCGGTGTATATTGGATTTTGAAACAAGATATAAATATTTATTGTAAGAAGAAGGAGGTTACCATTTTTATGGATGGTGTGGAATACATTGTCATTAGAGAAGAATCATAACCATCTGATTCTCATCTAGATCCACCCCATGTAGCTCTACTAAATTTAATTATTGACGAGGAATTGAATTCAATAACTATTGTTGGGGAAAGGAATTTTCAAATAGAGGATGTACCAAATGCGAAAGAATATGTTGACATGTTTCCATAGGATTTACCTATACATCCCCCAAATCAGAAAATTGAGTTTTCTATTGACATAATTCCTAGTTCAAGGACAATATGAAAGACCTCCTATAGAATTTACACTATATAATTAGTAGAACTGAAGAAACAAAAAATCAAAATTGAGTGATAAAGAATTTATTTTCCCTAGTGTTTCTCCATGGGGAGCCCATGTTCTTTTTGTTAAGAAGAAAGATTGATCTATGGGGTTGTACATTAACTATAGGGAGATCAATGATATACCAATAAAGAACAAGTATCCCCTACATCACATTGATGATTTAATTGATCAAATTCATTAATCCCAATATTTTTTGAAGATTGACCTTCGATATAGATAATATTAGTTGCTTGTGAGGAAAGAATACATTCCAAAATGGGAATTTTGAACTGGGTATGGGCATTACGAGTTTACAATAATTCCTTTTAGACTAAATAGTCCACCCTCTATTTTCATGGATCTAATTAGTAGTGATTTTCAGGAATATCATGATAACATTTTGTTAGTACTTATTGATGATATCTTCTTATACTCCAAAATATATGAGGATCATGAAAATCACCGGTGCACAATTCTGAAAAATCTTAGAAGAAATGAATTATATTGGAAGTTTAGAATGATTGAATTTTGGTTAAATATGATTCCTTTAGTAGCCACATTATCTGTTAGTATGAAATATATTTTGACACTATGATGACAAAGGTTTTGCTATAATGGACAACTCCAACAAACCTAACTGATGTACATAGTTTTATTGGATTAGTAGGTTATTATCGGTGTTTCGTTCCTAACTTCTCATATTCATAAATCCCAATGACCAAGAATACACATAAAGGGGTTAGGTTTATATGAAAAAATAATGTGAGGATTGTTTCAGTGAATTGAATAGTATATTAGTGATTGTTATGATCCTAACTCCGCCATTGGTAAATGATGGGTTTGTGATCTATAGTGATGTACAAAAGAATGGACTTGGTTGTGTCCTTATGCAAGATGATAGAGTTATTCCATATGCCTCAAGGATGATAAAAATTCATGAAAAAAACTATCCAACTCATTTTCTTTAGTTATAAGCTATTTCCTTTTCTCTGAATATATGGATTCATTATCTCTAAAGAGAAAAATGTGAGATATATACAGATCAAATGAGTCTGAATTATATCTTCTATAAGAAAGAAAACATCATTAGGAAAATGAGATGGCTCAAACTACTCAAGGATTATGATTATTCCTTACAATACCACCTAGAGAAGGTAAACAAGGTAGCTGATGAATTGGGTAGGAATGATCATAGAGTTTTCAACAAAATGAGGAATTACAAGGATACTTTGTATATGGATCTAGTAAGTATGGACATGTGAATTATCAAAGAAGTTGAAACATGAATAATTTTTCAATTTGTTTTCCAAAATTATTTATTATAATGGATTAAAATCTCTCATAGTGATGATGAGAACCTTCAAAAGTAAATTAATGTTGTGAAATATGGGATGTTGGCTAACATCATATGTGAAGATGGAATTCAAAAATCTGGGAATACATTATGTGTTCCCTCCATACCCGATCTAAAAAATGGAGTTATTAGATGATTCTCATAGATCAAATTTATCTCTACACCCTTGTATCACTAAAATGTATATATATTTGAAATAACATTTATAGTTGGAAAACATGAAGAGGGAAATTTCTTAGTATGTATCAATATGTTTAGTCGGTCAACATGTGAAGGTTGAACGACAACATCATAGAGGAGTCATGCAAACTATATCTATTCCAACATATAAATGGGATGAAATCAGCATGTATTTTTCAATGGATTACCCAAAACTCAAAGAAATAGTGACAAAATATGGGTAGTTATGGATCAAATTACCAAATATTCACATTTCCTCGCTATAAGGGAGTATTTTTCAATGGATAACATAGAAAGATTATTTATCAATGAAGTTGTGAGACTTCATAGGGAACCTCTATCAATTGTTTCTGATTGTGATGCACAATTTACATCAAAACCTTGAAAAATCCTTCATAATGTAATGGATACTAAGCTTAAATTGAGTAATTATTACCACCCACAAAATAATTGGCAATCAAAAAGGACGATACAAACCATAGATGACATGTTGCAATCATGTTCACTTGACTCTCAAGGTATGTGGGATCAATATTTTCCTTTATTGGTGTTTCACATCAATAATATTTTCCATTAATGTATTAAAATGGTATCATATAATGAATTGTACGGAAAGAGATTTTGTACACCACCTTGTTGAGATGAATTTAGAGAAAGGAATCTAGTGAGGCCAGAGCATGTGGAGGAAACAACAGCGAGTGTAAAGACTATTCATGGTCAAATTAAATCAGATAAAAGTAGAAATAATCTACGTTGATAACTGAATTAAGGATTTAAAATTTCAAGTGGGATATCATGATTTCTTGAAGGTATCTCCACGGAAGGGTGTTATGAGATTTGGGGCGAAAGGGAAGGTATGCCCTAGGTATATAGGCTCTTTAGAAATTTTCGATAGAATTAGAGCTGTTTCATATCGTTTTTCTATACCACCTATCTTGTCTAAAGTACACAATGTGTTCCATTTCTAATTGCTGAGGAATTACACGCCAGACCCATTGCATATCCTCACTTATGATGATATAGAATTGGAACCTTACCTATCATAATATGAAGAGCCTATCCAGATTCTGGACACTAAATAACAATTGTTGAGGAATCAGATGACACAACTGTTAAAGATACTTTTAAAAAATCATAAAATCAATTAGCCAACATGGGATCCTGAGGATCTTATGATAAAGAGCTACTGGAATATTTTTGTGAGTTAACATTATGGTAGATTGGAGGAAAATATTTTCCTAATAAGGGGATAATGTAACACCCCAATATTTTGAAAATAAATTAAATATTGAATGCATGAAACACTAAGTCTCTAAAAACACCACTTTGTTATAACCTATCTAGTAATCATAATTTTTCCACCTCTGCAATTTGATTTTATAAAAACTAGCACACACGGTTGCATTCAGTAGGATATTTAGAGTCTGATAAGAAAAACATTGTTTTTGATGAATAGTAACATACCCTTATGAATAGTTATATACCCTTACGAATAGTAATGAATCGTAATGAATAGTAAATTGAGCATAAAAAACCAATCCTCACCCATGAGTGTGTTAATACTATTTATAAATCTTATAAGTGAAATAATTATCATAGTATTAGTATTTTTATTTTTATATGTCTTAAATATTTTAATTACAAATATATGATTATATTAATAATTAAAATGAAAATGTATTTCAAAAAATGAATCATAAATTGTTACTTTATTGTCTTATGGTTATAAAAAAATTTATGGGATATTAATTAATTTATAAAGGTGTTATAAAACAAGTTATAGGTTTAAAGTTGTTTTTTTGGAATAAATTATAATATTATTAAAAAATTAAATTAAAAATATTAAAAGTATTATTTTATAAAAATTGTTTTCATTTTTTAATTCTATATGTCGAAATCATTGGGTGGAATATTTTGTGATACTTCTAAAATACTTGAATTTTGGGTGAATAGTACAATATGATAATTTACAATTAATGCTAAATACATGATTTATTGGGTAATAAGTGATGTAATTATACTGTAAGACAACTATGTTCAAAATCACATTCACTTATTACAATTATGGGTCACATGAATCAACACTATTGGTTTTATTGAGGGAATTAATAAAATAATGAATAAAATATTCAAAATTCACTCTCTCCTCCACTATAACCCCCCCTCACTCCCACTTCTCTTCACTCCTATAAAGACTTGTAACTTGTCCATTTTCTACCCAAATACTCATAATTAGTCAATTCACATTTCTATGAGCTCTTGACCTTTCTAAAAGACCAAAACCCCTTCTCTTAAGGACGTTCTCAAGGAGGTTATTTCAAGAGGTAAAGCATCTTTCTTTTTCTTTGAGTTTCATTTCAATTTATCTTATTCACTTATTTAGTCCTAAACACATCTATCCTATTGATCCTTATAACTCTAGTATTATATATATTTAATAATTATTCCATTTAATGTAATAATGATTATCAATATTCTTACTCTCTCCCTCTCTTATAAATGAAATCATCATCCAAGAGGTTCTAATTTACAATCATTTGGGACAACAAATTTTTGTTCTTCAATTTCCCCTTAATTAGTTGACATTAAACAATATTTACAGTTGAACCAAAATATAATATATGTAACAACCCAATATTTTATGAGATTTATTCTTTTTAATTTCTTTGATGTCTTTTGTTGTACGCTACACCAAGAATAACTTGCGCAATACGCAACACCGTATTAGCTTTCAGTATACGCAACACTATTCTTGGATCGTGTTACACAAAATTTCAAGTTCTTTTGATAGTAGTTATTCTACGCCACATTGAGTGTATATATATATATATATTCAAAGTATAAATGAAATATGGTTGGATTCTGTTATACACAACAACGAAGGAGTCTTGCACTACACGCAACCCTGGCTTGTCTTACATTACACGCAATCATGACCTTCCTCGATAGCGTGTGTAGTACGCAATACCGAGTTTCACTGAACGAGATATTATTATAATATTATTATAAAATAACCGTTATGAATAGTAATACAAACTTTTTGAAATTTTATAAATTTTATCTTTCAAAATGGACTTCATTTTTGGATTCAAAATATTGAAATTAGCCTAGGGTGAATTTTTGGTATTTTTCTGAAAACTTTTCATTATTGATGAATAGTTAAAAAACTAGGTTTCTATTTAAAAACCAACTTTTTATTTAAATAATTATTTATTTTATTTAAATTTATTTTAGGTCAAAATTGATACATAATACCTATACAAGTTCAATGTAATTAATTGGAGTCATTTTATAATAATTTTCGATATCTAAAAATTTTATTGAACTTTTCACCGTCTTTTACCAACCTCCAAGGAGAATTTGAAAATTTACATAAAAAGTAATTTTACCACTTATGTGAGTGGAATTTTGAAAATCTGAGAGACACGGTTAATATCAAGTACTAAAATGTGGTTCAATGAGATGAAAATAATTTTTGGTAAATAGTAACTTTTTACTTTAATTTACCATGGTTAAAAGTAAATAGGGTAATTAAGGGTAAAAATGATATTATTATTACCCTAAAACGTGTACTAATTCTATTGGATAAGTGTAATTCGACCAAAAACAACCTTAGGAATAAAATATGACCATTTAGGTGCACTTGGATTAGATTAGGACACTTATTATTATTTTATTTAAATAATAGTTAAAATAGTTAGAATCAAAGTATAATAGATAGAACATTTTTAATATAAGGATACAAATAAGATACATTCGACTATAAATATTCATTAGAAATATAAGAATATTTCATACATCATGGTATTTTATTTATAATTTTTAGACATTAAATAATTTAATTTATTTATTACACAATGATGTTGCAGTAATTACCTTATTAATGAAATATTAAAATAATTGATTTTATAAATACCCAAATAAATGTAATTTGAGACTTTTTATGAATTACACTAGTTTTATAGGTTAATATTACATTTTAGTATTGATTTAATTAACTTTTTTCAAACGAATCATGCTGTTATGATTTTCACCAAAATCAAGTACCAAATAGTGTCAAAATTGACATAAAATAGTTTTTAAAACAAATATTATATTATTAATTATTATTTTATTCCTAAAAATCTAAGGTTTGGCCAAATGACTTAGATAAGGATATATATATATATTAATAATTAACCACTTGGGGTTCTTTTGGCTTGTTATAGGGTGTTTATTAACCATATAGTGTAAGAAAACAAAAAGACACGGTAAAAGTTAAATTATTTAACATAGAGTTAAATCTAAATGATAAGGAAACAAAAGTTAACTAAACTTGACTAAAACCTATTGGTTGAGAGTATTTCGACCCATACCCACCTTATCTTCTAAATAAATCAACTTGGAGCTATTTAAAACCTAATATGACTTTTTTATAAAATAATATTTTAAGTTTTCCTAAGGTGCCCCTCTCCTCCCATATAAAAAGGGAACCCCTTACATCTTCTCTTCACACCATTTTGAGCCTTGAATCTCGGCCCAAACCTTCCCATTTCTCTTCTCCACTTCCCTAGAAACATTCTGGAGGTCCTGGTCTTCTCAAAAGACCAACTCTAGTGCCTTAAGAGGAAGCTTAAAAGGGGTGTATCGAAGAAGAGGTAATCTCTTCTACCGATTCTTTCATGCTTTCTTTCTTCTTAAACTTCTTCTTCTTATTCGTTTCATTATAATGTAATAACATAAGTATCACTAATATAATGATATGTTATTATAAATATGAAACAACCCCATTTCACCTTCTATCCATCCTACGGAAAAAGAAATCACCACGCGTGCGTACGTACGGAATACCATCTCCACGTCGTGGTGTAATATGTTTTTCCAACACCACCATACATGGATGGGTATAATGGTGTAAAGAATAACTATATATGGTTATTATAAAATCATACTTATTCTGATATATTATACCATCCACTCTAATTCAATTCAATAATTATGGGAATGATATCATCGCTCGTGCGTACGTATGTATTACCGTCTCCACGACGTGATGAGATTCATTCTCCATGTTAACCATTCAAAAATAATTACAAAGTATATATAATTAATAATAATAAAATATGTGACATGATAATTCTATTGGATTTATGTATATATATATGTCATCTACTTACTTCCATTTAATTTAATAAGGAAACAAAAACAGCCTTCATGCGTACGTACGGCCTACCGTCTCCATGAACGGTGTATTTCGTTCCATTTATCGATCTATTATATATATGTATATTCTGAATATATATTATATATAAATCATGTTTTATAGTCTGGAATTAAGTAATCATAATATATGTATTCATATGAATAATTTCAAGTCAAAACACAGACAATAAATGAGAGTATTTTACCCAAAACGCTACTTTAACATTAATTTACAAAAGAATGGGTAATATAAATTCATAAGTGAACCATATATGATATCATAACAATTTATATGATTATTTAATAAGTTAATGACATTATTTAAAGCATTATACAGGAGGTTCAGATACGTATGAATCATATCAGACCTAAGGTAAGGGATAAATTTTTAATCTCATTTTTTTCTGAGATTGTTTATACGTAAGTATTTACTGGGGTTACGTTTATCATCCATGACCATGTTTTCTAAAAATGTTTTCATAAAATGTTTAATATTCTTCCATGAATGTTTAAAGTCATTTTTACCCTTTATTGACTTTATAACACATTGTATGAATGTAATCTTTCTTTTGGTTACCATATAAGGAACATTTTGACTTTTCTGACAAAAGTATGAGGAGAATGATATTTTTAACTTATACAGCGTGAATGAATTTTTACGGTTTCATAATGCCTCATTTTCAAGAAGCTTCCTCTACAATATTGCATTATTGTTTTCAACAAAACCATTTTCTTTTAAAATTTCATGGCATTTTGTGAAAAGACAATGATTTTGAAGAAGAAAGGATATTTTCCTCAAGAATTCATTTCAAGTGTTTTGTCAAAACTATTTTCCATCTAAGATGACATTATTTCATATGTTTATGTTTCAAGTAAAATTTTTCTATGATTTAAATGGTTTAAATTTTCTTATGATGAAATGATATCCATTTGTTTTATATGGATTATGTTATGATGGGATGATGTTTATGAAACCCATTTTATTCTTGGGGTTATGATGAATGATTTATGTTTATGTTGTGGAAAACTTAAGAATGATTTAATTATGAGATAGGTGGGACAAATATCTCCCTCCAATTCATTGAGTAAAGATTTGTATCTCATGAGATAGACATGGCTGGAATGGTAAGTTAATCCGGTTTAGTAATACAGGACTGGAACGAGGAGTGAACTCAATTCAGAAAGGGACTTTGTCCACTAAGATGGTCTTGGCAGCAATTCCTTGGCTACTATGGAAATCATATCATGCCCTTAATGGTTTCCAAAATCACATGTTTTATTCCAATTTTATTTTATCATGATTAATGTTCCCATAGGATATATGGCTTACGTACTTCCAAGATTCATGTCTTTGCTAAAGATTTTGATGTTTAGATTTTATGTTCATGTTTTTGCATTCAAATTTTTATGGATTGTTTTATGTTATCTATGTTTACCCTTACTGGGCATTTGAGCTCACCCCTTTTTATGTTTTCCTTTCCCCATGATTTAAAGAAAGGTTTTAGGTAAGAAAATAAAAGTGGAAGATCTTTATGGGAGATGTTGAAGATCTTTCACCAAGATTAGAAGATTATATTCCGAGTTTCCAAAGACACTAAACTATTACGGTCCTTTGGTGTCTGTTTTATTATGTATTAAGTATTCTAAAAAAGTAATGTAATTTCCATGTACGTAAATCTTTGGTTCTCTACATTTGGTATCAGAGGAAAGGTTTAGTTAACCTTTGGAAACTATGATGCGAAAACTTTAGTGAGATCCCTAGAGATATTTTAAGGTATGTCTATGGATGTGCCTAAGGTTAAGTACACGTATAGTTAATAGTCCTTGAATTACAGAAACGATATAAGAATTAAACCTATGATTTTAGATATCGAAGGTACTCCCACTTTATTATGTTGTTTTACCTATCATGATTTTTGCCTCTCACACTATTCTTTTTGGGTTTTAGAAGATGGCTCGAACCCGAAAGAACCGTGTTGATCAATGTAATGGACAATGAAATGATTTTCCTCTTGAACAAACCAATGTAATGGGAGATGGAGTGAAAAGTATTATTGATATACTTACACAAGCTATGAATCGTTATGGACTTCCAAGTGAGCAGAGAAGGGAACAATATTCTGTTGAGTCCTTCATGAGGCAACGTCCACCTTCTTTCAGTGGGTCTTCTGATCCACTTGTTGCTGAACAATGGATCAGTACCATTGAAAAGATATTTTCCATACATCGTTGTTCAGAACATGAAAACATTATTTTGTCTATTTAACGTTTAAAAGGTGAATCAGATCAATGGTGGACTCTAATTAAGAATACGAGGCCCCGAGATGAAATTGAATCCATGGAATGGGATGAGTTCAAGAACTTATTTTTCAATAAGTACTTCCCTCGTACTCTTCGAACAAAGATGGAATCGGATTTCTGTGAGCTTAAGCAAAAGGATGATGAATCTGTTGGTATATATGAAGTGAATTTTACAAGGATTTCAAGGTATGCATCTGGCTTTATCATCCATCCTGATAGTAAAGATGATCGATTTGTCAGTGGCTTAAAACCAAGTCTTCGAAGGGCATTAACTATAAGAGACTTCAGTTGCTATGAAGAAATTTTTCATTATGCTATCAAGGTAGAAATGGAAGTTGGTGTTACATATCCATCTCATGGTTTGGACAAGAAACGAAAGATGGAGTTCAGGTAGAAATCTCATAACCATGGCAAAAAGAAGATA
Source organism: Viscum album (assembly GCA_963277665.1). NCBI lineage: Eukaryota > Viridiplantae > Streptophyta > Magnoliopsida > Santalales > Viscaceae > Viscum > Viscum album. The sequence continues at coordinate 778,609,844 of OY728163.1, read as the reverse complement.
AATGTTTCTTTATGCTCAAAGTGTGGAAAGAGTCATGGTGGAGATTGTCTTAAAGGGACTAGAAAATGTTTTAAATGTGGAAAATAAGGTCATCGAGTAGCTGGGTGTCGATGTAAGGGAAAAAGGGTTTCAAATGATGTGAATGAAGAAAATACTACAGAGAATGCACCACCAACACTTCAATTCTTCAAGTGCAATGAAATGGGGCATTATGCTAATCAATCCCCTAATCCAAGGGTTAATGATGATCGGCATGAGAAACCACTTAAGACAAAGGAAAAGGGAATTCATTGTGATCACTATTGGTGATGTTGAATATGACAATGATGTGGTGGAATGATTAAGTGTTTATATAATGGGATTCCAAAATAATGTTGTATATAGTATTGTGGAATATTGGAATATTTATGTATTGGACTATTGTGGTTTTCAATATTCTTATGGTACTGGTAACCATGGAAAGTGATTGAGATATTTTTGGAAAGAAGATGATATGCTCATAATTAAGGGATAAGGAGAAAATGAAATGGTTAAAAGTATTCATGAGCACATGACTGATATAAGGAAAATTTTATATCTTGGATTGAGTATATAGAATTTTTGGATTTTGGTATGTGGAAAGAGTTAACTTTTGACAGTATTCATGTTTTCACGAAGATTCAAGGGGTGTTCATTTTTCAAGAGAATACATGATTAAGGTATTCACATGTTTGGAATGTGACCAACAAGATATATCTTATATGGGGGATAAATGATGGTATTCACATGCTCGGTAGATGAAATTTCTAGTAATCGTTTTCTTTGTACTATATGATTGGACAGAAGTATTTTGGATAAGCCTAAATATTGGAATACATTATGTTGGACATAAGTTAGTATTGATTAAGGCTATAACTTTTTTGATATTATTAATGGAATGTTATAATAATGTAGTTTTAGAAAAAGGACAACCAGGAGGATGGGCGACAACCCGTCGTGTCTGACAAGGATGTGGGAATCGAACCCACAACCAAAGTGAGACAGGCCTTTATCGCCTACCTCTAGCCTACAGGAAGTCCATGGTTAGTAGAAACTAGTTTTATTTTATTATGCACTATGATAGCTGAAGTATAATTCCATTTTAGCAACCATATATGATTAATCTCAACATAGATGGACTTCTGTATATTTAATAAATTGTGCTAAATGATTTGCAATAGAAATAGATTTAATGACCTATCATTCGATCGCATAATCTACTAACACTTCACAGAAGACAAATTCAACTTCATTTCGTTAAGAGATGAAGTGGAAATTGTTCGAGGCACGAGCAATGGTGAGATTGTACCAAAATCAGGTAAATATTTCTTTTAATTCAACAATTCTTCAACTTTAGGGAAATGATCTTGAAAATAAAAAAATGTTGTCCTAAGTGTCCTCATATAAGATGAATCAGATAGTACCTTAGATCATCACAAATCTATGGCTTTTTTATTATCATATTTTTCAAAGCCATGTCCTCTACCACTCTCCATCAAGACATGATGGTTAGATTTCTCTTCCATATCCATATTTTTACCTATGTTCTCCTATGTGCAAACCCAGTAATTAGTTAATTTGGGTAACCGTTACATTTCATACTATAGTTTTTAAAGTTAAGTTTTGTTATTCCATTTTAGGATGTGTGTTTCAATTAAAGAAACTTTCAAGTAGAAAACCATTTATAACCCCGAGAAATTTCGAGGGCGAAATTCATTTTATGTGGGGAAGAATATAACAACCTGGGATTTTATGAGATTTGTTGTTTTTAATTTTTTTGATTTCTTTTGTTATACACTACACCAAGATTATCTTGTGCTATATGCAACACCGTATTAGCTTGCAGTATACGCAACACTATTCTTGGATCCTGTTACAAACAATTTCATGTTTTTTTTATAGTAGTTATTCTACGCAACAATGAGTGTATATATATATAGATATATTCAATGTATAAATGAAATATGGTTGGATTCTTTTATACACAACAACGAAGGAGTCTTTCACTACACGCAACCCTGACTTGGCTTACATTACATGAAATCGAGACCTTTTTCGATAGCGTGTGTAGTAAGCAATACCGAGTTTCACTAAACAAGATATTATTATAATATTATTATGAACTTGTCGTTATGAATAGTTATACCCACTTTTTGAAATTGTATAAATTTTATCATTCAAAATGGACTTCATTTTTGGATTTAGAATATCGAAATTAGTCTATGGCGAATTTTTTGTATTTTTCTGAAAACTTTCAATTGTTGATGAATAGTAAATACACTAGGTTACTATTTAAAAACCGAATTTTAATTTGAATATTTATTTATTTTAATTAAATTTATTTTAGGTTAAAATTAATAGGTAATACATATACAAGTTCAATGTAATTCATTGGAGTCATTTTAGAATAATTTTTGATATATAAAAATTTTATTGAACTTTTCACCGTCTTTTACCGACCTTCTAGGAGAATATGAAAATTTACATAAAACATAATTTTACCACTTCTATGAGTGAAATTTCAAAACTCCGAGAGACACGGTCAATATCAAGGACTAAACTGTGGTTCAATGAGATGAAAATAATTTTTGGTGAATAGTAACTTTTTACTTTTATTTACCACGGTTAAAAGTAAATAGGGTAATTAAGGGTAAAAATGATATTATTATTACCCTAAAACATGTAATAATTCTATTGGATAAGTTTAATTCGACCAAAAACAACCTTAGGAATAGAATATGACCATTTAGGTCCACTTGTATTAGATTAGGACAGTTATTATTATTTTATTTAAATAATAGTTAAAATAGTTAAAATCAAAGTTTAATAACTAAAACATTTTTAATATAAAGTTATAAATAAGATAAATTCAACTATAAATATTAATTATAAAGATAAAAAAATTTCCTACATAATGGTAATTTATTTATAATTTTTACACATTAAATAATTTAATTTATTTATGATACAATGATGATGTAGTAATTACCTTATTAATGAAATATTAACATAATTGATTTAATAAATACCCAAATAAATGTAATATGAGGCATTTTATAAATTCTAATAATTTTATAGGTTAATATGACATGTTATTATTAATATAATTAATGTTTTTCGAACTAATCATGCTGTTATGATTTTTACAAAAATCATGTACCAAATAGTGTCAAAATTGACATAAAATAGTTTTTAAACAAATATTATATTATTAATTGTTATTATATTCCTAAAAATCTATATTTTGGACAAATGACTTAGATAAGGATATATATATTAATAATTAACCACTTGGGGTTCGTTTATCTTTTTATATTATGTTTAATAACAATATACTGTAAGAAAACTAAAAGACATAGTAAAAGTTAAAATTTTTAACATAGAGTTAAATATAAATGATAAAGATAAAATAGTAAGCTAAACTTGTCGAAATCCTATTTTTTGAGATTATTTGGACCCATATTCACCTTATATTCTAAATAAATCAATTTTGAGCTATTAAAAACTGAATATGACTTTTTTATAAAATAATATTTTAAGTTTTCCTAAGGGGCCCCTATCCTCCCTTATAAAAAGGGCACCCTTCCCTCTTCTCTTAACACCATTTTGTGCCTTGAATCTCAGTCAACCTCTGACCATTTATCTTCTATAATTCCCTAGAAACATTCTGGAGGTTCTGGTCTTCTCAAAAGACCAACTCTAGTTCCTTAAGAGGAAGCCTAAAAGGGGTGCGTCGAAGAAGAGGTAATCTCTTCTACTGATTCTTTCATGTTTTATTTCTTCTTCAACTTATTCCTATTTAGTTGTTTCATTATAAAGTAATAACATAAGTATCACTAATATACTAATATTTTATTATAAATATGAAACAACCCCATTTCACCTTCTATCCATCCTACGGAAAAAGAAATCACTACACGTGCGTCCGTACGGAATACCGTCTCCACACTGTGGTGTAATATGTTTTTCCAACACCACCTTACTTGGATGGGTATAATGGTGTAAAGAATAACTATATATGGTTATTTTAAAATCATACTTATTCTGAGATATTATACCATCCAATCTAATTCAATTCAATAATTATGGAAATGATATCATCGCTCGTGCGTACATACGGATTACCGTCTCTACGACGCGATGAGATTTATTCTCCATGTTAACCATTCAAGAATAATTATAAAGTATATATAATGAATAATAATGAAATATATGACATTATAAATCTATTGGATTTATATATATATATATATATATTTCATCTACTTACTTCCATTTAATTTAACAAGGAAACGAAAACAGTCTTCATGCGTACGTACGGCCAACCGTCTCCATGAATTGTATATTTCTTTCCATTTATCGATCTATTATATATATATATTCTGAGTATATATTATATATAAATCATGTTTTACATTCTGGAATTAAGTAATCATAATCTATGTAATCATATGAATAATTAAAATTCAAAACATGGACGATAAATGAGACGATTTTACCCAAAACGCTACTTTAACATAATTTACAAAAGAACGGGTAATATAAAGTCATAAGTGAACCATATATGATATTATAATAATGAATATGATTTTGTAATAAGTCAGTGACATTATTTAAATCATTATACATGAGGCTCATATACGTACATAGCATGTCAGACCTAAGGTAAGGGATAAATTTTCAATCTCATTTTTTATCCAAGATTGCTTATACGTAAGTATTTACTAGGGTTGCGTTTATCATCCATGACCATGTTTTCAAAAAATGTTTCCATAAAAGGATTAATATTCCTACATGAATGTTTAAAGTAATTTTTACCATTTATTGACATTTTAACACATTGTATGAATGGAATCTTTCCATTGGTTACCATATATGGTACTTTTTGACTTTTCTGACAAAATTATGAGGAGAATGTTATTTTTAACTTATACGGTGTGAACAGATTTTTACGGTTTCATAATGCCTCATTTTCAAGAAGCTTCCTCTATAGTATTTCATGATTATTTTCAAAAAACCCCTTTTCTTTAAAAATTTCATGGAATTTTTTGAAAAGAAATTGATTTTGAAGCAGAAAGGATATTTTCCTCAAAAATTCATTTCAAGTGTTTTGTCAAAACAAATTTCCATCTAAGATGAAATTATTTCATATGTTTATGTTTCATGTAAAATGTCTCTATGATTTAAATGGATTCAATTTTTTTATGATTAAGTGATATCCATTTGTTTTATATGTATTATGTTATGATGGGATGATTTTTATGAAACATATCTTATTCTTTGGGTTATCATGAATGATTTATATTTATGTTGTGGAAAACATAAGAATGATTTCATTATGAGATTAGGGGGACCTATATCTCCCTCCAATTAATTGGGTAAGGATTTATATCTCATGAGATAGACATGGCTGGAATGGTAATTTAATCCAGTTTAGTAATACAAGACTAAAGTGAGGAGTGAACTCGATTCAGAAAGGGACCTAGTCCACTAAGATGGTCTTGGCAGCAATGCCTTGGCTACTATGGAAATCATATCATGTACTTAATGGATTCCACAATCAAATGTTTTATTCGCATGATATTTTATCATGATTGATTTTCCCTTATGATATATTCCTTACGTACCTCCAAGATTCATGTCTTTGCTCATGATTTTGATGTTTCGATTTTATGTTCATGTTTTTGAATTCAAATGTTTATGGATTGTTTTATGTTCTCTATGTTTACCCTTACTGGGAATTTGAGCTCACCCCTTTTTAGGTTTTCCTTTCCCCAGGATTTAAATAATGGTTTTAGGTAAGAAAATAAAAGGGAAAGATCTTTATGGGAGATGTTTAAGATCTTTCACCAAGATTAGAAGATTATATTCTGAGTTTCCAATAACACTAATCTATTACGGTCCTTTGGTGTCTGTATTGTTATGTATTAAGTATTCCTAAAAAGTAATGTAATGTCCATGTACCTCAAGATTTGGGTCTCTAAAATATATGTATTATAAACTACTTAATATTCAATAACTAGTATATGTACGTATTATTAATTTATATGACAAAACTAGTTCATAATATTCCAAATACCACCAAATAATCTAACAGATTGATTATAATATTTTATCCAATGATTTATCCTCATACCAGGTAAAAAAGGCTATATATAACCATTCAATATTCTGAAAGATTATAAGTAATATATAATTTCAATTCTGGAGAATTATATCTTTTCCACATGAACATCCTTACTCATATACAAATATACTGATCATGAAAACAAAGGAAACGAACACTCTGGAACGACGGAATTCAATCTTATAACATATCAATAAGGAAATAATGAATATAATAAAATTATGATAAACTAAATAAATTAAAAATATGTTCTGAATTATGTTATTAATAAGTATATTTTAAAATTCCAGGACCATAAGTTCAGGAGAAGAAGATATTCAGACTTAAGGTATGGGTTTTCTACCCGAACATCCATTTTCATTCGGGTTACTTTTATTATCTACTTACCTCATTAAAATTTTTATTCATTCTTATTTAATCCTCATAATTTCTGTTTTAATGTTCTATATATGTTTCACAACTATAATCATACCTTAATTTATATGGATTTAAATCATTTTAAAAGGATCTTTCAAAAATGCTTCCTGAAATACATGTTCATTTCAAAGGAATTTCTTGAATTATTAACTATTTTCAAGGGCACTCTATAATCTAGTTTAAGAAAACATTATTTTCTCAAAACACTCATTTTATTATTAAAAAACTATATTATTTCATTTCTCATTTTATAATTATATTTTTTTCAAAATATATCTTATTTTCTAAGTAAAATTGTATTTAAATCAACAATTACTCAATTATTTTATAAGTGTATTTTCATTTGTTTCAACACTATTATTAATTGTCATGTATAAATGGGAATAATATTTTATGATATCATCTACTATTTTTTAATGGTTAATGATTACTTTGACTATGGATGTGTTCTCTTGAAAACATTGACCATATTACTCTGAATGGTTAGTGTTTATGTTTAATGATTAGGGAAAGTTAGTTACATTTCATATGTTAGTTTCAATATGAATGTAAATTATATTTATGTTTATCCCCTCCCATACGAGGAAATAATTTTTCTTATTATGTGACAGGTTGGTCCAACTATATCCCTTCAATGCATTGTTAGGTATCATGAGAAAAATAGGTATTGACTTGGCTGAGTCCTTGCCCATTTTGGGATATGGTTTTGGCCGATGCTTTAATCATTTTTAGACGTCTTGGAAGAGGCCCTGACAATATGTTTCCAAATCTCTATTATATTCATTTCCATTATTGTAATGTTATACATTCATATTTCATGTGTTTCTTCAACTAGTTGAATACTCTTGATTATGCTTTATTGTGGAAATATTTACTAAGCTCATATTCCTTCCATAATGTGTTTATGTTTATTATTTCCAAATGCCTATGTTTTTAATTATTCAATGTACATAATGTTTATTTTTTACTTTAACATCCATTGTATTTCTTACTCTTACTTATAGTTCGATATCACCGCTTTATTATGTTTTATTTTCTCCATACATGAAGAAGTATATTATGAGTGACCTGTAGGGATAAAGTTATAGTTGTGGATGTTACCAATAAAACATATATGATGTATTTCATTTCAAGTTTTAAGGTTGAACTTATGTAAGTATATTTCTTTAAAAATCTACTAATCTATTCATTCTTTCATGATATGACTTTCTGATAAACATGCCAATGTATTGTAATATGGCATCGGCACTAGGAAACTAGGGTGAGGTTATTAAATTATTCGATCACCATAGCTAAGATTAAACATTATAAAGATGTGGTGAAAGGTACTTTAATCATATATTAAAATTTAGAAAATTCATCAATTGATTGTGTAACCTATAAATCATTTATATATTACAAGTTTTCTCTAAAAATTCGATATTTCCCAAAAAACTAATGAATGGAGTTGATAGTTAAAACTTCTAGAGGAAGTAACATTATGAGAATTATGTGTTAGAAAATTCCAATTATAACATATAAATGTACCCTATTTACTTACTTTATTATTTTACCAATTTTTAACTTTGATATAATCGTTTTTATGATCTATATTTCAAAGCATGATGAAAAAAATTATTACAATGAGAAGGAAATTGTAATTTGTTATTAATTAGTGGGATTCATTTTCTTTTGAGCAGAGAAATATACATCAGATTCATTTCTTAATCCAATCTTAATAGCTCTTCTAAATGATATAATTTAGAAACAATATAATACACATCCCATAAATCAAGAATTGAATCTTCATATTTATTTTTTTACAAAGATTACAATAATTTGTTGAGGTATTTCAGGAGGAATTACCTGAACATCCACTAGAACAAGAAATTGATTTTTCAAAAAATTTATTCCTTAATGTAATTCCTATATCTAAGATTTATATATTATGGAAAATTTTGAGTTAGTAGAGTTGAAAAAACAACTACAGGAGTGGTGTGATAATGTTTTAATATTCCCCAGTGTTTCACATTGGGAAGTCCCTATTCTATTTATTTAGAAAATAGATGGATCAATGTTTATGTGAATTGATTATAATGAATTTGTTTATGGTATGATAAAGAAAATGTATCCTTTTACTATCCTAAATGACTTATTTCATTAGTATTTTTAAAATATTGACCATTGTTTTGGGTATCATCAATTTGATGTAAATATAGAAGATATTCTATAGAAAACATTTTGAACAAGGTATAAGCATTGTGAGTTTAGAGTAATGACATTTAGATTGACTAATGCACCATGACTTATTATGATAATAATTAATATATAATTCAATTATTATCTTCTTTATTTTGGCGTGGTATTTATTGATCATATTTTGTTGTATACTAAAATTTATGAGGACTATAAGAATCACTTGAGGAACATTCTTAAGACTCTTAGAAGAAAGGATTTGCTTGGTAAATTTATCAAGGATGAATTATATCAGTATAAAGTTTATTTTTATTTTCATATTGTCTACAATGATGTAACATGATTTTATTTTTGGAAGAATAATGTATTCCAGGATTTTCCTACACAAACAAATAAAATCGAGGTACATAGATTCAATTATGTGGTAAATTACTATCATAAATGTGTTAAATAAATTTCCTGATTGGATAACCAATTAACCAAGATTACACATAAAGGTGTTAAGTTCATATAGAAAATGGAATGTCATGAATATTTTAAATAATTGATGAAGATATTGGTTGATGCACTAACATTCACTCTACCATTATGAAATGATGTATTTGTGATATAAATTGATGCATAGAATATGGTAATTGGTTCTTCCCTTATATTAATGATATATTTGTTTAAAATACATCAAGGTAGTCAAATAATATTAATTAGACCTATCCAACTCATATTCTTGAGTTGGATACCATAATCATTACATTTATGAAATTGAGACATTATCTCTATGAAAAAATATGTGATATATACAAAGACTATAAGAGCATAAAATTAATCTTTTATTAGAGATATATTAACAATAAGAGAAGGATTTGGATCAAAAACTACTTAATGATTATGATTACTCACAACAATATGACCCAAGGAAGTAAAATAATATAGTGAATTCATTACAAATGAAGATCATGGACTTCATCCAAAATGAGGATTGATAACAATACTAATTTCATAGACCTAGTAAATATGGATTAGTGAGTTATTAAAGAAGGGGATACATGACTCCATTTTTAATGATTTCCGATCTATCTTTAATTGAAAATATAAAAATTTATCAAACAAATGATGAGAATTTTAAGAGTAAAATTCTAGTCATTAATGATGGGAAATTGGAAGAAATCATATACGAAGATGAAGATATGATGTTTGGAATGATATTATATGTTCAATTTATTCTTGATCTTAAAAGTAAATTATTGTATTACTCTCATATCTTGAATTTATTTATAATCTTTAGAATAACCATGATTAAAAAGGATTTTAAGGAACATTTTTTCTTAGATAATATAATGAGTAGATTTGATGATTATATATCATGATTCATATTTTTTTAATATGTGAAGGGTTAGAGACCAAACTGTATAGGATTCATATATCCAATACATATCCCTATGTGGAAATGGGATGATATTACTATGTACTTTATCATTATAATACCTAATACACTAATAAGAGATGATTAATTATTAGTTATTGTGGATGTCCAAACCAAATGAATATATTTTCATGGTATAAGAGAAGATTTACATCTTGATAACCATAAATGACTCTATATTAATTAATTTTTATGACTTCATGGTGATTCTCCTTTAATTTTATCTTATTAAGATCCATTATCTTCATCAAAATTCTAGAAATTCTTTCATAAATCTCTAAATATTGTGCTTCAACAAAGAACAACTTATCTCCCTCAGACTGATTAATAGTATAAAAGGAGTATTAAATCATTATAAGGGAACTTAAAATCATTCTCACTTGGCATTCAATGTATGTGGGTTCAGTATTTACCTATTTTATAATTTTACTATAAAAATATATTACATTAAACTATTCAACTTGCATTGTATGAAGAATAATTTATAAAGAGAATTCATACTCTAATTGGTTGGAATTAAGTTTACAAATGAATATTGTAGGCCAAAAACATGTTAATGAGAAAAATAAAAAGGCGATCAATATTCAATAACATATAAATTTAGCTAAAATCAAGAAATATAGTTATGCTGATAACCAAGGGAATTATTTTGAATTTTTAGTGGAGGATCATTTTTTCTTGGAATTATATCCCTAGATTTGTGTTATACATTTTGTAATATATCCTCATAATAGTGTTATAAATTCGGTAAGAATGGGAAATAAGGCCCCAAGTACATTCGAAAATAATAAATTCTAAATATAATTTTATATGTGGAATATCATTTGGAAATTCCACCAAGTATTTAAAATGTACATGATGTGTTCTATATATCATTATTATGGAAGTACATGCTATGACCAATTTATGTTCTCACATATAAAGAAATATGATTGGAACCAAATCTATATTACTTTGAAGTGCCCATCTAGAAGCATTAAACTAGTGATAATCTAATATGGAATATCATCACTCAAATGGTAATGTTACTTTGTAAAAATCATAAAATTGAGGAATCAATGTGGTAACAAAATTATTTTATAAATAATGACTTCCTTCATATTTTTTTAATATAATATCTATAAATATTTCGAAGATTAAATTTATAAAGTATGGAAGAATATAAAAAACCGTCAATTATAATAAGTTAAAATTCCATTTTATTAAAACAATAACACACTGCACATTTCAGCATTTCATGGAAAATAATTCTATTTTGATAGTTTGAATATCAAATTTGAACTTACATTGTAAAAATAATATTATAATAAGTTATTAAAAAATCCACTTAAAATAATATTTTATTTATGATTTAAAATATATTGTTTATTAATTCGTCCTTTTATATGTAATAATATTTTATTATATTTATAATTAACCATGTATGTACAATTAATTTCATATAAATAAGGATAAGAAAATTTTAAGGTAAAAATGAAAATTTTTTAGTATCATTTTTTTATGGAATGAAGTATTTTCATTTTTATTAATTAAAATAATTTTTAATGGAGAATTATTTAAAAATATTTATATATTATTTATAAAAAAATCATTATTTAAATCCATATAATGATGTTTACACGTCATATAGTTAATTTAAGATCATATTATTCTTAAATAATGTATTTGTTGAAAAAACTGTTTTTGGACATGTTTTGTGGGTTAATTTGAAAAATAAAATATACCTATTATATGAATTTTATTTGAGGAAATTTATTCATTAATTTAAATGAGATTAAATAATAATTAGGTAATATAATAAAATAACTTTTTTTACAATTAATAGTAAAAATAATAAAAATAAATTAATATGGTTAAGGTCAAAATGGGTTTACTAGGGATTATCCTAAAATGGTAAGGATTAAAATGACCTAAAAACATTTATAAAGCCACATTGGTTGGTTGTATTTTAAAATTCACCTTTTACCCATTTAATATGACCTATTTTGGGGATATTTTCCATGAAATTAACTTTTCATTATTTTGAAACATTTAAAAATTACAAGTTTCCCACAAACCTCAATTTAAAAATAAAACCTCCTCCAACCACTTATTCACTTCTCTTAAAAAGATTATCTAGAAAAAAAACTTCCATAATCTCACCCAATAATCAATTTTCATTTTTATATCTACTACTATTCCCAAACTACTAGCCATAGTGTTCCCATTCAGAAGTCAAAACGAGGTTTGTCTAAGTGAAGGTAATTTTTGTTCACCATGGTATTTATTTTTTACTTCTTATTCAATAACAATCAGTTAGGTAATAATTTTTAAAATTTAATAAAAATAATATATAACATATATATAGATGTTATTATGTTTATCTAATAATATTTACCCATCTTATTCTTTATCAAATGGTGAACAATACCATTTCTTATCTGTATAGAGGACTACCACTTCACGAACAAATGTAATTTATTTTTCCATCAACGAATAATATGGATTCTTATAATAAGTGATATAATGAATATATATTATACCAATGAATCATATTAATTCTTTAAAATTAATATATCATTCCATTTATTTCCCTTTCACCCAATAACGAAATGATTATGTCCATCATGTGTATGTATGGCTTCGAAGCGATGTGATTTACATTCCCAATCCAAATTTCACTAGGGATTATAAAAATATATATAATTTTAAAAAATGATATTTATAAAATTATTATCATTCATTAGATGATGGAAATATTCCATAATTACAAAAATCTTAACATCCTTAATAAAATACACTTTATAAAATGATGAAGTTAACACCAATGGTAGTGTTAATAATTTAATATTCTTAATGAATGAGTGCTAAAATGATATAAAAGGATTATATGTGATATTATAAATATTAATATAGTTTTGGAATAAAATAATAACATATTTAAAACCATTATATATTACTTTAGATTACTTTCGACTAAAGGGATGTGTGAGGTCTGGGATTTCATATTGATTTCCACACCTTTGAGACATATTTGATATTTGGCACATATTTAATTTTATGTGGTGTATATAATCCCCATTTGAAAATTTTAACATGAATTAATATTTATCCATGATTTTTAATGATTAATTTCAACTTTATTCATTCAATGGGTATCAATTTAAAATTTATCCAAAAGGTATGGATTTATTTTAAAATCTATTTTTTGGGGATTGCCCTAGTTTATATTGAAGGAGTATTATAATATAACCTCCATAAAAAAATTTATAATCATATAATATGTATATTTAAGGCTATAACATATTTTATTCCAATACAACCTCTATTTTTCATGTTAATTTTAAGAAATTTTGAAAAGAAAAAATAGATTTTATTTCACTTTTAATATCATATATTTTTCTTCCATGACAATATTTTCCAAAATTGTTTTAAAAAAGACCTTTTCATTTCTCAAAAAATGTATTAATAAAGTTTTTTTATTATTGATGAATATTTATATGGTTTGTAAAGAATGTGTATTATATATTGTGATTTTTTTTGAATTTCTTTCTTGTGAGACAAAAAAATAATTTATATATAATTAATGGACTTCCCTATCACCATACCCATTTTTTGATATTAATCTCTTCTATAAATTTTATTTTCTTTCATTCAGAAAAATACATAATTATTTTTTCTTTAAAATGTTTGACAATTTTTCTTTAATTCATTATAAATCATTTTTTACCTATCATATTGGCATCCCTCCCCTCAAGATTAATTTTTTGGACATTTAAATTATCTTAAATTATTCACTTTTTAGTGATCATTTTTCATTGGAAATTATATATATATTAAATATCCATACTAATTTTATCATGGATAATCTTATGTGTTATACTGCATATCAACACAACATATATTGGTTTACTATGAATGTTATCTAATTGACTAGGGAAAACAGTGATGAATCCATATTCTATACTCAATACTAATATTTGTTGATAAAGAATATTTTTTTAAAATTCCATTTATTAATAAATATATGAGGAATGCATTGGACATATAGTGATAGGTGGGTCTTAATTAAATATAGCTCTTCAATTCATTGACTGGTCTTTTGTGACATATTTATTGAAGAGATTTATTAAATTGGTTTTTGGTATATACTTAAAAATTTATTATACTGTCTTGGAACAAATTTCTCTTAATAAAGGTATATTCTTGTATAATATCATGACACAAAATAAAATAATTATTTTTCAGTTATAATTCATTTATTTCTATCCATGATATTATTTTATTGATATTATTAATCTATTCATTTCATCCTCAAGTTATTGATTAAAAGGAATGTGTTTTCCATTATCTACCGTGACATCTTGAGTATACATTATTTAATCATGGTAGTACCCATTTCATGTAAAACATAATGGGATTTTGATAATACATTGTTTTGTTTCCATTCTTGAAGATATGAACCAGTACCCATTGAATGAGTTCAAGGATGCCGAATGTTTTCTATTACAATTTTTTATTTTTTTATTTCCAATGTTAATAATGGGAATCAAGTATGTATATGGTAAATTTAGACAAAAAAATTGATTGATCCTTCAGGATTAGATCCCTTATATGTATTCCAATGTAATAAATAGACTTGTTATTTGGGATACTATATTTGGGGATAGTTCAGTTGGTATCAGGGAAGAATTAGTACAATTAATGAGAACTATATTTATGAAAATATTGATTAGATAACATAGTCTAATAAAATACTTTGAGGATAAGACAAATTATAGGATAATATCATAAAACTATTTAGGTTTGATATTATATGGTTTTACATAGAAATAAATCATTTCATGTAACCTAAATGTGGGTGTTGTTTTGGAACAGATGTATATAGGGTAGTAACCCAAAATAAATTTTCATGCATATCTCAACCATTATTTGGTGTCATGGTGAGTTTTACCTTTATGTGAACCTAGTTTGACACCCCTTGAAGATATTCCAAGGTTAATTAAAATTTTCATTACAAACCATAATGAAATATATAAAAATATTATAATGATTTAAATATATTTCCTATGATGAAATGTTTTTGATTCTGAGATTAAAAATGCATACATTTCCACTTTCTGTTAAATGTCACACAAGCTTTAGAATTTTATATTATGATTTAAAACATGTAATGTTATGATTTATTATATTATATTCCATTATTTATAAATGATTCCTAGATTATTATAATATTAGGTTATATATATGAGGCCATTCATAATAACAATCCACATATAGAAAAACAGGACGTTCCCTAGAATGATTAACCTAAATTGGGTCGCTTCATACGACAGAAACCCCCATCATTTAGTAGAACTTCTAATCCAATGGTAGATGATAAATTTAAGGTGTCCCTATAAATTATATTTCAATTCTTGGGATGTGATGAGAGGGAACAACTCATACTCATTGTATATTTTCTCAAAAAAGGATACTGATTGATGGTCATCATTGATCCAAAATACTAGGGAGTAAGAAGAAATAGAATAATGGGAATGTTTAACTCTTAAATTAACATTCTACAAAACATATTTCACTAATGAGAAACAAATTGATGTGATTTTAATTTTTATCCACATAATGAAAAAGGAATATTAATGTGTTATAGAGAATGAGGCTACCTATACAAGAATATCTAGGTACTATATTGATTATATATGTAATACAGAATGAATGATTGACCCTTCCATGGAAGTTATTAGGTAATGTATCTAATGGGAAATAGTTTCCAAAACTACATAATAATTTTATGAAATGGATTTTTATCCATAAAAACAGAGAAGGTTTTTTATCGATCCTATATATTTCAGATAAATCATGAGAAATACAGTTCGACTGAAGACTAAGAAAAAGGAAATATTACAATGAAGAAGAGAATAAAAAACATCCATCAGATTAATATTATAGAATGAAACACCCTAGAAAACAATTGAAGATCATGGGAGTCTGTAATAAGTAAAGAGATAATATTCATATTTACACTGAGTGTAAGGTAAATAAAAACATAACTATTATCCAGTGGTTTCACTATAATGAAATGATGTATTATTCAATACAATATGCCAATAATCATTTAAACATACCATAGAATAGTCTAAAGGGATAATTCGAAGATTATAAGATCACTAAAGATGATATTGAAATTCTTAAATATTTTTTGGTATATACTTTAATCGTATATTCAAATTTAGATAGTATTTTATTTGATTCATCATCAAAACATTATTTTATTTAATCATGGGTATGATGAAAAGATCCCCGCATCAGACTCTATGTAGTGGTAAAGCATCTTTTAATGACATAAAAACACATGGGAAAAATTATTTTATTGAAAACGAGGTTTATATCTCGACCACCCTAAAGAAAAGGTTTGGGAAATACTAATCAACCCTACTGAGGAAGGACTATTATACTATATCCTCATCATAGGTTTCACAATAGATTAATTTTGATATACTTAAACTGTTCTATCAAGTTAATTCTCAATCTTAATGGGAAACTACTGATGAATATGGTCATGGGGATTATTTTTCATATTAATATATGTAATTTTTTATCTGTTGGATGTGGGATTTGTTGGCCTCATATTCTTGCTTTGATAACACTTTTTATTTTGTTAATAATTGGTTAGATGTGTTTCTTCTAACTAGACATTCCTAGTATGTCTTCTATTTTATTCAATAAAATTATATATTAACCTAAAACCTTAAGAATGGATACTTCAATTAAAACCACTATTGGAAATCACACTACAACAAGGATGGGTCGATATGTTCCCATTAGGACACATAATCCTACACTATGTACTAAATTTATTGCTATACATATTTTTGACATTGATATAATCCTTGGTATGTACTGTATTTCAACATATTGTATAAGAATTTATTTCAAATGGGAGGATATTATGACTCGTGATAGTGATTTATTTATCTTGATAGTAGAAACTTCATCACCTAATTCATACCTTGATCCACACATAGTGCCTCTTCTAAGCGAGATTATTTTGGATGGTGAGTACACAAATCCTATGGATAAAAAATGTCATACCTTGATCCACACATAGTTCCTCTTCTAAGGGAGTTGTGTGATATGGGATTTATACACAATTAGGTTTCACCTTGTATAGTCCTTATTTATTTCAATTAAAAAACATGGATCTATGAGGATATTCATTGATTATAAGGAATTCAATGTTATTGGGAAAAACAAAAGTATCATATATGATGTATTGATAAAATATTTGATTATCTTCATAGAGATAAATATTATTCAAGTATTTCTATTTATTCTCGGTATCATCAATTATTATAAAATAGTGATTTTATTCTGAAGATATAATTTTGGATGAGTTAAACACATTAAGATTTTATAATAATTCCATTTGTATTAACTAATGTTCCCTATATTTTAATTGATCGAATAAATATTTTATTCAATGAATATATTTATTATTTTTTAGTGGTATTTACTAATAATATATTGGTGTATTCTAAAAGTTACGACGACTAAAAAAACAACCAAAATATCAGTCTTGGAAATTTTTGAATAAAATTGTTATATGGGAAATTTACAGTGTGTGAATTATGGATTCAAGTTGTTTCTTTTCATATCCATATTGTATCAAAAGGTGGAATATCAGTTGAACCTGTGAATACAATGTCAATTGAATAGTTTCCTACACTGACAAACATAAGTGTGGTACATATTTTTAATGGATTATTATGTTTCTATCATCTCTTTGTTTAGAAAATTTCAGGAAATGATATCCTATTAACCATTATCACATGAAATGGGACAAGTTAATAAGGAAGAATGAATATGAAAAAATTTGTGAATAATTGAAGCGGTGATTGGTTTTTGTTATGAATTTAATTAAACCATTTTGAATTGATGGATTTCTGATATATAATGAATCATAAAATAAGATACTCGGTAGTGTCCTTATGCAGAATGATATATTTATTTCCTATGAATCGAAGTGGTTAAAGAATCATAAACCAAACAATCTATGTCTAGATCCTATGTAGGAGGTTGTAAGCCTTTATTTTAATATACAGAGACATCATCTCTATAGTAAAATATGGGAGATATACATGTACCATAAGATCGAAAAAAACATCTTTTCATTGAAATATATCTACATGAATCAAAATATGTGGCTAGAACTAATCAAAAACTATGATTTCTCAATACATTACCACCCAGGGAAGGAAAATAAGGTTGTGTATGCATTTATCAAGAGAGATCTTGGAATTCTGACCAAAATAATGATTGGTAGGGATCAAATGTTCATATAACAAGTAAATATAAATTTAAAAAAATTTAAATAAGGGGATACATCACTCCTCTTTCAAATGATTCCAAAACCATCATTATTGGTAAAGATAAAAATTTCTCAACTAGGTGATGTGACTTTTCATAATAAAATTATTGTCATGAATCATGGAAAATAGGTGACCATCATATATAAAGATAGAATTATGAAAATTTTATAGAAGATTTGTGTTATATCTATAAGAAATCTAAAAATTCAATTATTGAAAAATTATCATAGCATAAATTTCTCTGCAGACCTTAGTAGTAGAATGAGGTATATGGATATGAAGGAACATTATTTGTGGGATAATATGAAGAGAAAAAATTTACATTTTGAATCAAGATTCATATTTTTCAATTTGTGAATGATAAAGGACATCACTGTATACGAGTCATGAAACCTATACCTATCCCTATTTGAAAATGTGATGGAATTACTATGGAATTTTTCAAGATATTAACAATTACTATATGAAATAATAAAGAAATATGATTTATTATTGATCACCTAACCAACTTAGCCAACGTCATTTCCATAAGAGAATAATTACATCTTAATTTCCTTGAACAGATCAATATTAATGAAGTTTTAAGACTTCATGGTGCACCACTTTCCATTGTTTATTATCACAATACAATATTTACATCAAAATCATTGAAAATTAATCAAAATTCATGGATACTAAGATTTATTAAAGAACCACTTATCACCCTCTGGCTGATAGATTATACAAAAGGACAATTAAAACATTATAATGAATACTACAATCATGATCAGCTAACATTCAAGGAATTTGGGATCATGTTTTTTAACATTGATGGAGTTTACATATAATAATAGAATCAATTAATGCAATCAAATGGAACTTAATGAATCATTACATAGTTTTTGAATTCATACTCCATCTTTTTGGGATGAAGTTGATGGAAGGATACCTATAAAATAATAACATGTGGAGGAGACCCCGAAATAGGTAAATACAATTCAATATCATATTAAATTATACCAAAGAAAATAATATTTACGTTGATAACCGAAATAAATATTTGTTATTCCAAGTCTAGGATCATGTTTTTATGAAAGTATATCAATAGATGGATATTATAAGTTTAGTGAGATATGTAAACTGAGCCCTAGGGGTATTAGTCCATTAAAAATTTTGGATAGACTTAGCATAATGTCTTACCATTTCAAAATTCCACCATTTCTCTAAATATTTCATGTCGTGTTCCCTATATAATTTTTATGAATGTAAATGATCGACCCAATTCATGTGATCCTAATTGAAGAAATTGGATTGGAAAATCAATTAACATTATATGAAGTTACCATGTATATTATTGAAACTATAAATAAATTATTGAGAAATCAGATGATGTGACCAGTAATGGTATTTTTTAGAAATAAAAAAATGGAAAAATAAATGTAGGAACCATATAATGTTATGAGGACCAACAACCCCCATTTTATTATAAAGTAATATCCCTAAAAATATAAAGGAAATATTTATGTTGGAGGGAAAATGTGAAACATGTGCATCAATTATGTTGAATGAACATTATATTATAAGAAAACTCTATAAAAATAAAATTTTAATAGTTCAATGCACACAAATTTTATTTTGATAGTATGGATATCAAATTTGAACATGCATGGTCAAAAGAAGCAGAAAATGATTTTTTTCAAATCGTCCCTTACATATAATCTTTTATGAATAATTAAAAATATATAATTTAAATATTAATATATTTATTTAAAAATTATCTTGTAACATTTATAATTAACCAAGTATTTAAAATCATTTTTTTATATAAAGATAAGATCATTTGGAGATAAAAAGTATTTTTTAAGAAAACTATTTTATTAAGGAATAATGTTTTATACGTTTTAATTAATTTAAATAATATTTATTGTTGAAATATTTACATTAAATTTATATATTTTATAAATAATTATATTTTTATAATTCCATAAAATTATAATTACAATTTATATGGTTAATGTAATATCATATTATGCTTGAAAATTAATTTCTTAAAATATTTTTTTTTGACCAGATTTGTAGGATACTTTTTAAATTCAATTATACCGCATACACGAATTTGATTTTATAAAATTAATTCCATATTTTCAATATTAATAATAAAACAATTACATCTTTTCAAATTTATTTTTTTCATAATGAATAGTTACAATAGTAAAAATTAATTGCTACAGTTAATGTTAATACTGGTTTACTATGAGTTAACCTAATAACATAAGATTTAAAACCAACTAAAACATTCAAAAACCCATTTGGGTGGTTTTATATAAACCATAACGTTTTCCTCTTATAATATGAGCCATTATTTGCATATTTTCCCTAGAAAGTAACATGAAATTATTTAAAAACATTGAAAAATATATCTTTGTTACTAAACACAAATATAAATTGGAACCACCTCCACTCACTTATTAAAACATATAAATTCATTTATATATGCAAAGAATTAAAAATATCACCCAAAAATAATTATTTACCTTTTAAATATCCTCTTCCTGTCAAAATTCTGAACCAAGTGTCCTTAACAATATTTCTATGTGAGGTTTTTTCTAAGAAAATATAATATCCTTCAACAAGATCTTTATTTTTTAGTTCTTCTCATAAAACCTTAAATTATATATTTATCATTAAAATATAATAAAACCATTATCTAAAATATACCGTAATGTCATTTTGTTGATGAAATAATTTTTACCCCTCCTTCTTGATCAAATAGGAAACAAAACCATCTCTCTTGTGTACGGCGGACTGTTTCCCCATTAATTGATGTAATTTTTTTCCATCAGTAACTCGCTTGGATATTAATAATGGTAGATATAGGTAATATATATAATACATATTAAATTATATTGATTCTAGGAAATTAATATTCAATCCAATTTCTAACCCTTTCACCCATTAAAGAAATGGTAATGTTTCTTGTCTGTATGTACGGCCTACCATCTCTATGATGCGATGTGATTCATTTCCCATGTCCAAAATATAACAACTGATTCTAATATTATATATAATGAAAAAATACAATCTTTATAACAATAATATCATTATGGAAATTATGTTCTTATATCCAATATACAATAACAAAAACAATATATAAAAACATTCATTATAAAATTAAGCAATTTACACCTGAAACAATTGTAATATGTAAATAGTATTATCAAATGAGTAGTAAAATGTTATAATATGGTCATATATTATATTTTATATATTAATATGGTTATTTAATAAATTAGTAACATATTTAATACAATTATTCATGTGTTTAATTCTTTTTTAGAAAAATGGAAGCACGAGGTAAGGGATTTCACCTCGATTTCCATAACATTTATACATATTTGATATTATGAAAAAATTTACATTGATGTAGTCTATATAATCCCCCATTGAAATAATTAACATGAATAAATTCTTATTAAAGTTTTATTAAATTTTTATTTTATGTTTATTATTTTAATTTATTACAATTTATATATTTCTAAAGTTGTATGGATTTATTTTACAATGTCATTTTTTGGATTTCATTAATTTCAATTTTATATACTTATAATCCATCCTTTATAGGATATATATATTGTATTATACACTAAATAATGTCATATTTTATATATACTCATTCCAACTTCCCAAAATATGTAACTTCATTCATTGAAAAAAATTAAATGAAAACTTATTTTATTTATCTTTTAATCATATTTATTTTTCTTCTCTGTCCATATTTTTCAAAAAAAAATTATAACTCCTTTTTATTAATAAAATTTAATTATTAAATATGTTTGAAAATATAATTAAATTTTTAAATTGCTTTAAATGAATATATAAAATGTTCTATTGAAGGATAAATTTTTTACTTTCTTTATAAAAACTCTACAGTAATATTTTTAACTTATACGACATTAACAGACATCCCTACCACAGTAAATTTTTTATGATATATAGCTAAATAAATTTTTTTCAAATTTTTAATAAAGAAAAAAATTTAATTAAATATTATATTAAATTATCCACTTCATTTTATTCTATTATTTAATAAATATTTAATTTACTCATTTGATATCCATCTCGTATCTATTGACAAATTTCGTAGCTAATACCAGTATCTTGAATCATTCACATTCTTGGGATTTTTCATCAATGGATATTACATTTATTGAAAATATGCATATTATTTATATCATGGATATAATTATTTCTTAAACCCCATATCATCTACACATATGGGTTTTTACTAAAAATTTATCTCATTGACGGAGGAAACCCTTCCAAAATCTAAATTATTTACTCAACACAAGTATTTTTTGGATAAGCCATATTATTTATGAATTGAATTTATCATTTGACATATGAGGAATTCATTTTACATGTAGTGATGAGTGGATCCTAGTTATATATTTCCCCAAAATGAATCTATTGGTCTCATGTGACTAATCAACTCTCAAAAATTATTACATGGTTTTTTAGTCTATACCCTACCCATCGATTAAACTATCCTCGAAAAAATATTTGATTTTAAATTAATCATGGTTTATGATATCATGATGTCCAATATTATGCACTTCAATCATCGATAATTGAATTATGATTATCTATGGAACTATTTAATCGATATTATATAGGGATTCATGTCCTAATAATTTTATAGATTAAATTTATTGTTTATTAAGTTATCTACATTTCCATATAGAGTATGTCTTAATTACTCATTATATCTTGCACTATACATAACCATTACTAAATATCTGAGCTCACCCAAATTTGTTTCATTTACATAATATATGAATAATAATTATGTGAACAAGTTCAATGATGTAGAATTTTTTCTATTACTAATTTTTATGTTTTATTTTAATTTTAAAAAGGGAATAAATTATGTATGTGGTTCTTTAAGACTAATAAACTTATCAATCAATATAAATTAGAACCCTTGTATCTATTCCAATTTAATAAAGAAGACATTAGATCACCTATAATGGATTCAAGATTATTATATGCATGAAACATGATTTACCCCCAAATAATGTTGTAAATACATCATAAAATAATCATAAGTTAGAAAATATTTATTTTGAATTATAATATAAATTGAGAGTGATTATGACCTAAGGAAGAGAATTAAGTCATGAAAACCCCATATGGCCTTATTAATTTGCAAATCAAAATTCCTTAGATGATTTAAAATAATATATTTATGTAAGTCTGATGAATTTAAGGATGTATTATTTGAAAATGTATCCATTGCAAGTATATAAACAATAGAAATAAGAAATTGTAGCATAACATTAAAATATGTCTCAACAAACATAATTTAAGATAAAATCCCTTCCAATATTTTTCAAATTTGAATCACAACCCTGTGAAATTCATAACAATAAATAAATAATTGAATATAAGAGCATCATGATAAAAACAATTATAGGGAATTTGTTACACTATTTAATATAAAAAAAGTTTTATTGTTTAAACATGTTCTCAGGGATTCAAATTTTAGATAAATAATATCTTAGCATGTTTCCCTTCATAGTCGGATATAGAATAACCTCTTATATAAAAAAAATATGATATCACATTAAATATCCATAATTGAAAATATTACCCACTTATAATACATATAATAATTTTTTAATCATGATTACATTAATTAGTGATAGTGTATTATGACCATCTGTTGTTGATAATTATAAATGTTTTCAATTTTTTGAGAGTTTTGATATCGTCACCAATATTTTGATAAAAATTTCATTATTTATATATAATTTTGATTATGTAATGTGTAAATTATATTTAGTTAAAATGTTATTATTTAATTCTGTATGTGAATTGGTTATTTTATGGGATAATGGAATTAATAATGAAATATTTCTATAATTTTGGTGATCAAAGATGATTTGTTAATTATATATGGAGTATCGTATATAAAATATCAAAATCCATAAAAGAGTAATGGTTTTATTTTGATCCAATAATAATATCATAATTTTATTTACTAAATTAATCTATGATCATATTTTAATACATTATTCATATAGGTGATTAAATAAACCAAAACATGAACAAGCTTTTACTCGATAGGTGAGTTTGATTAAAAATGTGATTATTTTGAAATAATATCATTATAACATAATAATAAATATAATATTTTATTTCATTATTAATTTTAGAAATAAGGTTTTTTAATAAATAATGAAAAAGTAGAAATAAATGATTCTTCTTTGAGTTGGATGTTGGTGTGCACAGATGATTGACATTCCTTTTTGTATAAGTGAATGGAAATAAATACCTAATATTTTAATAATTAATATATAAAACTATTATTATACTAAATATATTGATTTATTTATATGATTATGTTGATAAGATATTTGAATGATTCTGATTTAGAAGAATAACTTAAGAAGTTATTCTTACTTAAGTTGGAGACTTGATTTTTCCTAGGAAGTCCCCTTGAAATTGATGGTCTTAGTATAATTATGACGGACCATTGGCTTATATTCATTGGAGATGGTTAAAGTAAGATTAAATTTGAATATTTTATATGTGTAATTTAGGGGAAATTCCATATCATGGATGGTGGAATTGTCCCCTTTTATAAGACAGAATAGGGTAGTTTTTGCACACACCCATTACTTATTTACTTATATATTTATGATATTATCATTTTAAAACTCTAATATTAGGAAAATATGGAGTTTGTAATATGGTGAGGTCTAATATTCCTCCCATACACACATTTTGGTGGTATCATTTAGTGATCTATGTCTTCTACATTTTACTTTTTTCCCAAGGCTACTTTTTCTTAAGTAAGTTTAATTTTTAACACGTTGTAGTTAATTAAAATGAAAAACATTAAATTTTAAATAATCAACCAATTTGATAATAATAATAATAAACATAAAAATAATATTGTTAAATATTATTTCAATGTCTATAGATATTTAGTTTAAAAATTAACTAAATCATAAACAGGGTTTTTTAGAAAATTGTGTTTTTATGATTGTGATTTATGTGTGAGGTAAAATAATCAATGTTGGTAATTTTTAAGAAATATATTGATTTATTAAAAAAAATTATGTTTCAATTAAATAAATGTATACATTAATTTATAAGAAAAAAATCTTAATTAAATGGAAATTCTAAAACTATTTCTCTTTATTTAAAATTCTATTTTATATCTAAAAATAATTATCATAATTTTAATGTTTACAAATAAAAAAAAATTAAAAAATTTATTCCTTAAAATTATGTTTTATTTATTTAATGGTAATGAAATAATCTGGGTTATACTGATGTAGAGATAAAATTATGGAAATTAAATTTTTCATAAATATAGTATTTTTTAACTAAAAACCCTCTAGAAAATGCATAAAAACTAATAACAATTAAATATATATATGATGAATTAAAAAATGAGCATTACTTAATCTAGATATATTATAAAAATATTATAATTATCATTTAATGGAAAATAAAAAATATAAAAAGACATCTTTTATTGAAAATACCATCATTAATTCAAATTAACAATTTATATTTTATAGATAATGTTTTTTAATTTAATAAAAATAAAATGAGATTTAATATAATTTTATAAATATAAGTAAAAACATATTAAAATTTAAAATATTTCATTCTAATTTATTTTTTATTAAATACATAACAAAAACATAATTTTTACGTTTTACGTTAACCATTTTCATATAAATTAGAATTAATCCTAACAATAAAAGATTTATATCCCAAAATGAAATTACCCTTATTAAATATTATGAATATTATTATGTAAAACATATTAATCATTTTAATAAATTAACATTCTATTTTTTGGGATGTTAATCTTAACATTAGTGCATTTGATTTATAATCTCCCCCATTTTTTAGAGGAGTTAATTTCTTAGTGTAAAGTTTATTTATAGAATATTATAATCCATGTTATTGATTTTAATGGTACTTAAAATATAATAATTTTTTAAATAGGATTTAAGTGACATTGAAAAATCTGAAACCAAATTTCCTTAAGTATAAATTTAGTTATAAAAGAGACAAAAATTAGTTTTCATAAAATATTACATGATATTCTAAAATGGTATCCATTTGTTTTATAAAATAAACTACATTTTCAAAAATATTTAATCTATATTATTATTATATATATTTTTTATATCTAAAGGGAATCATGAACTTCTAACACATATAAAATTGATGTTATGAGCCCAATAATTATTTTTTTTACAATTCCCCTTCACATCAATTATTTTACAAAAAACTCAACATAAAATTATAATCTAATTTTATTAAAAGGAATTAAAAAATAAAATTTACCTAATAACATTTAAATTAAGTGGATTTTAGATTTTTTTTTTGGAAATAAAATTTATAATAAGAATAAGTTTTATTGCAAATAACATTTTCAATACTAAATAATTATATATATTTACCTTATAATGGAAATACATATTACTGACAAACCATATAAATGTTAATTATAGATTTATTAATAATGTATTTTTAATATCAAATGTAGTGTTTACATTCGAAGTAGCACGTGACATTAGTTATAAGACATAATAATTATTTTAATGGATCCAAAATATTGGAATGTTACATCCTTCAATGTACCTTTCATCATCTATGATTTGGAAAAAAATAATGAAATCTATTATAATTAAAATAGTATTATAAATTAATACTAAAAATTGAAATTTAATAATAATAAACATGATTGGTCATGGTTACTCCATAAAGGTAGTAAATTTGTGCACACCTCTAGAGATTAAACTATTATCTATCATATCACAATCCTGAATCTCATGATCAAAATCCCTTTACCCCTATATATTTAATGAAATCCATGGTGAAGAGTAGGTGGTAATGGTATAAAAAAATGTTTAAACTCATTAATATTTCCATATATCTCATGATCCATGGTATTGTCCTTTAATTCATATTTGGATTTTTGAGGGAATGCGTTAGTAATGAAATTACCATTAAATGTCCATTTGGTAGGCATGTTTACGATGTTCCTCGTAATTTTAAAAACTCAAAAGTGCCTAGAGTTTTACCAAGTGATATCCATAATATTTCATATGATATGAAATATATTATTACTAATATTTAATATATTCCCTTTATATATATCATAATTCCCTTATAAAAAAATTTAATTGTAAGATACTTCAAATAGGTAAGATTCTCCCATTTGAAAAAAAAGATCTAATATGGGAGATATTTACATTGATACATAAGATATATCTCCATATGTAATATATTATCCTAAAAAAATACAAATAAGTTAGAGAAATCATATCTTTTTTAGAAAATGAATGTCTCTTACATGTGAGTAAATGACTCTCACATATCACCTAGAATACTATTAGGCAAAAAATAGAAACAATGAGTCACCCTTAAAAATAATAATATTGTTTTAGAACTATTTTTAATCCTTTTCCCTCTAATTGGTCTCATGTATCATTTTAGTAAACATAACATATGACTTAGGAATCATTTCTGTATAACTTTTACTCACTCTTAAACATATAGTAATTCATAAGGATCACACTTCGATATATATATATATATATTTATTTATAATTATGGGTAAGGGTTAAATTTATGAAAATGGGAAGTAAATAAGTGTTACAAGGTATGTAAGGATAAGTATAGAATTTTCTATATAAAGACCCAAAAATTTCAAGGAAAACATTTCCTAATTCTTTGGAATTTTATGAGTCTGTGGTTTCTGACGGCACCTGATTCCGAGGCTCGGTGTGCCTGGAATCAATTTCTAATGTTTTGTTCGGGTACGTTCAGTAAACGTACGTACAGTTTTTTCTATCTTTTGAACCAGTACTCAAAATTGCAATCTGAGGACACCGATAACTCACAGCATAGGTAATCGCTTAAGGGGACATTTACCGTAGTTGCGTTTTATACGGGTTAAGAGTAAATTTTAGGGGATTTATAATAAAATAAATAAAATTGTAGCACATAATTTTATTTAAAGATGTTGATTAATTCCTCAAATGGGGATTTAGGAGTGGGGCCCATACCCACATAACCTCCCAATAGAGGAATTAGTGTGGTGGGGCCCACAAGAGCCCTAATCCTTTCATCTTTTTTAACTCCCCATTAACACTCCCCTTTATTTAATTTTTGACAACTCACATTAAACCCTTGGAATTTCACTTAAATGTGGAGCCTCTCCATCTCTGTAACTCCCCGACCCCAGTTACCTAGAGTTAGTGTATTATTATATAACATTGTCATGATCACAAAAGATCAAGTCTCAAAAGACCGATTAGTTTAGTAGTCTTGGAAACACTAGATATATTTATAAGTCTTACATTACGTCATAAATTAGAAAAAGTACAACAAAATATTGTCTTCATATCCCATAATATTATCCCTATAGGCCATTAATAAATTACTTCTTCACATCCTGGGAAAAATAACACATTGAAAGGGGTGAGATCAAATGCTCAGTGAGGATAACAATATAGCGGAAACTTTCATAAATAATCATAAACATTTAAGGCAATGTATAACTAAAACCAAAGCCATTTAAACTTGAACTTCAGCCTAATATGGAAAAGATAAAATGAAATAATTCCATTTAGTTATTCACATTGATATTATACTAGTCGAATAACCACATGCAAAATCAATATCCACTTTTATAATGATGGAATGCATAATTTCAATCTGTCATAACCACATATCCAAGGCCTTGTGCGAAGACTACAAATAAGATTTTGTCAAGGCCTTATGCCAAGACACTAGTTTGTCTCATGAGACCTACCGATGCATCTAGGAGCTATAGTAGGCTCCACCCGTCACTTATTATGTCCATTGCATTCCTCATATGAAAAGTTTGAAACATAACATAATCATTCATTTTAAAACTAGCATACGAAATGTCAATACTTTATCCACAAACCATGAATGGTATAAAAAAAGCACATCCCCAGTCAAACATAACTCATTCGATACAATATAGAAGATTGTATTGTATCAAATTTACCTCAATCGAGAATAATGAAGGATATTGACATAGATTAAAATAATCATCAAACTATTGAGAGAAATATCCCCCTTTTTCTTGAAAACATTTAAAAGTCACACTATTTGTCAAGAAGCCATTTAAAATAGATTTTTGAATCAAAGTGTATCATTCCACTTTGAAAATTTTTAAAGGAATTTTGATTGGAAAACTTCAATGTCCATATAAATAAATCCTTAAAACCATTTTTAAAACATGGACATTAATGAGAAAGATTAAAAATAATAAATCTTTAAAACATTTTAAAATGATATTTTAGTTAGAGTTCCTAACCAAAAGAGAGACACTTGAATAAAAATAATTGAGGTAATAAAAACATTTTAATATCATTAGAATAAAGGGATTCATGATATACTATGTCAAATTACATTACATACACCATATAAAAGTGATTTGGTGTATAACAACAAAGGAGTATCAATGGAATGTAAATTGAGATGAAATCTCTCATAAAGGTCGTATCCTTAGATTAAGGTTAAATCAACGACATAATTATGTGTGAAAAATTTAAATACACTCAATATGATTCGATATTCAGTGTAAAATAATCAAAGGATATTCACACATATTCTTGTAAAAATAACACCAATGAATTGGATGTTTAACTCAACACATCGAGATTGAGTAAAAATTACTCTTATCAAGTTGATACTGATGACTTGAGAATTTATCAATGTAATGATTATGTGTATCAAAATTACATACACATATGGGGAGTGGAAATTATGACATAATCAAATGAATAGTGATTCCATACATATTCTTGGAGTAAAATAATCAATGACGTATGCGTAAATCCGAATGAGTGGAAATGGAAGATTCAAATTCCATTATTGATTTGCTAACTTACGAAAAATACACACTTGATAGAACGATCATACAATGATGGTTTAAATATAGATTAATTAAATTATATTACCCAATGAATACAAACATGGTCATTACACACACCACATCTAATAAATAAGTGGTGAATAATTGAAATCTCACGGAATTAAAAGTGAGATAATAAACCCATTACTTTGTACTTTTTCCTTGGTCGAGGGTTGGTTAGCCTCCTGTATAATGGTGAAATAATTGTTATTTAATTATAAAAGAATCATATACATTAATATGATATCATATATGATCTTTTAACATTTCATTGTTAATAATATCTTAGTATTATCGTCGTTTCAGTTGTTAACTTACTCTTTTTATTTAATATGTATTGTTACATAAGTCAAGATAGTTTTTTATAGGTTGTATCATATTCATATACATAATTATATCATGTTCTAAAACATTATTTGTAATCATAAAATGATTATTAGACTTGTATGGATACGATGGGGAATGAATCTCATCGCGTTCCTGGATATGGTTGTCCGTACGTACGCACGAGTGATAATATCATTCTTTTGATATTAAAATCATATATAATTGGATGGTATATCATATATACAGAATCATTATCATGTTATACTTATTATTTACATGAATTACACATCATTATTATACCCATACAAATAATAATGTAAGGAATAACAATTACACCACGACGTGGAGACGGTAGTCCATACGTACGCACGTATGGTGACATGTCATTCAAAGGATGGATAGAATAATGAATATGGTTGTACCATAGTTATAATAACATCATAGTATATAAAAGATACTGGAGATATTATTTTAGAATGGAAATAACAATTAAATAATATGTTGAACAAGAAAGGAACTTGAAAGAGGGTTGTGAAAACATTGTCTCTTCTTCGAGTTCTTCCTTTTGATTTGATCAAAAGGGCTCTATAGGTTGGCTTTTTTATCAAACTAATGCCTCTAGGTTGAAGTTAGGGACGTTTAGAGAATAATTGGATAGGGTTTGGCCGATCCAAAAGGCTTTGAAGGAGTAAATTAGAGATAAGGGGAAGTACCCTTTTATAAGAGGGCTGATGGGCACCTTTGGAAAAGCTGGAAATATTATTTTATAATAAATTTATATTCAGTTTCTAATGGCTCCAAAGTTTATTAATTAAATTTTATGGTGGGGATAGGTCGAAATAATCTCAACCAATATGTTTTAGATAGGTTTGGGTCACTATATTAACCATATCATTTATATTTTACTCTTAGTTAAATAGTTTGACATTTACCATGACTCTTTGAATTTTAATATTATATTATTAATAAACATACTATATACCTCCAAATGACCTCTAAGTGGTCCATTAATGATACGCCTATCATTATATAAGTCCTTTGGCCAATCCTTAGATTTCTAAGAATATAATATGAATTAATAATATTATATTTGTTTTAAAAACTCTTTTATGTTAATTTTAACACTATTGGGTATTTTGTTTTTGATAATTTTATAACAGCATTATT
This sequence comes from Viscum album, assembly GCA_963277665.1. Classification (NCBI taxonomy): domain Eukaryota; kingdom Viridiplantae; phylum Streptophyta; class Magnoliopsida; order Santalales; family Viscaceae; genus Viscum; species Viscum album. The sequence goes on along the minus strand of OY728163.1, from coordinate 778,577,883 downwards.
ACATCAAAAATATATATATATATATAACCAATCCAAATATGTCAAATTGACCTAGAAAATTAGTGGAATTCATAAAAAGTCTCAAATTACATTTATTTTGATATTTATAATATCAATTATTTTAATATTTCATTAATTAGGTAATTACTGCATCACCATTGTGTCATAAATAAATTGAATTATTTAATGTCTAAAAATTATTAATAAAATACCATTATGTATTAAATCTTTTCATCTTTCTAATTAATATTTATAATCGAATTTATATTTTGTATAACCATATATTAAAAATGTTTTAGTTATTAAACTTTGATTTTATCCCTTTTAACTCTTCTTTGAATTAAATAATAATAAATGTACTAATCTAATCCAAGTGGACCTAAATTATAATATTTTATTCATAAGGTTGTTTCTCGTCGATATAAACTTGTCCAATAGAATTAGGAAATGTGTTAGAGTAATATTAATATCATTTTTACCCTTAATTACCCTATTTACTTTTAACCGTGGTAAAAAAAGTTAAAATTTACTATTCACAAAAAATTATTTTCATCGCATTTAACCACATTTTACTCCTTCATATTAACCGTGTCTCTCGCATTTTCTAAATTACACTCACAGAGGCGGTAAAATTATGTTTTATGTGAATTTCCAAATTCTTCTAGGAGGTGGGTAAAAGGCGATGAAAAATTCAATAAAATTTTTATATATCTAAAATTATTCTAAAGTAAATCCAATGAATTACATTAAACTTATATAGGTATTATGTATATATTTTGATCTTAATTAAATTTAAATAAAATAAATAATTAATAAAATAAAAATTCAGTTTTAAACTATAACTATGTGTTTTTTTCACTATTCATCAAAAATTGAATGTTTTCATAAAAATACCAAAAATTCACCCTAAGCTAATTTCGATATTTAGAATCCAAAAATGAAGTCCATTTTGAAAGATAAAGTTTATAATATTTCAAAAATTGGGTATTACTATTCATAACGGCTCGTTTGATTGGATGTGGTGTGTATTAGAACTCGAAGTTGCGTACAACACACGCTACAATATAATTCAAAGAGAAGCGTATCGTGGAAGCTTGGGGTGTTACATTCTCCCGTCCTTCAAATAATTTCATACTTGAAATTTTTAAAATTAGGCATGGGAATATAATGGAAAGTCCCACATCAGAAGAATATTCAATAAAACAATAACCTTAAAAGAGAGAAAGAGGAGTATAAAGGTCACCCAGGATAACTCATACTAGGATTCCATGTAGGAAAACATGGATAATAAAGATAAAATAAGTGTCATGTTCTGATGGAGAGGGATAGAAAACATGATCAGGAGAATGTTAACAATAAGAAATCCACAAACTTGTGATGGGAAAATGGTCTTTAGTTTCCCAGAAGGAAAAGTATTCAAACAACATTATTTTTAAGTTACATTACATAAAGATGAGGAATTCATTTACGAGATTGACTAAAAAAATAAAGAGATATACTTAATTTTTAATTAGAGTTTCATTCCTTAATAAATTTCCACCACTAACTCATTTTTTTAAATGATGAGTATTCCAGAAGACTTGGTCACACTGGAAAATCTAGAATAAACTTCTATAGAATCACATGATCCATGAAGGATAAACTATATATTTACCTTCTCTTTAGAGATTAATCAAAACCAAAATGGTTAGTACAAGATCTGACAATCCACCAAAAGGATATTCCTTTAGAGAAAGAAACACTAATCTTAATTTCTAAAATTAAACCAACAATACCCCAAAGATAAATAAATACCATTCAATAAACAATTTTCCTTAAAATCCTTCAATAAAATCCAAACTAATATTGAATCCCAAAACGTAGAATAATTTGGTTATGTAGTCTTCCATGTTAAATTGTATCTCCAAATGACATCAACTACTCTTAAATTCACATACTTAAAAGTAATTAACCTCATAACATACTCTCTATTATAGGTTAATCATTTCCATAAATAACCCAAATCACTAGAAATCCATAATAAAACGTAGATAAAAATCCACCATTACTCCACAAATGAAATCCCATAGTATTCTAGTTTCCTTGGGCATATAGTGTTTCCAACAAACCGAATATCTTCCAAAATAACATTTATCACTTAATCACCAAATCATTTTCCTATACTAACGGTATTAATTTTATAAGACATAAGAACCCAAATCAACTTATTTTTTATCAATAAAATCATTTAACTAAAAATAATTAGTCACACTAACTAGGGACTTCATGTAGTCTAGTAGTAGGCGATAAATCTCAATCGCACTTTGGTTATGGGTTCGATTCCCACAGCTTTTTCCAATGCGACAGGTTGTGACACGGTCTACGTGTTTTCCTTCTTCAAAAACTATATTTTATGACATTACTAAGATGAGATAAATTCCTCAAAACAACCATAACATAATTTTAACCAGAAATGTTATCTTACACCTTTGATTTTCATCCTAAAATATAATAACTTGTAATTTACTCAAACCCAATGATCATATAAAACCAAATGTTTATTTATAACTATATCCACAAGAGGAAAACATAAGTATTCCTCAAATATCATTCTCACATGGAAAACTGTGGGGTTAAAAATAAGAGAGAAAATTATTCCAATGTAATCCCATCAACAAGGATCACTAATACATTTAAACATTTCTCCAACCATTTATTTCCATATAGCTTCTTCTTTGACCAAGAAAATATCCTATAGAATAGGGCATTCACTTGGGTAATGGCCAGGTCCCCTACATTTACATAAAATGACTGTAAATGGATTTTTGGGACCATTTTTATTTTCTTCCACAGTACTCTTCATTTTTTCCCAGTAATTCTTCACTTTATGTTTTTCTTTCCCACACATAAAACATTTCTTTGTTCTATTGAGACACTTTACTGAGTGTCTCCCTCCACATTTCATGCATGATGTAAATTTCGGATTATTTTCTCCATGGTCTCCACTGTTGGTTCTCTTATCATTCATCACCTTTCTCTTCATTGTTGAGTCCGGGAGTTGGTTAATATATATGTTGTTGATCATATTTTTGGAAAACTAATTTGGAATGAACATGATATCCATTATGCCTATCAACATTCCTTTTTTTTGATCATTTTTACCATTGTTCCCACCATGTACATCATTCTCAATGTTACTATGACTTCCTTGGACTCCAGCCATTGTCTAAAACCAGAAAGCATTGTGTGAGTAACAGTAGTCATAAAATCATTTAGAGAATATCATGACACCATATTCTCAATTTGAAACACCTTAGGATTAACCAAGGTCATTTATTCTAATCTAATATTAAAATACTTTAAATTGTTTTATAAAGAAATTGTAAATTATCCTAAGCATATCTCTCGGGAGTGTCGTAACCAAGAGTGTAGCAAGGCCCGTTGTCGTGCACCAGTTCCCGTTTGAATCTTGCTCAAAGTGATGTTTTTAGGTTCTATACCTAGGTACATCTGTTCTAGATCCACCTATACCTACTCGTATCCATACATGGATGCATTGCTTAGAAAATTCACAAAATATATACAATACCAATATTCTAGGAAGTTCTTCTATAATAATCCTCAAAGTCTATCTTAGGGTTATGTGCTCTAATCATAGTTTATCTAAATCTAGTTTCCAAGGTTTGTACTAAACTTCCTCTGATACCAACTGTAATTCCCCGAACCCAGTTACCCAGAGTCAGTTCATTATTACATAACATTGGCATGATCACAAAAGATCAAGTCTCGAAAGACCGATTTGTTTAGTAGTCGTGGAAAAACTAGATATATTCACAAGTCTTGAATTACATCATAAAGTAAAAAAAACTACAACAACATCTTGTCTTCATATCCCCCCATACTATCCCTAGAGGTCATTCATAAAATACTTCTTCACAACCTGGTAAAAATAAAACATTGAAAGGGGTGAGCTCAGATGCTCAGTAAGGATAATAATATAGCGAAAACTTTCATAAATAAGCATAAACATTTAAGGCAATGTATAACTAAAACAAAAGCCTTTTAAACATGAACTTTAGAATAATATGGAAAACATAAAACCAAATAACTACATTTAATTATTCACATGGATATTCTACTAGTCTAATAACCACATGCAATATCAGTAACCACTTTCATAATGATGGAGTGCATAATGAAAGACTATCATAACCACATAGTCAAGGCCTTGTGCCAAGACTATAAATAAGATTTTGTCAAGGCCTTGTGCCAAGACACTAGTTAGTCTCATGATACCTATCGATGCATCGAGGATCTATAGTGGGATCCACCCTTCACTTACTAAGTCTAATGCATTCCTCATATGAAAAGTTTCAAACATAACATAATCATTCGTAATAAAACTAGCAGATGAAATGTCAATACTTTATCCAAAAACCATGAATGGTATAAAAATAGCACATCCACAGTCAAACATAACTCATTCGGTATTATATGAAAGACTGTATTGTATCAGATTAACATCAATCGAGAAAAATGAAGGATACTGACATAGATTAAAATAATCATCAAACTATTGAGATAAATATCCCCCTTTTTCTTGAAAACATTTAAAAGTCACACTATTTGTCAAGAAGACATTTAAAATAGATTTTTGAATAAAAGTTTCCCATACCACTTTGAAACTTTTAAAAGGAATTTTGATTCGAAAACATTAATGTCCATTTAAAGAAATCCTTAAAACCATTTTTAAAACATGGACATTAATGAGAAATATTTATAATAATAAATCTTAAAAATATTTTAAAATTATATTTTAGATAGAGTTCCTAACCAAAAGAGAGACACTTGAATAAAAATAATTGAGGTAATATAAAAATTGTAATATCATGAGAATAAAGTGATTCAAGATATACTATGTCAAAGTACATTATATACACCATATAATAGTTATTTGGTGTATAACATTAAAGGAATCTCAATGGAATGTAAATTGAGATGAAATCTCTCATAAAGGTCGTATCATTAGGTTAAGGATAAATCAACGTAATAATTATGTGTTAAAAATATAAATACACTCAATATTATTGGATATTCAGTGTAAAACAATCAATGTACATTCACACATATTCTTGTAAAAACAACACCAATGAATTGGACGTTTAACTCAACAAATCATGATTGAGTAAAAATTACTCATATCATGTTCATACCGATGACTTGAGAATTTATCAATGGAGTGATTATGTGTATAAAAAGTATATACATAGAAGGGGAGTGGAAATTATGACATAATCAAATGAATAGTGATTCCACACATAATCTTGGAGTAAAATAATCAATGAAGTATGCGTAAAGTCGAATGAGTGGAAATTGAAATTTAAAATTCCCTTATTGATTTGGTAACTTACGAAAGATACACCCTTGAAAGAAATATCATTCAATGATGATTTAAATATGCATTAATTAAATTATATTACACAATGAATACAAACATGGGTACTACACACACCATGTGCTATAAATAAGTGATGAACAATTGAAATCTCACGGAATTAAAAGTGAGATAAGAAACCCCTTTATACTTTTTCATTGGTCGAGGGTAAGTTATCATTCTGTATAATGGTAAAATAACTGTTATTGAATTATAAAATAATCATATACATTAATATGATATCATATATGATCTTTTAACATTTCTTTGTTAATAATATCTTAGTATTATCGTCGTTTCGGGTGTTAACTTACGCATTTTCTTTTATATTTTTTGTTACATAAGTTGTTTTTATTATAGATAGTTTGTATCTTATTCATATAGAGAATGATATCATGTCCTTAAACAGTATTTGTAATCATAAAATCATAATTATACTTGTATGGATACGATGGAGAATGAATCTCATCGTGTTTGTGGAGACGGTAGTCCGTACGTACGCACGAGCGATAATATCATTCGTTTGATATTAAAATCATATATAATTGGATGGTATATCATATATACATGATCATTATAATGTTATAATTATTATTTACATGAATTACACATCATTATTATATCCATCCAAATAATAATGTATTGAATAACAATTACACCACAATGGGGAGACAGTAGGTCGTGCGTGCCCACACATAGTGACATGTCATCCAAAGGATGGATAGAATAATGAATATGGTTGAACCATATTTATAATAACATCATAGTATATAAAAGATACTGGAGATATTATTTTAGAATGTAAATAACAAAGAAATAAGATGTTGAAGAAGAAAGGAACTTAAAAAAAGGTTGTGAAAACATTGCCTTTTCTTCGGGTTCTTCCTTTTGATTTGATCAAAAGGGATACATAGGTTGGATTTCCGATCAAAATAAGGCATCTAGGTTGAATTTATAGAAGTTTAGAGAATATTTGGGTCAGTTTTGGCTGAGCCAAAATGCTTTGAAGGTGTAAATTAGAGAGAAGGGTGAGTACCCTTTTATAAGAGGGGTGAGGGGCACCTTTGGAAAAGCTAGAAATATTATTTTATAATAAATTCATATTCGGTTTCAAATGGCTCCAAAGTGGATTATTTAAAGTTTAAGGTGGGTATGGGTAAAAATTATTTCAAAAAATATATTTTAGATAGGTTTGGGTCACTATATTAACCTTATCATTTATATTTTACTCTTAGTTAAATAGTTTGACATTTACCATGTCTCATTGTATTTTTATATTATATTGTTAATAAAGATACTACATACCTCAAAGAGACCCCCAAGTGGTCCATTAATGATAGACCTATAATTATATAAGTCCTTTTTCCAAACCCTAGATTTTTAGGAATACAATTTCAATAAATAATATAATATTTGTTTTAAAAACTCTTTTATGTCAATTTGGACACTATTGGCTATTTTGTTTTTGATAATTTTATAACAGCATTATTACATAGAAAAAATATATATAACCAATCCTAATATGTCATGTTAACCTATAAAATTAGTGTAATTCATAAAAAGTCTCAAATTACATTTATCTTGATATTTATAATACTAATTAATTTAATATTTCATTAATTGCGTAATTACTGCATCACCATTGTGTCATAAATAAATTAAATTATTTGATGTCTAAAAGTTATAAATAAAATACCAATATGTAGGAAATATTTTGATATTTATAATAATTATTTATAATAGAATTTATCTATTGTATAACCCTATATTAAAATTTTTTAGTTATTAAACTTTGATTTTATCCCTTTTAACTCTTCTTGGAATTAAATAATAATAAATATCCTAATCTAATCCAAATGGACTTAAATGATAATATTTAATTCATAAGGTTGTTTTTGGTCGAAATACACTTGTCAAATAGAATTAGTACATCTGTTAGGGCAATATTAATATCATTCTTACCCTTAATTACCCTATTTACTTTTAACCGTGGTAAATAAAATTAAAAAGTTACTATTCACCCGAAATTATTTTCACCTCATTGAACCACATTTTACCCCTTGATATTAATCGTTTCTCTCGAATTTTCTAAATTCCACTCACAGAAGCGGTAAAATTAAGTTTTATTGAATCTCCAAATTCTTCTAGGAGGTGGGTAAAAGACGGTGACAAATTCAATAAAATTTTTATATATCTAAAATTATTCTAAACTAACTCCAATGAATTACATTGAAATTATATAGGTATTATGTATTTATTTTAACCATAATTAAATTTAAATAAAATAAATAATTATTTAAATAAAAATTCGGTTTTAAACTATAACTCGGTGTTTTTTCACTATTCATCAAAAATTGAATGTTTTCAGAAAAATACCAAAAATCCACCCTAAGCTAATTTTGATATACCGAATCCAAAAGTGAAGTCCATTTTGAAAGATACAATTTATAATATTTCAAAAATTGGGTATTACTATTCATAACGGCTAATTTGATTGGCTGTGGTGTGTGTTAGAAATTGAATTTGCGTACAACACATGCTATTGTATTATTTAATGAGAAGTGTATCGTGGAAGCTTGGGGTGTTACATTTTCCCCTCCTTAAAATAATTTCATCCTCGAAATTTTTAAAATCGGGCTTGGGAATATAATGGAAAGTCCCACATCAGAAAAGGATTCCATAAAACTATAACCTTAAAAGAATGAAAGAGGAGTACAAAGGTCACCCAGGATAACTCATACTAGGATTCCATGTAGGAAAACATGGATATGAATGTTAATCTAAGTGTCAAGTTCTGATGGAGAGGGATAGAAAACATGATCAGGAGAATGTTAACAACAAGAAAGCCATAAACCTGTGATGGGACAAACGTTCATTGGTTTCCCAGTAGGAAAAGTATACAGACAACATTTTTTTAAGTTACATTACATAAAGATGAGGAATTCATTTACGAGATTGACTAAGAAAATAAAGAGATATACTTACTTTTTAAGTAGTGTTCCATTCTTTAATAAATTTCTAACACTAACTCATTTTTTTAAACGATGAGTATTCCATAAGGCTTGGTCACACTGGAAGATCTAGAATAAACTTCTATATAATCACATGATCTACGAAGGATAAACTATATATTTAGCTTTTCTTTAGAGATTAATGAAAACCAAAATGGTTAGAATAAGATCTGATGATCCACTAAAAGGATATTCCTTTAGAGAAAGAAACACTAATATTAATTTCTAAAATTAAACCAACAATACCCCAAAGTTAAATGCATACCATTAAATAAACAATTTTCTTTAAAATCCTTCAATATAATCCAAACTAATATTGAAACCCAAAACATAGAAGAATTTGGTTATGTAATCTTCCATGTTAAATTGTATCTCTAAATGACATCAAGTACTCTTAAAGTCAGATACTTAAAAGTAATTAACCTAATAACATATTCTCTATTATAAGTTAATCATTTCCATAAATAACCCAAATCACTATAAATCCACAATAAAAATGTAGATAAAAATCCACCATTACTCCTCAAATGAAATCCCATAGTATTCTAGTTTCCTTGGGCATATATTGATCCCAACAAAGCGAACATCTTCCAAGATAACATTTATCGCTTAATCGCCAAATCATTTTCCTATACTAAGGTTATTCATTTGATAAGACATAAGAACCCAAATAAACTTATTATTGGTCAATAAAATCATTTAACTAAAAATAATTAGTCACACTAACCAGGGACTTCATGTAGTCCAGTGGTAGGCGATAAATCTCAATCGTTCTTTGGTTGTGGGTTCAATTCCCACAGCTTTGTCCAATGCGACAGGTTGTCACACGGTCTGCGTGTTGTCCTTTTTCAAAAACTATACTTTATGAAATTACCAAAACGATCTAAATTCTTCAAAATAACCATAACATAATTTTAAACAGATATGTTTTCTCAGACCTTGCATTTTCATCCCAAAATATAATAACTTATAATTTTCTCAAACCCAATTATTATATAAAACCAAATGGTTATTTATAACTATATCCACAAGGGAAAAGATAAGTCTTCCTCAAATATCATTCTCACATGGAAAACTGTGGGGTTACAAATACGAGAGAAAATTATTCCAAAGTAATCCCATGAACAAGGAGCACTAATACATTTAAACATTTATCCAACCATTTATTTCCACATAGCTTCTTATTTGACCAAGAAAATATCCTATAGAATAGGGCATTCACTCAGTTAATGGCCAGGTCCCCTAAATTTACATAAAATGACTATAAATGGATTTTTGGGGCCATTTCTATTTTCTTCAATAGTAGTCTTCATTTTTCCTCGGCAATTCTTCACTTTATGTCCTTCTTTCCAACACGTAAATAATTTCATTGTTCCTTTGAGACACTTTCCGAGGAGCCTCCTTCCACATTTCCTGTATGATGGAAATTTAGGATCCTTTTCTCAATGGTCTCCACTGTTGCAGATCTTATCATTCATCACTTTTCTCTTCTCTGTTGAGTCCGAGAGTTGGTTAATATATATGTTGTTGATCATATTTTTGGAAAACTGGTGTGGCATGAACACGAAATTTTTACACCTATCAACTTTTTTTTTGTTGCTCATTTCCACCACTGTTACCACCTTGTACATCATTCTCAAAGTTACTATGACTTCCTTGGACTCCAGCAATTGACTAAAACTAGAAAGCATTATGTGAGTAACAATTGTCATAAAATCATTTAGATAATATCCTGACATAATATTATCAAATTGAAACACCTTAGGATTAACCAAGGTCATTTATTCTCATTTTATATTAAAATAATTTAAATTGGTTTGTAAGGAAAATTTAAATTAACCTAAGAATATCCCCCGGGAGTGTTGTAACCAAGAGTGCAGCAAGGCCTGTTTTCGTGCACCAGTTCCCGTTCAATTATAGATCAAAGCGATGTTTTCGGGTTTTACCCCTAGGTACATCTGTGCTAGAGCCACCACTACCTACTCATATCCTGATAGGGATTTAATGTATAGAATACTCACAAAATCTATACAATACCGATATTCTTGGAAGTTCTTCTATACTAATCCTCAAATTCTATCTTAGGGTTATGTGCTCTAATCAGAGTTTATCTAAATCTAGTTTCCAAGGTTTGTACTAAACTTCCTCTGATACCAACTATAACTCCCCTAACCCAGTTACCCAAAGTCAGTGCATTATTACATAACATTAGCATGATCACAAAAGATCAAGTCTCGAAAGACCGATTAGTTTAGTAGTCTTGGAAACACTAGATATATTCATAAGTCTTACATTACTTCATAATGTAAAAAAAACTAAAACAAAATCTTGTCTTTATATCCCCTCATACTATCCCTGCAGGTCATTCATAAATTACTTCTTCACATCCTGGTAAAAATAAAACATTGAAAGGGGTGTGCTCAGATGCTCAGTAAGGATAACAATATAGCGGAAACTTTAATAAATAAGCATAATCATTTAAGGCAATGTATAACTAAAACAAAAGCCTTTTAAACTTGAAATTAAACATAATATGGAAAAGATAAAACGAAATAATTCCATTTAATTAATCACATGGATATTCTACTAGTCGAATAACCACATGCAATATCAATAACCACTTTTATAATGGTGGAATGCATAATTCCGGACTATCATAACCACATAGTCAAGGTCTTGTGCCAAGACTACAAATAATATTTTGTTAAGGCCTTGTGCCAAGACACTAGTTTGTCTCATGAGACCTACCAATGCATCGAGGAGCTATAGTGGGCTCCACCTGTCACTTACTAAGTCCAATGCATTCCTCGTATGAAAAGTTTGAAACATAACATAATCATTCGTATTAAAAGTAGCATATGAAATGTCAATACTTTATCCACAAACCATGAATGGTATAAAAATAGCACATCCACAGTCAAACATAAATCATTCGATACAATATGGAATATTTTATTGTATCAGATTAACCTCAATCGAGAATAATGAAGGATATTGACATAGATTAAAATAATCATCAAACAATTTAGAGAAATATCTCCCTTTTCCTAAAAACATTTAAAAGTCACACTATTTTTCAAAAAGACATATAAAATATATTTTTTAATGAAAGTGTCCCAAAGAACGTTAAAACTTTTAAAAAGAATTTTGATTTGAAAATGTTAATTTCCATATAAATAAATCCTTAAACCATTTTTAAAACATGGACATTAATGACAAAGATTTAGAATAATAAATCTTTAAAACATTTTAAAATGATATTTTAGTTAGAGTTCCTAACCAAAAGAGAGACACTTGATTAAAAATAATTGAGGTAATAAAAACTTTATAATATCATGAGAATAAATGTATTCATGATATACTATGTCAATGTACATTATATACACCATATAAAAGTGATTTGGTGTATAACAACAATGGAATCTCAATGGAATGTAAATTGAGATGAAATCTCTCAAAAAGGATGTATCCCTAGGTTAAAGATAAATAAACGACATAATTATTTGTTAAAAATATAAATACACTCAATATGATTGGATATTCAGTGTCAAAAAATCAATGGAAATTCACATATATTCTTGTAAAAACAACACCAATGAATTGGATGTCTAACTCAACAAATCGAGATTGAGTAAAAATTACTCTTATCAAGTTCATACCGATGACTTGAGAATTTATCAATGGAGTGATTATATGTATCAAAAGTATATCCATTGAATGGGTGTGGAAATTATTACATAATCAATTGAATATTGATTCCACACATAATCTTGGAGTAAAATAATCAATGAAGTATGTGTAAAGCTGAATGAGTGGAAATTGAAATTTCAAATTCCCTAATTGATTTGATAACTTAGGAAAAAAACACCCATGAAAGAAAGATCATACAATGATGATGTAAATATAAATGGATTAAATTATATTACCTAATGAGTGTAAACATGGGCAGTAAACACACCACATGCTATAAATAAGTGGTGAACAATTAAAATCTCACGGAATTAAAAATGAGATAAGAAACCCATTACTTTGTACTTTTTCCTTGGTCAAGGGTAGGTTATCATCCTGTATAATGGTGAAATATTTTTTATTGAATTATACAAGAATCATATACATTAATATGATATCATATATGATCTTTTAACATTTCTTTGTTAATAATATCTTAGTATTATCGTCATTTTGGGTGTTAACTTACTCATTTTCTTTAATATGTTTTGTTACATAAGTCATGTTTGTTATGGATAGGTTGTATATTATTCATATACAGAATGATATCATGTCTTTAAACTTTATTTTTCATCATAAAATGAGAATTAGACTTGTATGGATACAATGGAGAATGAATCTCATCGTGTTCGTGCAGACGGTAGTCCGTACGTACGCACGAGCGATAATATCATTCTTTTGATATTAAAATCATATATAATTGGATGGTATATCATATATACAGGATCATTTTCGTGTTATACTTATTAGATACATGAATTACAAATCATTATTATACCCATCCAAATAATAATGTATTGAATAACAATTCCACCACGACGTGGAGACGGTAGGTCGTACGTACGCACGTATGGTGACATGTCATTCAAAGTATGTATAGAATACTGAATATGGTTGTACCATATTTATAATAACAACACATTATATAAAATATACTTGAGTTATTATTTTATAATGGAAATAACAAAGAAAGACGAAGTTGAAGAAGAAAGGACCTTTAAAGAGGTTTTTCAAAACATTACCACTTCTTCGGGTTCTACCTTTTGATTTGATCAATAGGGCTCCTTAAGATGGCTTTCTATTCAAAATAAGTCATGTCGATTGAATTTCGAGAAGTTTGTAGAATAATTGGTCAAGGTTTGGCCGTGCCAAAATGTTTTGACGGTGTAAATTAGAGAGAAGGGGGAGTACCCTTTTATAAGAGGGGTGAGGGGCACCTTTTGGAAAAGCTAGAAATATTACTTTATAATAAATTCATATTCGGTTTTAATAGAAAAAAAGTGGATTATTTAGAGGTTAAGGTGGGTATGGGTCTAAATCATTTCAAACAATATATTTTATACATGCTTGGGTCACTATATTAACCTTATAATATATATTTAACTCTTAGTTAAATAGTTTGACATTTACCATGTCTCTTGATATTTTAATATTATATAGTTAATAAACATACTATATACCTCCATGCGACCCCCAAGTTGTCCATTAATGATACAACTATCATTTTATAAGTCCTTTGGCCAAATCTTAGATTTTTAGGAATCGAATATCAATTAATAATATAATATTTGTTTTAAAAACTCTTTTATGTCAATTTCGACACTATTGGGTATTGTGTTTTTGATAATTTCATAACAGCATTATTACTACGAAAAAAATATATATAACGAATCTTAATACGTCATAATATCCAATAAAAATATTTTAATTCTTAAAAAGTCTCAAATTACATTTATTTTGATATTTATAATATCAATTATTTTAATATTTCATTAATTAGATAATTACTGCATCACCATTGTGTCATAAATAAATTAAATTATATAATGTATAAAAATTATTAATAAAATACCATTATGTAAGAAATATTTTTATATTTCTAATGAATATTTATAATCGATTTTATCTTATGTATATCCCTATATTAAAAATGTTTTAGTTATTAAACATTGATTTTATCTCTTTTAACTCTTCTTTGAATTAAATAATAATAAATGTCGTAATGTAATCCAAGTGGACCAAAATGATAATATTTTACTCCTAAGGTTTTTTTGGGTCGATATGCAATTTTACAATAGAATTAGGACATGTGTTAGGGTAATATTAATATCATTTTCACCCTTAATTACCCTATTTACTTTTAATAGTGGTAAATAAAAGTAAAAAGTTACTATTCACCAAAAATTATTTTCATTTCATTGAACCACATTCTACTCCTTGATATTAACCATTTCTCTCAGATTTTCTAAATTCCACTCATAGAATTGGTAAAATTATGTTTTATGTGAATTTCCAAATTCTCTTATAAGGTGGGTAAAAGACGGTGAAAAGTTCAATAAATATTTTATATATCTAAAATTATTCTAAACTAACTCGAATGAATTAAATTGATCTTATATAGGTATTATGTATCTATTTTGACTTTAATTTAAATATAATAAATAATTATTTAAATAAAAATTCGGTTTTAAACTACAACTCATTGTTCTTTTCACTATTCATCAAAAATTGATTGTTTTCAGAAAAATACCAAAAATTCACCCTAAGATAATTTCGATATTCTGAATCCAAAAATTAAGATCATTTTGAAAGATAAAATTTATAATATTTCAAAAAGTGGGTATTACTATTCATGACGGCTAGTTTGATTGGTTATGGTGTGTGTTAGAACTCGATGTTGCATACAACACACGCAACTGTATTATTCATTGAGAAGCGTACCATGGAAGCTTGGGGTGTTACATTCTCCCCTTCTTCAAATAATTTCGTCCTCGAAATTTTTAAAATTGGGCTTGGGAATACAATGGAAAGTCCCACATCGGAAAAAGATTCCATAAAACTATCACCTTAAAAGAAATAAATAGGAGTACAAAGGTCACCCAAGATAACTCATACTAGGATTACATGTAGGAAAACATGGATATGGAAGATAAACTATGTGTCATGTTATAATGGAGAGGGATAGAAAACATGATCAGGATAATGTTAACAACAAGAAAGCCACAAACTTGTGATGGGACAAACAGTCATTAGTTTTCTAGTAGGAAAAGTATACAGACAACATTTTTTTAAGTTACATCACATAAAGATGAGGAATTCATTTACGAGAATTACTAAGAAAATAAAGAGATATACTTACTTTTTAATTATAGTTTAATTCTTTAATAAATTTCCACCACTAACTCATTTTTTTAAAAGATGAGTATTCAAGAAGACTTGGTCACACTGGAAGAGCTAGAATAAATTTTAATAGAATCACATGATCCACAAAGGATAAAATATATATTTACCTTGTCTTTAGAGATTAATCAAAACCAAAATGGTTAGTAAAATATCTGATGATCCCCAAAAAGGATATTCCTTTAGAGAAAGAAACACTAATCTTAATTTATAAAATTAAACCAACCATACCCCAAAGTTAAATAAATACCATCAAATAAACAATTGTCCTTAAAATCTTTCAATATAATCCAAACTATTATTAAAACCCAAAACATAGAAAAATTTTGTTATGTAGTCTTCCATGTAAAATTGTATATCCAAATGACATAAACTACTCTTAAAGTCTCACAATTAAAATAATTAACTTAATAACATATTCTATTTTATTAGTTAATCATTTCCATAAATAACCCAAATCACTATAAATCCACAATATAAACGGAGATAAAACTCCACCATTATGCCTCAAATAAAATCCCATAGTATTCAAGTTTCCTTGGGCATATAGTGTTCCCCACAAAGAGAACATCTTCCAAAATAACATTTATCACTTAATCACCCAATCATTTTCCAATACTAAGGGTATTCATTTGATAAGACATAAGAACCCAAATCAACTTATTATTGATAAATAAAATCATTTAACTAAAAATAATTAGTCACACTAACCATGGACTTCACATAGTCCAGCGGTAGGTGATAAATCCCAATCGCACTTTGGTTGTGGGTTCTATTCCCACAGCTTTGTCCAACGTGATGGGTCGTCACACGGTCTGCATGTTGTCCTTTTTCAAAAACCATATTTTATAAAATTACCAAAAGGAGATAAATTCCTCAAAATAACCATGACATAATTTTAACCATAAATGTTATCTCATACCTGGCATTTTCATCCCAAAATATAATAACATGAAATTTCCTCAAACCCAATGATCATATAAAACCAAATGGTTATTTATAACTATATCCACAAGGGAAAAGATAAGTCTTCCTCAAATATCATTCTCACATGGAAAACTGTGGTGTTAAAAATACAAGAGAAAATTATTCCAAAGTAATCCCATCAACAAGGAGCACTAATAAATTTAAACACTTCTCCAACCATTTATTTCCACATAGTTTCTTCTTTGACCAAGAAAGTATCCTATAGAATAGGGCATTCACTCGGGTAATGTCCATGTCCCCTACATTTACGGAAAATGATTATAAATGGATTTTTGGGACCATTTTTATTTTCTTCCATAGTACTCTTCATTTTTTCCACGGCAATTCTTCACTTTATGTCCTTCTTTCCCGCACATAATGCATTTATTTTTTCCTTTGAGACACTTTCTTGGGAGTCTCCTTCCACAATTCCTGTAAGATAGAAATTTAGGATTCTTTTCTCCATGGTCTCCACTGTTGGATCTCTTATCATTCATCACCATTCTCTTCTTTGTTAAGTCCGGGAGTTGGTTAATATATATGCTGTTGATCATATTTTTTGAAAACTGATTTGGCATGAACACAATATCTTTTATTCATATCATCATTCCATTTTGTTGCTCATTTCCACCATTATTCCCATATTTTACATCATTCTCAAAGTTTCTATGACTTCCTTGGACTCCAGCCGTTGACTAAAACCAGAAAGCATTGTGTGAGTAATAGTAGTCCTAAAATCATTTAGAGAATATCATGACACCAAATTCTCGATTTGAAACACCTTAGGATTAACCAAGGTCATTTTTTCTCATTTTATATTAAAATAATTTAAATTGGTTTGTAATAAAAATGTTAATTATCATAAGAATATCCCCCGGGAGTATCGTAACCAAGAGTGCAGCAAGGCCCGTTATCGTCTAAAAGTTCTCGTTCGAGTCTAGCTCAAAATGGTGTTTTCAGGTTTTACCCCTAGGTACATTTGTTCCAGAGCCACCTCTACCTGTTCGTATCCAGACAGGGATTTATTACTTAGGAAACTCACAAAAATCTGTACAATACCAATATTCTAGGAAGTTATTCTATACTAATCCTCAAAGTCTATCTTAGGGTTATGTGCTCTAATCAGAGTTTATCTAAATCTAGTTTCTATGTTTTGTACTAAACTTCCTCTGATACCAACTATAATGCTCTGACCCCAGTTACCCAGAGTCAGTGCATTCTTACATAACATTGGCATGATCATAACAGATCAAGTCTTGAAAGACTGATTAGATTAGTAGTCTTAGAAACAATAGATATATTCATAAGTCTTACATTACATCATAAAGTAAAAAAAACTATGACAACATCTTTTCTTTATATCCCCTCATACTATCCCTGCAGGTCATTAATAAATTACTTCTTCAAATCCTAGGAAAAATAAAACATTGAAAGGGGTGAGCTCAGATGCTCTGTAAGGATAACAATATAGCGGAAACTTTCATAAATAAGCATAAACAGTTAAGGTAATGTATAACTAAAACAATAGCCTTTTAAACTTGAACATCATCATAATATGGAAAAGATAAAATGAAATAATTCCATTTACTTATTCACTTGGATATTCTACTATTCGAATAACAACATGCAATATCAATAACCACTTTTATAATGATGGAATGCGTAATTCCAGACTATCATAACCACATAGTCAAGGCCTTGTGCCAAGACTACAAATAAGATTTTGTCAAGGCCTTGTGCCAAGACACTAGTTTGTCTCATGAGACCTACTGATGCATCGAGGAGCTATAGAGGGCTCCACCCATCACTTACTAAGTCCAATTCATACCACATATGAAAAGTTTGAAACATAACATAATCATTCGTATTAAAACTAGCATACGAAATTTCAATGATTTATCCTCAAACCATGAATGGTATAAAAATAGTACATCCACAGTCAAACATAACTCATTCAATATAATATAGAAGATTCTATTGTATCAGATTAACCTCAGTCGATAATAATTAAGGATATTGACATAAATTAAAATAATCATCAAACTATTGAGAGAAATATCCCCCTTTTTCTTGAAAACATTTAAAAGTCACACTATTGGTCAGGAAGCCATTTAAAATAGATTTTTGAATCAAAGTGTCTCGTACAACTTTGAAACTTTTAAAAGGATTTTTGATTTGAAAAATTTAATGTCCATATAAATAAATCATTAAAACCATTTTTAAAACTTGAGAAATATTGTGTAAGATTTAGAATAATAAATCTTTAAAACATTTTAAAATGATGTTTTAGTTAGAGTTCCTAACCAAAAGAGAGACACTTGAATGCAAATAATTGAGGTAATAAAAACATTTTAATATCATTAGAATAAATGGATTCATGATATACTATGTCAAAGTACATTATATACATCATATAAAAGTGATTTTGGTGTATAACAACAAAAGAGTCTCAATGGAATTTAATTTAGATGAAATATATCATAAAGGATGTATCCTTAGGTTAAGGACAAATCAATGACATAATTATGTGTGAAAAATATAAATACACTCAATATGATAGGATATTCAATGTAAAACAATCAAAGGATATTCACACATATTCTTGTAAGAACGACACCAATGAATTGGATGTTTAACTCAACAAATCGAGATTGAGTAAAAATTACTCTTATCAAGTTCATACTGATGACATGAGAATTTATCAATGAAGTGATTATGTGTATCAAAAGTATATCCACATAATTGGAGTGTAAATTATGACATAATCAAATGAATGGTGATTCCACACATAATCTAGGAGTAAAATAATAAATGAAGTTTGCGTAAAGCCGAATGAGTGGAAATTGAAATTTCAAATTCCCTTATTGATTTGGTAACATGCGAAACATAAACCCTTGAAAGAAGGATCATAAAATGATGATTTAAATATACATAAATTATAGTATATTACACAATTAATGAAAACATGGGAGGTACACACACCACATGCTATAAATAAGTGGTGAACAATGGAAATCTCATATAATTAAAAGTGAGATAAGAAACCCCTTACTTTATACTTTTCCTTGGTCAAGGGTAGGTTATCCTTTTGTATAATGGTGAAATAATTGTTATTGAATTATACAAGAATCATATATAATAATATGATATCATATATGATCTTTTAACATTGCTTTGTTAATAATAGCTTATTATTATCGTCGTTTCGGGTGTTAACTTACTCATTTTCTTTTATATGTTTTGTTACATAAGTCATGTTTCTTATGGATAGGTTGTATATTATTCATATAAAGAATGATATCAATTCCTTAAACATAATTTTTAATCATAAAATGAGAATTATACTTGTATGGATATGATGGGGAAGGAATCTCATCGCGTTCGTGGAGACGATAGTCCGTACGTACGCACGAGCAATAATATCATTATTTTGTTATTAAAATCATATATAATTGGATGTTATATCATATATATAGAATAATTACCATGTTATACTTATTATTTAAATGAATTACACATCATTATTATACCCATCCAAATAATAATGTATGGAATAACAATTACACCACGACGTGGAGACGGTAGGCCGTACATACGCACGTATAGTGACATGTCATTCAAAGGATGGATAGAACACTTAATATGGTTGTAAAATAATTATAATAACATCACAGTATATAATATATACTGGATTTATTGTTTTATAATGGAAATAACAAAGAAAGAAGAAGTTGAAGAATAAAGGAACTTGAAAGAAGGTTGTGAAAACATTACCTCTTCTTCAGGTTTTTCTTTTTTATTTGATCAAAAGGGCTCCTTAGGTTGGCTTTATGATCAAACTAAGTCCTCTAGGTTGTATTTAGGGAAGTTTATAGAATATTTGGGCAGGTTTTGTCCAATCCAAAAGGCTTTTAAGGTGTAAATTAGAGAGAAGGGTGGAGTACCTTTTTATAAGTGGGGTGAGGGGCACGTTTGGAAAAGCAAGAAATATTATTTTATAATAAATTTATACTCGGTTTTAAATGCCTCCAAAGTGTATTATTTAAAGTTTAAGGTGGTAATGGGTTTAAATCCTTTCCACAAATATATTTTATACAGGTTTGGGTCACTATATTAACCTTATCATTTATATTTAACTCTTAGTTAAATAGTTTGACATTTACCATGTCTCTTTGTATTTTTCTATTATATAGTTAATAAACTTACTATATACCTCTAAAAGACCCCCAAGTGGTCCATTAATGATACACCTATCATTATATAAGTCCTTTGACCAAACCTTATATTTATAAGAATAGAATATCAATTAATAATATAATATTTGTTTTAAAAACTCTTTTATGTCAATTTTGACACTATTGGGTATTTTGTTTTTGATAATTTCATAACAGCATTATTACTTTGAAAAAATATATATAACCAATTTTAATATTTCATATTAACCTATAAAATTAGTGGAATTCATAAAAAGTTTCAAATTACATTTATTTCGATGTTTATAATATAAATTATTTTACTATTTCATTAATCAGGTAATTACTACATCACCCTTTTTTAATAAATAAATTAAATTATTTAATGTCTAAAAATTATAAATAAAATACCATTATGTAGGAACTCTTTTTATATTTATAATGAATATTTATAATCCAATTTATCTTATGTATAACCCTATACTAAAAATGTTTTAGTTATTAAACTTTGATTTTATCTATTTTAAATCTTCTTTGAATTAAATAATAATAAATGTCCTAATCTAATCAAAGTGGACCTAGATGATAATTTTTTATTCCTATGGTTGTTTTTGGTCAAGATAAACTTGTCCAATAGAATTATGACATGTGTTAGGGTAATATTAATATCTTTTTTACCCTTAATTACCCTATTTACTTTTAAACGTGGTAAAAAAAGTAAAAAGTTGCTATTCACCAAAAATTATTTTCATTTCGTTGAACGAAATTTTACTCCTTGATATTAACTGTGTTTCTCGGATTTTTGAAATTCCACTCACAGAAGCGTTAAAATTATGTTTTATGTGAATTTCCAAATTCTCCTAGGAGTTGGGTAAAAGACGGTGAAAACTTCAATAAACTTTTTATATATCTAAAATTATTCTAAACTAAATCCAATGAATTACATTGAACTTATATAGGTATTATGTATCTATTTTACCTTAATTAAATTTAAATAAAATAAATAATTATTTAAATAAAAATTCTGTTTTAAACCATGACTCAGTGTTTTTTCACTATTCATCAAAAATTGAATGTTTTCAGAAAAATACCAAAAAATCACCCTAAGATAATTTAGATATTATGAATCCAAAAATGAATTCCATTTTGAAAGATAAAATTTAAAAAATTTAAAAAAGTGGGTATTACTATTCATAACGGCTAACTTGATTTGTTATGGTGTGTGTTAGAACTCGAAGATGCATATAACACATGCTATTGTATTATTCAAAGAGAAGCATACAATGGAAGCTTGGGGTGTTACAATCTCTCATCCATTAATGTTTCCAACTCTAATTCCTTAATTAATTCCATTTACATGTTGAATTAATTTGAAAATACATGGGGATGCTATATTATGGGAGAGATTTATTATTATTTTGGTTGGAAAATATTTTTGTGGTGAACTCTTGATAAATAAAAGATTAGGGTTCTCCATTCGACGAAGAACAGTCGAAGAATGACGATCATCTCCTTCAATCTTTGGCCAATCCAAAGGGTAAGGAGCCACTCGCAAGGAATGCCGATGACGCAACATCTTTGGCTCCTTCTTCCTTGACGTCAACGAGTTGAAGCCGCCTCCCTACGACTTCGTCTACAAAAGAACCTTATTTCGAGTTTGGGGTTTGTACAATTTGAAGTGAATATTTGGTACCTTGTTCTTCGTTGAGAATCATAGTTTGTCTTTGGCTTTACGATACGGCCTAACACGGAGGGCGCGGGCCGAACGAACACGGACCGATGACTCTCCGATGTTTCTTGTTTTGGTTCGCAATAAAGGCGTGTTGGAAGAGGCGGCAATGGGAGAAGGCGGAGGCTGCGCGCCAGCCGCATGCAGAAGAACCGCGGCCTGCAACCGCGGCCCGCTTTGGCGAGCGAACCGGACGGTTCGTCTGCTGTCCGGTTTAGAGGAGGTCGCGACGCCTCATGACGTCATGCGCGGAGGACAGCGGCCCGCCCAAGCGGGTCTCTCATGCAGGAGAAGCTGGCCGGCTTTAGTCGGCCGGGTAGGAGGGTGGCGTCACTCGATGCTGGCAGGTCGGGAATGCCCGCCCCCCTGAACAGCTCGGCTAGCTAGGCCGAACCTCAGCCAGCCGCGCTGTACCCCGCCCCGCCAGGCCGCGCGTTTCATCGGGCAGGTCCGAACCTCTGTCGAGTCAGAACCGCCAAAATCGGGTTGACCCAACCTGCCAGCCCACTAGGCTTGGATGACCAGGCCCATTTTCACTTAAATGTGAACAACTTCACGATCGTTCGTCCGATAGACGTTCCATCTACGGAAATGGGACCCTTACAATGAGGTGGTGTTTTTTCGTTACTCTATGTGAGTTATGGACAACTTTGGAAAATGGTCGGGTAGGGAATGAGCATATTTCTAACCAGGCCCCTGAAACAGAAAAGCCAATAACTCTTAGACCGAGCGTCCAATTGATGCACTGTCTATCCCATTGGGTTTCAATTGACAGGACGGAACATTGGGATACATCAAATCTGGAATTCATGATAGTTGATGTATTGATCCCTTTGCTAGAGGAGCGGACCCTCCTGGAATCGAGTGTGCTGTGTGCGGGAAACCTAGAGGTGGTTGTGACTGCAACGACAAAAGTACTAGAATCTTTCATAGGTTTGGAAGGTATGACAACTGTACTGGAATCCTCCATGGGTTCGGCAGTGAAGACAACTGTACTGGAATCCTCCATGAGTTCAACAGTGACGACGACTGTACTGGAATCCTATGTGGGTTCAGCAGTGACAGCAATTGTACTGGAATCCTCCGTGGGTTTGGCAGCGACGACAACTATACTATAATCCTCTATGGGTTTGACAGAGTAGCTGGTCTAGTATCCTACGTGGGTCTCACAGTGTATATGAATTGTTAATTACATCTGATCATCTCTATCTCTATTCAAAAGATGTACTTGTGCGAGCTTTCAATCATTATCATCAATGTGATTGACTTCTTTCCTGTGTGGACTGGGCCATGCTTGGGCTCGAGAGTTGGAGACGAACTGAGATTGATAACATTGGTATATGTATGGGCATATACCTATGTAAGGTTGATTGTTACTTTGTGATTGTATCTTTCCTTTGTGGTTATCCATCATGGATTTTAGGAGACCTTCGGGGGTCTCGGGGTCCCTACTGAGTATCGTATACTCACCCCTGAATGGGCTTTGCCCGCACTACATTGTGTTGGATGCAGACGATGGACAACACAGATCGAGTTGGGGACTGTTATGGCTGGACGATACCTCGAGGTGGATCTTTTGGAGAGAGGTACACAGAGTAGACGAACAGACCTGAGGTGATGTGGTGACCATCTATACCCACCCTTCAGGTGGGAATCCCAGAGGAAGACTCAGTAGTGGCTGTTTTACATTTCTGCAGTTGTACTAGCTTTTCATTTGTACTGTACTTATTTTTGGGCTTGTATTTCCGGCCCATTTCCCTTTCAGCACTAACTTTTTGAATATAGTATTTACTTTGGTCTTGCTTCAGTTGTGTACTATATTGTGTTTGTTTACTTCCATAAATACAAATGCCTTCCCAACATAGTGATTTACACCGTTGGTGCTAGTCGCGAGCCCCTGTCCTATGGAAGGTAGGCTTGGGGTAGTCACGGCACAGGCCCCGAGGACGGGTCGGGAAAAAATGGGTATTAGAGGAGTCAGTTCTACCCCAGAACATAGGACTCTGATCTATCTTACTATAAAGCTATAGTGTTAAGAGTATTGAGTGTGGTTTTTAGTCGAGGGAGTCCAGTGTTGGTGTGGCGGCCGATGGATCCATACTCTAAGACCCTGACCTCTAATTTCCAACTCAATGCACGAAAACACTGATTTCATGTGTGTTTCAAAAGTATTCTTTGTGATTACTTTGTGTCATCTCACCAGGTATACTATTTAACTGTGGCACACCCATTTCTTTTCAGGATGTCCCCACTAAGGCAGCCAGCTAGGGTTCTGAGTAACATATGAGATGGGAACCAACTGAGCGACGAGGCCTTGATGCAGGGCCACATCACAGCGGAGGCACCTGCGGTACCACTACCCACTAAGCCACTGATACCACCATCCCTAACAGCTGAGAGTGCATGTCGCCCGAGTGCATTGCACGAGTTTCAGGGAAAGAGGTCTCCCAGGTTCCACGTAGGGATGGACCCACAGGAAGCCAAGGATTGGCTGGATGCTGTCTTCAGAGTTTTTAGATTAGTAGGGACACCAACTGATCTTATGTTGATTCTTTTCGCGAGTCTCCTGTAGGCAGCAGCTGGTAGATGGTTGAGCTTGATTCTCCAGGTGCACGATGGGGAATCTTTACTGTAGGAGGACTTCAAGAGTTTCATCCGCATGGAGTTTTTTCGAGCCACCCAATGCGGGTGCGGATCCATGAGTTACTTCATCTGTTGTAGGAAATCATGACAGTAGCTTAGTAATTAGTGAAGTTTACTGACCTTTTATGTTACTCCACGGATATGGTACAAGACCGGTTCTCTAGGGCCTGGACCTTCGAGCAGGGACTGAGGCACGAGATCAGAGCTTTGACGATTCCCCTCAGCATCCCGACGTAGGAGGGGGTGCTGGAGTGCCCCTTCTAGTGGAGAGATTCCTCGCTCAGCAGTCTCTAGTAGCGAGACCCACCACAGGGTGACACGTAGCTGAGTCGTCTGTATCCGGAAGTAGAAAGATGTCATAGTGGTCCAAGCGGACCAGGCTATCATGTGTGAGACCTCATGATACTGGTTCGGTAGTGCAAGGCACACAGAACAGATCCAACTATATGAGGAGTAGGCAGTTCTATGCATGTGGCGGGCAGGGTCGCATGGCTCGAGACTGTCCGACCTACCCTGCTGACGATCAGCAGACAGTAGAGGGACCTCCTAGGCAGAGGAAGAGGTTCGACCGTGGTGGTCCATAGGGAGAAGGCGGACGAGGCAGAGGTGTTGGTCGAGCAGCGGGTGGTGTACGACGTTTTGATGCTCTACCACCGCCACCACTAGGAGGTCCACCCTGACCACAGGGAGCTGGCAGATAGAGGCGGGCTCTGCTCCAGGCAGTCGAGGCCTATAACCACGGCGCACCTGAGATGATTTGAGGTGCTATCTTTGTCTAATCCACCCTTACTATAATAATTATAGACACAAGTGCGAGTCACTCGTTTATTGTCGCTGCCCTTATTCAGAGCTCAGAGATTCTGATGGATCCGTTGGCTCGATCCTTACGGCTAGAGACATTTACGGGAGCAGACTCGACAATTAAACACTGGTGCCGGTAGTGTGAGATTACTCTAGGAGGAGAGAGCTTTAGCTGTGATATTCTTGTACCTGCTTCGAGGCCTTACGAAGTTATCTTGGGTATGGACTGGTTATCTATAGTCCATGCTCAGATCGATTGTATTAGGTTCAATTTGTGGTGTGTCCGCACAGATGGGAGCAGGTTCACCTTCACCGATGAGAAGGGATCCTTTGTAGTGCATGATGGACTTACGTAGAGGAGAGGGTAGTCGATCACACATCAGTTGGCTAGTCTCATCCTCAGAGTAGTTGACGTGAGGAGTCCGAGTTTTCCTGTTGTGGTAGATCAGTATGCGGACGTTTTTCCTGAAGATGTTTCAGTACTACCTCCTCACAGAGAGGTATACTTCTACATTGACTTGTACCCCTGCACAACACCAATATCTACTCTAGCATATCGGATGGCTCCTATTGAGCTTCATGAGCTGTGGGTACAGCTGGAGGACTTGCAGTGTAAGGGATTTATCCGACCCAGTGTTTCACCCTGGCCTTCTCCGATTTTGTTTTCCAAGAAGGTGGATGGGAGCTTGCGACTGTGTGTCGACTACCGTTGCCTGAATCAGGTGATTGTGAAGAACATGTAACAAATCCTGAGGATTGAAGACCCCTTGGATCAGATCAAGGGAGCATGATGGTTCTCGAAGATAGACCTCAGGTCAGGCTATCACCAGCTCATAGTTTGAGATGAGGATGTGCAGAAGATGGACTTTAGGTGTCGGTATGGCCACTAAAAGTTCTTGGTTATTCCCTTCGGCATAACCAATGCTCCAGTAGTTTTCATGAGTCTCATAAACAGGATCTTTCATCCTTACCACGATTGTTTTTTCATAGTCTTCATCGACGACATACTGATTTACTCGACTACTGAGGAGGAGCACGCCTACTACTTTCGGGTTGTACTAGATACACTCCAAGAGCACCAGCTTTATGGTAATCTCTCGAAGTGTCAGTTCTAGATTCGAGAGGTTCACTTCTTGGGAAACCTCATCTCGGAGGCTGGGGTAGCAGTGGATCTAGTGAAGATCGATGCGGTACTTGCTTTGGAGCCACCCAGGAGTGTGAAGGAGGTTCAGAGTCTCCTGGGCCTAACTGGATTCTATCAGAGATTTGTGCCAGACTTCTCCGGAGTTGTGTCACCACTTTCATCTTTGACAAAGAATGGGAAACCCTTCATGTGGTCAGATAGATTCCAGCAGATATTTCAAGAGCTGAGGGATAGGTTGACCAATGCGCCCATCTAGAGGATACCAGAGGAAGGCGTTGAGTACGTAGTTTACTACGATGCATCAGGGAATGGACTCGGGTGGGTCATGATGCAGGTGCGAGCAGTGATCGCCTATGGTTCATGGTAGTTGAGGCCACACAAGCAGAACTACGCTACCCTTGACCTGGAGTTAGTAGTAGTGGTCTTCTCCTTGAAGATGTGGTGGCACTATCTGATGTGCGAGCGCTTTACAATCTATTCTGATCACTAGCATCTCAGTTATATATTCTCACAGAAGGACCTAAACCTGAGACAGTGGTGATGGCTCGAGTTCCTCTAAGACTATGACTTCAAGATATTCTATAATCCTGGGAAGGGGAATGTTGTAGCAGATGCTCTTAGCAGAAGATCGGGCATTCAGCTGCTAGGAGAGGTGATAGAGCAGCTAAACACATTGCAGATATCCTTTGTGGATAGAGATGGAGCAACCTTTCATCAGTCTCCCATAGTCACTCCTCTACTTATTTAGTGATTTAGAGAGGCACAACATCAGGACGTTGACTGCGAGATGTGACGTGATCAGATATCCTCAGGGTAGGCACCTGATGGATTTTCTGAAGGAGGGTAGCACGTCATTCTTTTCAGGGGACATACCATGGTACCAGTTGCACTACAGGAGGAGGTGCTGAGTGAGTTTCGCACTTCCCCTCTAACGGTACATCCATAAGTGGCGAATATGTACTAGGACATCAGACGATAATATTGGTGGCCGGGTATTAAGAAGGTTGTAGTAGAGTTCGTTTCACGATGTCTCACTTGTCAGTAAGTGAAGTCAGAGCACTAGGTACCAGAAGCCTTGGTAAAGCCCTTAGAGGTCACAGAGTGAAAGTGGGATGGAATATCCATGGATTTAGTGATAGGGCTCCCACATACATATGAAGTACATGACTCTATCTGGGTAATCGTAGACCGAATCACCAAGTCGGCCCACTTCCTACCGATCAGAGAGAAGGGCTCATTAGAGAGCTTGGGATGCCTCTACATTCAAGAGATCATATGCCTTTATGGTGTGCCATCGACTATCATCTCCGAAAGAGATAATCCTTTCACTTCCCAGCTATGGAAGGGTTTATAGGAGGCTTTTGGCATGCAGCTTCACGTTAGCACCGCCTTCCATCCTCAGATGGACGGTCAGACTGAGAGGACCATTCAGACTCTCGAGGAAATGCTCCATGCATGTTTCCTCATCTTTGGTCATAGCTGGGAGGATCACTTACCCCTAATGGAGTTTGCGTATGACAAGAGTTACCACTCCCCTATCGGGATGGCACCTTACGAGGCATTACACGGCTGACCTTACAGTTCACCATTATGCTGGACTGACCCAGGGAAGTCATATCTTGTCAGACCAGAGATGGTTCAGGCTACGATAGAGAAGGTGCAGGTCATCCGGGAGAGGATGAAGACTGCACAGAGTAGACAGAAGTCCTATGCTGAAAAGAGATGAAGACCACTAGAGTTCAAGGATGGAGACCACGTCTTCTTACGGGTCTCACCTCGATGGGGTCTACATGGATTTGTCCGGGGCGGCAAGTTATCTCCACATTTCATCGGATCATTTTAGGTCCTCAATAGGGTAGTATAGGTGGCTTACCGCCTGCCTCTTCAACCTCAGTTGCACCGGGTGCATGACGTCTTCCACGTATCACGGCTGAGGAGATACGTGTACGACCCGACCCACATCATCGACCATGGGGAGCTGTACATCGATGATGGGGAGACATTCACGGAGTTTCCGGTGGAGATCAAGGATCGATAGGAGCGTGTTCTCTGTGGATGGTAGATTCCTCTAGTGTGCATTCTCTGGCAACACGGGAACCTCCAGGAGAGCACATGGTATCGGGAGGCTCAGATGCATGCTCAGTACCCCCATTTGTTCCCCTAGTGTGTATTATAGCTTTACAGGGACGTAAATCCCTGAGGTGGGAGTAATGTAAAGACTCATAAATTTCATGGAAAAAAACAATTTCTTTATTCTTTGTAATTATATGAGTCTATAGTTTCTGACGGTGCCTGATTCCGAGACCCGGTGTGCCCGGAATTAATTTCTGAAGTTTTGTGAAGGTGCGTTTAGTAAACTTACGTGTAGGTTTTTCTATCTTTTGAACCAGTGCTCAGAATTGAAATCTGAGGACACCGATGAACTCGCAGTGCCCGTAATCTCTTAAGGGGACCTTTACCACAATTTTGTTTTACGTGGGTTGAGATTTAATATTAGGGGATTTAGAATAAAATAAATAAAATTATAGCACACAATTTTATTTAAAGTTGTTTGTTAATTCCTACAATGGGGAGTTAGGAGTGGGGACCACACCCACATAACCTTCCATGAGAGTAATTAGTGTGGTGGGGCCCCCACGAGCCTTAATCCTTTCATCTTCCTTTATCTCCCCATTAACACTCCCCTTTATTTAATTTTTGAAACTCACTTTAAACCTTTGGACTTCCACTTAAATGTGGAGCCTCTCCATATCCCATCCATTAATGTTGCCAACTCTAATGCCTTAATTAATTAAATTTAAATTTTGAATTAATTTGAAAATACATGGCAATTTTATATTATGGGAGGGCATTATTATTATTTTGGTTGGAAAATATTTTTGAGGGAGAACTATTGAGAAATAAATCATTAGGGTTCTTCTTTCGACGAAGAACCACCGAGGAATGATGATCATCTCCTCAATCTTCGGCCAAGAAAAAGGGGAACGAGCCAGCCCCAAGGAATGCCGATGACACGCTATCCTCAGCTACTTATTCACTGACGTCAACGAGTTGACGCCTCCTCCCCACGACTCCATCTACAAACTCACCTTATTTTGAAGTAGGGTTTTGTACAATTTGAAGTGACTATTTTATTCCCCGTTCTTCGTTGAGAATCATATTTTGGATTTACGATACCGCCTAACACAGAGGGCGCGGGCTGAACAAACACAGCCTGACGACCCTCTGATGCATCTTGTTTTGGTTCGCAATAAAGGCGTGTTGGAAGGGGCGGTGATGGGAGAAGGCAGCGGCCACGTGTGAAAGAACCACGGCCCGCAACCGCGGGCCCCTTATGCAGGAGAACCGGTCGGCTCACTGGTTTTCTGGGTTAGAGGAGGCTTCGACACCGCCTTGCGCCGTGCGTGGAGGATAGAGGCCCGCCCAAGCAGGCCACTCGCGCTTAAGAAGCCAGTCGGCTTTGCCCGACCAGGTTGGAGGGCGGTGCCACCGGTTCGGCAATGCCCCCCCCCCTGGACCTCTCAGCTAGCCAGGCCGAGCCGCGGCCAGTAGGGTCGGGCCGCGCGATTCACCAAGTCGATCCGACCCTCTTCCGGGTCGGACCTACAAAAACCTGGTTGACCCGATCCGCCAGCCCACTAGACTTGACAGACAGGGCCCATTTTCAATTAAATATGAATAACTTCACGATCGTGCATCTGATCGACATGCCATCTATGGAACTGGGACCCTTAAGATGAATCGATCCTTTTTCATTACACTAAGTGAGTTATGGACATCAATGGAAAATGTTCGGGTATGGAATGAGTATATTTCTAACCCGGTCCCAGGAATGGAAAGCCAATAACTCTCAGACCGGGTGAATGATTGAAACACCATCTGTCATGTTGGGTTTCTTTTGACAAGATAGAACTTCGGGAGACATCAACTCTGGACATAATGATAGTTCATGTATCGACCCCTTTGCTCGAGGATTGGACCCTCCTGGAATCGAGCGTGTTGTATGTGCAAACCCAAGAGTTGGTTGCGACTGCAACGACAACTGTACGGGAATCCTCCATGGGTTCAGCAGCGAGGACAACTGTACTAGAATCCTCTGTGGGTTCGGCAACGACGAATAGTGTACTAGAATCCTTTGTGGGTTCGATAGCGACGACAACTATATTGGAATCCTCTATGGGTTCGGCAGTGATGAAAACTATACTAGAATACTCTATTGGTTCAGCAGAAATTACAACTGTACTAGACTCCTCATTGGTTTCGATAGAGTAGGAAGTCTAGTATCCTATGTGGGTGTGACAGCTTAGATGAATCAGTAATTACATATTATCATCTCTCTCTCTATACGAAATATGTACCTGTGTGAGCTGATTCTTGACATTCAATCATTATCATCAATGTAGATGACTTCTGTCCAGTGTGGACTGGGTTGTGCGTGGGCTCGAGAGTTGGAGATGAACTGAGATTGATAACTTAGGTATATGTATGGGAATATACCTAAGTAGGGTTGATTGTTACTTTGTGATTGTATCTTTCCTTTGTGGTTATCCTTTTGTGGATTCTATGAGACATTTGGGGGTCTCGGGGTCCCTACTGAGTATCGTATACTCACCCATACATGGGATTATCCCACACTACATTGTGTTTAATGTAGATGACAGACATCACTGATCGAGGTGGGGACTGGTAGAGCTGGATGACACCCGAAGGTGGATCTTTTGGCGAGACGTACACAGAGAAAACATATGGACCTGAGGTGTTGTGGTGACCATCTGTACCCACCCTTCTGGTGGGATTCCCGGAGGATGACTCTATAGTGGTTGTTTTACTTTTCTACAGTTGCACTAGATTTTCAGTTGTACTGTACTTACTGTTGGACATGTATTTCCGGCCCCTTTCCCTTTCAGCACTTAGTTTTTGTATACAATATTTACTTAGTTATTGCTTTAGTTGTATACTCTATTGTGTATGTTTACTTTCATAAAGGTAATTCCTTCCCAGCATAGGGATTTACACCATTGGTGCTAGTCACTAGCCCCTGGCCTATGGAAGGTGGGCTTGGGGTAGTCACAACATGGGCCCCAAGGACGGGTCATGAAATTATAGAAATGTAATTATCACACCATAGTGTACAAATACCCGCATCCTACGAACTCATCGTTGTGAAATACTTATATCCATGTCATGATTCTTCCCTTATAAATAATATCATAGCTTTAGGAAGACCTCCAAACCTTTAACATTTAACTAAACCCATTAATACTAAAAAAAGTAAAAATCTATAATGGTCTGCAATGTTACAATCCATGACATTTTTCATCAAATCTAATATATCTTGAAAAATTTTCACCACCTTCATCATACTTTGTAGAATTCGTTAGTTTTCAATTTAATTATCAAACTCATTTTTTAAAACTATAAAAACACAAAAGGATTGATAATTATCATTAATTTATTATAAGTAGTCATTTATTGAATATCATTAAATTTAATAAAATATTATTTATCAAGAACCCATTGGTAATATACGATAAATATAAGTATTTTTTAGTTATAGGATGTTAAAGTATCCATAGGTAGATAATTTCATTATTTGTGTAATTTTTCTATAGTACACACATTATAAACTTCTATGTTTTGAAAATTTATTATATAAAGTATCTAATCACACAGATGTGTTTCAATTATCTTTTTAGAGATATTTACCAAACACTTATGCTATAATATAAATGCATCATAATTTTTAATTGCGTTTTCCACCACATCAACTAGTATGAAAGGTTTTATAAAATGAAACATGGGTATATATATAATATAGACTATCATTTAGAGATAAATATCTTCCACCAATAATATAATAATTTTAAAAAAATAACTTGATTTTAAATTTCTAAATGAACTAGTAAATATACAGTTATATAAAAAAGAAATAAATATCAAATTCCATATATATTTCAGTACTATAAATGTCCCATTTAGAATAAAATAAATAACATTATTTAAATAAAATTTGAAATTTACTATAACTATAATTGGGAACAAATTTTGAATTCAATAAAATTCAAATATTCCAAAATATCGTGAAATTTTACTCATTATATAAAAAATATTGATATAGTTTTCTGATTATTAACTTTAGAATCCACAAGCTAGGTGAATATAGGTACAAAATTAAAATTAATATCAAAAAATTCACAATAAATAAGTGTATAATTCTTTAAAATTCCATATGCAGTACATAGGACACCACTCCATTATTATCCAAGAATTCTAGAAAAAATAATTGGTAATTTCTAAATCCCATTTATTTTTTCCCTTTTCAGATAACATGTACTCAAAAAATTCTATTTTTTTGTTTATAAAATATTTATATATGAATTTAATTTTATATTTTCCAAAATTATATTTTATTCATACACTCAATGTGAAATATAATCATTAATTTTACACTTCTCCTTCTAGGTTTTTATCGTCACCTAAAATTGATTTTATTTTACATTAACAAAAATATAACCAAATACAAAAATTAATTCCTTAGACAGCCATGACGATTGTCAATTATATTTGGAAGAAAAATTAAATATATCCATGATATACTATTATATGATTCAATAACCTTTCTAATTCATCAAAAATATGTTTTCCAAAAATAAATATAATTTTAGCCATTTCATTTTTTTTACAATTTATTTTAATTTTTATTTAGAAACTTCATTTCTTCATTGATATCAACGATATCCCCCAATAAATTTTTTGAAATTTTATTCTTTAATATCATGGAACATATATAGTTAGAATGTTACAACTTCCATAAATACCATTTTCCTTGTTGAAATAACCATACGTTGCCGAAAGTGGAAATTATATCCCTAGTGAGAGGTTGATATCCATTCAACCATTAACTATCAGTATATTCTTCTTCTAGATCATGAAATTTATACCATTAATCACTGTGGAAGAATTAATGTTTACAAAAATTATGGACAAATTAAATGATCATAGATTAATAAAACTATAATAAATGATCAAAATCAATAAGTTTTATAATTTACATATAATGATTCAATGTAATGTATATACCAAAAACATGATATCTAATAAAACAATAATATTTCAATACTATATAAAATGTTTTTTTATGTTTTACTCATGATAAAAAAAATAAAATATTTATGATTAAGCCTATTAAATTAAAAATATTATTTTTTCCATTTTACTATTTAAAAATAAAATGAAAATCATCATATATTTAACACCAAATGTGAATTTTTATTTACCTTAATTTTATCCTTCATTGGTTTAATTACTATTAATTTAAATAAATATTCACACATCAAATATTTAAAATAAATTAATTTATGTTGGAGTGGTGACATTTATGATGTTTTCTTTAATTAATTAAATTTGAAAATATTTGGAATCACTTTATAAATTGATAATTATTTAAATTTTAACAAAAAACATGAATGTATACTTCCATTAAAAAATAAAAATATATATTATTTATTTCAATATATACTAATGTACCATTAATGTATACATATTTTGTATCATCTTGTCCGAAAATAAAACTAATTTGTTTTTAAATTTATTTCTTATATAATAGAAAAATTGAAAAAAGCATATTTCTATCCATATACAACAATTTATTTCTTATTGGAATCATTTTTAGACTAATAGAAATGGAACCACTCATAAAACAATTTATTGAAATTTGAAAATGAAATATAAATCAAATGATTTCATAAATATAAATAAAAAAGATTTGTAAATTTAAAAATAATTAATTAAAGTTTAAATAATTACGATTTAATATTATTTATATTAAATTTAATGAATGATACATGATTATCTCTGATATCTGTTGTTGGTAATTTTTCATATTGTAAATAAATTATGAATTCCGGAATTCTTAAGAAAATCATTGAGTAGATTCTAATGGATTAAACAAAATTTAATTTAATTGTATCTGAATCCATAAAGGGGTGATGTTTTCAATTGTAATAGATTCCATTACTACAACCATCATCCATCTTGAATTTTCTTTCATGATGGGCCATAAAAATTGACGAAAAATATCTAACTCAAGGCCAAAACTATTTTATTTTGTTTTATATAGTAGGTTAAATTAGACCCTAATAAACCCTATTTAATACAATATTTGTATTAAATTGAGTAGTTCCTAGTAGTTTATATGGATGATATTCTCGGGGGGTTTAATATTACAACACAAATTTAATATTAAATAGTATAATAATGTTAATTAATCAATGTTAAATATGAAATTGTATAATAGGAGGCTGAATAAATAAATCATAAATCCTTGAAAAATAATATTTTATTTTTGATAAAAAATAATCCTACATATACTCTTTAAACCTATATAATCCCAAAGATATATGGTATTCACTAAGAAATGTCAATTGGAGAATATTGAGTACCCAATTTCAGGATATCTTTTCTAGTGGATGAACAACAACACAAACAATCAGGACATTGAAGAAACTATCACAACCCAACATTAATTTTATAGGTGATTCATAACACGATTAAAAATCATATATTATTTGAATATATAACCAAACAAGTTAAGAAGTATTGTTGTTGAAAAGGAAACACAAAAACAATTTATATACCGGTGAAGATAGTAGCATGAATTAATTATAGAATCAATGAAAAAGTTGATATAGTAAATTTAGAGTTATTAAATCACAAAAACTAGTCCTTAAGTAATGAAATAGTTTTTATCTCAAAAATATTGTGGACCATAATGTTTAGCTGAGATTTTTCCAATACTTTTCAAAAAAATTTCACATAAAATTACTTCACATTGTTATAGTACACACTAATGGACACCACACACAATTTTTATATCTATATTTTCACACATTTAAATATTTATAGATTTTGGTCATTTAAATAAATTTAAATTTTTTCCATAATTATATTTTTTTCATCTACAACATTAAAAGAATGAATTAAAATAATTAAATTTATAGTTTTTCTCTGACATTTATGATTATTGAATAGTTTCAATATACTTTAAATAATAATTGATTATAATTTCCCATTAATATCATAATTATGAATCCTTATCAAATATTTTATATTTTAATGTATTCCCAAAACTTGTCAGACCAATAGGTAAACATATTCTTGTTTTTATAACATAAAACATTTTCTAAATGATAAGATTAAATTAATAAACATTCATGTATAATCCAATAAAATCAAATTTAAATAATGATTTTTAAAAAATAAAAAAGAAATTATAAATAAGTTTCTAAGAATTATTATCAAATAGAGAAAAATAATCAAAATGGAAACAATAATATTAATTTAATTTTCATCGTATGTGTCATGTGAAACATAGAAAAATGTGGGGGGGAGAGGGTATAAGGATTTTAAAATGATTTCATCAAATTTTAGTTTCTCATAACACTTCTCACACAAAGACTTTTGCATTTCATAGGACATTGAAAAAATAATAACACTATTATTCTTTCATAATACATCTAACTCAGTAAAATTTCCAGTTTATATGACTTTATAAATACTATAAGTTTTTTTCAAAACAAAAATAGGCTTTTAGAATACTATAAGGATTTTAAATTAGGTATATTTATAAATCTGTATATCATAAAAAATATTATTATTTTTCCTTTTGATAAATTGTTTTAAATATTAAGAATAATAATTAAAAATGTCTAATAATTGTATGAAAAAATAAATTATAAAAAATTTAATAACATTTAAATAATAAATACAAAATGAATAATAAGCAAGCTAAACATTGTTATTTATTTCTATATGTAGTTTAAACCACATTCGTGAAGTTTTTTTTATTGAAAATAATTTTAAAGGGAAGTAATATTATTATAATAATTTTTTAATTATTAAAAAATAAAATAAATTGAAAATAATCCATTACAAAATATACCCATTTTTTATATGTACAAAAAAGATATTGATCAATGAAGTGGTTTCCCCATTTTGGAATAATAAAAAAAGGTGGATATAAAAAATATATAAGATAGACATAAAAAAATTATATTTTAATTTAAATTTGAAAAAAATATTGAGAATATTTCAAATAAAAGATTTGAAATTTTAGTATTCTATTAATATCGTATCTCCACTTAATGTATTTTTTATAAATAATGATAAAAATTTTAATAACTTAATTGAAGATGAAGATACCTTCTAAAATAAATAAAAAATGTGAGATTAAAATATTTTTAACAATTATAGAATAAAAACATATTATACAATAGGGGTTTGAAAACATTGAGGTATACGAAAAAATAGTAGTAACTATATTCTTCAAGATTTAAATAATACTTCCATCAAACCAATTTCATACTTATTCTTATAATACCTTACTGAATATAAGGGTTTAGTTAAAATATAAACAATCTAATTATCAATTAATGTAAATTTGAAACTAAGAATACCATTTTGAACATGATACACAACTAGAAAATGGGGATATTACCTCATACCTATAGGCATACTTTGAAAATCATAGCTATATGAAGATTATATCGATGATTTTACTAAAACTATGACCATAGGTGTGGTCTATAGCCATGGTTTTCAAAACCTTGGATATAGAAAATGTTTTCAAAGCCTATAGCCAATTCTCTATAGAACTTTGGCAATATGTCTCTCGCATTTGCGCGATAGAAAACGTTTCCACTAAATAAAGAGTGAGAGGCTATATTTCCATTGATTTCATGATATGGCCACATTTTTTATTAATATATATAACATAATACATATATATATACCCAAAGTTCTATGTGGTGTTTTGGATAAGAATATTAATCCAAATGGTGAGGAGCAAAAATCAAATTTGGATGGACAGATATTATATTTTGGCTGTAGCCAAGGTTTACTGGGTCTATAGCCACATTTTTCCACTATAGAAACAACACCTATGCCCATTTTTTAACCATTTCTATAGCTCAACTACCATGGTGGATAAATAAGATACATATTGCAATGGCCATCGAATCCACAATTTAAAAAAAATATGGTTGTAGGCTACGGAAATGGTTTTGTTCCCTATTTCCATGTTTTTTAACTATAACAATTGGTTTATTTTTTAGTTGTGATATCTAATAAAATAAATTCTATCATATATATGATTCGTTCAAGAATTTTTTAAATGATTTTATATTTTTTAAATATAAAAAGTATTATAAAAATAAGGTGGAATAATTTAAAAATTAAAACCAACATTGCATAACATCGCTTTAATAAATAAATACGGTGAAAAACATGTAGTGGTAATATATTCATATTTGGAAGTAGTTAAAGAAATAGAATTTTATATAGAGTTCCAAGATATTAAAATATTACAAATAAAATTCCATATTCCTAAGGTACTCTTTATATCAATTTTAGATCCTTTTAAATTTGGATAAAAAAATATAAATGAAAAAATGATCTCTCTAGGTAAAATAAACCCAAATATTAATTTTACTTAAGAAATTTAATAATTTTCATGACATCCATTAAATAAATTTGTTTAATATTGGATTTATATATATAACACAAACAACAATTCAATATTAAATAAGGTCTTGGAGATATTAAATATAAAAAACTAACAATCATTTCTCTAAAAGAATTAATATCTACAGATTTACCATCTGAATACTCCCCAAATTTACTATCAGTACTCATGAGTGCGTTACTGGTTTTACTACTGGAATGACCATTTATATTTACTAATTCCTTAACATAATAACATTGATGAAGAAAAAAATCATTATTTATTGGAATAATTTAAATCCCTAATAACCGCTTAAATTATCCCATGATACTCATATATGAATCAAAAATAAATATATTATTAAATAAATTAAAAACGATTTTCACATGATGATCGAAATAAAATATTATATACATAAATTGAAAAAATTTAAATATCATTAAAATATTTTTTAATAAGAAATGCAACATCTACATTAACTTTTAAAAAAAATTATTTCATAATAAATTAAAATGACATTTCCTACCAAGAATGGGGATCTTGTATTCATCCCAAAATATACATATATTGTTTTTAGACAAGATCTATATATTTTACATGTTCAATACAAGGTGGTGGTTTAATATAAATATCCTCTAAAATAAAACCATTCGTAAAATAATTTTTCACTTTTATTTCATAATTTTTAAAACCATAATAAGTAGCATAAGACAATAAAATTGTAACATATTCTCATCTAGAAATATAAGAAAAAAATTAATCATAATCTATTCTCTCTTTATCAAAATATACTGGTTAATAAATCATTACTTATTTTTAATAATATATTTTTATTTAAAATGTTTATTTCTAAAAAACACTTTGTGGTTACAATTTTAGAATCATTAAGTGGAAACACCTAATTTACAAAAATCATTTCTATAAAACTAATAATGATAATATATATTATCCAAAATATAATTAGGATCATTGAATTATTTAGAGATAAAATTCTAACCAATTTCATTAATAAATGTATAGTGTTAATAAAAATTCAAAACACACCTTGTAGTTTCACCACCTAAATAAACATTTTCTATAATATTTTCAAGAGGGTGGTCTTTCTGCTATTTATAAATTTTTTGGTCATGTTAAAAATAAGGTATCTCCCCCTCAACATGTTCATTTAATTTAATAAATTCAACTATAAAAAAATTAATTTTCATAGAATTTTCTTCAATAAGATTATCTACTAAATTCTATTATTTTAAGATTTTCTCATGAAGAATAACATGAATTGTTTCATTAATAACCATATAAATTTTATTAAAAACACTATAATATTTACTAGTAGAATAATATCACAAATATATTCCTTCATCATATTTAGCATAAAAAAATTAAATTATCTTTAGTGTTTAATATTAAAATTGTACAACCAAATAATCAAAATTATCAAAAAATGGTCTATTAATTTTCCATAATTCATTAGGTTCTTTTTAAAAATAGTTACAAAAATAATTTGGAAGGAATCTAATAAGTTGTAAAAATTTATTAAAACAAAACATCTTCATATAATTTATAATAAATTAACATGATTCTAGGTATTCTAATAAAATATTTATTATTTCAACTACTCTAATAATCTAAGGAGATCTAGGTTCTAAAAATTATAAAAATAACCATTTCTTCGGAAACAAAATTGAATTCTTAATATCCAAATTTACCTTATATACCACTTAAAATTTTAATAAACATAAGAACTCTTTATTTTTGAACTAAATTACAAAAATTAATATCCTTGGATATATTTTTATTTTTATGAAAAAAATGTAATCACAAATAAATGTGATAAAATAATTTAAGATAACTAAATTTTTTTATTTCCTCCATGACTAGAAGATTGAGTAGGAAGAAAAAAATCAATATGTGATAACTATAATCGTTAATTAGAACTTATCTAATGAACTGGTACTAAATAATACTTATGTTGTTTCCTCTTCACGAAGGAGTGAAAAACATGTAACATTTCATTCATAAAATTTGTTTATTTTTGATATGTTTCTTGATGAAAATGTTTATATGAAAATATAAAATTGACATCACAATGATTTATATTCTAATGTAAAATAATATTTTTTATAGCTTTTAAATACTTCACATGTATAATTTTTCATTTCAAAAATATTAATAGTATAAATATTTTCTTTGTTTTTATCTCAAAATAATAAACAATCATTCATAGAAACTAAAAATTTATATGTTTTAAATTCAACTATCATACCATTATTATGTAATTGAGAAATTATAATAATGTTATCTTATAATCCATAAAGACAAAAAAACATTATAAATAAAAGCTAAGTAAAGAATACCAACTTCACCAAAACCATTACATTTTCCATTGGAAGTATCGATTAATTTAATAGTGGCCACATCATGTTTTTTATAAGATATAAATTTTTATTGATCTCTACTTTTTTTAGAAATACATTATTCATTTACCATATATTTAATTTGAGGCAACAAATGAATGCTTCAAGAAATTTTATTTACTAGAAAATTTTGATGCTCATGCTACATTGGCTTCAATGGGATTATTAAAAAATTTCTTAGGCACTAAAAAAATGATTTTAAATTATTATTATATAGTAATATTGTATATAAATATTTTTAAATATTACTCTTATTAAATCATATGGATTAGAGAAATCAAGGATAAAATTAAAGCATATAATACCCATTTATCATTAATTTCAAACAAATAACTATAAAACCACTTTATTTTGAACATTTCACTAAATAGATTGGATACAATAATAGAAAATTAATACAATATCCAAAAAAAATATTTATATATATATTCATT
This sequence comes from Viscum album, assembly GCA_963277665.1. Classification (NCBI taxonomy): domain Eukaryota; kingdom Viridiplantae; phylum Streptophyta; class Magnoliopsida; order Santalales; family Viscaceae; genus Viscum; species Viscum album. The sequence goes on along the minus strand of OY728163.1, from coordinate 778,536,726 downwards.
TTATTCAAATATGCCATTTTATAAAAACATTTTTGTCCTTTAGAATAAGTAGAAATGTTTGTATTCAATCATTAAATTTATTCATGTTGGTAATCATTCAAAATATCAGAATATTTCAATTATTAATAAAAAATTTCATATTTGGTGTAACCACTATTTCTTAAGTATCACGTTATTTTTTGATTGAATTTTTTTCATCACTGATTTTTCTATCATGTTTAGAACCCCCTCCCCCACCCCGATGTACCCCTCCAGGACTAGAAATTAGTAAGGGAGGTAATTTTTCCAAAATCCAACATACAATAGTCCATGAGTTATTGAAACTATGTTACTGTATATCACACACATGTATGGGAGGCATTACACTACAATAAAAATCTAAAGAATGAGAGATGAGATAACACCAATATAAAAGACATTCTTGTAAAAAAATATCATTATTAAATGATTTTAATATCCTATATCTTGAAAAACTATAAAAATGGAACTAAATGAATCCCAAGATGATCATTCAGAGTGACCAAATAAGACCAAATAACTCTAGAAACACCCATAATTTTTAATGCACAGACTAGTCACTATCCATATCCTACTAACTAGAAAAATAGTTTATATATATGTCTTTTGATCATAACATATCTACTAATTTTGATCCTCCCCATATCCCGTCGTGAAAATGAACAAAGGATAATAAGGCAAAGTAAACAAAAAATGAAGTTGACTCATCACCTACATAGGTATGCTAAGTTCCCAACCTCACAACATCTCTCTCTCACCAAGTATCATATATAACTGATCATATATTATCATATCCAAATAAGATACACTAATACCACTTCCGTAATTGTTTTCCACTTCTCCCAAATATCAAATATTCCATGCCAACTCTCTCCAAAATTAACATATCCTAACTAAACCGAGGATAATGTATCTTAACACACATCAGGTGCATGACATCATATCATTATTACAACTGATGCATCTCATACATCACAACATCTGATCATACCATAGAACATCTCCATATAGAAACTAATTTATTTACAAGAGCTACTGCATCCCATATATCATGCATTATAACTCAATACATCATATACCATAAACTTTATATATATAATATTCCATACGATAATATATCTGAAGATGCATATGTTTGAAATATTAAATCCTATTATAACCCACTGAAATCATTTATAGGAAAGTAGACAACTATATATACCATCAAATAATACTACTAAGAGAAGACAGCAGGGTCATAGGGGGTAGTCATCCATCTGTTCCTCACCAACCTGCATTTTGGTGAATCTACCACCCATCCCCCCAAAGTCTACATCTATCTATTTTTTTACCTACATGGGTGATGTAGTATATGAAATCACACAACATGTAGGATATATATATCGCACAACAACACTATATGAATTACCCTAGTATTAGATCAACTATATTTATCATCTCCTGAACACGCATTTTCCACCACTATGATGTATATATCCTATAAGAACACAATCAATCAATGATATATATTTAATTAATTCATTACTCTTAACATTTAATGTAACATTGATTAATTCATTACCCATTAATTAACATTTTTCTATTCACATTTCATTCAATTCCATGTGAGGTCTATGACCTCTAGCCATAATCCAACTATTGTAGGGTTCCTTTTAGTTATAAATATTGACATTAAAATCATGTACCATACACAAGGGTTAAAAAATTATTAAGCATTATTATTATGTAATTCTATGTAATCTAGGAAATATCCTAACCTATTATAAATGATATACATAAACCATGCTTAACCATGTTCCTCTAGCGGTGGGGAATGGATCAAAGGTAAACAACCTACCCAATTATCTGACCTTTAAAGAGGAAAACTATCATTAAGTAATATATTATCCAACATAGCAATAGGAAATCACAACTTCAACCCATTCCATCAAACCCAGTTCCATCCTCAACATCACCATTTATATCACTATGCATCAGTCCCACCATAACTGGCATCAACTACTGACAAAAACTCAAGCCTCCCTACCCATATCTCGCCAATTCATCAACTATCTAATTCACACATCGTGTTACATATCAAGTATCTCCTAAAAATAAACAAAAAAGTTAGAATGGATTCAAAAAATATGTTCAACAGGGCATCTAGGCTCTAAACACCAAGGCATCCAACCATTATAAGAAAATGGGATTGGTCATCCCCAAACAGTTATCTTTATTAAAGAACTGGATCATTTCCATATTGAATTATATCATTAATTTATCACATATTTCCAATATATTTAACCAAATAAATCATATATTAATGGCTATAAATTATATAAACATTCTCTCAAGAATAACTTTTAGTTTCAAAAAATATTATATAATAACAATTCCATTAACATGCCTCTTTATTATTAAAAACAAAAAACATTCCTAGAATCATGTTATTTTTTCAATTCTATTATCATATAGAATTATAATTTAAATTAAACATCCAATAAGTATCATTTCATTTCCATCAAATTATAATAATTAATTAATTTTATAAAAATTAATCTTTATTTATTTATCCAACAATAATACTATCATTACTTATTAACCACTTCCACTAAATTAACAAGATAAAACCTAGCATAACAACCATGATAATAAAATCTAAAAATATATATCACAATGTATAGTAAAAATATTTAAAATTCATTATAATGGTGGAAAAATATGAAATTTCTACAACTATAAAACATTTGTTTTTCATTAGACTGATTTATTCATCATTAAGGTTAATTTAACCATCACCCAAAGAGATGGTGAATTATTACTTTATGATAACAACTAAAATATTTTTACAAGAAATTAATCCTATAACTCAAGTATTATAATTGTATTTTATTGATAATGGAAAACCAATGGATAACTTTTATCATATATTATATGAGGAAATTTTATACCTCCACGAATGCCAATACACAACCATGATACTAACATTAAAAAGAAATCCATAAGAACAAGGGATATGAACCCCTATATCATGGAACAAAATAACTATATGAAAAAATAATTATCATTGAAGAAACTTCAATAAATAGAGGTAAAACTCACCATTGATCACCACATATAGACCACATGAAGTCAAGTATTGATCCAATTTAAAAGGGAATCTAGAAATCTTGAAGGCCCACCTCTGGCCTCCTTGGGTTGGGAGGAAATTAGAAGTTTTTGGAAAATTTGAGGGTGAAAGAGGCTTTATCTGCATCATTAGTGATTGATTTTCATGGTGTTAATGGACTATTTTTGTCATGAATGTCTCGATTTTATGTCCCACCATAAAATAGTTATGGTGGATCTATCAATCCTAGGATCAATTCCTTTCATGAAAAAATTGTTTACATCCTATGTGTTCATAAACACATTCAATAAATATAACCCCTTATAACTTCTCATCATTAACTCATTATAGATGTTATGAATCACATACAGTGAACTAATCTTCTTAGGATGAAAATTCTAATTCAATTCTTAAACCAAACTCTGACATCATCAACCACATTTCATGTCCGGCTTTTATATTGCTTTGAGATTCAATGTCCAAGACTACAAAAATCCTACACTAGGATGTCTAATAGAACTATAGGTTTCAAAAAATTAAATGTAATTCATGATAAGGATGTGTATTTTTCTTGGAAATACATCTCAAATAATTAATTCCCTCATGAATTTAAAACCATGTCCGAAGAGATAAAAAATAAAATGGGTTTCCAATAATACACCCCATGAGATACCTCTCATGAATCGAGACATCACATGATCATTACCACCACACTTGGGGGAACAAGGAAAATACTATGCAACACCAATAACTAAGTCCCAAACACTCTCCTATAGAATATACATATTAAGAACGTGAATGACCACAAAAAATCAAAAAATAGAAAACTATCTAATAAATATAGAAATGGTTAACAACAAGAAAATCAGAATCATTATAATTGAAGAGTTGAACATAAAACAACTTGGGATACTAAACATTAATTTAAGACTCAAAATCCTAGGATTACTTCTCAATACCAATGTGTAACCATAATGCATTATCCAAGGTAATAGTATTCCCATAAAACACATTCTCCTAGCCTTCTTAGATCTCCACATGCCACCCTTTAAAGGTAAAATCATCATTACTATCAATATCACCCAAATTAATGATCATAAATTCATCATGAAGATAATTTCCAAGCTATAACACTTGAAATTAATAATGTATATAGATTATCTATGGGGGAAGTTCTATTTGATACAAAATGGATCCTAAACAAGATAACAGCTCAAAAGACCCAATAAACAAGGGATAAAGCGTACTCTCACATCAAAAATATTACTATCTATGATGAGGAGTTAGATTCAGGAACAGATGATCATCAACATGAAACTAAATAAGTCTCATCCTTTGATCAATATAGGATATCTGATGAATTTTCATTGTCTTCATAATCTCATGAATCAGATGAATAATTTTTTTCATTCTCTCAGCTAGTTCTAGATTAAAAATATTTACTCTCTAGTATCATTCTAGTATTGTGGATAACATAATGGTTGGATTTGTACAGATCTAAGAGGTGAAATTATAATAGATTATGGAAAAATATTTTTGCAAGGAAACTCCACCATATGAAGGTACCTCATCCAGAAAACTCAAAAATTGAGGAAAGAATTTCACAACATGTTCTCAAGAGTTTGAATGGTCCATATTCTCTGGCCATCCCTCTGTAGATTGAATGAATTGATAAGAAATAAATGAGATCCAAAGACTTGATGGATGACTTAGGTCATGATAGATGTAAATAAGGGATCACAATTCATATTGATTATCCTCAGGACTCTGGGGAGTCTAACCACCTCTTCTAAGTACTATCTGAACAAACCCTCCATTGAGTTCAACTCCACGATCACTATAATGTGTAATGGTATTTTTAAATGGTTCATTACCACTCATATAGAAGTTCATTACCACTCATATATTATCAAACCCTCTATGATCCCGAGGTAAACTAGTGATGATGTCCCTTGAGAGGTCATCCCATTTCTACAGAGGAAGAACCAGAGGTTAGAGAAAACTATTGGGGATATGGTGATTGGATGTCTTCTTATGTAAGACCAAACATCTCGGCACAAACTCTTCAATTAAACACTTTAACCAAGTACTCCAAAACTGTCCTATTAGAAATCAGTACATATTTATCATTCTAGAAAGTGATAATATGTGTTATATATGGAAATAATGTAGAAAAACCTCACATATATCACATAGATATTTTAGGGAAAAAATTCAAATAAATTTTAATTTATTGATATATTTATTTACATGCAACGCCGTGACATAATGAAATATGAAGCACTAACAAAATATAATTACATAATATGATAGTTATCACCTGGATATTATAAAGGTGTTTATTAATTGAGTTAAATATTTAAAGAAAAAATATGGATTATAATTTTATATAAAATTAATTCATTGTTGGACAATTATATATAAATTAAAATTAAAAACCAATTGAAATAAAGGAAATAATTTTCTGAAAAAATATACGCACACGAACACTTTTCATCTTAATGAATTAAAAAATGATTATTGATTAACGATACTAATAATATATATATAGATAATTCAATAATAATTGTAACATAAATATTATTTGTTTTATTGGAATGGGATAATATTATATCTCATTTTACCCTTAAAATTGTATTTTTTTTTAAAACGTCTTGGTTGCATTTTACACACTTATTTTGAAATTAATTTTGGGAATATTTAAAAAAATTTACATGAAAATTTTAAATACTTTTTTTTCACAATTTAAATATTAACATGGAGTTAATATTAGATATTTTTCTAAAAAGAATACTTTTTTTATGAATAGTGAAATACTTTTTTTTAAACTGCCATATCAATTAAAAAATTTATAAGGTATAAATTTATTTTAATATGGTTATATAATTAAAATTAGTTAAATTATATTATAACTAAAATGATATATTTCATTAGACTAAATTCCACAGTGAATATTTATATAAAAACTATATAATATTTTGACATTTCTGTCTTTGGAAAACTGCTTTTTTCACGTATGTGAGCTTAAATTTAAATTAACTTATTCCACATATTTGATTTGAATTTGGTGAAATTTATTAAACATTAAAAATAAGTATAAATAATATTATATAATAAGTTAAAAATAATTTTATTCCATAATTACCAGTGAAAAAGGGAAAAAATATTTACTATCATTAAGTTCAAAATAGGTTTACCCATTGTTAAACTAAAAAGTATTTGTGGTAAGATGGAATCAAAAAACTCCAACCCATTTTTTCTATAATTATTCATAACATATAAACTATATGGTAAAATAATTACCCATTTTGAATCTTTTTCCATGTGAATAACTTGGTATCACATTATTATTTTCAACAATTCTTTATGAGTCCTCTCCCCCACATATAAAAGACCACACCCTCTCCTCTCATATTCATAGATCAAAACCCATTTAGTTTAGTCGTACCCTACCTAATTACATTAATGAAATCACCCATATCATCTTATTTTCCATTTTCATTATGGAACCCTCAAAAGAAGGATTTAGGTATAAAAAAAAGAGGCACTCTGAAAAAGAGCTAAAATTCAGAAACATGAGTTTCTGTTTTATTTCATCCCCCAAATCAATAAAATATTATTAAACCATGATAATATAATAAATTCAGTATATTACATATAATAAGATAATATTATGTGAATGAAATGAGCTATATATTTCTACTCTTCCCATAAATGGGAAATTAAATCGTTGATCGTGTTTATGGTGTACTTCAGCCTCATGAATTGATGTTATTGGTTTTCCAAACACACATATCACATATAGATATAATGGAGGATTTATTGTTTATATATGATATTTATGATTTTATTATTCTTATTGAGTAATTATATAACATATTCAACATTAATTTCTATTTTTTAGGTTACAATAATGTCACTCGTGTGTTCACCGGACAATTGGCTTGCAAAGCAAAGTGCTTCATTTTTCACTATCACATTACATAAAAGCTAATAAAAATAAATTTTTTCAATAAATGTAACATATATAAAATCATAATGAATCTGGAAATATGATAAAATATTTGCAATCCATTCTTTAGATTCATCAAGAAAATGGAAACATTTTTCTCATGTACGTATGGAATATTATCCCCTTTAACAGTGGCACTCATTATATATATATATAAATTTAATGGACTAATGTAAATAAATATATTTTAAATATATATAATATTTATATCAAGGTTAACATTCTGTATATTTTGTAATAATGATAAATGTAAAAGGATAAAAAATACTAGAACAAAACATACATAAAATACAAAAAAGTTATTACCTGATATGTAATTTTAACAGGGAATTATTGATTAATAGGTAATAAAAATGTATATTTAAATCATATATGGTATGATAAATATGATTATGGTTGTATAATATTATTATAATAAACTTATATTTATTATAAATATTTTAAAAAGTATATTAAATAATTTTAGACTTATAGTAAGATATTTTTTTCTCAATTTTCTTTCTTTGAGAAATACGTTATGTTATAAAGAAATTTTATTTTTTGAGGTTAATGTATAGACCCTTTGACTTCAACTATTAGTTATTTATTTATTGTCATGATATTTTATGGGTCATTAAATTTTATTCATTAATTTTTCTTAAAATTAAATGTTACCAAAGTGATAATTATTAAATGATACAATCTCATAGTTTATTAGGATTGTTTATTTTTATCATTTCAGTGATGAAATATTATGATACACCCCTGAAAACATTAATTTTATTACCCTATGTAAAATCCATGAAAATACATTTTTCTCTCCATTATCATCAATTTATATACTTAAGTGATCAGAATAATATTTTTAATAGAAATTGACTTTATTTATCTCTTCGGTCGACAATCACTCCTCTTTCATATTTGTGATTTCTAAAATAGGGTATTAAAGAAACTTTTTACTACTCTCCAATAATGTTTTAAAATATTTTTTTCCCATGATTGACTTCGAAAAAATATTATTTTCAATGGAATATTCATGTGATTTTTAAATAATTCTCATTTGTATTTCATTGAATGTAAGAAATAAATTATTGTCACAATGTGTATGGGGTAGGAAAAATTCCCAACCACCATAACCACCTGATCTTTTAATTATTCAGTTATAAAATTCAAATTTTATATTCAAATAAATGGATTTTATATGTTTTTATGTTTTTTAGAGTTTCTTTCATAGTGGAAAGGTTTTTTTCCAAAGGAAAAGTTTTAAATGATTTTTACAGTATCCCTAATAATATTCCAAATTTATTTTCAAAGAAAATTATTTTTTAAATGTTTTCTATTTTAAAATTAATCATTTCAAAGTATAAAGTCTATTTTCATCTATAAAAAGTTATAAGAGATCATTCAAATTTACTTTCTATTTAATATGACATAATTTGCTATTAATTTGGCTTTATTGGGTATATGATCCAAGGATTACATTTTTTATATTCTCTAAATTGTTTATTTTTATGGAGAAAATTTGATTATGAATCCTTCTACTATTTACATGGGTTATTATATGATTAATTTATTATGAAACCTATTTATTTTCCATTGGTTATGCTATGATGAAGTTTTTATGAAACTCATTTCTTTTCATTGGTTCTTATATGATAAATATTTTATGATAATATGGAACACATATGAATTCTTTTCATTATGATATGGGTGGGCCCAATATCTACCTCTAATGAATTTGGTAAATATTGAAATCACCTTATATGTATTGGAATGGAATGGGGAGTGAACCATGTTTATTGAGAGACTCCTTATACTGTGATAGTAATTTGAGGTAGCCTTTACTACTAATATTCTTTCTAGAGTGGACCCACTCTACTATTATATCCTTGTAAATAAGCCTTAGCTACTATATAAATTTATTTCTATTATTATCTATATCCCAAAATTCTATTTTTAATACTAATGTTATACTTTCTTGGATCATGTTATTTTATTAACTTATGATTCATGTCTTATGAACTTCCCAAATTTATACCATGGCGCAAGATTTTGATCTTTGATATTCAAGGTATGATTTTCATAAGTTAGTCCCATGTTCTCAAACTCTTAACCTCATGTTGTTTTTATGTATTTTCCTTTATTACCCTTATTGGGAATCTAAAGTCACAGTTTATTATTTTTCATTTCCAAAAGTTATGATGATAGTTATTTTGTTTTACATGTCTAAGAAGGATTATAGTTATTACAAACTATGTGGTAGATATTGTAGTTAAATTATAAACTAATTATTTACGATTATATGATTTTAAAGACATTATAACTTTAAGATCCTAAAGAATTTGATTGTTTTATTTAATAAATCTTCATAAAAAGGATGAAATATCTATGTATCAGAATAATGGGTAATTATAAAATATAGCACTAAAGGGACTAAAATCTTCCCCTGTAATAACAAATAGTTATTTTCATCCTCAGACCAACCATAATATAATCACTAAAGAAAAATCATCCTCTCTAGATCTCCATAACAGAATCCCATTTTGGGACTCCTCCACATATTGTACCAAATAAATATTATCTTTAATCTATAAAAAATCTTTATCACCAACCTCTACCATGTCATGATGAATCACTTATAGTTCTTTCATTACTCTCGATAAATGTACAGACTCATAAACAGAATCAATTCATGAATTTCTTCATAGATAATCAGCTAAAAATTTACACTTTCACACTGAAAATGATATAAAAATGTCATAATATTATAGTAATTCCCTCTACATTCATTTTAATATATTCAGGTCATGTTGGGAGAAGGAATATATTTGGATCTTGGGATCGGTAAAACTTAAAAACACTAGTTTATTTTGTAATGTCGCCACAATGTCAAGTAAAACAAGACTAATTCTAGCTCTATGTCATAATTGGAATAGATATTATACTGTGGGAATAAATTTTGAGACTCATAATAAAGTTTTCATATCTACCATATCATAACAAAGACCAAGTCAAGATTTCAAGAAACATATAAATCCTTGAACCGAACTCCCTCTTCTAGGAAATGATGAAGTAGATCTGTGAAAATCTACTCCTATATATACTCAATAACTAAAGGACACTGATGACTCTTTAAGAATATATGGTCCTTTATGGTCAAGGGTATTTTAGTATAAATAACTTTTCTTAAATTGTCTATGAACCTCATATAATTTCCTATTAAACCAAGAAAAATATACACCTCTGCTACTATCTTGGGGGAATCCTAAGAAATGGTAAAATTTATATTTAAATGATCCCTAACTATGATAAAATAGCACATTACATGACCTAAGAGATAAAATTAATTATCCCTTAACATAGACATTGAGTACATCCTGAATATACGATCACTGAGAAAAAAATCCAATATTTACCCACAGAATCTCCACGTGCTCCTCCTCAACCACGGATTACACAAGGATGTCATTGATAAAAACAACCATGAACCATTAAAGGAACTCAATGAGAACTAATAACATCAAACTCAGGAATAATACTATATAATTCATCACATGTAATCGAATAAAAAATTAACTCATAATTCATATAATGAAATTAGAAGGTGATCTTCATAATATCATCAACTTCTACCCACATGTGATGATATCTCGAAAGCAATTAAATCTTTCAAAACCAAATATATATCTTCATATGATAATAATTCATCAATCTATGGTAATGTATTTTGGTTCTTCAACGTCACCAGGTTCATGATTTGATAATTGATACAGATAGAGGCTTCCATAAACCTTCTTCACAAATATAACCTGTGAAACCTAATTTGAAAAACATGTTTGAACAACGCATCTCAATATAAGACGAATAATATATAACTGCATCTATTGAAACATAAAAGTTTCCATCCTATGTGGATACATTGAGATTGGTGAAGTCTCGAGTTATTCTCTATCCCAAAAATTATCTCTCATAATGTGGGTAATTATCCGACCTCAACAAAAATGAAATTAGAGAACTCCTCTACAACCCTATGTATCATTTCATACTGATCCTCTTAAGATATCAGCATCATATCATACATCATTTTAATCTAGTATATAACATTACTTTGACACATATGATAGCATCTCTCACCAACAAAAATTGCGAGTTCTCTATCAGTACCATAAAACATTATATTTATTCTAAATTGCTCCATGTTAGCTTTAAATGAATAAATTCACTACATAATGTGTATGGAGTAATATGGTTGTATCTATAAACATAGGATTTATACCCAATAGTAGTTATTCCCCAACACTTTCTCATAGTCTCTACATACATCACACATATATTCTTGACCTCTATCTTGTGTAGTTAACCTCATGTTCCCTAGAAGCCACTCTAATCCATGTCCAAAATCATGGACTTGGGTAGGTAAAATGAGGGTATATGTAGCTATTTAATCAGTGAAATAATGTACCCATGTATTAGATGATAAAATGGTACATCAAGAAACATCTGGATCACTTGGTACTAGAAACTCTAAAACATGCAGCTGACCATGACCTACTCCATATCCACTCTCACCATATTAGAGAACAACACTACTAAAGTTCTATTCTATATAAGGATTTGGAGAATATCAATTATTTTGATCCAAAAAAGTAGAACAATTCTATTTATACATTGGTTTAAACTACCACATTATAGGAACATATAGAGAAACAACTTCTTCATGTTTCCTACTTAGAAATTTCATGCACTCCCACCACTGTTGGTCATAGCCTCAACATGAAAATCATGTGTTTGATCCCTTATAAGGGGCCTAAAATTTTACACCTCAAAATATATGAGTTGATAAGGGTTTTTATCTCCCTTGATTATCTAAAAGGTCTTATGTCCAGGAAACTACCATCCTCAAATCATAGATCTACTATTTGAGGTATCCAAACGACTCTCTTATAATGAAAATATAGTCCTAGAAATTGACCACTACCCTCAATAACACCTCTAGGAACACCAGAAACATAAAAAGGGTCACCTGGATCTGGTATCACATATATGAATAGTTATTAGAATCCATGTCCTTGTCCTCCCTACCTAGTAATAATTCTGAAGCATAATGGATTAGGGTTTGGAAATGGATCCTGAACTCCCACACAATAGATCACCCCTATCAAAGTGTAAGAAACTCATAGATAATGTCCACCTTTGTGGTACCATAAAGAAAATATACATAAAAATGATCTTGAAAATTATTTTATGTGACTAGTAACTCTTCATGATCATAGGGAATAAAAACCATCAATGCCTCACCTCTCCACATATCATCATCACCACACAAAAACCTTATACACCTTTTGAGTATGAATATAACTGACGTTTATCTATAGATCCTTCAACCAATCCTCTATCAATGATTTGAAAATAGATCTCTCATACATCAATATAATCTTTCTCTAAAACACTTATAAAATGCTCCTCTAAGTAACTTCATCATCAACCTCTACTCTATAGTGATATGCTGATACATCCTTCTGAAAATCATTCATGTGAACCAATTTAGGATGTCCACCTAGATCAATAAATTATAATGAACAAAAAATTATTGACACTTAAACCTATAATATTTTATTTTATATAGTTATTCAATTATTTATGGTTCGATCAAATCCTGAGGTCAACACATATTAATCACAGGCACAAAGAAGGATGATGCATGATCCTTTCCTATTTCATTACCACACAACCAATACCGTTGTGATTAATAGTATTATTTGACTTAAAGGATATTATATCATATCACAGGGGCCATAAATACCTATGTCTCATCTGGTCTCCCTTGTATACATTTCTTAAAAAACCTAACAGACATAGTTTCCCTACTGACCTATACATTCCTCACCCACGTATACATTCATACTTCATCCTATCCAATGAACTGAACATTTTATGACACTATATAACATCCCTCTCATCTCAAATGTATACCACCTCGGCCAAAAATGATAGATGCAATATAATGAAAATTGAATCATGATGAAAATAGTTCATAGGTTTCTGAAAAACTCTGAGGTAATATCATACAAACTAATGGTTTGAAATATTCTCTATGGAAAACAATTTGAAATAGAGATAACATAAAATCAAAATAGATTATTGCTCAAAAAAGATAATTAAATATCTTATATTCCGACATCTAATATAAAAAACTATTATAAATAAAAATGGGAAACTATAAGTTCAAATGTAAATCCTCAGTAGTGATAATTAAATCCCATGAAATTCCTGAACCACCCATGAATTGGTAAAGTCTAGCCCAATTAGAAACCATCTCCAGATGATCTGAAATACAATTTATATATCCATTTTCTATGAATAAAACGTATTCTTAGTAGGATCATCCCAAGAGACTCTAACAAAAAATATTAACAATGAATATTTAAGCCTGATGAAAAAACAAGTAAAGAAAAATCATTACATAAATATATACACTATGTTATAATTCTATCCACCGATATCTCTCACCTTGTATCACATACAGGTGAAAATATAATATAATATCAAATTTAGGTACCACACTAACACATCCATACTAGTTATCCACTCTTCCCAAACATTTCAATCCATGATCCGTCTCTCTGCAAAAGTAATCTAGACAAAAGACACCAAGGCTAATATATTATAACATGCATCAAGTACATCACATAGTCTCTTCATCACATGACATGCAAACTATGTATCAAATATTTCCATCATCCCATTAAATATCTTTAGATCATAACAGAGTATTTTTAGAGATCCACCACATCTTGTATTTCATGTATAATATCTCAATTCCTAATATCCCATACACGTCATACAAATAATAATACATACTATAATATATATTGAAATACAAGTGTATAAAATAAATATAATCCATTACATTCATAATTAAAAATTTATTATAATGCAAACCACTATTCAAACAAGAACATAATACAACCAGGGGAAGACAATAGGGTATAATGGGGTAGTCATCCATTAATTCCTTGCCAATATATATATTGGAGAAACCACACTCCCAGAGTTCTATGGGTGTTAGTAACCATACCAACATGGGTGGGGTAGCATACAAAATCACATAATATGACATATATAATATAGTTCACAACCAAAGTATGAGAATTTACCTAGTCTTTCAGTTAATTGATGTTATCATCTATTGAACATCCAACTTTTATCACTAAAAATTTCATATACTATAAGTACACAATAATTCAAGGAGATTCAATTAATTAATTAGTTACATTTAAAATTTCACATTACTTTGATTAATATACTATCTATTAATTAACATGATTCAATTCACATTTCAAAAACCACCTAGTGTTGTTCATACCCTCAAGGAATGATCCATCTAATTCTATGGTTTCACAAGGTTATAAATATTTTCATTCCCCTCATGCACCAACATCATGAATCAAAACATTTATTGATCATTATAATTATAAAATCAATAGTACTCTTTGAAAAATATTATTGTACCATAAAAGATATTCATGAACCAAGAACAACACACTACATCATTAAGTGGGTAATAGAATGCTTATAAATAAGAGACATGACCATCTATCCTTTAAATAAAAACATTATCAAGTAACCATCTAGCTTCTAGGATAATACTAGGATAGACCAGTTTCAACTCATTCCATCAATTTATGTTCCATAATTGGCAACACAGTTTATATCACCATGCATCCATACCATCATCAATTTCATTAACTATTTCCACAAACCTGGGCCTCCACAACAGTATCTGGCCAAACCAATATATATCCAAGGCTCACATAGTTTCACATGGAAATTATCAAATTATAAAAACATAAAAAATATCAGGGAAAACCCCCCAATAAATTCATTATGTAATCTAGGACCTAAAAACGAAGTCATCCAACCATGAAAAGAAAATCATTGTGTGAAACCCTAATCATTAATATTTATCAAACAAATGTTTATTTTCCTTATTGATTGATTATATTCATTTAACATATATTACAACCATAAGAAACTGAAGGCAATAAGTATTAAATGATATATCTTATTTATACAAGCTATCAAGCATAACTTTCTGAGGAAGAACAATTCCATTATCAAAGGTCATTATTATTATCAATAAAAATCATTTCTAGATTTGTGTTGTTTCCTATTCCATTAATATATTGAATAAAAATTACAATTAAATATGTAAAAGGAATAATATGATTTCCATCAAATTAAAAGAATCAATTGATTTAATAAAATACCTTCTTTAATTCATTAACCAACAAAAATATAATCTATATTTTGTAACCATTTCTATAAAATTAATAATAAATTAAAAAATTCATTAAACATTCCTCTTTAATTCATTAACCAATAACATTATTGTATTTACTTATTATCTAGTTCCACCAAATTAACATTCTAAACATAATCATAGAAAATATTCTCATTAATGGAAAATCAAAAATAGCACACTATATAGTAAAACTAGATGCAAAGTGTTATCATGGTTGAAACATAAGTGATTTCTTCCACCATAAAACAGCCATTTTCAATAATATAAATCATTATTTATTATTGTTAATTCCACCTCACTAAATAAATATGTGTTAATTTATAATTTACCATAAAAGTTTACTTGAGGAAACAAATAACATACCTCAAGGTTTCTAATGTTACTCGATCGTGAAAGGAATGACAATGAGGAACTATGATCAT
This sequence comes from Viscum album, assembly GCA_963277665.1. Lineage (NCBI taxonomy): Eukaryota > Viridiplantae > Streptophyta > Magnoliopsida > Santalales > Viscaceae > Viscum > Viscum album. The sequence goes on along the minus strand of OY728163.1, from coordinate 778,520,902 downwards.
CTCACCCACAAGGAAACTAAATCTCTCTAAGAACATACAAGTACAAATGAAACAAAAAAAATAGAAAAAATTACATAAGTAACTATTACATCATCCTCAATAGAATGAAAATAAATATAATGAATAAATAAGACCAGTCAAGGAACAAAATATAAGAGAAACACATAAAACACACCCCAGATCACTGTGGATGGAAAATGAGAAGCCATGGATCCTTCCCTTTCAAAATGGAATCAACACACCATGAATAATAACCTCTATCCACAAAGGGTTGGGAGAGAATATAATGGTTTGTGAAAATTTGAACATGAAAAAGGATTTATAGGCATCCTTATAGTTATGTATTCACATTGTGCATATTTCATTCATGTTGTGGATTTCTAGAGTTTCAGTCCCACCAAAAATTTTGTCTCCCATATCCCAAAAACATGGGATTAAATCATTTCTTAAAAAATAACATTCATGAAAAGAATTGTTTCAGAAATATTCCCTAAATATTAACCCACATCCCATATCATCGTGAACTAACAATACACGTCAACAATCACACCCTCTGAACTTCACTTCTCATACTGTGAATTCATATTTAGGCCATGAACTAAACTCTCGCAACATGTTATAAATATCAAGCTATTAATTCCCATTGTTACATATTATAGATCCTAAACAACACTAATTATTCTCTAGAATTACTTCAATCACCATGACCCAAAAAACACAAAAAGGAATTGGCTAGAAGGTTTCAGGCCTTTACAATGGTTTCCCTTAATATTTCTATATAATTAAACATTGATAAAAATATCTCTTTCCAATATATAAATTACATCATTTAATTCATAAATAGATTGTTTTATAGAATAAAAATTATAATCAAATAATTAAAAAGAAATCACTCACCTTATTTAATAATTCCATAATTCGTAATTTATTTGATTTGTTTTTTTATTGATTCTTTACAAGAATCAAATAATTCATTAAATATCCAGAATGATGTTAAATATTTTTCTATTAAACATCTTATCATTATTCATTTTTTTAGTTTATGTTTATTTGGATTAATATATATTTTCCTTCTACTCTTGAAAAAATAAAATCTTAATTATTATATTTATCTTAGTGTTATCATTCTATCCACCTTTGATATTAAAATTTTTATAGTACATTATAGATTTAATTTTTGAATCCTTTCATTATCATTATTCTTTAAAAACTAGTAACAATATGTTCTATGTCACCTTTATAACAATAATGAATTAAATTATAAGAGGAATTGGAGAAAGTAATATTAACATATTCGAATGTTACACATTTCTACTTTGTATCCTCTTCTTTATCTATGTTCAACAATTCAAATTCATATTGAAGTATTGAACTAGTGAGTTCATCTAGATTATATTCCTTGAAGTTAGTTCATTAAATAATGGAGAACTTATTATCATAATGCTTATTTATTAAATCACTCAATACTACATAAAAAATTACTGATTTTTCTGTAAATTCCCCATGGTAATTCATTCCATAAACAATGCTACCAATCCTATGAAACAATGAGTTTACTATTTCAACTTCACTAATATTGAAAACTTGATATTTAGCTAGAATTAATACAATATTTCTTCTAATAAACTTATGTAATCCATGGTGAGTAACATGGGAAATTATTGATACTTAATTAGGTTTCTTATAAGAAGAAACATTACTAAAATCATTTCAATTAATAGCACAATAATGAGTATTCAAAATTTATAATTTAAAACATTTTTAGAATCCTCACTTTTTACAAATGAATTTGGGTCAGAATCAAGAAATTTAAATTTTTTTACAATATTAGATTAATTCTCAACACCATGTTGCATATGATATGCTTCCATTTGAGTTTTCTATTATCCATTGTATAAACCATCAGTGTGAATTGGTTTCATGAGGAATACATATATCATTTAAACTAGTTCCTCTCATCTTGAAGGCTCTTATATGTAGACTATGATTTTTAAGAATAGGTTATAACATAAAGTATAAAATATTAGAATTCATGATTTCCTTACAAGGTCAATATATGATGCTACTGTTTTATCCTAGTGGATAAGATAATCAATGGTCTAGAGGGGGAGGGGAATCCATCATTTAAATTTAAATCCAATAGATTAGTAATGTTAATTAATCACATATAATTTTTTTTTTAAAATCGGTGTAATATAAATGAGATAAAATGTATTTGAATATTTTGATTATAGTTTGGATAAAAAAATTACCCTACATATACTCTTTAGACATATCGTCTCCTCGGGGTATATTTTATTCACAAATTCCTCACATTTGATGGGGATTTGTAACCTAATTACAAGATTCCCTTTCTAAGGGAGGTATAACCACACATACATCCCTAACATTTAGTTTGGGTGTCACAACCTAACTATGATTTTAAAGTGGGGTTACAACCCAACTATAACGCATACCTTCTGTGGATAAATATAAAATCAACTGAACTAATTTTGGGTGGGAATTAAATAAACTAGAAGTAATTCAATCACATATGAACACAATAAAAAGTGTTAATTATGAACTCAAAGAACTTGTCATGGTAGAAAATGTATGATAGTAGAATCATTTCAATTGGTCCTTAAAAATGGAATTTTCTTATCTGATTTGGTAGAGATTTATAGTTTAGTTATTCTCTGAGAGTCATGTAGAAGTTTGAAAAAAAATATTCACACACGATCACTCCACATTTTCTTATAACAAACCAGTTAAGATAATTATTAATCATTATATCACTGCATTCATGATTTTTGCATCTTGGTATCATTAATTCCTTTAAATAAATTCATAATTATCACCATGATAATCATAATTCATCTCTAATGAAAATATATAAATGATAATAAACTACCTAGGAGTCGGTCAATGACATTTAAGATCATTAATTATGTTCAAAACTTGTACCATTATAATCAGTATTAATATACCATGAATCTTCACTACTATAGATATGATTATTAATAATGTATGAAATAGCCTTCATCCTCCCAAAAAATCACTGATTTTGTATGAACTATTAAAATTTAATGACATGTATTGGCTCTAAAAGTGTCACGGATAAAGGGTACCATCATCATCACTAATAACGGGGTTTATATTTCAGTGCTAGTCTAACACTGATAAAGGGGAGCCTTTATCAGTTCTATTTTTGAGACTTACAAAGTACCAGTTTATCAATGTGTTATTAGAACTAATGATAAGTCATTATATCAGTGCTACAGGTATAACTAATAATAAAAATGATGTTCGAGTGTGTTGATATGTATATAGCCCAATACGGAAGAAAATAAAAAAATAATTGAAATTAAATTTACATCACAAACACATTAATAACACTATGATACAAGGATTTCAAAAAAAATCCATACACATACATTGGTATGTAAATTTACCACAAACAACCAAAATTTAAAAAAAATCAATGTTTCGTTGTCTTCATCCATCGACCCCGTCATAAAAGAACCCAATCATGCTAAAATTTCCGAAAAATAAACCACATCTTGAGAAAAATAGTTCCATTATATAAGAAAAAATTATTATTTTATTATTACTATAGTGAATTACATTAAACCTAAATATGAATCAATGTATAAGTAAAATGTCACCTTTAAACAGATAATATACAACTCGATTAATATTAGGAACACCATGATCCAAATTAATTTTTGGTTAATTTCTATATGTCAAAAATGATTTATGGATCATTTCCGTATTCTAAAAAAAATTAGAGAACATGCTAATAGATTTATGTATGTAATACATATTTTGATTTAAATTGGTAATATAAAACAAAACACATAGACATCGAGTCATACTAGGAAAACTCTATATAATATTAATATGGATTATTCCTACATGTCACAAATGGTTTATAAATCATTTTCCCAACATTTTAAGATAGTATGAGTATATTTTCTCAGTTTTAAGAATGGGACTTATGTTTTGAACTAAAATGTCAATTTTAATTTAAAATATGAACATTTTTAATCAAAGCAGTCAAATAATGTGTCATATAGGCATGCAGCTAATTCCTACACATCAAAAATAATATAAGGGATGTTCTCCTAATGTATCATGATAATCTATGTGTGTTTTCTAGGATTTAAGTTTGTTAAAAAAGCTTTATCAAAATTTTTATTTTAAAAATAAAAACATGATGTGAGAACTACATGTGACATCATGTGTAGGATTAATTTGAGAATTATTATTACATGTTAAAAATTACTTATGGATCATTTTATTAGAGACTCAAGATGTTATGATCTTGTTTTATCATTTTTTTAGTGAGTGATGTGGCTTTTTAACTGAAATGTAATTTTTAAACTAAAAACAAAAATTTTATGTCATACCGTACAGACTATTTATAATACTGAAGAATGAATGTTTTTTACTTTCCAAAAAATAATTATGTATTCTTTTCCAAAGTATCAAAACAATCTAAATGTGTTTGATCATTTTTTAGTATGTCATGCGTCTTTTTAACTAATATTTCATTTTAAAACTGGAACTACATATTTCAACACATACTGATCATACCATGTTTCTTATTGAGGTATGGTTTACTCCTATAAATAAAAAATGACATATGGATCATTTACCTAATGTTTTGAAATAATATTAATTAATTTTATTGGTTATTATTATGCCATGTGTATTTGGAACTAAAATGTTAGTTTTTAAAAAAAACATTTGTCAAATCAATCACACCATGTGTTGGATTAATATGATTTTTATTTAAACAAATAAAAAAAGGACTTATGGATCATTTTCCTAATGTATAAATAAAATTCATGTGTGTTTTATAGGTTTTGAAAGAGTGGAACACCTTTTTAACTAAAATGTAATTCCTTAATTTAAGACACAAACTTTTTATTTTGTTGATCACATCATCTATCGTATTAACATGCCATTGATTCCAACACATAAAAAATAAATTATTTATAATTTTACTAAATTATCAAAAACAAATATGAGCATTTTTTCTTGCTTTTCATTGAATGGTACGTGTTTTTATCTACAATGTGATTTTTAATCTGAAAACACATATTTCGAGTCATACTGGTCACACCGTGTATTAGATTGAGATACAGAAAATTCCTACACACCAATAATGATGTATGGATCATTTTATTACATTATTAATATAATGTGGTTGTTTTTTCTTGGTTATGGGTATGTAATATTATTTTAGGACTGAAATTGCAATTTACAAAAGTAATAGAATTTGGCTAATATTGGTCATATTTTTCTACATATTGACGTGTTCTTGATCCTTACATGTCATAAATGACATTAGAATTTTGTTTCTAAATTATCATGACAATATGATCTTGTTGACCATGTTTTCATTGAGTAACACTTGTTTTTATCTAAAATTTCATTTCTAAATAGAACACATGTACTTTGAGTCATACCGGTCACACCGTGGGTCATATTAATGTGTGGATAACTCTTACACAAAAAAATAACGTATGGATAATTTTACTAGAGTATATGGACAATACATTGGTGTTTTATTCATTTTCAATGAGTGAAGAACATTTTAACAAAGATGTCATTTCTTAACTGAATCCAAACATTTCAAGTCATGTCGGTTACGCCCTATGTCAGATTCAGGTGTAGTTTGTTCTGAAATGACACAAAAGACTTAAAGTTAATTTTCCAAAAGTTTCAAACCTATATGACTATTTTTAATTTTTTTATTATTTCATAAATATCTTTAACAAAAATTTCAATTTTGATTAAAAAACACAAACATTGATTCAAACAGGTTACACCGTATATCATATTAAAATATTGTTCATTCTTAAATGTTACAAATTACTTATAGATTGTTTTGTTAATTTATAATTATTATAGGAATGTTTTTTCTCATATTTTAAAATGCAATGTGTCCTTCTAACTAAAATATCATATTAAACCAGAAAAATTCACTTTGAGTCATATTAGTAACATCATTCATCAGATTAACATGTGGTTTATTCATATATGTTACAAATGATATAAGAATCATTTTACTAATGTATCTAGGAAATATTATACTGTTTTCTTGGTTTTTAGTGACTAACACGTGTTTTTAATTGAAATTTCATTTTTAAACAAAAAAAAAGTCATTTCATGTCATTCTAGTAAAATTGAGCATCATATTTAGATATAATTGATTTCACCACATAATATTGAATTATTCATAATTTCTATAATATATATAAAAATATTAACGTGTTTTCTAAATTTAAGGTATTTCTCACATATTTTTTATTAAAATGTCATTTTTAAATAATTACACACAGATTGAGTCATAAATGTTACACCATGTGTCAGATTGATGTGTGGTTGATAAATACACATCTAATAAGGAATATAGATTTTATCTAAAATTGTCAAAACAATATGACTATGTTTGTTAATTTTTTAGCATATCATGGGACTTTTTACCAATATTTTCGCTTCAAATTAAAAAAAATCATGTTGATTCATACCGGTCATATTATGTATTATATTTATGATAGAATTATTATTACATATATCAAATGACATATGAATCATCCTTAAAAGGTATCAAGATAATCCATGTGTGATTTCTCATTTCTCTATAGGTGGAAAACATTTTTTATAAAGATGAATTTTTTTAAACTAAAAACAACCATTTTGAGTCATACAAGTCAAACCATGTTCTATATTGATGTACAACTTATTCTTATATGTCAAAAATGATATATCTGTTATTTTACAAAATTATAACATAAATTTGAATGTGTTCCCTTGGTTTTGAGAATGTCATTCATATTTTTAATTAATGGTTCAATTTAAATAGAAAACACACACTTTGTGTCATTTGTAAACTCGAAACACACATGATTGTACATAAATAGATCAAATAAAGAAAATATATCTCTATAAAGAGAACAAATAATACTTGTGTGCATTATCCGTTTTTAAATATTTGTCAATATTTTCTTTTTACAAATTATTATATTATCTTAATATAGGAAAAAATGATTAAAGAAAACTAAATTCCCAACAAATTAATTTCTTCATAATCTTGGTGAAAATTGAAAAAATAAATATGAGAGAAAAAACTTGAATGATATTATCAAAAATAATTTGATAAAATGATGAGAAAATTAATAAATAAGTTGTCGGAATTTACCACTTTATGATGTTTGTAAAAAAATTATCACCATATATTAATCTCATTAACTTCAAAACAAATATATCATTACTTTTAGATATGACTTATTTATTTTAACCTTATAGTAAAGGGATAATGTAATTGAAAAAGTATTACTAAAATTTCAAATGAAATTCTAATTATCATCATAAATACCTCTTCTAGGATGTTCATTCTCGTTTTTGAAATACGATATGTTTTATAAATTCAAAAATCTAACAAGCACTGATAATTCCATTATATTTTTTTAAACACTATAGATACATTGATAAAAATAAATAATTTATTATTACATATGTTTTGATAGATAAATTTTATTACATATAACCTATTAAATATCATCTTATTGATGTATATGGGCTTCTTAAGAGATAGACTATCATCATGCCATGAAATTTAAGATATATAAAAACCTCCCTCACATAACAAAATATTTCATTAAAGAATGATCAAAAATGAATAACCTTATTTTTTTGAAACATATTTCATATAATTTATTAGAAATTGATAAATTTCATTATACGTGGTCAATTGTTTGGGTATCCATGAATTGAATGAAATTTTTTTTGGATTGTCAATATTGATTTCAATATGCAACCCATGCTATCTAGAAAATAAAAATTGAATAAAAAATTAATCTACATAAAATATATTTTATATGATTAAATTGTAGAGTTTTTAAATTGCATCATCATTCTAAAAATGTGTCTATTCTACAAGTTTTTTTTCAAACATTAGGGTTATTTTTTCAACTATTACTGAATATTCTGCATCTTATGATGTGTTTTTTTGTATATAAGTGTTGTGAGGACTATTAAGTCCAACTATTGTTTCATAGTGTTTTTCATTAAAATATTACCAATATATACACCTATAATAAATATGAGTAGTATTTACATGTAATTAACAAAGTAGATTGGATCTTGGACAAAACAATTATGAAAATAAACCTCATGTATTCATTTAAAATAGAGTCTCCTAGATATCCATGTTTGAGGATTCCCTCAACATTCCCAAGATATAAAAAATTTATAAGTTCATCTCAATTCATTTTCTTATTCAAAATAAATTTTGGTCATATCTGTATTTTTAAACATTTTATCTGTATACACAAGTAATATTAGTTTATGTGGATGTTAAATTGGTAGGTAAAATGTAATTTATGAACATATGTTCAAATTATTAACTAATCCTTTAAATTTTTCTGATTCAACCAAAAATTTCCCCTTCCCTTTCACCATCTATAATAATATTCAACAGTTCAGAAATATTTTCTTTAATGGATAATGTTTTTTCATAAAAAAAATTAGAAAGGATTTTCTAATTGTTGAAATTTATATTTACAATCTCAATGTATATGATATGTAATTTTTAATATAATGTTATACCCTTTAAATATATAGACCATCGTGGGTAATAGGTATCATAACACTCAACTGGTGAGATACATGAATCCCCACTCTCATATGACAATTAAGAATTCATTTTTTCTAAAAAAAATATATCCTTGTATATTTTTTATTTATACCCCACACTACAATTTTATAGGTGGGTGATGATATATATTAATCAAAATCATTTTAACCAAGTATAATATAACTACATTAAATGAGTTAGTGTCTATCTAATTCCCATTTCATAAAAACAATAATTAAAAAACACAATAAATCTAGTAAGGAAGACCATTGAGGGGAATAACATGCCTCAAATCTTGGGGTAAATAATCTTGTTGTAGTTTTTTTGTCTTGTTTCTTCTCTTTGATTACTTACCAAACCAATATATATCAACTAAGATTGTAAATTAAGATATTCTTATATAGTATCTATTCATGTCTACATCTCAACCATTTTCATATCTTTATCCCTCGATGAACTTCTTTTCTAAAAAAATGTATCGGTAGATACTCCAAAACCCGATCCTCTAACGTAGCCATATTGTTCTTTTCTATTCAAAGTCATTGAAATTATTCATTCATCAGGTATAGTCAATGATGATTCTTGTGTCTAAAATGGATAATAAATTATAGGGAAATCAGTCCACATTTTTTTGTAATAATGATTTATTGCAGAATAAAATTAGATTCTATCAAACTAATACATGATTTTTATAATTATCGTTTGTTTTCATCTATTAGTATTTTATCATTATATATACAATCCACCATCAATAACATAGGGAGTGGGATGAAATATTTATTGGCTTGTAATTCATGAATCTATATATTTAAAAAGGAACATAATTATGTAATTATTTTCCCACATAAATGTGTTTGTATATATTTAATAGAAATAAAATTTTCATCTAGTACAATAAGTTACATCCTTTATTTATAGTAGCAGTAGGTTGGTTTTGTTTAAATCATCCACATTTTAGATCTCTATTAGTATTTCATAAATTAAATTTTATACTTCAAATTGATTAATACATGTTAATTCATTACATATATTACCAATAAAAATTCACTAAAAAAGATAACTCCTCATTATGACCATGAAATGAATTCCATGATTCCAAATTTATCATATCTACATATAAAGTTTCTTTTTGTAGGTTTATATTACCTGTAATATCCTTGAGATAATTCTTCATAAGAATTATATGGAATCATATATAATCCTTTATAATGATAATTAATAAAAATCTCATTTGATGGTCATCTAATATAAATTTAATTTACAAGGGATAATAAAGAAAAACTAATATTTCATTTTTTGTTTCATAGTAAAATAAAAAATTTATATCAAAATGGTACCCAAATATCATCCCAAATTAATACCCTAATTGTGCGCACAATAGTGTTTCAAATATCTATGTCAATTAGAATTTCCATCCCAATGGTTCAACCAATGTAACTGATTAAAATATCTTGTTGGGGTTAGCATTCTTGTCATGTGAATTCCTTATAACCTCTGATTTGATATATCTACTCCTTTCTTTAATATTTTTTTAGAACCATCACACTATAATGTTCCATCTTTTTCTATGACACATGTTGTTCACTTTCTACCATTACCTCATATTCAACATCATCAATATACATTTCTTTGGATTTCTAGCATTAACATATTAATATTATTATTATTCCATTGCATTGGGAGCATTATCATGTTGATGAACAAGTTGTTCCTTAGTATTGGGAGAATCAGAATATACATAAGAAATTATATATATAAGTGGTTGAACATTTATTTTATATGAAATATATGTATCATTTAATAAACAATAATATAAGTCAACATAATTTATAGTAAAAATATAACATTATTATTGAAATGTATTTTTTATTTTAAAGTTAATGGGATGTTTCCCCTCAATAGAGTATCCAAATCCCCTAATTTTAATCTCTTATGACATATAAGTCTTTGTATACATTGGGACTAACATAAAAATATTGTGACATCCCAATGAAATTGCTATCCTCTGTGGAATTTACATCTGACCCTTCAATAGTTTTTGTTGATAATAGAATAATTTTCCGCAATATAATTGAAGGATTTGGAACATTAAATACTAGTAGTTCCAATGATTCAATTATAAACAACTCTTTCTTATACCATTCATTACTGAAATTCACATAAAATAATACAAATTTATTAATTTTAACTACACTAATTTCATCAGTGCACTAACACTGAAAAAAATACTACTCGAATATTGTATAATTCAACTCCCATATTTGATAGATTATTCAAAAGTATTATATATTCTCATAAATTGGTTTTATGTCCTTTGAACCTGATACATGCATCAATTAAGCCAAAAGTGTAACTATAATATTTTTAATAGTACTATATTTATCCTGGTAATTATATAGAACATATACCCATTAATTAACTAACCATTATAAGATAATACATGTGCACATGGTATTCTGGATATCCATTGATTTTTTTTTGGAAATTTAATTCCTATTTGTAGTAGAATCAATAAATATTAGGTATGTGGTGAGATTTTTGAAGACCAATTCATTCTATATTGGATAGGTAGTCGGTAATGATTTCAACGGATTCCAGATCAATATAACTAATTGTAATAAAAATTATAGTCACCATAATTTATTTGAATACCTTTTTGAAAACATTCATATACTTTTCAATTGAAAAAATACATCCATATTTTTCAGGAACACATAGTCTAATCTCTCAACCCACGTGAACCATAATATCAAACAATGGTAATTGTAATAACATCTCTAATTCACATAATATGACATAAAATTCCCTTTACATTGTTGGAAATATATCTGGTCTTATAACATTACATCATATATAATTAGAAATATATATATATATATATATTTAAATTTATGATTATCATTTTTAGGTAAATTTAATATAAATATATCGGAATTAAATCTTTCATTAAAACTGGACAGTCATTTGTATTCATGCTTATAATCTTTAAGTCACTAATTTATATGATATTATTGATAATTTTTTAATATATTTTTTGAAACATTATGTCATATAGGAAGTTGAAAACTGATATCTCTCTTACCTATAAAGACTGTAAATAGCATAATGAATAAATGATTTTCTTTCACCCTTTACTTACACTAAAACGACATGAAAGCCTATTTCAATCATGTTCAACCAACCCTTAATGTCATCATATGTTTTTATGGGTAAATTTGGTAATGTTGAAATGAAACTGTCACATTTTTTTCTCATGCATCACATCATGAAAATTTGTAATTTAAAACAAATTATAGAATGATTTTCTAAAACAACTTATCTCTTTCTCCAATTGGTTTGTGTATAGTTTTTTAAATATGTTTTACCATATGTTATGTCGATATATTTTAATTTGAAAAATTATTAATCACCTATTAGTGGATATGGTTTTGTATCTTGTTAAAAATTCACATCAGATAGTTCCATATATTAGTAGTATTTATGTCTTCAGTGCTGAAATCTGTAATGCCCTACAAAAAGAGTCTTCAATTAATGTTTCAACCTGTCTAATTCTGTACCTTGTTAAAAAATTATACACCCTTAAGTATCATTAATTATATATTATAAAAAATATACATAATCATAAAAGTCATTTATCATTCCGTACAACATAGATTAAAAAATGAAATCTGTATTTCTATAAGAATCATACAATGTATCTATTGAATCCCATATTAATTTCAAATATTCATTCAATGGATCTAAATAATAATCAATGTCACCACTGAGATTTTTGTTCCTAATATATGTAGATCCAACATAATTCATTTTATCTCCATGCCTAACCATGGTGGAAAGTTATAATTTACCAACATAATTATCTATGTACTGTGATTGATGATTTATAAACCAAAAGGGTTCACTCTAGACGTATATAGTGTAAAAGGGTGTTTTCCCATATTCTTTACAAATTCAAGATGATAATAATAAATTTTGTTTCACTGATGAGAGTACACTAGGTAATGAATATTCTCATCTTGATTTCTTGTATCGACATGCCACATTAATTTTTTCATAGTATCATCGCTTCTATATAAAAACCTATACCTTGGAATAATTGGAATGCTAAATTGGCATTTTTTAGGACATGATTCAAAATTCTTTTATTGAGTTGCACCACATGTTGTAAATTTTTTAAAAGATTCATAGACCATGAAAAAATAGTGTACAATCATTTGGATGGGCATGCATTCTTTTATATATCATACCCATTAAACGTAACATTTTTTAAGTGTCATATGTTTATTGAGGAAGCTCAATATCATATGGTTTCTTATCATTCATGAGAAAAACATAGGTCAGAAAATATTCAATCACCCAATCTATTTCATGCTTTTACATTACATATAATATGTACAGTTGACAATGTTTTCTGTTTAGTACAACAAGAAATCAATTGAATTTTTGCACAAATATTTAGCTTCTGAAATAGTTTTGGGATATTCATGAAGTTCACCTTCAACTTTCATTATCATTTCCTCAATACGATATTCATCATCATTAACACTTATACTCACATCCTCTATTAGGTTTCATAATTTTTCACTATACTATTCAAATCATATGATCAATAAAATGGAGTGTTATTCTATTCACATTCTATATTCATTATTCCCCATGATTACTACCAAATTTGTAACCTCAATTTATTCCATGATAGATCAAGAGTTTTTTTCAACTCCTTTGGACTAAACACAATTTAATAACAATATCATAAAAATTGAAAAGGGATTTGACAAGGTTCATGTTCATGATATTTTTTCAAACATGATATCTCTTTCACTCCATGTTCAAATACCTTTTAACGCAATTGGAATACATAAAATTTCAATTCAAATCCATCCTATTTGATTCAATAATATTCATATTTAATTAAATTAACATTTAAAAATAATAAGAGTCAAATGATGCATATCGAGATTTATTTATACTGGTGGAAATCCTTGAATTAATATAACGTAAGATATTTATAAATTCACAATGAATAAAATTAAGTTTTCATCTTTTGAAAAAACCAGAGCTCAATAATGTTCAATTAAAAAATTATTAATGGATATAAGATATAATGATATTTTGAAATATGATATTGATTTTAGTGATGAAATATAAAAAATTATGTCTTAAAAAGTTATTTTATTTTTAGATAATCAATTATTGATAAATATAACAATAAAAGTAATTTTTTATTACTATAATGAATTAAAATTACCAATACTCACTGCAAGATTTAATCTTAGTCATGTATGTAGCACATATTAGGTCTAAGAAAATATTATGTGCATTATTTGATTTGAATTGTACCTTTCAAATTTATTGCTTTCAACAATTATGTAGAACCTAAAATTTTTTATAAGGAGTATTACATAATACTAATAATTATTTGCCCAATATACTTCTATATGGCATGATCATGTTTTTCAGATAAAATTCAATCATAAAAAACATCAATTAGATGAAAAAAACATGAAAAAAAACATGAGTATCCAAACACCTATGGATTAAATTATGAAGAAAAACAAAAATGATCCACTTCCTGTCATGAATAGTTAAAAAACCCGAATATGAGGATGGAAACACATTATAAATCATGGAAAAACAAATAACCAAAAATGAAATATCTACATCAATCTTGGGTTATCATAAATCTTGTTATCTTGATATTTAAGGGTAGTTCAAGACAATATGGTCTGGGAATGGGGGAAGTATGGTACATGGTGACTGAAGAACTAAAAATGGTAAAATAATGAATGATTTAAAAAAGATTAATATAAATAATCACATACTCTATTTTTTGAGACGGTTAATTCATTTGAGAAGTTTGAGGGGATCCGTGGTAGAGGTTGTCTTCCACGAGATATATAACGGTGGGAATGTTTCAAGTAATTTTATTGTTTATATTATTAGACCTGGAAAGGGTTTTATTACCATTTTCAAAAAAGATATGATTAAGATGGCTTTTATCTAGGATAAAATAATAAGTGATGATAAAAATGTATATTTCTCAGCACTAAAAAGTCCTAATATATACTTATATTTCGCAGTACTATAATTTCACTTATTATAAATATAAATTTTATTAGTGATTATTTTTGAGCAATGATAAAACATATATTTATCTTGGATTTTTAAAGTGATGATAAAAACAAAAAATATCAAAAATATCAATCAATTATATACTGATTATGAATAAATTAAAAAAATTGAAAAATAATTAACAATATTAATGAATATATAATCTTAAATGTATGAATTCTAGAAATGATTGAAATTTGATAATGCTAAATATATCGACATCAAAAATATTTTAAAAATATAATTTTTTTAAATTTATATAAATTATTAAAAAAATTAATACAAATATATACTAAAATAGAGGTTAATAAATATGAAATATATCAATTACAATCAAATTAGAAACAGTAAATGTTAATTACCAAATAAGTATAAATAAATATTAAAAATAAATAAATACCAAAATATTTAAAAATAATTTAAACTTATAAGTAAAAAATAATAAAAACATTATTGAATTTTATAGAATAGTGAAATTTATTAATTAATAAATTTTCTGATTGGAAATAAATTAAAAAATATATTATGTGTTATTGTTATTATTTTCAAATAATTTTAAGATAGAAGGAACCTTTTAATAAAAAATTGGAAAGATAAAGAAAATAGGGAGAAAATACAATACTGAAGAAGTCCATGAAATACAAGATAAAAAAATACACTTCAACCCACTTGAGGGAGAGAGTTTGTGTGTATACATTGATAATATGAGTGTCCACCCCATTCATGGGGGAGAAGAGCACTTTTCTAAGACTTATCCACTATCCATGGCCCACCACCATCATCGAGAAGTGAAGAATCTCTATCAATATATGTCTCATTAATAAAAGGTGATGAAAAAAAAATCCATCCTTCTCACTTCACTCCGATTCTATCAGTTCAAAAGTATTAGGAGTACTTACCATCATTTTTAACATTTCCTTAAAAAGTTAAATAGGGAAAAATATTATTTATTTTAATATATATTCACTATTTAATACTTTAGATAAATATAGTGGTTGAGTTATAAATAGAGCTACCTCATTTGATTTACCATTTTCATCCATCCTTAATGATATGTGCTTTACACACTATTGAACTATGTTTCTTGGAACATAAATTATTCCTCGGTTATTGAGCTCAATAAGAGCCTAATCAACCCACACCACTTGAGAAGTATGGTTAAAATGAGAGTAGATAGTCTTAACACTATTTTCCTGAAGATATGCATCACACAAAACCTTATTATTAGTGAAAGTGCAAGACTTAAATAATTTCTTATTAAAATCAGTAGAAACAGCTGAATTCACCTCAAAAATATCCTTCCTCACTTGGGGAAGAGGATCTATAGAAGAATTCACAGAACATAATCTATCTAGATAGACTTTTAAAAAATTATATCCCTCATGCGATTAATTATAACAAAGAAAAACAAGGGTAGTAGGAGCAATAGAGGATGAGGCATCACTAATATTAATATTTTCTGAGTATTCCCTTAAAGAAACACAATTGCATAATGAATTAGGATTATTAGAATATGTTGATACATTATAAATTTATATGAATAGATATAGATTTATATGGTCTAACTCCACTTTATTTTACTTTCAATGAAGTGGTTGTAGCCAACCTATCCTACTAATTATAATTCTTGGAATTTATCATCTTGTTCTCCTTACAGAATTTGAGATCCATATCCTATTATTCATGAAATTCCATGTCTAATTTTCTGTCCTTAGAATCCTCAATTACCATATCATCAGTAAGACCCTTGGTTAGAATGTTCCTGAAGGTAAAATAGGCTTCAATCATATGATTCACCTCCTCCTTATCAGCCCAATATTTGGTGGATTTATCTTGAATGAACTGAGTAGTTGGAGTGGGAAGTGCATAAGACCAAGGATAAATATCATCCCTTGTAATGGCACCTTCCATGAATTTATTTTCATGAGTATTAAACCAATATTAAGTTCACCTTTTCATGAAGAGATCCTATAACATTAATTAGAGCATGTCCTAGTGAGGGTTTTAAAATCTTATGTGGTGTAGCACCAACATCTTTCGTTACCGATTCCTCTATTAAGTGGCTTATAAGAAGGGAATAACTTTTAGCACTTCTTAGAAGATGTTTCATGTCATGCCCACTTAACTAAAAGTTATAGAAAATAATATTCCTCCTAATGTCATAGATTGAATTACAAATATTAGTGAATTATCTACAAAATCTATTCATTTTTTCCTACTCAACTCTAAGATTAATATCATCCAGGGGAGTAGAAAGAAAAAAATTATTAATCAAGGGAGATTTCAAATCAATCTCAACTAAGACCCATGAAAATGGAAAAAAAAGTAAAAAAGTGTTGCTTTATCTATCCTTATTGACATTCCAATAGAAGAGCTATTGTCGAATAATATTTCTAGATACCATAGGATCTAGTTTAGGCCTTGTATTATGAAGAAAACAAATGCACAAGATTCATTGAAATTATTCAGATTATAGGTCAGGATCCAATAATGAAGCCTTAATGTGTATGGACTTATGTTAATTGATCACTTGCTCTAAGCCTTCCATTTTAGTTCTGTGGAATGAAAAAAGGACAAGGAAAAATTACATCCCTAAGGAAAAGCATTTATACTCTGAAAATCCCCAAATAGATGCATGTCGAGAAACAAGGAAAACTACTTTCCTTGGATTCATTCCTTTCAATATATTGATTTGTGAAATAATTAAGTACTTACATAAATCTATTCTTTCCTCTACGGTTCCATCCAAAGTCGAGATATGAGCAGTGGTGCATTTTTTTATTATTCATTATGTGATCTGGTTACTGAGTGTGGCAATGGAATTACCTGAAAATCCAATAAACGTCGCAAGCTCCTTAAAAATAAAGTTAATTTTTACCTTATAATTCATTTGTTGAAAACATCCCTGAAACACAACCTGGAGAATCATCACATAATAATTATAATTCAGAAATCTAGGTTTCTAGAGAAATGTCATTGTCGCTGGAGGAATCTGGGACATGTTCCTCTCATTCCTCCATCTTCATTAAGTGTTTTTAATTTTATAGATTATTAATAAATAATGTATGTTAAAATGAAAATTATTACTTATTATTTATTTAAATTGCACATACCATTTTAAAACAATTAAATTGTAAAGAATAAATAGTTATAAATAATTATTAAAAATTGATAAAATTAAAAAACTATTAATCATATAAATATATTAATTATATAGATTTAAAACAAATTAAAAATGTTAAAACTAAATATAAATAAATTATTAATTTAATTGATATAAATTAAAATCATATTTAAAATATTGTAATATATTAAATAAATAAGTATAAATTAAAATTAAAAATTGATTAAATTCCAAAAAATGTAAAATATAATAAATTTTTAAATTTAATAAATAATATTAATAGAAAGTATTTAAAAATTTATTTAATATAATTTAATAGAAAAAAAAATTAGAATAAATAAATTCATAATAATAACTACATTAATTTTATTGCAAAAAAATGCTGAAAATATTAAAAAAATAAATTATATAAATTAATTATATATATTTTAAACATTTAAAGATATTAATAAATAATAATTAAAATTAATATTAATATTAATAATTTATATTAAAAATATATTAATAATAATAAAAAATAGTAAGTAGTTACGATTAAATAAATAGTAAAAAATGATTTAGAAAATTAATAAATATTAATAAATATGAAAAATGAAAAAAAAATATGATGAATTTAAATATTATTTAAAATGAATAAATAAAATAGAATAAATTTAAAAAGATATTTAAACAATTGTATTAGTAACATTATTTTGGTGACTTACTAACACGAAAAAATTGAAAAAAAAATCATAAATATATAATATTATTTATATTAATAAAAAATTTATTTAAAAAAATAATACTGACTATAATATCATATTAATAATTAAATTCATTTCAATTCAATTATAAACTGCCATATATATACATAACGAATAAATTGTTTTTAATATGAATACATGATTTAGTATATTAAGTAAATTTTTTGAAGAATTATATAAATAATATTTAATTCTCATATATTTAAAAATGAGTTTTATATAATAATAAAATTAAGTAAATAAATATTTATTAAACTAATCAAACATGTTGAGTGTATATACCTCTGTAATTAATAAAAAAAGAAAAGAAAAACCCCTTTTAAACTGTATAGGGAGGGAACCCAATAAAAGTCTTGTAGGCCGAGAAGCAGATGAGACGATGAAATAAATGGTCTAAAGCCCCTTGTCGAATGGACTTAGTGAATAGTGGAATAGTGGCCATGTGAGAAGATGTCCCAATCAAACATTTCCCAAAATCACATTGAAAAAAACGTTATTCAAAAACCAGAAAGCACAAAGGCCATAGGTACATAGGGTGAGACGAAACCCTAGTAGATCCCAACCAACACACTCTTGAACTGCATTGTCTCTCATCGATATCCTCTAATACTGATGTATCTAAATTCTTTGCTAAGTAATGCACAATAAAAAAGAAAAAGATATGCCACAATACATGAGGAAGGAGTGCCCAAATCCACTCCCAATGTTCGTCAGATGACCTCATTTTGTCCTATCGGGATGAACCAGTGATACTGACCACCTAGTGCCCACATCACCCTGAGATTACCCCACATATTGGTCCAGAGAATATCAAACAATGCATGGTAAAAAGATGTTAATTAATGGTATAAAAAATTTATATAAGGGAAAACTAATGTAATAAAAATGTATGATGATGATAAGTAAGGGTAAAACAATGTTCAATAAGGGTAAATAGAAACTTATACATGTTAATTAAGGGTAAATATATGTTAAATAAGGGTAAAATGATTTTATTTATATGTAAACTAAATTAATATAATGGTAAAAAAATGATTAAGGGTAAACGTAGTTATGTAAGTGTAAAGAAATGTTATGTATGGGTAAAAAGTAGTTATGTAAGGGAAAAACAATGTAAGTGTAAACATAGAATTTTACATGTTATTTAAGGGTAAACAAACCTTATCTATGTGTATAAAATGTTATGTATGGGTGAACTAAATTTATGTATGAGTAAATAAAAGTTATATAATGTAGAAAAAAGTTGTTAATGGGTAAACTAAGTTATGTAAGTGTAAAAAATTTTGTTTTCAGTGTAAAACAATGTTATATAAATTTATGTAGAATCTTATACAAGCTATGTAAGGGTATAAAAAATTTAATTATTTGTGAAAATTTATTTTAGGGTAAACAAAAGTTATGTAATGGTAAAAAAATTAATTAAGGGTTAAAAAATGTTATGTAAGGGTTAACGAACGTATTTTAAGGTTAAAAAAATATTGAGTAAGTGTAATAAAAGTTATACAATGGTAAATAGAAATGTTTACAGCTTAAGTAAGGGTAAACTATAGTTATCTAAAGGTAAAAAAAATTATGTATGGGTAAACTAAAGTCATGTAAGGGTAAATAGAATTTATGTAATCTTAAATTAAGTAAATTAAGGGTATACAAGAGTTATGTAATGGTTATCATAAGTTTGGTAATGGTGAAACATTGTTATACAAGGGTAAATAAAATTATTTACAAGTTTTGTAAGTGTAAAGATAATTTCAATAAGGGTACAATAAAGATATGTAAGGGTATAATAAAAATATCTAAGGGTAAAAATATTATGATTAACGACACTCATATTCAATTTATTATATTAGAATATTGTATGGATTATTTTCAGAGTTAGGCACTGAGACAGTGTGAGACTATGAGGTCCGGTTATCCAAGAATTAATTTTTGAAATATATTAAATATATATATAATAATAATTGAAAATATTTCATGAAAGGTCTAATAATCATTTAATAGAGGCTCAGATCAAGAATCAAAGGCCACCATTGAATTCTGAACATGGGTTTAACCCTAGGCAGGACATAACCATGGAAGATGCCGGATGTTTGGGTTGAGTTCAGTAGTAACCAAATTATTGAATAAATAATATAAATTATTTATTTCATTTCATTTACTCACAATGAAATTTCATCATCTATAAATATCATTTAATGACCAATTGTTTGTGTTATCAACACAACCCACAATAGTTAGAGATAGTGAGTATTGGAGAGGAGTGTTCTTGGAGGAAAAAATCAGATCAGATCAAGATTGATGATCATTATTCCATCATAATTAAAGGATCTCACTAATGATGTGGATTCAGTCACCATTAAATATCTCTCCATATTTATATAAGAATTATTTTCTAGTGATTCATTCCCATTTTATTATCTTATTTCAACCTAAATAAATTGTCCAACTGATTGATTTTTTAATTGATTTCATTGTGACTACGTGTTAATTTGTGTGTAATTTGGGAGATATTGTTTATTTATTTTTTATCTTCGTTAATCATTCTAATTGATACAAATAGAGAAAATTTTGAACAAGGATGGTTATTTTTCTTCTCTTATGTTTCATGTTTTTCACAAATTATCCTATATTCATCCATCACCAGTATTTGTCTTGATCGATGGTTTGACAAATACCAGATATTTAACCACTACAAATTCATTTTATTGACAAATAGATTTATATTGTGATCTATATTTGAATTTTTGAGGGGATAAATCTATGAGAATTGTGATGATGGAGAGTTTATAGATTTGAGAACCACAACATGACTGGGGAATGCAATGTCGATAGAATGTGCTGGTGCCCGATTCCCAAGCAGGGAAATTGTAAAAAATCTGGATAATGATGATGATAATGATCTCACAATTTGTTCATTGAAAAGGTTTTTGGTACGTTCACTAAGTCTATAAGTCATGACCAACGATGCATGAATGGATCTTAGATTCTTGAAATTCATGGTTTATGAAGTGTGTAATCTGGAATTACACACCGTGTGGGACCCCCACCTGGTGCGGCACTAGGGTTCTTGCGTAGAGTTCAATATCATATGTTGTGTGACATGGAAAAATACCATGTTCCTCATTCATATACCTTGTATCCCTTTTATATCAACTTTGTAATTATAGGTTATACATTCCCATTTATTTGGGTGGCGTTACACGCTAAGTGGGCCAGTCCACACATTTTATACACCCTAAATGGAACCATGGCGGGTACATATGGTACATTACATGGAGGCCATGTGTCTTTACACACCAAATGGAGGCCAAAAAATGTGTACTCAGACACAGACAAGGTCACGGACCATGATCCACGGGTAGAACCCAATACCAAAGGG
The DNA here is from genome assembly GCA_963277665.1 of Viscum album. Lineage (NCBI taxonomy): Eukaryota > Viridiplantae > Streptophyta > Magnoliopsida > Santalales > Viscaceae > Viscum > Viscum album. Next base: position 778,498,922 of record OY728163.1, on the reverse strand, counting down.
ACATTCCATGTACTACCAGTACACACCATGTAATTCTATAAATAAGTATATGACCCTTATCCTATTCATCTTGGAAGTGTTTCATTAGGGTATGTTCCATTGATCTATCCCTAAGGGATTTGGTATGGATGTGTGTCTTATGCATAAGATATTTATCCCCTTTGAGGAATTTCTATCTTAAAAAGAGTTATTCGAATCCTTCCTCGAAGCCTGGAAGGATATCCTCTATCATCATTATTACCCTAGGTGGTGTTTTTTATTATTAATATGACAAAACAATTGGGTTTTCAATCACCTACATTTTGGGTTAATCCATATTGGGTTGTTGGTATACACCAAGGCCATAGGTGTCATCTCCATCTATCTATCTATCACATCAGAATTCCACCATGTACATATTATCATAATACCTGATGATAATGACATATCATATATATTCCATCAGTGCTATGTAACTGGTGGATTGTGTTCTCCCATAAAAGTGTTATAGGGATCCATTTGAGTAGGAATCAAAGGATGGAAATACACTCATGATATTTCTAATTAGTTTTTCTACTATGATTATATCGATATTTTCTTATTCTATGTCATTATCATATAACTATTATGAGATCACTATTATTCATGATGTAATATGAGTAGTGATTTTAGGGTTCCCTACTGGGTATTGTTATAATCACCCCTACATTGTATTTTCCCACACGTGTTCCTTCTTATTCAAATAGTTGGCCTTGTGATAAAGTTCTATAGGAACCAGGACCAGGCACTACTCAGTAAGTCAAACAGACCGAGGTTTGTTCCTATAGTTACCTATACATAATTCCAGTTATATTTTTTCTTGTTGGAGTTGTTTTCAGTTTCATTTTGGAGGTCTTGAATATCGAACGTTTTCCACCCTGTACTTATTTTATCACTCTAATAGTGTTATTTTCAACTTATACATGCTTGGTTTTTGGATGTTTTATATATCAACATTTTATGGGCTCCATGTCTATGTGTGTGCATAAACATTTGGATAAGGCCTCCCATGTGTGTGATATTCCTACTTAGTGATAGTTGATATCCCCTTTCTATTGATGGAGGGCTTGGGTTAGTAACGATTCATGCCCTTTGGGCCCAAGTTATGATATATTTGTATTAAAGGAGTTGGTTCTAAAATAGGACAAAATAATTTGAGATTTTCTTATGGAAACAATGTTCATTGTTTCAAGTTTTTTCTTAGGCTAGGGAATCCAACATTGTTGTGGGGGATGACATATCCATACAAAAGGCCCTATTCACTTTCCTTTCAACTCAATACATTAAGAAATTGGTTTTAGGAAAAAATTCATATATGCATCGTATTGGAATGTTTTTTGGATTATATGTTTTTCTTGTTTCATCTCTCTATTTATAATCATTGAATGTGATATTTCATTCATATTTTAGGATGGCTCTATGACATTATATATAGAGGATTCATCTTCAGGATCATTATTATGATCCCCTCAATGATGGGGAATTTATATACGAACTTGTTTTCGAGGTGATACCATCAAGAGGGGCATCAGTATTACAACCAAATACCGATGAGAAGATGGTACTGAAAGTTCCAACAGATGAGGTGCCAAAACTGGGCATGATTCATGATATATAATGAAAGATACCCCTCAGGTTACAAGGTGTGGCTAGCCCATAGGTGTATGGGGAATGTATTTAGGTAGTTATATGAGTGTTATATTTTTAGGAAACCTATGAACTAGATGGTGGTCCTAGTAGTGAGACTTATCCATCGAACCTTAAGATGATGGGGGGGATTTGTGACCCAGTTATACGATTAGGAGAATCTTCTATGGTTAGAGTTTGAGCATTGTATTAGAGATGAGTTTTCTCTATCTATGATGAGGTATGTGAACATACATGGGATTTTACATCTCTAGAAGGGTAGTATGAGTATGGTAGAGTACTCATTAATGTTTACCAACCTCTCTCAGTACTCGATGGAAATGGTATGTGATTAGTTCATTTTGGCTCATGCCTTGGAGAGAGGTATACGTAGAGTCATCTAAGACATTGTGATAAAAAAATTAATTTATAACTATTTAGGGGTGACAGATAATTCTTTGGTGTTCAAGATTTTATGAGTTGACTATTCAATGAAATTTGGTTCTATCAGTTGGAGAAAATGAGCTGAGACTTTGGCGTCAGGGAGATAATGACAGACACAAGGACATGGATGTGCGAGATATTCAAACAAGTAGTCCCATTATAAAGGTTCTACGGTTCATCGATCATAGGATGGATCAAGTAAGAGACAGGGGTAGTTAATCTATAGTTATGATTGAGTAAATATTGCATGATACTTCATAACATGATTTACTGCTAATAGATAGAGTTATCACCTATGTAGAGGAAAAGGTTGGATTATGTAGGTCCATAGGGTGTAAAACATGGAAGAATTGTAGGGTGAGTTGTTTGAGGAGGTATATGTTTTTTTACTAAAACTACTTCTCGGTTATATGTCCCAAACTCAAGGAGCTAGAAGATAGGGGGAAGGTAGTAATAGGTGGTTAGTAACAATGACCTATAGGATCTAGGGATGATATGAGGAATAATATTAGTATTTTGTACCTTATAAGTTGTACTGATAGACACATGTGTGAGTTATTCCATTCATTACACAAATCTGGTTTAAGAATTGGAGATTCGGATTGAGCCCTGAAGTCTAAAATTATGGTTGGAGTCTCTTACTGTAGGTGACTCAGTGATCTCACACTTCTACCAATAGTGTTACATAACTCTTGAAGGTGAGAGTTTATTTTGGGATCTCTTTGTATAAGTGACGAGGCCATATGACTTCATTCGTTTTATAGAATCATTATCCATAATTTATACCATAATGGTCTATTTTTTGACGAGGATATGGTGTGTTAATTCGGATGGGACAAGTTTTTACTTTGTGGGTGAATAGGAAACCCAGGAAGAGTATTGTGGTCTCTTGTGTAGGAGGGTGTGGTAGATTACACACCAATTGGCTAGCAAGACAATTGTTTTAGTGAATCTAGTGAGATTTTAGCTTCATATATCGGTAGAGAAGTATTGTTACATATTTCATAAGTATTATATAGGATTTAAAAATTCAAATAGATAGAATTTTTCATTTACCTACACTCCAGGATGGTGTTGATCTCTTCGACGGAATATCATATGGCCCTAGCAGTGTTCATGGGAAGAGGGTGATGTTAAAGGACTTAAAGATAAAGGGATTATTCATACCTAGTGTTTCACCATGGATAGCCCCAGTATTGTTCACCATGATGGAATATTGGATCATAAGGTTTTTTGGGGATTACATTTTCTTAAAAGTGTCCATAAGGAGAAATAATATGCTCCCAATGATTGATGAACTATTAAATCAGTTCAGAGGGGAATGATGGTTATTAAATTTTGGACTTAGATAAGACTATAACCAATTGTGATTACGGGATAAGGATATACCAATTACACAATTTATATTTTTTTTCAGTTACTATAAGTACTTGGTAAATAACTTTGTCATGATGAACTCCCAAATAATGTTCATGGGGCTCATGAAAAATAATAAAGACTTTCTTTGACCAGTTTTTTGGTAGACTTCATTGATGATATCCTAGACTACTTGGTGTCAAAGGAGATTCACCTAAGACACTTCATCATGTCTCTCTATGTATTCCAAGAAAACCTTCATATCTCCAAGATCTAGAAGTTCCAGTTCTGGATTCATAAGTTCTTCTTTATGGGAAATTATATATCAATATATTGTGTGTCATTTTTCCCAGTAATGGTCGGGGCAATGTTAGCTTGGGATTCACCCATGATCATGATAGAGGTATGGATCATCCTTGGGTTGGTAGGATACATTCATATATTTGTACCTTTTTCTACAAGATATAATCTTCCTTGAAATCATTTACCAAAAAGAGGAATACATTCATGAGGACACAAAGGTTCTAGAATGTTTCCTAGGAGTCAAGGAAGATATTGATGTGTTCTCCCATCGTGATATTTCCAAAGGAGAGAGTCTAGTATGTAGTGTTCTGTGATGCATTAGGGAAAAGGTTGGATATGTTCTAATGTAGAGTAAGGAATTGGTTTTCTTTGGCTCACATCAGCTGAGACCACATGGGTAAAACAATAAGACCCATGATCCTGAGCATGAAGTTGTATTCTTCACACTTAATATGTGGTGACACTTCATTAGGGGTGAGGGACATATCATATATTCCATCCATAATATTCTCATTTATAACTTCTCTCAAAACGACCATAAGTTGAGAAATTGGTGATGGATAGAGTTATTCTTGAATATTTACCTCAATATTTTCTATATCCATCGAAAAGGGGATGTGGTACCAGATGCTCTCAGTGGTAAATCTTACATTCAACTATGGAGTGAGGAATTATAGTAGTTTTCCACATTAAATGTATCCTTTGGGGATGAGGATAGACCATATTACATCATATAAATGGTTTCTTCCCCTCTATTATTACATAATTCCATGGATTCCCTATTTTTGGATATTGATTGTGAGATTCTACGTACTATGACAACCGATGGAAATGCTCTATATGGGTTTTGTTAAGGATGAGAGCATGTATTTATTTTTAGGGGATGAATAATGGTAACAGTGATGTTGTGGGGAGAGGTTCTTTGGTAGTTCCATACATCTCCCTTTGAGTTATATCAAGGTGTATAAAAGATATTCCAGCACATCCAACATAATTTTTGGTGGCTAGGGATGAAGATGGGAGTTGATGATTTTTTCACTTGATGCCACACATATTAGTAGCAAAAGGATGATCACCATGTTCCAATAGGATTAGATCAATCCCTAGAGGTTCTAGATTAGAAGTGGAATGGGAAATCTATAGAATTCACGATGGGGTCACGATGTACTTCCATGGGACATAATTCAATCTTGGTGATCATACATGGACTCACCAGGTCATCCCACTTTTTAACTATTCAAGAGCAGAGTTCAATTGAGATCATGGGACTCCTATATGTGTAGTAGATATCCTGACTCCACGTAGTTCCCTTATTGATCATTTTCAATCATGACCGTCACTTCACATATCAATTATGGAGTGGATTTATGGAGGCTTTTGGGAATCAGTTATGTTTGAGCATGGTGTTTAACCACAAACTTGATGTCTAGAATGAGTGGGGCCTTCAAGTCATGGAGTACATTTTGTGGGATTACATGTTAGATTTTTTTCTTATTTGGTAGGATCACATACCATTGGTTTATTTTTTTTTATAACAACAGATATCCTTCCACCATCAGTATGAATCTATTCGAGGTCTTGTAAGTAAAATCATGTAGGTCACCACTATACTAGAAATACTTTGGTAAATCTACACTTATGGGTCCAGATTTACTGTGAGCTACAACAAAGAAGGTGAAGATCATCGTGAACAAGATGAAAACTAGACGTAGTCATCATAAGTATTTTGTGGACTGACAGTATAGGACTCTGGAGTTTATTGAGGTAGACCTTGTCTTATTAAGGGTCTCACCACGATGTGGGTTGTTGAAATTTGGATGGGTTTACAAGATATCTCTAGGATTCATTTTCCCTTTATATATATTTCATAGTGTTGGATTAGTGGAATACCAATTAGATCTACTACCATAGTTATATTTGTTATATAACCACTTTTATGTGTCATTGTTGGGAAGGAACATGCATGACATATCATATGTTTCTCACTATGGTGTGATGGGAATCGAGGATGAATATACCTTTTTTGGAGTACCCAGTATATATTGAGTAACGGAATGAAAGGATCCTCTATGGGAGAGATATTACATTAGTGTGTATCTGGTGGAAGTAGGCGAATCTTCAAGAGAGTACCTGGGATTGGGAGATCCAAATGCATTCTCAGTATCCACAACTCTTTTTGTATCCTTATATTTTTTTATTTTTGGGACATAAATTCACATGGTGTTGAGAATTTAACGATTCTGGTTTTCAATGTATTACTTTAGAATATTGTATAGATTATTTTTGATATTATGTTCTTAGACGCTGTGAGATCCTGAGGCCTAGTGACCCCAGAGTAAATTTCTGAAATATATTAAATATATGTAATATAACTACTGTAATATTTTCCTAAAAAAGATTAATCACTCTTAAAAAATCGATCATATTAGAAATCAATGGTTGTAGTAAAATTTGAAGCATGAATTTTATCCAATCCATGACATGAAGTTGGTGCACGTTGAACTTTTGGGTTGGGTACAGTTGTGGTTGGACTATTAAATAAAAAAATAAAATATATAGTTTATTTCATTTATTTTCCATGACCAATCATAGTTTATAAATATGAAATTTTTAGAAATTTTCATGGTTAGTTGAATAACCCTAAAAATTGAGGGATAGATCATTGGACAAGGGTGTTCTAGGAGGTGTACATCAGATGGAATTAGGATCAAGGATATTTGTGCCATCAGAATGCTTGGATCTCACTAAAAATAATGAAATTGATTCATTCTTAAGCAGTGATTGATCAATCTAAATGAAGGATTTTTCTTATAAGGATTTATTCCCATTTTCTTATACTACTTCAAACACAAATCAACCAACCGATGGATTGATTCATGGATTGATTTTATTGCATGTATGGGGGTTTTTTCGGGGAATTTGTGAAATTGTTTTTATTAATTTAGGATATTAATTCTCTATTTTAATGAAAAAGAATAAAGGCCAAGCTGAAAACATTGGAGTTTCATTCCTCCCTTATGCATTTTTACATTCTCCCATCATTCTTTATTCGTTCATCACAGAAATTCATATTGGTCGGTGCTTAGAAAAATACTAGATAATCAATCATTGTGCACATGTTTCATGGTGAAACAGATTGATATTGGTGATCCTACTATGGATTGAAATTAATATTTACTAGTGACAATGGTGAATGTAATTCATGTATGGATTTGAGACCCCCTGTCTGAGTTGGGAGTGTGGAAGTGGCGAGATACGATGGTGGTCATTTCATGAGCTCTTAAATTTGATTGAATTCAGCTGATGATGTAAACAGAATAACCTAGATCATGATCTCTATTCTTTAGTGGGGTTTGAGGTTTATCCATGAAGATCAGAAGGTGTTAGTGATAATTCATGAATTAATCTGGGATTCTAGAAATTCTCAAGTAACATGAATTATAATTCAGAATTATAGGCTATGCAGGACCCCCCATGTCTGGTGATGGGGTTTTGATATAGAGATAAATATCACACAATATAGGAATTGGTCACACACCATGTGATCCTTTTTTATTACATCATTGTGTAAAGGGTGTTCATGCATAGGTAGCCTGGTGGTGGTGCACTCTATGTCAGAAGGCCACACACCATATACACTCTTGTAGGTGCCTCAATGTGTACAGGTGGTATACCCCATAGAGACCATGTTTATTTATATGTAATATAGAGGTTCAGACAACATGTACTCATACATGTACACGGTACCACTCCAAGATACACTGGTATTACCTTGTGGTAAAGGGACAAAACATATACTATCAGTACAGACTGTGTGCTTCTCCAAAGATGGCTTGGAGCCCTTGTCTTCTTTAGCATGAACACGATTTTTAGGGTTCATTCCCTTGGTCCTTTCCCTAAGGTTTTAGTATAGAGTGACATACTATGTATATGATGGTGATCAACTATCATGAACATCGGTCACAGATAGAGTTGTTGGAATCCTTCTGTGAAGCCCAGAGTTAGATCCTCTATCATCATCATTAACCTTGGTCGGGTACTTGGTATTATCATGACCAACACTACATTGGCGTCAATCCCCTACATATATGGTTAATATAAATTAGGTTATTGGTGTAACCCATGGCCTTGGATGTGATCCCCATATATGTATCGATCTCTTCAGGCTTCCAATATACATTTCTTATGAACAGAGCCGATGAGAACTACATCTCGGATGGATTCCATGAGTGTTACAGATTATGTTCTCCCATATCAGTGTTATGTGGAACCTTTAAGATAGAACCCATAGATAGAAATATGGGTGTTATATTATATGAGACTATCTGTATACTATTAATATATTTATATTTTTGTATTGTATGTATTTTACAAATAACTATGATGAGTTGACTACTATTCTTGATGTTATATTCTAAGTGATTTCAAGGTTTCCAACTTGATATTTTTATACTCACCGATTAATGGGATTTTCCCACACATGTAGTGTCTTATTCATATGACAAACCATTTAATAGGGTCTTAGAGGGACTAGGATTAGGTGGATCTTAGTGATCCAGAAACACCCATGTATGTTATTTTAGTTTCCTTTACATCAGTCTTCTTCTATTGTTTCATGTTGGACATGATTTCCGTTTAATTTGGTTGGGATTTTATTTAGACCATTTCTTTTCTAGTAATTTTTTTCAGGCATTGATTGTGTTATTTTAGATGTATGCATGCAGGGTTATCTATTGTTTCACATTTTAGCAATGTAGGATCATGGAGATGTGTGTGTGTGTGGGTGGGAGGGTGGGTGTGGGTACATTAGGCTAAGTCCTGCAATGTGTTTGATATTCCTACTTTACAATGGTCACCAGTCTCTCCCCTATTGGAGGAAGGATTGGTGTAGTCATGGTTCAGGCCCCATTAGTCTAAGACATTACATTATGCCGGGTAAAAACAAAGTCATTGAAGGGTAAACTTGTGTTATTTATGGGTAAATAGAAGTTACATAAGGGTTAAAAATATTTTTAAAGTTAAACAATAACTTTTACTGCTTATGTAAGGGAAAAATAATGCTATGAAATTTTAAGAATATGTTATGAAAATGTAAAATAGTATTGTGTAAGAGTAAACTGATGTTATGAAAGGTTAAACCCATGTTAAGTATTAAAATAAAAGTTATCAAATTTATGGTTAAATATAAAAAAACATAAACATAATAATATATAAAATTATGATTATATTTAGTAAACTAGTTTTAAAAAAATGGAATAATAGAAAAATGGTGTGGCTAAAGTGTATTTATATTAGATAAAGATATAATTACTAATTAAATTATTATTAATTATTGATGTATGTACTGTATTGATAGTATATAAAAAATATAATTAATTAGTAACCTTTGAATTTTTTAATAATAATGAAAAATGTTATAATATAATTAAATATGAAAATATTTATCAATTTATAAATAACTATAAAAATTCAATATACTACAAAAAACAAAATGAATATATTTTAATATTGAATGAAAATTAAATTTTAATAAATAACAAAACATACAAAATTGGAGAAATATTAAAAATTAATAGATAATATTAAATGAAAAAACAGACATCCATGTGCACACATACACACACATAGACATACATTTATAGATAAATACATGTATATATACACATATACACATAAAAATATACATACACAAACAGACACATACACATGCACATACACAAACAAATAATCATGAATATTCAGATACATACACAAAAACATATGAATATATATACATGTACATAAAATTACTTACGCATTCATGTACATACATATAAGAACATATTCATAAAAACACATACTATATAGACATACATATACATACATATACATATACACTCATACATATGCATAGACATGCATGTACGCATACATACAGATACTGATACCCCCAAACACATACACGTACACGTGCATAGACACACGCACACACATACACATACACATACACATACACATAAACACAACCATACAAATATACAAATACACATATACATGGATTTTCATATTCATACACATACACGTATATATAAAAATTCACAAACATACAATTACATGATAGTGAATGCAGATACATACACATATATATACATATGTATATATACACATACTACATAAACAAAAATATACATTCACACACACACATGCTCATGGATATACATGTACACATACCAAAACATGCATATATTTATATATATATTATGTTCTTGGGGGTAAAACTACACTCAATCACACGCACACACCACACACATGCTGGAAAGGAAGATCATAGCCCCAACCCCCTAGGGGATAGCCCACCCATCAAGCCTTATTTTTTTTATTACATGACCTTGTTGTCTCAATTGGTAGGAAGTCCCATTACCTAGCCAGAGCCCCACCCGTAGGTCATCATGTGCACCCCTTCTAGTGCATTGTCGGATCCAGTAGCCATCTCCTTCACATTGCATGACATTATCTTGGGTATAACCATCAGAGGCTATTGCCCATTCCTTCACCAGATCAACCAACCATCCAGGTTTCCCCACCTTTGATGCACCTCTTCAGCTTCCACTGACAACCCCATAAGATAACTGGATCCACCAACCATCTAGGTCATCCCACCTTGATTACACCTCTATAGATACACAACACCCAACCGGGACAAATAAAACCCATCACCACTGAGAACCAACTGCACCCACACCCTACCATCTACACCAAAGGCCCGCCTATATCGTCTCACTTGATGCAGTAATCACCGAAGACCTGTTACCATGCACGGATGCCCTCTTCCTATATTGTCTGTATCAATCATCCATATACAGAATATACCATATTTAATCCCTAAATTGTGACCATCCAGGATTTGAACCTTGGACCAGATACAGAATTACAGGATGCCCTTACCACTTGGCCACCACCACAACTGAAATAAACATTCATATACATACACAAAAACATACACACATAAATATCCACAGACATACATGTACACATAAACATAAACATATATACATTCACATACAGACAGACATACATATACATATATGCATTCACGTACACATAAATACACACATACCTATAGAGATACACATACACATACACATACATATACAGATAGAGATACACCTAGACATACTTTTACACATACACATACACATACACATACACGTACACATACACACATATATACAAATAGAAAAAATATATACACATACATTCACATATAATTTCATAAATATATATACATATACATATACACTCATATAAAGAAAAACATACATATACATGGACATAAACATAAATACACATACATTGATATACGTACACATACATGTACTTGAACTTGTTGAGAATATGTTGATTAAAATTTTTTGTTAATTTATTTTTTGTTTTGATGCTCAAAAATACCCAAATTTGTTTTACTAATAAATTTTCTTTTTTTATGTTAATTTCAAGACATTATATTAAAGTTATTGTTCCGTGAATAATATTCATTGAAGTATCTAGGATGGGATTTAGTATATTCTAGAAACACCATTAATATCCTATATGTGTAACTATAATGTAAGTAATGAACCCAACATCTAGAACAACTTGTTTCAATTATATACCTTGTGTTTTCAGGAATGTATGGTTCAAGAATCCTATGTTTAGATAGAACCTTATGTTTGTGGAAAGTAAAATTATAGATAAACCACCCTATATTTGAAAGAAAACCTACATTTCAAGAAAAAACACATGGCACATCAGCCCTAATATTGTGATTAACACTATGTTTTCAACCCTACAATTTGATTTTTTTCATCATGTAATGGTACACTACATTTGTTTATTCAATGGAAGAGTTATAAATCTGTGATATTATCTTGGATTTATGCAATACTCTTGAAAGAAATTATAATCTATTCAAATATTGTTTATAAATTATTCAAAGACTTTTTATTATAATTTTAAAGGATCATATTTAATAGAGTAAATCATTTCTATTCTTATGGGAAGTTATGATCACTCTTGAATGTTTTTGAATTAAAATATTCCAAAAAATATGTTATATTTCTGGAGTGGGTTTGACCTAGAGTAGTTTGACCAATAGTATAAAAATCAAGAAACTCTTCATTAGAAAGAGATTATGAATATACATAAAAATTGATATAAATAAAAAAACATTTTTTATTGCTTTCCGAGCTACAATTTGGAGAAATACATGTTTTGATCTATAGTATCATTATTGTTGTTGCTATTGTTGTCACAAATACTACACTTTATCATTATATATTCTTCTGGATGAATAAAGAATCATTTTCTAGAGATACACTTCGGAGATATTCATGTTTTAACATATGTCTAGTATTTTCTCTATTGTTGTTTAAATAATTCCTATGAGATATTAAAGATCTATTTCATGTTATTCATTATTAAATATATGAACACATCTATTAGTTGTTACTAAAATGGGGAATTTTAAACTGTATCCTAAAAATTAATCTCTATTTATTTGGTGGAGTTTCAATTGATTAAAATCATTCATGGTTAAGTGTCATCATCTTGCACTAAGTGGTGGATTTAGGATTCCCTATAAAAGAACTATAAGGTTATGAAATCATTGCTGTAAAGGTGTCAACTGCCTACACTCAGTTGTCATTTAAATATCATAGGATAATATGACCTAGTAAAAATCAATAAGGTCATGGAGTTGAGAATTGGGAGAGTGGACTAAGGGACCATTTTTCCCAGAAACACAACACATCATTGTGTTCATCTCCTTAATTTATTTCTATTGATCGCACATATTTGAGAGAAAATGAATGGTTCACATCTAAACAAGAGAGGTTTTTTAAACTATCAACATTTTTTTATGTACACAACTCACCCCCACCCCTCATGTGTCTTTATATTTTTCATCACCATCCTGAACTCACAATTCATATCAAAAGAAAGGCTCTATATGTATATTTTCATTCTGAAAATTTTATATCTAATATAAATTATTAACATAAAATGATGTGCACTTTTTCTATCATTATATTCTTGAAAATCCATGAATATTTTTGGATATGACTAGTTCTATAAAAGGATATATTTATTATAGAATATTTTGTTTGATCTATTAATCATCCATAGTTGTATCTATATATTCATTTAAATATTTAATGGATCCAACAAGACTATTTTAATGGATTTGGTGAATATATATAGAAATGTATGATTCTAGAGAACATATGAATATGATCCATGATCCGTATTTTAATGGTGATAATTATGGATGCTGGAATGACCATATGATCATATATTTGTAAAATATTTAAATAAGGTTTTTCATGATGGTAGTCATACATTATGAAATCCCTATGAAATATTTCTAAAATTGGAGTTATGATCATTAAAGGTAATGTGATCTAAATTAATTATGTTTTAATTTTATTGTGTTTGGTTTAAGATATCATGAATTTAATTGAGTAACTCAATGTCTAACTACATATGATATGGGGTAGACTATTGTTGTTTCCTATGAAGAGACTAAACAAATCATAAAATTAAGATGAACTATTGTGAAATTAATGTATTATACTTTCATAATGTGTTAGGATGAAACCATCAATCAAATTAATGGATGGTTAGAAAAAATAGTCAATGGTTTTCCCACTTTGTAAGATCCAATTTCACAATCAGAACAAGACTTATATTTACTTAGATCACTACCCTTGAAGTGAAATGGGAGATTCATATCTATATATCAATCTAAACCTATATAAAATTTAGTTATGAAGGAATTTATTGGAAATCTAAAGATTTTTTATGATGAGATGTAGGATGAAGTAGAAAATAATATAAAACATGATGAATGTACTCTCAAAACAACTAGGAGTAATTAATATAGTCATCAAGACTTTGATAAAGATCTATAATATCATTGTAAGAAGTTTTAGAAGATATAAATATATAATAATAATGGGACTGATGAATCTTGATGTTATGAATGCAAGTTAATTGGTCATAAAAAGAAAAAATATCTTTTAATCAATGAAAAAAGGAATAATAATTACAAAAAAATTAAAAAAAAATTTGAAGGATACCTAAAGAGATAATCCTAGTTCACCTAATGTATCTTTTATAGATTTTCATTTTGAACATAAAAAGAAAATGGTATTTTTAATGGCATGTATAGATCATGAGATCGAGTCTTCTTACTCTCAAAAATCTTGTTTTGATAAACTATATTTTGGAAAATTAAAAATAATATTGTATTATCCTACAATACAAGCATGAATTGTCATATAAACATCATAAAAAAATTTATAAATCTTACAATATTGTTCTTTAATATAGTTATTCATTTTAAAAACAAATTTTATATTTAAAAAAAATCTTCTAATTATTGTCATAAAAGTTATATTAAAATTAAATAAATTTTGGAAGAATTTGATGATCTAAAAAAACACTCTAGTATGTTTATAAAAGGAGAGAAATAATTAAATCAAATCCTTGGAAAAAATAAATAACCAAAACCAAATTTAGAATAGTAAGTAATGGTGAAAGACTAAAAAAGTATAATAAATATTTTTTTCTAGGATTAGAAATTAAAAAACATATATATGGTAAATGTTTTTATTGTGATATTAATGGTCACTATTAAAATGATTTCTATTTTATAGAACCTAAAATTTCTAGTGTTAAAAAAATTTATTCGTTAGAAGAACTATTTTATTTTAATATTTAAATTACTACTCAAAATATAAATATTTGGTTACCTAGAAATATAATTACTAACACTGCTATATCCAAAAATATTTGGGTACAAAAAAGAATTTATATTTGATGATTTTCAATATTACACCACAAAACTACATGTTTATGTAATTAATTGGTTGATAAATTGATATATGTGAAAACATCTACAAAAGGAGTGAATAAATATAAAGTAGATATAAAAATCCTCATTACTAATGACTCTTTTTCAGGAAGTATTTCATTTTAAAATATTTATATACTTTTGGGGCATTGAATGTTTTAAAGAAATATCTCATAAAATTTTATATCTAATTCTTAATATTTTTATCATTAAATCATTAAAAGTATATTATTCATTATAAAATATTTATATTCTAATTTTGAGATCATTATATTTCATGTTAAAAAATTCCTTCATTTTTTTATTAAAACTAAAACACTCTTATTATGTAATATGTAATGATTGTTCTGTATTTTTTTAGCTAAAGAAAATGAAACGTAGTCTGCAATTTTGGAACCAAACATTTCATATTCTTCCAAAATCTTTTACATAAATAAATTTTGTTCTTCAAAAAATCTAGATAAAATTATTATAGAAAACTAGGTATAGTAAGATGAAGAAATCAACCTCTTCGAGTTCAGAATAAAATTATTCCTACAAAAGAATGAAATGTAATATTTATGGGTTAACTATTTAATTTTTTGATGATTCACATGAAAAGTATACTAAAATAAATAAATAAGTTAAAAATAATTAGGAAGAGAAATTATCCTCTTCTAAATTATCTTATGAAAATCATATATTCAAAGTCATTACATTGAATGAGAAATATAAGAAAATCACTATAGAGCAGTAGTTTTTTTACAGTGGTGGCCGTTTCAAAAAACTGCTGCTAAATTGGGTGTTAGTGTAAAATACGCATGGGTATCGGAAATTTAGTGTTGGTTTCTAGTAAATGTTATATAAAACACATTTAGCGGTGGTTATTTTTGTTATATCGGCGGTATTCCTGGGAAAAAATGACATTTTTTCGTGGCGGTTTACACTGCCACTCAAAAAAATCATTTTTTCCCTAGGAAAACACCGTGAAAACCACACGAACCGCCATGAAATGATAATGGAAAAATAAAATTATTTATATGTGGTTCAAAATTCCTCTAAAACCCATTTTTCACTATGAACACCACTAAAGAAAATGTTGCTGCTAAATTATACCATTCATGTATTTAGAAACTGTTTTAACTATCACTGATAGTATGATACCAAATTATAGCTACGGTTTAAACAGACACTACATATGGTCTATTTACATATTGGTTGTTTAAACTCCCTCTAATGATAGATTTAAAAATAAAAAAATTCTTTAAATTATACAACCCTTGTACCAGTACCCTAAAAACCACTCCAATTTCATTATTAACAAAATATTTTACCACTATAAAGAAATTAGCACCACAACACACAACCAAAAAAATAACCCAAATTTCTATTGCTAATAAGAACCATTGAATGAACTACATGAGTTTTTATTCACCCTATTATATATTTCATTTCTCATGCCACATAGACCGCTTCCTCCACATGCACATACATCCTACACCTAAAAGAATACAAGGAAAATAACATTTTCATAAGAAAAAGCACTTTCAAATCCACAATCACACTTATTCAATTTAGAAACACATTATTATTCACTTATAATATTTAATGAAAACATTTATGAAGCACCACATGTAATCACACATGAAACATATTCAATTTAATTTTGAAATCCAAATTTCATCCCATAGACTCTTCAAAACCTGTGAACGTCAAAAATAAAACATTTTCGAGAATCCATAGAACACATTCAAGGAGAAAAAATTTACTAAAAACATTTATTAATGATAAATCATGGAATCAACTACCTCAATATTAGAAATATCTAGAATCTGGTGGAAAACCAAAACTCTATAACAATGGGAACCTATAATGGAATGATCAGACCATATTCACAAATATTATACCCACGAAACCATGATTTCTCCCATTTTAGGGAAAACAACCTTCTGGAAAAATAGAAAACAAGAAATAGCAATTAATACTTGTAGAATAATAAATAAATACAAATAATAGAAGCTTACATAATGATTATTAAATATCGAAATTATATAATATCATAAAACCTTCTGTGTGAAACAACTAAAAGAGAGATGATGGATCCCCTACCTCAATCAAAGATTTTTGATCTACTATAAAATGTTACAGTGGTAGGGAGACCACCATCAAGTGCCTCAATGAAGTAGAACACCTTGATCACCCTAAAAAAACACCCCACAACATATTCTTACCAAAACATCATTAGAACAACATTTTCCCCTTGATAGTAACCTCTTATGGAGAAATAATAGGGAGAAAAGGGGAGAAGAAAATTGGGTGGTCATCTAAACCCACTAAAGATTGATCTCCTAAGGATGGGGTTGAAATATATTGAAATGGGGATGAAATATGTTCCCAAGATTCTATTGGGTTACCCAATAACTAAAAATAAAGTGGGGATAATGATGGGGTTTGAAGGGGTATTGGGATTTTTAGATGGTCTGTAAAACATAATACCAAAATGAACCCACTTCACTATATCGAAGAACTACTCAAAATGTGTTGAGTATGACGTAAAGGGAAGGGAACATGCTACAACCTGTATGGTCAATGTTGTGTCTTAAAAACATAGTTATATTCACATCTCAGATCCGTTAAAATAGGGACCACAATGCAGTGGGATGGTCTATGCCATAGAAACTATTCACTAATAAGAGGCTAGGCCACATCCCTGCTCCATGGTGGAACTATTCCTAGAAAGGAAATAGAACTAAAAACTCCACTGTTTTTCTCTATTTTTATTCCATTATCTCTACGATAAACCAATCATGATTTTATAAATAGCACCAGAAACCGCCTCCTAATCCTATGCACCATAGATATAACCACGTATAAATTTTAAAATATTATTATATAATTCATAAATAGAAATATGCCTTAATACAACATAAGGATTGTAAATTCAAACTGTGTTTAGAATACTGGGTTCATAATACATAAAAAAACATGAGACATCCAGCAACTTTTAGGTCATGAAAGTGATTGGTGACAACTCTGTTCCACACATGAAACATATAAAACATTACTATTGCAATATTTTTACAACAGGTCAACAATACCACTAATCCTTTCTTGATGATGAACACAACTCACCACCCTCTCCACCTCTATCTCTACTTCCTACTATGAACACGTGTAAGAAAATTATATGGAAAATTAAATACTTTAGTATATTTATATTTAAAAATAAAACCAATAAAATATTACAAACTAGAAGATTTTGAGTTCTTGTGATTTACCTTCTCACCACAAATCGATGCAATAACACCGGGGATAGTTCTGGTCACCTTTTGATAAAAATCAATCAATGATTTTTGTAGAGAGGATATCTGAGTGCCATGTTCTTGAACTATGTTTTGTAGAGAAGAAATGTCTCTCTAAGAATCTCGGGGTATGGACTTAGTACAACTATGAGTATATGAAACTAAAATCATTTATGGCCTTCCAAATACCTGAGATGGTACAGGTTCCAAACCCATCTTTAACACTCATCTAGGATGCTTCTTCTTAAGGACTTTACAGACTAGGTAATCCTAGGAGACTGAGTAGGACCACACGGGATTGGAACCCCATAGTTCTTTAATTTTTATCAATAATTAAAATATCAGTCATAATAGAATAAATATATATTAACATAGTGACAACAAATAATATGTTATTATAATGAAAAATGAGTTTATACCCCAACATCATTTGCAGGTTTATTAACAAAACATCCATCATATTGTTTGTGAACATCGAACCACAATTTGGTTTGGGATTCTTGGTGCCCTAAACACTATGACTACATTAAAAAATATAAATCATTAATTCAATATATTAAACAGATAATATTTTCATATAAATATTTAATCTAATAAAATTATTACCAGAGTCGACCAGCTTCTAGAAAAACACTTTGACCCCACAGTATGAGGGACGACATCCTTAGCCCGTCTTGAAGCATTCTTCCTTAAAATACCCTAAAAAAATAAATTTTAATTTAATAATAATTTTTTCAATGTCATATACTTTTAATATACATTTATAAATGTAAAATAATATTAATATAATAATATATATTAAAATACCATCTACTTCTCATCATGATGTTTGTCAACAAAAAACATTCCATTTCACTTTGGGTACCCCTTCAGGTAGCTTTTCATATATCTATTGGGCATTCAACAAAGTTTCATTGGAATCACACCACAATCTCCATTTAAATTCATTCCATTTTTTTCCTAGATATTTCAATTTCTACTTTCATGTTAGCACATCAGAAACCGTAAAGTAGAAAAACATCTGTACCCAGAAATTCATTTTGAAAATATTAGAATTTAATAACATAATGACATTAAATTACACCATAATGTGTTATAATTACCTTTATTTGTGATTCAAAAACCTCATATCTCTAAGTTGAAGGAATATGCCTCCAATAATCCTACTTAATAGGATGGGAAACTAGCTCTATGTCTATTTTTCCTATAATATGGAAATGTAATCCTATGGATTCATCTACAGGGACCATATAGGAATCAAATGGGACAACTAACTTCTCTCCGGTCAGATTCCATACATATAAATATTTTATATTTTACTCTATACTTCCATTGTTTCCATATTTTATGAAAAAATAGTTAGTATAAAAAAAGTGAAAAAAATTATTCATATTAAAATTTATATATATAACAGTCACCTTACAGTATCCCCAAAAATAAATAGTAGTAGCACCCTACTCCCTCACTGCTAAATCTCTTGAAGGGGGAGGGGACGATTGACCTACTGAAGGGATGCACACAGAGGATGTGAGAGATGGTGTAGTGGGAGATTGTGTAGGGGGAAGTGGATGGTGTCTCAGATGCCATAGACAGGTAGACAGATGGATTTTTATCGTTAAGTGTGGTAGATGAAACATTTTAACGCTTCCTACATGGAATTCCTATAGTTTCATCAATTAAAATTATGTTTAGAACATATATTTCAAAAAAAATATGCAGAAAACAAAATGAAAAATGATAACAGATGCATAGTACTAAATATATATATATATAACAAAGCCTATCATAATTGAAGTTATATTGAATTTATAGGTTGAATTGAGTTTTTGGGTATAAATTTTTTTTCAAAAATGAGGTTATAGGTAGAATTTCATTGTTTGTAATAAATCCTATCAAAATTGTTTTAGATATAATGATGTAAAACATGACTTTGGTTTCAAGGGAATGAATTTAAGTACATGTGTTATTGGATCTACTTTAGGAAATTTTGATTTATAACAACTAGTTGAGATTCCTTTTGGAAGAGACTTATGATCACATTACTTTGTTTTATACGAAATTCATGAAGTCATAACATGTATATTCATTCTATAGTTTGACAATTTTTTTAAATTTTAGATCACCTATATGAAATGTGATGAATATGTTTACATTCAAGCCACTAATAGGATGGGTGTTCTATAGATTTATAGAAATGGGGAACTATGAGAACATTGATTTTTAAGTTGTTAAAAATAATATTTTTTCCAAGAACATGGAAAAATCCTCTGGTTATCAAACCCATGGAATATCGAAACCCATGTCCTAATCCTCCAACTATAGAACTCATGAAAAATATCAATATAGTATATCATAAGTTGTAAACTGCATCATAACCAAAATCATCGTTAAATCATAGCCTAACTTTAGGCTTTCCCCAATAAAAGTAAGTCAGCAAATATACATTGCAAAACAACTGAACACATCACGTTACAATACAATCACCACTTTAATTTCAACCCAATACTCATTGCAACATCAAACAATTAATAGTCATACTATGCTAATATAATCATTCATCCATTAGTTTTTTTTAACTGAGATGAGACTTTGCCCTAAATAGCAAGGTTCCTTTATTGAAAAAAAAATTAAGAAACATATATGGTTCTAATAATTCATCCATTACTCAATACACCATTAATTACATTATATGTCAATCAATTCAGTTTATTCATACATGCTCATTTTCCCTTATTTCCATGCATTCCTTGAATTGAAATTTTAATTAAATCTCTCTTAATCATAATCTAGTATTGTGATTTTTGTTTAAATTTTCACATTTATCATGTCCATTTGATATACTACTACATTGATAGATATTATTCAAATTCAAAAATAATATATGTTCAATGGGAAATATTTGGGACACATAAAATAGGGATATTCCCTTATAATCACCACAACCCTTTACTATTTATAACTTATTTAAATCCATTTTTTGGCTATGTAGCCTCTATAGTTGCTGGCTAAGCATGTTTATTTTCTTTTTTAGATGAGAAACATAATTTAAAACATACTAAAAACCCCAGAAAATCCTATCCAAATAGACCCAACTGATCTAATCAATACTAGATAAAATATAACTACAAATAAAGAGAATATATCATAACTAATTCAACCAAACTCAAATATAACCAAACTAGAATAAAAAATGAACGAAACTAAACTAAAAAATTGAAAAATAACATGATCTATACCAAATCACACCAATATGATCTAAAGAGATAATAACCAATATAAATCTATAAAACATGATCTGTCCTTAATAAAATAAAATTAAATATAATAAGGCATTACCAACTCAAAATTATGTAAATTTTACACAACCAACAATACTAGGAAAAAACATATATGAATATATCTGAGTTCAAATAAAAAACATAACCATACCTTTCCATCATGAAAATATCTAACTCAAAATCATATTAATATCACCTATTTAAATAAAACATGAATTGAATAAGCTAAACCATCCTAAACCAAATTATCCAAACTATACATGATCAAAAAAGATAGTGTGCAAAAAAAATCAAGTCATATTGAACTAACCTTTGGTAAACAATACAGAAGTGAACGAGACCTAACAAATCCAACCCCACAAAAACTAGACAGATGAATAATAAAATGAGTTGAAAAGAATAACATCAAACCTGAAAAAACACAAAATGTAATTATAATAAATAGAACCAAATGAAATGAAACAAAACTTAATCGATTCAATCAAATTTAAACTTAATAAAACTATAATGATCTAAAAAATAGAAATGATCATAAATGTATGGAATGGCTCTTAACCAACTAGAACCAAATCAAATCCGCTATCTAATGTTAAATCAAAATTATATATCCCAAAAAAAATTAATAAAACCAAATAGAATGATCCCAAATTTCACTTAATAAAATTGAGTTGAATTAACCTTACCGAACCCCACTAAAGTAAATTGAATCTTTCTCAATTGAACTGTCCTAAAGTAACCAAAAATAAATCAAACCAAACTAACATGAAATAAATTGAAGTAAATAAAAACAATAAAAATGTAATTGAACATAAATTAATTGAGTAAATATTACTAAAAAGGTAGGGGTGGGAGGTGAGGGTCAGGACACGTGCCCAGGGGCAGCAAGGGTAGTGACTGGCGGTGAGGGGAAATGAGGAATTGTGAGGGGAGGAAAGGTTCGGTACTTACAGTAAGGGTGGGGAGAACCTAGAATACTAGGGAATTTAGGGGTTTAGTGGGTTGGGTCATCGGTGGGTAGTGACCAGTGGCGAGTGGTGGTAAGGTTCAGGACTGGCGGTGGTGAGCACCGAGAAAGGTAGGGTTTCGGGCAGTTGGGGTTTGCAGAGGTTGTGGGTGTGGGGGGTTCAGGGAAGAAGTGTTGGTTTTATGTAAAATAAGATTTAGTGGTAGTTTTTAATAAACCTCTACTAAATTCATTAAAAAAATTAGCGGCAGATTAAGAAGCCACTACTAAAAAACTGCGATGAAAACCTAATTATGTTGCAGTGGAGGAAAAAGTAAATCTAAAAGCTAAGTATGATTCATATAAAAAGTCATATAATGACATATAGAAATAATTTGTATCGAAAATAGTTTTTGAATAATTAAAATATTATTATATGAATATGAGAAATAATTCGTTCTAGAAGCTGGATTTTGAATATTTCAATGAAGAAATGTTACGAAGAATGGATTTTCTCAAAAAAAAAATACTACTAATCTAAATCTTGATAATTAGATGTTTTTTCTGGTTTAAATAGTTTTTATTCTTAATATCAATGAAAAAAATATGGTCAAAATATATTAGAAGTACTATCAAGAGTCTCTGATTCTCTAAGAGACAATGTTTGATGTTTGGAATGTTCAGATGAACCATCCACCTCTTTATAACCCTTCTTATTTTCTATTTATTAAACATCATTGTACTATTTTAAAACTACTTTGTTTAGTAAAATTATGTGATATCAACTAGTTCCTGATTTATTTTTGTTAATATTTTTACATGATAATTTATTTAATATTTAATTATCTCTTAAAATGATTATTACCAAATAATAATTAAAAAAACAATAGTTTTATTTTATGAAGTAATGTTTTAATTTTTAATTTTGAAAAATTACACAATTTTTTTATAATTCATTGAATATCTTATTTGATTCTATTTTGGGGGAGTTTTAAGTGAATAATCAATTAATTATGCTCATTGATTTCTTATCATTGTATTTTTCATGATTTTAGTGGGAGTTAATTTGGAATACCCCAAACTCTTATCTTATTTATGTCACCAAAGGTTGAGAACTTTATATCAATGTTTTTAGTCTATAATTTATAAATAATTTAGGGGAGAAGTTTTTATGATTTTTATAGTTGAAGTTTACATCATAATGTTTTCATAAATATTGACATACAGAATGATTTTGTAATCCTTATAATAGGGGAGAAGATAATGGGGGAGAGTTTTTTCATTATAAATTAATTGAATTATTATTTCAAGAAAGGGGGAAAATTATTTATTTTGACATTATTTCATTGAAATGTGTTCATTGAACATTAGTAAAGTTGATATTGTTGAGTATGGCTTGATTAAAAATTTTCATTAATTCATTTCTGTTCTGATGATCTGAAACACATATATTTGTGTCACTAATGAATTTTCTTTTAAGTAAATTTCAGGAAATTATCTTCTAGTCATTGATCCACAAGGAATATTCATTAGAGTATTCAGAACATGTTTTTGTGTATTCTGGAAAAATTGTTCATACCCTATATGTGTAAGAATAATGTAAGCAATGAACCCTACATTTGGAATATCACATATGAATCATATAACCTACGTTTTCAGGAAATTATGGTTTAGGAACCCTATGTTTGGATGGAACTACACATTTTTAAAAAGGGAAAGTATGGATACGAAACCCTTTATTTGGATGAAACTCTACATTTTTTGGAAACAAACGTATGGTACATAAACCCTATTTTTGTGATCAAACTTATATTCTCAACCCTACATTTGGGGTTTTTTCTTAACTTAATGTAACCATACATTTGACTATTCAACGATGGAGTTTTAAATATATGATATTATCCGTGATTTATGCAATGGTTTTGACGGCCATTAAAATATTTTCAAAGGTCATTTATAACTAATCCAAAGACTCATTATGATGATTTTAATAGGTATTATTTAATGGAGAAAATTGTATTTATTCTTATGGGATGTTATTTTCAATCTTGAATGTTTTTGAATTAAAATAATCATAATTTATTTTTTGATATTTTAGGATTTGGTTTGACCTAGAGTAGATTGACCAAAATTATAAATATTGAGAATAAATCCATTGAAAAATGATGATGAATATATAGAAAAAGTGATATACACAAAAAGTCATCTATATTTTCTTTTTGAGCTACACTTTTGGGACATACATGTTTTGATATATCATCTCACTTATGTTTCTTCTATTATTGTCACAACTACAACAATTTATTATTATAACTTCTTCGGTATGAATGAAGAAGCATTTTACAAAGATATATTTTGTAAACATTAATGTTCTAACATCTTCTATAGTATTCTCTAATATTGTTTAATGAAATCCTACATGACATTGATGATCTATTTGTTGTTTTTAATTATTAAATATATGGACACATCTTTCAATTTTTACTACAAGTGTGATGTTTAATTTGTTCCCTCCATCAAAATCAATCTCAATTGAATTGGTGGAGTTTCAACTGCTCAGAATAAATCATGGTAAAGTTTCATCTTCTTTCACTAACTTGTGAATTTATGATTCCCTCTAAAAGAACCAGAAGGATTTGTAAAGCCTTATTATAAAGGTGTCAACTGTCTATACTCAGTTGTTATTTAAAGTTATCGGGATAAGGGGACCTACTAAAAATTACCAAGTTCATGGAATTGATTGTTGGTGGACTGGACTAAGCGATCTTTGCATCCTAAATCATTTTACATCATTTTTTCATTTCATTTTTTTATTTCTGCTTCTCTCTTGTCATTGATAGAAAAGGAATGGTCCCCTTCAAAATAAAAGAGGTCTTATAAACTACTTTTTTTGTATATAATTCACCCACTCTCTTGTGTCGTTATATTCATCATCACTGTCCATACATAATAGTACCCACATGTATTCACATACACATACACGCAATATTACATAGATGTGTTCATAGATACACATATGTATGCATACATACACATACTATAAAAACATACACATTCCACATAAATATACATTCACATGCATAAACCTATACACATGTCAATACATACATACACATTCACATATATGTACACATATACATACACATATTCCAACACATGCATGTACATCCATACTCACACACACATAAATACATGTATATGCACATATACATATGTAAAAATATATACATACATGTACACACATAAACATACACATGCACAAAACACACACACATACAAAACATAACACATTCATAGACATACAACACATAAATACATGTGCATGTACACACATACACATACATCCACATACATACACATTAATACATATACATATAAATACATGTATGTATATATTTAATTATATAATATAAATGTAAATATAAAAAATCAAATATGAATCATATATTTAATTAAATATATTAATTTTTTAATTTATATATAAATTTAAATAAAATATTTATATATCATTTATATTAATTATAAATATATGTTGTAATAAATGTATGTAAATATATTAATAAAAATTTTATATATAAAAATAAACTAGATAATTATAAATATATATATTTTTTTTTATTAACATTTATATAAATTAAATTTTTTTATTTATATATTTATATATGTACTTTTTGTAATATATATATTATTTAAAAAAATTCAACATGTATATATAAATTAAATTATTCATTGGGGACTTTAACATTGATTTATCCATGTTGTTACAGGTGGAGACATTATCAACACTTAAAAGCATTGATAAAGTGGCACATTTCTTAGTGAAAAAAATAGTAATGAAAAAATATGAGCATTTTTCATCTCTTTTGGTTGTGTTGATAAAAGATACCTTTATTAGTGTTTTTTGTTTGTAATGATAAACACCCCTACATTATCAATTATTTTTACAGAGTTTTAATAAAATTAAGCATTGAATATTTTTTTGATTTGCAGTAGTGCATGCAATTCCTAATCTTTTTAAAATATTTTTATATTTGATTATATTTCCAAAAAAATGCATACATATATTTTAACATAATTTTGAATTTAACACCTAATAAGTCATCAAAATAATCTGATCAAATTATTAAATCATCATTAATAATAAATAATAATAAAATTGAAATAATATTTCATATAAAATAATAAATATATATAAATTAGTTTATAAGAATGAATAAATAAGAAACAAATTAATCTATGTCAAAAACTGTAAGATTTATTTCATGTTCATAAAAAGAATCATATGGAAGATAGAATAATTTGGGAAAATATATTTATGTAATACTTTTATACAATTGTAATACTTTTGACCTAGTGAAATTTCCATTTCATAAGAATATGTAAAAACAGTAAAACTTTTAGTCTTTCATATAAATTATAACATAGTAAAATTTTAATTTTTTAAGACTTTGTAAAAAATGTAAGAAATCTCGAAAAAAACATAAGTCTTTTAGAAAACTACAATACTTTTTACATAGCCATATTTAAAAGTCTCTATATTATAAGGAATTTTATAACCCTAAAGTATTTTTCTTCCTATAAATTTTTATACGTAAAAAATATAAGAAGTATTCAAAATAATAAAAATATGAATAAATATATAATAATAATATAAATAAAAATAGTAAAATAAACAATGAATAATATGAAATTTTATCACTACCTATTGTTTTCTTCATAAATGAATTTGTTATTCAACACTAGAAAATGATAGAGATTGAGTTCTGGAATGAGAGGACCCCATTTAAGATTGGATAAACCATGATGATTGGATTAGAAAGCAAGTATGAATGCCAGAATCAAAGTTGGTGTGAGGGAGACCAAACAAAACTTTAGATCTAATCAGATACGTGTCACCATCCCAATCTATGAAATTGATCACCTTTTTGAGTTAGAATTGGAATGGATGTGTGAAAAAAAATGATAGTATCTGTGATTTTTTTTGGGGATAACCCACATGCCACTTTTTGCAGACCCACCCTGTGTCTCTGGAGAATTTTGGTGGCTATCATTATGTGATAGAACACTTGAGGGAACATGCTAGAATATGTAAACATCACACTAGATGTTATGTATTCACTTATAGGAAGAGAAAGGGATCATTGCATGGGTGGAAGAAAATAAAATTGGAAATAGGATGGTGAGTGGATTACATGGAGAGGAGGGGTTTTAAATATTATTATATGGGCCCCATCAGGTGAACTAGAGTGGGCCCAAAATAAAATTTATTTTTTACCCTATACTCAAGGATTCATTGGTCTCCATTAAGGATCATAATAAAAGGATTAGTATATCATCAATAAGTTAATATTTATATGATTTATTTATCAAATTTTGTGAAACAAAACACAAACATGATTGTATGATGTGTATATGTATATATATATATGTGTGTGTTTATATGTATCTATGTGTTAGTAGAAATTTTGTATATATATATATATACAAGTATGTGTGAGTATATGTATATATGTGTGTGTGTAAGTATGTATGATTTTATGTAAATATATGTCTGAATGTATGTTTGTATGTATATATGTCGTATAGTTTATAATATATAAAATGAAATTTAAATTATTATTATTATTTTTATATATTAATGTATAGATACATGTAATCATGCATATTTGAATGTATATATTTATAAAATATCATTCAATGAATAAATTTATCATATTATTATATATTCAAAAAATATATTTTTGATTCCTAACTAATATAATTTAAACCATAAATTGAAATAAATTTTTTGAAAAATAATAAAAAAATTTTATTATAAAAAAATAGGTATTTTATTTTTATATAATTAATTATATATTAAATTATATATGAAATTATATTTTAATATATTTTTTATAAATTTATTTAAAAATAAACATTGAGTATATATTTATATATATTTCTTTATGTATATAATATGTGTTGGACTATGTGTTATGATACATATAATTCTGAAGGATGCTTAGTCCTTTGCCAAGACGACATTGGATCCTTTAATAAAAAGAATGCATTAGAAATATCTGAAATAGGTAGTTTTATAAAAATCATTTTCAAGGTGATAAGACAAATATATTGGAATATCATTGGACCAAACAAGTTCCATGATAAATAATACTCTATGGGAAATCCCATCTTCCAAAGGGTTGAACTCCTGATAGATGTGAGTACTGATGAAGTTAATGGGGGACTATAACTCTAGAAAAATCATCTAGAAACTAGGTTCCATAAGTGATGGATGTTATTACTTATAATAGTTTAAACATTGGTTTTAGGGTATCTCTCCATCAATTGTTTGTCCCTATTCTTAAAAATCAATGGTGACAGCAAAATATAAATCTCCCTTGAAAATTCTTTCTAGAATTTCTTCTTTCAATACTTATTTCTTTCCACCTAATCCACCTCCTATAGCTATTCCAGATAATGGGAAAGAAATCATGGGGGATATTGTTTTACTTGATTCCCTATAATAAAAAATGGTGAACGTTATATTTCCTTTATATTCAAATATATTAATTTTAACGTGACACCTCGACCTGACAAACACTATGAACAGTATTCGATCCAGTACACCATGTGACCCCAGCCATTCCTCCCAGTATTCCAGATCCTACAAACTAGTAATGAGGGTCCATGGTAGTACCATGGGGAGACTGTACCTCATAATTATAGTTTTTAGTACTAGGTAAAAATAAAAAATCATAATATATGAATAATAAAAACCTTATGAATACGTGGAAGCCCAAAAATAAATCTCTTAGTGAAAAAAAATGTGATTGTGGCAGAAAGAATAAATAATATCATGATTTAACATTGGGCTAGTAATATATACAAATTATGATAAAATAAAAATAAAGATACATTAGGCTCTATAATAATCTTCATGTCTTGTCTAATCTTAGTATCTGAATCCCATATGAGTTTTCATGGTTAATCATGCTAACCCAAGCCTCTAGCCAATTTAATCCTACTACAATTGAGTGTTCTTCTTGGGTACATAGGTATAATGGACCCTCCCTAGGTTGTGAATATAAAACTTACTATGGAACCAGAAATGTGATATCATTCATAACTAGTTAATTCATAGTTTTTTGAATGTGATATGATAAGCTGAAATAAATAAATAAACAGCAACACATAAACAAATACCATACTATTTACCTTATCTAGTGCTAGAGTGTCTCTGAGAAAAACATGATAACTACTCCAAAAATAACAACTAATGGATACCAGAACATTCCCTAGTACTGGTAACCAGTATTGATTATTAGGTCCATGACCCTCATCGGTAATACCTTATTTGGAAAAAGTAAAAATAGCATTAGCTATGTCATGTAATTGTGACTACATGTCAACCCCAAGGATGATTCCCAAGAGTATTTCCCATGAAATATTATTATATACATCCTAATGACCAATTATGTATTTCTAAATTGATACATCTCAAGATACTATGAATCATGGGCATCTCATACAGACCTAGATGTCGAATCCCAAAATCCCAAGAATTCTTCTCATGGTTTTGGAAATAGGGAAAGATGTCTAGGTATCAATATCAGTATCATATAATTCAAAAAAACCATATCCAAGAAATAACATCAAGGGACCCCTATCTAAACATCATTTCATGACATAAGCTATATCCAAGGATATAATCTGTGGAATCCCATATATAAAATACATCACAGCTACCCCAATGAAATTTTCATAACCACACAACATGAGGCTTCCATTTATACCACTATAATGAACCAAATTGTGTATATCATGTTAGAATATTTATATATACACTTATCATAAACACTGGAGGATTTATCGCTAAACTATGTTTCTTACCATGTCTTAATTCCACAGAGCATTTCCCAACTCTTTAGAATTGAAATTAGCTCAAATCATTTATCTGAGTTTTAATGTAGAACCCACAATCATCACAACCACATTCCCATACATTACCCTTAATGTGTAAACCTGTCGCTGAAGAACCCATCAAGGTACCTATATTCTCATCATATCCATGATACCTCTCAGGGGTCTCTCAATCTCAAATATTTCTCCTTGGTCAACAATAAAAAATCTAACTACATATCATCCCTAAGTTCATCATACCCCTTTGAGGCCTCATTGGCCTCCTCGGTAGGAATCACAAACACCTCAATAAGGATAAGGGTCAAATCCCACCTCAACACCCATGTCATTACTATGTTGTCCTATACATATGACCTATCATCAAAACATCCAAGGATCAATTCATAGGTTCTCACACACTAGCAGGGTTTGCTGATCACCCCACACCCATATCAACTAACCCCAAGGCTGTAAGGAATCACATAGTCCTACCGAGGACTACTATGGATAATAATTTAGTAAAAATACTCATTCTTTACATGAGATAAAACTCCTATTCAAGGTCAAAAATATCACATGACCCACCCAATCTATTCCCCTATTAGGTCCTCAGAATAATAAGTAGTGAAGGTATCAACCATCAGTGATTGAGGAAATCTAGGCAGTGCTAAGGTCCACTATGGTCAATCACATTGTTCATAAAAATTTAGTTCTACCTAGGACTACTATGGATAATGATGTAGCTAAAATACTCACTCCTTACATGAGATAAAACACCTATTCATGGTCAAAAATATCACATGACCCACCCAATCCATTTCCCCATTAGGTCCTAAGAATAATATGTATTGAACGTATCGACCATCAGTGATCGAGGACCTATATCACAACAAATGACCCATAATTAACTCATTATATTACATTTATAATTACAAAATTTTTTATGATTATGTTCAAAAATTTCATATTATAATTGAAGTGGCATAAACTATAACCAACATACCCACAACAACCAGTTTATAAAACCTCGAACAACAAGTGTGGGCATTTCCTGAAATACCCTCGAACCTAATAAATGAAATTTAAAAAAATTAATTAAAACATTTATATGTAATTTAATAATTTATTTAAAATATTTATAATTCATAAATTCTCACCATCATATCCTATTACATAAGAATAACTACACACTGCCTACCAACTACTCAAATCATACCCATGACTATAATCCTAGTTGATTCCCTAATAATAGCTGTTAAAAATTAAAATTTTAATTTAATTTAAACCAAAATAATTTAATATTCAATTTATCTGCATACCATAATTAAAAGGAGTACATGTATTTGCATACATAGTATTTGGATGTCCTCTAACTAGGGTTAATAAAATCCCATTTTCAAATGGGTGACTCCATGTTGTTCGGGTGGATTAGCCTATAAAAAATAAAGATAATTAATGCCCCAGAATAATAGAGGAGGAGATCAACGGGAGGCTATAGAAGATATCTCACCTCAAATCATCGATAAAATGCCTCTAGAATCCTCTCGAATATAAGAGAGACAAACGGTGATAGAGGGATGGGCTCCCCCCACCCAATCGTGTCAGCCAATCACAAAGGGGAGGGGTTCCCCTTTTTTAAATTCAAAGGGGTTTAAATTGTAAATCTTCACACTTTCAATACATTCATCTAGCTAGTGATGATATAAGACACCAATATTAATTATTAAAAATATGCTGATAAAAGACAACCATTTATAGTAGTGATAAAGGTCATCCTTTATCAAAACATTTCTAACAGTGATAAAAGTGACCTTCATAAAAAATATAATATATTATTAAAAATATTATTTTAATACCAAAACACAAATATATAAATATAATATATTTTCTTAAATAAGAATTATATAATAAAAAATATGAATTTACAATTAATATATAATATATTTATGGAATAATAATTCATAAAATAAATGAAAATTAATATTACTTATTAATTTTATAATTAGTATTGAATAATATCTATTTAACAACAGTTTCATTAAATATAGAATTAATAAATTAACTATTGTGTTATTAATAGTTGAAAACATGGCTTGAAC
Organism: Viscum album; assembly: GCA_963277665.1. Lineage (NCBI taxonomy): Eukaryota > Viridiplantae > Streptophyta > Magnoliopsida > Santalales > Viscaceae > Viscum > Viscum album. Next base: position 778,466,823 of record OY728163.1, on the reverse strand, counting down.
ATAAAACAACCATAAAATTTATTCGAGGCGTCTCTTTAGGATACATAAGATGTAAAATCAAAACTATGAAAAGATATATTCCATATGTGTTGGTAAATACTCCACCTATATATTTTTCATGTTCAAAAAGGAACATAAATCATCTAAATTTTAGTTTTTTAAGATATCCTAATGTTTGAGTATTTGATGGAATTTTATATTAGTGTAACAATGCCTTCGAGTTATTTTTCAATAGAGGCTAAATTTATCCCCACTGATTAATTTCACATGGTTATTATTATGTTCAAAATTTATAATTTTTTCAAATTATGATATTTTATTATTATTATTAAATATAAATATGTATTTTTATAAATATTTAAATAAAAAATTTAATTATATAATTAAATATTTATAGATATTTATAATAAAAAATACCTTTTTAAATATATAAATTGTATGAAAATAATTAGTATCCATTTAATTTAGAAAAGACTAATGATTTTACTTTACCTATTAAAAAATATGAATTTATGTGTGTATATATATAAAAAGTAAATTATTAGATTGAATGTTGGTAGATGCTAAGTTACAAAAAATAGGGGAAAAGATGAAAACCAAAAGGAAGATCCATAAAATCCCCTTAAATAAGCTAAGAAATGGGATCCTTTATTGGCTTGTCTCGTAAAAATGAAAAAAAATAAGAAACCGAGGATCCTTATACATGATGACATCAACTATAGACCTGAAAATTATCGGCATCCTTCACCATTCTCCCATTTTTGATAATAACATGACAATCATATTCGACTTTAATATTCATCTAATCATGAGAGATAGTGAATTCCAAACCATACCACATATCGATTTCTTTAGCCATTAGGGTTTCTAGATGGATACATCCATGGTATGTCAAGAAATCATTAATGATCCAACCCGGTCATGGATAACATCCCCAACACCAAATGAACCATATAAATGCATCACCACGTCATTATTAATTTTAAAGACTATTTTAGGGGGAAGTGGACTCCTGTAAGAAGGTTTCTTAATTGGGGATGGATGATGAACCCCCTCCCTCCCCCTTATTCTCTTCACTCGACTAAGAAATAATAAAATTTATCCCAAGAAAACCCAATCAGTCTTTAACATTTTTATCAAACAAATAATAATTTATACAGTACCCAATAAATGATGCATAAATGAATAAAAATGTTATATCTTATACTAAGAACAATATGAAATAGTCCATCACAAAATTATTCACATCTTTGAGAATTATTCATCGAAAAGGATCCTTTTTAGCATAACGACACCGCAAACTAGAAACCCAATTGCATGAGATCACATCAATATATTATTCCACAAAAATCCCATAAAGATGGAATAAGTAAATATTTCATAGGTTCTACTCAACTAAAAAATCAAAGTTATAGATGATACCTTTAAAAACATTCCAACAGAGTAGGTTGTCCATCAGTTGGGATTTTAAATCATAGAGGTTTTTTCATAGAAAAAACGCTATAGCATCTCCATGTGTGGAGAAATTCCAATATCTTGATGACACTTAGTTGCATATCATGATCTTGAATTTCCAACAAAAACATGTACAATCCTACGTCAGTAATTACATGAGTCAAAATAATAATCATAAATTAATAGACAATAAATCATATATCTACTTTCCAAAAATCCCATCAACTAAGGGGAAACAAAAAAAAGGTCCCATGATGAATCATGATCCAAACCGAGAACTTAAAAAACATTATTTTAATTACATCCAAATCAAGAAAAACTATGTGTCTCAAAATATTATCCTTGTTTTCATAAAAAATTATTTAACATAGCCCAATGTTCATGACATATTTGGAGTCCCTGAAACTTCTCTAGATAAATGTCATTTGTGGTTTTATACTATACGATTGAATGTTAATATGGGGGATTTACTTATGATTAGAAACCTTTTTACACAATTTTTCTTTCACCTATAACAAAAAATATCCTTATATAGCCAGGACTACATTATTATAACCATTAATTTCCTTGATCCCCATGCTACTGTGATATTTAAATACACAAAGCTTCTACCAAGTGAGCCAGTTCATTTTATTATTTCATTTTTTACGGCCCTACAAAATGTTAAAAAAATTCTAAGTGTAGTTTGTGGTCAATGAATTCAGTGATCTTGAAAATAGACATCATTTAAGATAGAATCACTTGAGAAACTAATTTAATAATAACCTCATTCTGGACCAAAGAGATATTCTTTTCCAACCATCCAATAATTTTATTATGAACCTTATTGATGATGAATAAAAAGACTTCTCTTTTACCGTACCCAAAGACAGTTGGGAGAACCAAATAATTTTTATTCTCCTCAATGATCCTAATTCCGCACATACCGGTGATAGTGTCACTCTTCCACTCTTTCACATGATTAATAAAATGGATCTTTTATTTAGGGAACTTAACATTCCAACTTGAGGAATTAGTAAAAGAGTTAATAATTTGAAGAATATCATTACATTATTAGGTGTTTCTCATGATAAAATAAGGAAATTAGTAAAAAAATATGTGAGTAATGGTGACACTAGAATTAGAATATATTGAAATATATATATATATATATATGTATGTATGTATGTATGTATGTATGTATGTATGTATGTATGTATGTATATATGTATGTCAATATATAACAACTCCTCTAGGATAGTGTTATGTGTAATTATTTTCTATATATATGTATGTGTCATTAATCATTGTAAAAAATATATATTAAAATATATATACATTCATGAACCAACTAGATCCATCCTTCTGTAAGATGCCTTAGCCGACTCATAATATACCTAAAGTATATTTTCGATAACGCCATCCTAGAAAAATGTATGAGGGCATCAAATTAAATCCATTGGGATTGATTTATCACATAAAATCATGGTTATGAAATAACATAAGAATGGATGTGACCACTCCAAGCATTAGAGGTCCATGCCCCAATAAAAACTCTAAATGTCATGAATAAAACAATTTTATGTATTTAAAAAAAGAAATTAAATTATATCACCACTCACCCCTAGATCACATCATAGAAACAGCCTCTACCAGATACCTTTCTAGGCACACAATCATAGTGAACCTCTAATAGACATAAAAAAAGTAAAATGACTCTTTAGCTGATGTGACAAAGTAAATTACATAAAACTATAAAAACACAAATACCTTTATGTGACTCTATAGGTCGACATATAACTTCAATCTAATACACTCTCCATGATCTATACTGAAAGAAAAAAACCCAGAAATACTAAATATTATACATAATAACACTAATAATATCAATATCCCTTTCTCATTTTTCTCTAAAAATTTCCAAACATGCCTTTATATTTTGTTTTAGGAATGATTATTAAAACCCCCATTTGAAATTCATTTTCAAGAAGTACTAGAAGATCAAACATAAATTCAAAAGTTCTATTTTTTTATCATTGTACTCATATACATTTACAGTCACACACACACACACAGATATATATATATATATATCTGTGTGTGTGTGTCTAATTTCAAAAATACACCTATTATCATTTGAATTTTTATGTGTATATATATATATGTGTGTGTACACATATTTATATGTGAAGAACCATCAAATATATCAAAATTCATTTTAATAATATCTTATTTTTATTCAAAACCAATCCTAAAATAATTTACTAATGTTTGTGATTTCATATGTCACTAAAATTTCCATGTAAAATATATATCTACTTTATGATTTACATTGAAAAAAACACCTTTTAAAATGAAATATAAAATTAAAAAAGTCCATTTAAGATATTTATCATACACCAAGAATACATAGTTCACTTAAAATATATTTTAACATGTTATAAATTTATTTAGCCACTACATTGAAATTAAAATAAATTAAAACATTGTTTTCCATTAAAATAATTATAAAATATATTTTATATTATCGTTTAACATCAAAAATATTTAAAAACAAAATAAAATATTCTTTCAAAATTTAAGGGAAAATATAACGGAAATCCTACCATTAATCAATGAGGAACTCGTTTCCTTTGATGAACAACCCCTGAATAGGCTTCAAATTAAGATTCAAAAACATTTGAAACAAAAAATAACAAATTCAAAACAATACATTCCATTATGGGTTCATTTAAGGATGGTGTGTAACATACGAATAGAGGAAAAATTAAGAATAAAATGAGTAATAAGGCAATGGAGGCCTTACCTCCATGATTTAAACCCAAATGATGGCTAAATCACCGTGAAGTTACTAATGAAAGGAGGAACGAGATGAAGGGAATATGGCATAGGGAATCTTGGTCTTAAATCACCTAGATAGTATGTATGAGAGTTATGGATCTATTTTATAGAGAAAAGTGGTATGGTATTTTTAGTAATTTTAATACTTTTAATTTCCAAGAACCCCACATGGTTTGACTACATTGTTGGCCAAATCATGCACCAATTGTTCCTTCAATACTGGAGGAACCAGATTACCCTATATGGGTAGGACATATGGTTAGATATATTGTGTTCCAATAATGTGGTTTGAGTCTGTTAAATTGCATGTACATTCACATGGTTACTGTATTGTTTCTAATAACCATGTACCTAGACTAAAATTATGAATTTTAAAAATTTTATATAGGTTCAACTCGATGTTTTAGAGAAATGAAAAAAATATTCATATAATTAAAATAATAATTAAATGGATGATCGTTGTGTGATATATACACTCATATACATAGATTCTTACAAATTACTATACAAATATATATATTGATATAGAAAGGTATTTATGATAAATATTCAATTAATAAGTACGTTATAATTTTTTATATAAATATATAACTAGGCTTAAATATATAAGTAAATATATAACAATATATGTAAATATATAAATATATACAAAAAATATAAATATATCTATAAATATATAAATTAATATTTATTAAATAGATACATATATTCTTAATTATATAAATATATGTATATGTATTATATTAAGGCATTTGAAAATTATTATATAATTATATCAATAAATATAAAAATAAAAAAGATATATGTACATATATTCATATTTATAAATCATTAAATACTAAATAAAATATGATAAAGTTTTGGTAAGGGATTTTTCATTACACTGAGAGGCCATGTGATGTAATATAGGTTCATGATACTATGTAGGGAGGGGGAAGAACTAAAAGAATTTGGTGGTGGGATGGATGATGTGTGAGAAGATGGACGGGTTGGTATGAGTTTGGGAGCACTAATAAAAGTGGTTAAGGATAAAACGACATACCTCAAAAATTATAAAACTATTTTTATACTCATATATGCCAATTTTTAGTGTTCATAAATGAATTTTTTTTGTTTGTTAACAAGCACTAATAAAACTAGTGATGATAAATGTATCCATCATTATCACTGGAGAAAACTTATAATATAGAGTTTATTTATCATTTTAAAAAGATGTCAAATAAGTACCCACTATATCATAAATTTTTTATGCCACTAAAGGGTTCCATTATCAATACTTTCATGATTTTATTTCTATATATAATTTACTACATTTTATTAATACATTTATGCTTTATGAATTCCACATGAATGAACTATTTTTTTCTCTTTTTTGTATCATCTCAATGAATATATTGTTCTATGTATCATTTTATTTTCTTAGGCTAATATTTTGGGAAAATGGCTTGGGTTGTGTTTGAGGGACCATGTTCTATAAATTGTGTTTCTAGATTTGATATCCACTTTTTATCCCTAGGGTTCACATGAACCAATTATGAATCCACTTCCCATTTCTTTTGGACCGACACCTATATTGAGCATTTCAGTCATTCTGTTTAACTCTGGCATGCATCTTGTGATGATTCCACAAAGTAATTTGAGCTACATATTTTCTTCTACGATGTGTCAAGTGAATTTATCACCCGTGTGCTTTACTCTTCACTTGAATCTATTATTTTTCATCATCTAGTTTTTTTCGACTATAGTGTGTAAAAACTATACATTCCTAGGTGATTTCAACATCATGAGTGATCACAAACCTTTACCAGTATTCCCCTTAGATACTAACATTGTTCTTTCTTTGGATGATCATTGAAAAAATCCTTTCTACAGAAAACCTATGGTCATTACTTATCCAAAATCCTGATGTAGAACTAGGTGATGCATGCTACTAGTGTGTCACTCAAGATCTAAAAAACATTATTTATCACCATTTAAATCCTTCATGAATAATATGAAAAAAAATTCTATGATGTACATATCAATATGAATTATTTGATTCTATTATTTCTATAAATTTTACAATTAAAACTGATTCTTTTCTTGAAATGTTCCTAGTATTTTCTATACTCCATTTTTTTAGCATTAATAAATTTTGTGTTTGGGTGTTGTTCATGACACACACATAGGTCCAAAAAGGATAAAATAATGTTAAATCCATATGTTATTTCTAATTTATTATTATATATTTATAAAGATTTAAATTTTCAATTTTTCTTCTATCTCATCATGATAAACCAAGAGTATTAAGCTATTTTCATTGCTCAACCTATTTAATTTATGTGAAACATAACTAACGAAAAATAATAATTTATTCAGGATCATTTCCATTCTTGGGGGATTATTCATAACATCATCTCCAAAAATATTGGTTTAATATCGCTCTAAATATATGTAAAATTTTTAATGATATGAGATAGATAAATTGAAAGTTTAAAATGACTTTATTCTTTATTGTTATAATATTAGTGACCTTCTTACACAATAGGGACTCATCGAGGGTTCCAATGGGACTAGGAGACCATTAATTGGTTTACCTAATAATGAATATTATACTATTATGTATCAATATTTCTCAATAAATGTCTTCTAATAATACAATTCTTCCATTTTTTTATCGGTTAGAGATGAATTCCTTGCAGAAGTTTAAGTATTAATCTACATTAATTATGTTGAAACTTGAGACATTTATATGATTACATCACTAGTTAGTCTTATTTTTAGAAAACATAGGATGTATTCGTTTTATATTTTTTGAGTACTTCTATTAGGGACCATCGTTATGAATTCAATTAAATTAATCTTGACCTTGATAATATCAGTGTCTCTATTGATGATAAAGACCAATCCATGATTCTACTCATTTCTCTTGATAATTCTTAAATAATATAGTTGAGACTATAATGTATGTGTGTCATTTTTTGACCTTAGAAGTTATTAAGCTGGTTTTAAAAACTAAGGATATTTAAAATAAACCTAATGTAATGTTTTAGTTTTCAATCTTATTTACTGGGGTTAGGGTAAAAATAATATAATGAATAAATATAACAATAAGGTTAATAATAAGAATAATTAGAAATTTAGGAATAAGATATCTAAATCAATATATTGGAATGTAACCTTCCACAATTAAATTCCCCAAAATATTTTTAAATTAAACCATCTATTAAAATATTTTATTCTAATATTTTGTCATTAAAACATGATTTTATTATTTAATGACCAATGTAATTTTATTCAAACAATATAAGAATTTCTAACAGAATAATATCCCAAATATATTCCTTTAACATAACTAATATCAAATATATCTAAATTATATTTTCCGTAAAATAAAATATTTTATAACCAAGTAATATAAAATACCCTAAAAATGTCTCTTTACTTTCCAAAACCAATAAGTGTATTTTTTTAAAATATTTATAATGATAATTTAGTTACAAATGTAAACATTAGTATAAATAACATCAAACAAAAAATATTTAGTTAATGTGTATTCACATAACATGGTTCTATCCATTTAATCTATTATTTTATTCTATAATTCAAAAAATCCATTTTTATTGGAAATATTGGGTGATGAAAATTAATTTATATAATAATTTTTTACAATAAAAAATAATTTCCATAATTTTTTAATTTACCAGTTTAATAACATTGAATTGAAGTAATCAGGAAACCATTTTCATCTAAATTAAATAAATAATTAAACATATCTATGGTTTTATTTTTCAGAGCACAAAATTATAAATAAGTAAATATAATAAAATCAACATTGATAATTTTAGAAAATTTCACTCCTCCGTGTTTACAAGTTTCAGTAGGACCAAAAAATGTTGATGAACATGATGTGATGATCGATAAGAAATTATCTAATTAACATGTCTAAGAGAAGCTTTATGTTATCTCCCTTCCATGAAAGACTAACCAACATATATATTTTCTTTCTTAAAATTAGGTAGATGGGTAACTCTTTCATGTTTAAACAGTTTATGTAGAAATAAAAAATTCAAAATTACATGTTGTATATACCAAAGTAAACTATCATTTTTCATATCATTCAAACAGATTAAATATTGGAATTTTAGTTCACAGAGATTAATAGTACAAATATATTCTTTACTGTTTAAATAATATAACATAGATTCATTCTTAAACAAAAACCATTTGTTCTTTTAAGAATATACTTTCATTACATTATCATATAATTGATAAATAAAAAAAAGTTATGTTCTAAACCATCAACAAAGAAAACATAAGAAATAAGAGAAGTGTTAGAAATACAAACATCACTAAAACCATTAACTTTTCCTTTATAATTATCTCGAAATGTAATAGTTCCTCCATCACATTTAATGTATAAAATTTATTTTTATGGAACTACGGTTATATGTCTATGGAATACACTATCCATGTAACATATGTTTTTATTGTTACTTCCAATGCATTTAACTTGAAAATATAATTAATATGTGATTTGGGTTCCCATGTTACTTTGGGTCAGATGTTATTAGAAAAACATTTATTAGGTATCAAAAAATATTTTAAAACATTTTGGTAAGGTACTTTAGTTTTTATTTATAAGAAATATTAGTCTTAGTAAATCCTATTAATTATGGAAAAATAAGGGAATATTAAATTATATGTAAAGACACGAAAATTTCAAGGAAAATTTTTTCTTAATTTTCTCTGGAATTTTACAAGAACACAGTTTCTGACAGCGCCTGATTCCGAGGCCCGGTGTGCCCGGAATTAATTTCCGAAGTTTGGCTCGGGTACGTTCAGTGAACGAGCGAGCTGGAATTTCTATCTTTTGAACCGGTGCTCGGAATTGAAATCTGTTGGCACCGATGAACTTGCAACACCGGTAATCGCTTAAGGGAACCTTTACCGTAGTTGTGTTTGTACGGGAGAAGAAGTTAATTTTTGGGGATTAATTAAATAATGTGAATAAAATTGTTGAATCAATTTTATTTCATGTTATGTGGTTAACTTCTCCCGTGGGAAGTTGGTGGTGGGCCCACATCCATCCAACTTCACATGTGTGGATATTTGAAAGGGTGGGGCCCACACGAACCCCCCCCCCCACCTTTTCAAATTCCTTAAACTCTCTAACCCTCTTAACCCCTCACATTCCAACTCCCCATTAACTCACCTTCTTTAATATTTGACAAATTGTTGTAATTAATTTGGTGAGTTACATGTAGGTTTTTGAAATTCAAACAATTGAATTTCAAATGCTTTGTTGTGTTAATAAAATAAGTTTAGAACTTATTTTATTTGGGTTGGAGTTTAGTTGATTGGGAGCCTTTGGAGAAAAAGCTTAAGAAATCCTGAGTCCTTCTTTCTCTATGATGAAGAACACGAAGAACGTCTCTTCCGCCACTGAAGCATGACGACGCCATCTTCTTCATCGTTCTTCAACCGAGGTAAGGAAAGGGAAGCGATGCCCGCGACATCTCCAATGACCTTCATCCTTGTCAAAGGAGAAGACGTCGCCTGCAAAGAACGTCGTCAACGACGACGTCACCTCCGAACGCTCGTCCACCAACAACGAGTACCCTTCTTCCTTTTTGACGCATGAGGGTGAGAATTGGGAGTGTGTGATGAACACGACAATCGAGGAATCGATATCTGCCCTTTTTCCGAGATCATCAACGAACGACAATTACGAAGTAGGGGTTTTATTCATTTATATTTTTTCGTGAATTTCCGACTTGATGATCTTCATGGTTTAAAACCATTTGATATAGAATTTGATCTTTGTGGTTTAAAACAAAATGATATTGAATAACGTGAGGGGACCAGACCGCACGAACACGGCCGACCCTCCTCCTTATTTTTTCGTTTTGGTTTCTTTATGGTTGGTACGAGAAAGAATCCTGTCGTCGCACCACGCGGTTCATGCGGAAGGATACACGCGGCGCCGTCGCGCCGCGCCGTGGAAGGAAGTTTAAGAACGCGACGCCGTCGCGCCGCGTCGAAGAAAACCAAAGAACCGTGGTCGGAGTCGGACCTCGGCGAAGGGGTGCGGCGCCATCGGATCGCGCTGGAAAACTACAAGACAACGCTAATCATTTTGACGTGCGGATTGATGGGCGATGACGAAGCAGGCCGTTTGGGCGTTTGAATTCCTTCGAAATGAAGGTGGGGTCCCGGGGGGACCATAGGCGAAGACAACAGAAGGAACAGACCACCAGAGCGCGTCCGGTGGTCCGCGGAAGGCGGCGGCGGCGGCGGCGGCGCGCCGCCGGAAAGGGGGTGGCCGGCGAACCGTCGACCTCAATCAACGGCGAAGGGCGGGGGAGCTGCGCGCCCTGCGCGCTTGTCCGCTCTGCTGCGCTAGCCGAGCTGCGGCCGGCCGGTCGGGCCGGACCAAACTGGACCGCGACGGACCGGGCCGGGCCCAGCCGGGTCGGACCCGGGTCGGGTCGACCCGGTTCGGGCCGCCCCTGGGGGGGTTTGGGCTGGGTCGGCCCGGGCCCAGACCCCCATTTTCGGGCCACTTTCGGTCAAATGCCTGTAACATGACGTACGGGCCTCCAAACGACTCGCAGTCAGCGGCAACGCGATCCTTGGATCGAGACGGTCGTCTTGGTATATCGCACTCAAGGTTTCGGAGAACTTGGCGTTCGGCCGGGTTGGTTCGTACACAAAACCAACCGGGCCCTCGGAGCGGAAACGCTCGTAACTTGAGTTCCGGACGTCCGAATGGCGTGCCATCGAATTTGTTGATTTCCTCTAAGTGAGACGGATCTTTTGGCTTACTCCGCTCGAGGTTTGGATGTCGTCGGAGTGTGGTCGGGTTGGTTCGCTCACGAAACCAACCGGGCCCCTGGAATGAAAAAGCAAATAACTCACAGACGGGGCGTCCGATTGACGCACCGTCTGTCTCGTTGTTTTCCTCTTGTTCAGACGGTTCTTTTGGCATACTCCGCCTGAGTTCTGGATGCAGTTGGGATACGGTCGGGTTGGATTGTACCCGAAATCCAACCGGGCCCCTGAAATGGAAAAGCTGATATCTTCCAGACATGACTTCCGTTTGACGAACCGTCAGCGGCGTTGTTGATCTCATCGAGAAACGGTCCCTATGAGTATACCCTATGAGAGTTCGGGGTACAGTTGAGATACAGCCGGGTTGGTTCGCTTACGAAACCAACCGGGCCCCTGGGACAAAAAGGCTAATAACTCGCAGACTGGGCGTCCGATTGACGCGCCGACTATTGCTTTGAGATCCCTATGACGAGGAGGTCCTTTGAGATACTTCTTCGTGGGACTTTGAGAAACTTGGAGTATCTAATTGTAGTTCGTAGAGCAGACCCTCCTAGAGACGAGCGTACGGAGTACGGAGACCGTGTAGCCGGAAGAGACCTGAAGACTGCTTGTCCTATTCGCTTCTGAGTGACTTACGTAGCCTAGTGGGGAGCACTACTTTGTGAGGTGGCAGACCCACAGCAGAGGAGCACTACTATGTGAGGTGGAATACCCGTGGTACTCGACAGGAGGAGTACCTCTATAGGCTATGAGAGGGGAGCACTATTGGGTTTGGGTGGCAGACCCCTGCGGGAAGCACTACTGTGTGAGGTGGCAGGCCCGCGGTACTCGACAGGAGGAGTACCTCAGCAGTTTTAGGTTAGTGAGCAGTACCTCGGAGTCGTGACAGGACCACTGTACACTCCAGAGACGGAGCTTTTCAGCAGTTATGGTTTCGATAATGAATATCCTGGTTTGAGCTGAGACTTTTGACGTTTGTGTTTACCTCATGATTGAGATGGGTCACTTGATAACTTAAGTATATGTATGGGCATATACCTGGGTAGTGGTTATCCGTTGATTTCACAATCCTTGTGTTTCCTCATGATTGAGATGGGTTACTTGATAACTTAGGTATATGTATGGGCATATATCTAAGTAGAGGTTATCTGTTGAGATCTTTTTGTGGTTATCCTTGTTGGTTTAGTGAGACCTTGAGGGTCTCGGGGTCCCTACTGAGTATCGTTATACTCACCCCTGCACGGGCTATGCCCGTACCTCGTTGTGTTGGTTGTAGACGACGAGCAGTGCTGACGGAGGCCGAGTGTTCAAGGACTGGTCGGTACCCGGAGGTGGACTACATGACGAGTTAGTACCCAGAGGTGGACTACACGACGTGATGACTCACAGAGGAGGTTGACGGACGAGAGCGTGGAGGAGGCTATTTGTACCTACCCTTCAGGTAGGATCCATGGTGGGAGACCAGGAGATGCGCTATCTGTACCTACCCTTCAGGTAGGATCCAAGGAGGACGACCCAAGAGCTGCTTCCATCATCAAGCTGTTTGTCTTTTTGCTGTTGTACCTTGTTCAGTTGTAGTCGTACTTTCTTTTGGGTTTGTATTCTGGCCCATTTTCTTTTCAACATTTGTTTTGTACTTAGTGTTTTGTTTCCGCTTGTACTCTTTGGTGCTTTTTTTCTTTTATAAAGGCAATTCCTTCCCAGATATCGGGATTTTACGCCTTTGGTGCTAGTCGCCAGCCCCTAGTCTATGGAAGGCGGGCTTTGGGTAGTCACGGCACGGGTCCCGTGGACGGGTAGTGACAAATTTGTATTAGAGGAGTTCGGTTCTACCGCAGAACTTATAACTCTGATGTTTCTTTCTATGAAGCAATAGTGTTAAGAGTACTGAGTGTGGTTTTCAGTTCAGGGAGTCCAGTGTTGGTGCGGGCGGCCGACGTAACCATACAGCAGGACCCTGAAAACTGATTTCCAACTTTGTGCACAAAAACACTGATTGCGTGTGTGTTTTCCATAAGTTTTATTTAAATTTCAGCTCAAACCAAGTCAGCTCACCAGGTATAATCTTTTGACCATGTCACGTTGTTTCTTTCAAGATGCCTCCCTGTGGACGACTAGCTAGAGCCCCGAGAGTGGTGCGTACTGATAGCCCGCCAAGCGATGAGGCCTCAGTACAGGGCCCTATCCCAGTTGAGGCACCAGCGGAGGCACCAGCGGTACTACTACCCGTTGGGCCACCGATGCCACTAGCCCCAGCAGTAGAGGATGCACGTCACTTGAGCGCATTGCATGAGTTCCAGCGCCAAAGGCCACCCAGGTTTCAGGGAGGGACGGACCCGCAGGTGGCTGAGGATTGGCTGGAGGCTGTGGTGAGAGTCTTCAGGCTAGTGGGGATGCAGACAGATTTCATGGTTATCCTTGCTGCCAGCCTTCTTCAGGCAGCAGCAGGCAGATGGTGGAGCCTGATGCTTCAGATGCATGACGAGGCGACACTTCTACGGGCAGACTTCGAGAGCCTGTTCCAAGCAGATTTTGTACCAGCCACCCTTCAAGCGGTGCGTATACAGGAGCTACTTCAGCTGCGGCAGGGCATCATGTCAGTGGCGCAGTACTCAGCGAGATTCATAGACCTCTCGCGCTACTCCACAGATATGGTACGAGACCAATTCTTCAGGGCCCGAACCTTCGAGCAGGGGCTCAGGCGGGAGATCAGAGCTTCGGTTGTATCGCACAACATTCCGATGTAGACAGGAGTGCTGGAGCGAGCCCTCTTAGTGGAGAGTTTCCTTGCTGAGCAGTCTCCAGCAGCAGGACCCACCACTAGCCGGCATGCGGCAGAGTCTTCTGTAGCAGGCAGTAGACAGATGACGCAGGGGTCTAAGAGGACCAGACCTACAGGTGGTCGACCTCATGACTCAGGGTCGGTAGTACGAGGTACCAAGGGAAGTGATAGAGCCAGACCTGCCATGAAGTGTTACTCCTGCGGCGGAATTGGTCACATAGCACGTGACTGTCCGACCCGCCATGCAGATGACCAGCAGTTAAATGAAGAACCTCTGAGGCAGAGGCAGAGGTTCGATCAGGGCAGACCGCAAGGAGCAGGCGGCCATGGCAGAGGAGTTGGCCGTGCAGATGGAGGTGGATGACGCTTCGGGATATTTCCACCACCACCAGGAGGCCCACCACGACCGCAGGGGACAGGAGGACATGGGAGAGCTCAGCTTAAGGCAGCTGAGGCCTATGGTCATGGAGCTCCGGAAGCAGATGGACAGGAGTGGGACTAGCTTCCGACCTGGAGGCTATTGATCCTGTTGCTTCTGGTTTGTTGATGTTTGTCTGTAGTTTCTTTGTGTCTTGTACTATGAGCTGCAATAATAAAAAGACACTTATCTTTGTTTGCTTTCCTGTCCTTTTGTTTGGTTGATACTGAGTGGTCCTAGTTAAACTGTTGACTTGACCCTCACTTTCAAGATTTCTACTAGAGGAGACCCAGTGACCTCACACTAATACTGATAGTGTGACTCGACCCTTGGAGGCAAAAGTGACAGTTGGATCTCTTGGTAGTTAGGTCGAGGCCTTACGATGTCATCCTTGGCATGAATGCATCATTCATGTCAGGATTGACTATATTAGGCAACGAATGTGGTTCATCCAGGGGATGAGACCGGATTTCTCTTATCGGAAAAGAAGAAATCATAGCAGCTCTTGTGAGACTAGAGAAGGTCCAGGTCATCCAAGAGCGTATGAGGACGTCACAGGGCCGACAGAAGCCTTATGCTGATAGGACTTGGAGGCCTCTAGAGTTCGAGGATGACCATCATGTCCTTATACGAGTCTCACCTCGACGAGGTTTACGGAGATGTGGCCAAGGAGGCAAGTTATCTCTGAGGTTCAATGGACCTTTCTAGGTCCTCAGCTGGGTAGGCAAGGTGGTTTACCGCTTGAACCATCCACTTCAGTTGCACTAGGTGCACGGCGTTTTCCACGTATCTCAACTGAGGAGATATGTGCTCGACCCTCCGCATATCATCGACCATGAGGAGCTGGACGATGGCAATGGGGTGTCTTTCACGGAGGTTCCAGTGGGGATCGAGGATCGACAGGAGTGGATCATACGAGGACGATCGATTCCTCGGGTGAGCTTTCATTGGCAGTATGGGAACCACCTGGTGAGCACATGGGAGCGGAAGGCTCAGATGCGTGCTCAGTACCGCCTTTGTTTCCCTAAGTTTGTGTTGAAGCTATACGGGGACGTGAATCCCTGAGGTGGGAGTAATGTAAAGACCCGGAAATTTCCAGTAAAATTTTTTCTTAATTTTCTTTGGAATTTTACAAGAACTCAGTTTCTGACGGCGCCTGATTCTGAGGCCCGGTGTGCCCGGAATTAATTTCCGAAGTTTGGTCAGGTATTTTCAGTGAACGAGCGAGCAGGAATTTCTATCTTTTGAACCAGTGCTCAGAATTGAAATCTGATGGCACCGATGAACTCGCAACACCGGTAATCGCTTAAGGGGACCTTTACCGTAGCTGTTTTTGTGCGGGAGAAGAAGTTAATTTTTGGGGATTAATTAAATAAAGTGAATAAAATTGTTGAATCAATTTTATTTCATGTTATGTGGTTAACTTCTCCCATGGGAAGTTGGTGGTGGGCCCACATCCATCCCACTTCCCATGTGTGGATATTTGAAAGGGTGGGGCCCACACAAACCCCCCCCCCCCACCTTTTCAAATTCCTTAAACTCCCTAACCCTCTTAACCCCTCACTTCCCTAACCCTCTTAACCCCTCACATTCCAACTCCCCATTAACTCACCTTCTTTAATATTTGACAACTTGTTGTAATTAATTTGGTGAGTTACATGTAGATTTTTGAAATTCAAACAATTGAATTTCAAATGCTTTGTTGTGTTAATAAAATAAGTTTAGAACTTATTTTATTTGGGTTGGAGTTTAGTTGATTGGGAGCCTTTGGAGAAAAAGCATAGGAAATCCTGAGTCCTTCTTTCTCTACGATGAAGAACACGAAGAACTTCTCTTCCACCACTGAAGCACGACGACGCCGTCTTCTTCATCGTTCTTCAAACAAGGCAAGGAAAGGGAAGCGACACCCGTGACATCTCCAACGACCTTCATCCTCGTCAATGGAGAAGATGTCACCTGCGAAGAACGTCATCAACAACGACGTCACCTCCGAACGCTCATCCGCCAACGACGAGTACCCTTCTTCATTTTCGACGCATGAGCGTGAGAATTGGGAGTGTGTGACGAACATGAAAATCGAGGAATCGATATCCACCCTTTTCCAAGATCGTCAACGAACGACAATTACGAAGTAGGGGTTTTATTCATTTATATTTGTTCGTGAATTTCTGACTTGATGATCTTCATGGTTTAAAACCATTTGATATCGAATTTGATCTTCCTATTTTAAAACCAAATGATATTGAATAACGTGAGGGGGTCGGACCGTACGAACACGGCCGACCCTTCTCCTTATTTTTTTTCGTTTTGGTTTCTTTGTGGTTGGTATGAGAAAGCGTCGTGTCATCGCACCACGCGGTTCATGCGGAAGGATATGCATGGCACCGTCGCTCCGTGCCATGGAAGGAATTTTAAGAATGCGACGTCGTCGCACCCCGTCGAAGAAAACCAAAGAACCACGGTCGAAGTCGAACCGCGGTGAAGGGGTGCGGCGCCATCGGGTCGCGCTGGAAAACTACAAGACAACGCTAATCATTTTGACGTGCGGATTGACGGGAGACGACGAAGCAGGCCGTTTGGGCATTTGAATTCCTTCGCAGTAAAGGTGAGGTCCCGGGGGGACCATAGGCGAAGACGGCAGATGGAACGGACCACCGGAGCGTGTCCGGTGGTCCGCGGAAGGCGGCGGCGGCGCACCGCCAGAAAGGAGGCGGTTGGCGAACCGCCGGCCTCAATCAACGGAGAAGGGCGGGGGAGTCACGCGCCCCGCCCGCATGTCCGCTCGGCCGCGCTGGCCGAGCCGCGGCCGGCCGGTCGGGTCGGACCGAACCGGACCGCGCCGGACCGGGCCGGGCCTAGCCGGGTCGGGCCCAGCCGGGTCGGCCCGGGCCCAGACCCCCGTTTTCGTGCCACTTTCGGTCAAATGCATATAACATGAGGTACGGGCCTCCAAACGACTCTTCGTCAGTAGAAACGCGGTCCTTGGATCAAGACGGTCGTTTCGGTATATCGCACTCAAGGTGTCGGAGAACTTGGGGTTCAGCCGGGTTGGTTCGTACACGAAACCAACCGGGCCCTCGGAGCGGAAACGCTCTTAACTTGAGTTCTGGACGTCCGAATGACGTGCCGTCGACTTTGTTGATTTCCTCTAAGTGATACTGATCTTTTGGCTTACTCCGCTCGAGGTTTGGATGTCGTCGGAGTGTGGTCGGGTTGGTTCTCTCACGAAACCAACCGGGCCCCTGGAACGAAAAAGCCAATAACTCACAGACCGGGCGTCCGATTGACGCACCGCCTATCTCGTTGTTTTCATCTTGTTGAGACGGAACTTTTGGCATACTCCGCCCGAGTTTTGTATGCCGTTGAGATACGGCCGGGTTGGATTGTACCCGAAATCCAACCGGGCCCTTGGAACGGAAAAGCTGATATCTTCCAGACAGGACGTCCGTTTGACGAACCGTCAGCGGCGTTGTTGATCTCGTCGAGAAACGGTCCCTATGAGTATACCCTATGAGAGTTCAGGGTACAGTTGAGATACATCCGGGTTGATTCTCTTACGAAACCAACCGGTCCCCTGGGACAAAAAGGCTAATAACTCGCAGACCGGGCGTCCGATTGACGCGCCGACTGTTGCGTTGAGACCCCTATTACGAGGCTGTCCTTTGAGATACTTCTTCGTGGGACTTTGAGATACTTGGAGTATCGACTTGTAGCTCGTGGAGTGGACCCTCCCAGAGATGATTGTACGGAGTACGGAGACCGTGTAGCCGGTAGAGACCAGAAGGCTGCTTGTCCGATTCGCTTCGGAGTGACTTACGTAGCCCAGTGGGGAGCACTACTTTGTGAGGTGGCAGACCCACAGCGGAGGAGCACTACTATGTGAGGTGGCAGACCTGCGGTACTCGACAGGAGGAGTACCTCTGTAATCTATGAGAGGGGAGC
Source organism: Viscum album (assembly GCA_963277665.1). Taxonomy (NCBI): domain Eukaryota; kingdom Viridiplantae; phylum Streptophyta; class Magnoliopsida; order Santalales; family Viscaceae; genus Viscum; species Viscum album. Next base: position 778,448,593 of record OY728163.1, on the reverse strand, counting down.
ACTACTGTGTTTGGGTGGCAGACCCCGGCGGGAAGCACTACTGTGTGAGGTGGCAGGACCGCGGTACTCGACAGGAGGAGTACCTCAGCAGTCTAAGGTTAGTGAGTAGTACCTCGGAGTCGTGACAGGAACACTGTACACTCCAGAGACGGAGCTTTTCAGCAGTTACGGTTTCGATAATGAAAATCATGTTTTGAGCTGAGACTTTTGACCTTTGTGTTTACCTCATGATTGAGATGGGTCACTTGATAACTTAGATATATGTATGGGCATATACCTGGGTAGTGGTTATCCGTTGATTTCACAATCCTTATGTTTCTTCATGATTTAGATGGGTTACTTGATAACTTAGGTATATGTATGGGCATATATCTAAGTAGAGAATATCTGTTGAGATCTTTTTGTGGTTATCCTTGTTGGTTTAGTGAGACCTTCAGGATCTCGGGGTCCCTACTGAGTATCGTTATACTCACCCCTACACGGGCTATGCCCGCACCTCATTGTTTTGGTTGCAGACGACGGGCAGGGCTGACGGAGGCCGAGTGTTCGAGGACTGGTCGGTACCCGGAGATGGACTACACGACGAGTTAGTACCCAGAGGTGGACTACACGACGTGACGACTCATAGAGGAGGTTGACGGACGAGAGCATGGAGGAGGCTATTTGTACCTACCCTTCAGGTAGGATCCGTGGTGGGCGACCAGGAGCTGCGCTATCTATACCTACCCTTCAGGTAGGATCCGAGGAGGACGACCCAGGAGCTTCTTCCTTCATCCAGTTATTTGTCTTTTTGTTGTTGTACCTTGTTCAGTTGTAGTCTTACTTTCTTTTGGATTTGTATTCTGGCCCATTTACTTTTCATCATTTCTTTTGTACTTAGTGTTTTGCTTCTGCTTGTACTCTATGGTGCTTGTTTTCTTTTATAAAGGCAATGCCTTCCCAGATATCGGGATTTTACGCCTTTGGTGCTAGTCGCCAGCCCCTGGCCTATGGAAGGTGGGCTTGGGGTAGTCACGGCACGGGTCCTGAGGACGGGTCGTGACATTATATAATATTCCAAAATCATACATTTAAAAAAAACTATAAACACTTCATCTTGAAAATATCACAATATAGTTTAGATACATTTAAGGTAATTTTCTACAACATCAAAAAATTAATTATTTATTTTCATTTTATTTAGAAACATAATTTTATCAAAACATTTTCTTATTTGAATAATAGTAGAAAAATTTTGATTCAAATATTCTTTTTCTTTATTTGTAATTTCATACAAAATTGGATCACATTATAGTTATTCATAAACATTCAAATTTTTAATATAGGTGTTAGTTCTTATACACCTTATTCATTTTCAAAATAAATTTCTTCATTTTCTATTTTCTTATAATTTTCATTACACTCATTGTATAATTCAGTATCTCTATTAATAAATTTTATCAATCAATCAATATCGTCATTCAATTCATCAAGAGTTGGATTTTCAAAATCAAAATAACTATTAAAAATCCAAAATAAAGACCAAAATCATTATCCTTCGTTAAATCTTACATAAATAACAAGTTATATGACTTTTTTTCATTTCGTGACTCTTTACTAGACTTATATTCTTCAATTAAACACCATCATATAGTTAAATACTTTTTCTCTTTATTTTTTTATTTTTAATCCTTATTTTCATTTTTTAATATATTATTGATAGGCATGATATATCAATTCTTTCAACACACAAATAAAATAACATCTAGAGAATTATAAATAAACTTCTTATTATCATTCCTCTCAAAATTGTGATTAAACTTCTACGAGTCCCTTATATAATAATTTATGAATCCTTTATTTTTCATTATTTTCTAAACTATAGTAATATTTTCAACCATTCCTTACATTTCACTATACTATATTTAAAAATTAGAAGAGTTAGGTGAATCAATATTAATATTATTTTAAGCTAAAACTTCCAACTTTGTAGTCTCTTATTAAAATAGTTTTTTCATTTCCAATCCATATTGAAGTGGTTATCCAACATGTCTATGAAGATTATATTCCATTAATTTAATGATTCAATAATTTTATCCTTCATATCATGTAACTTATGTAGTAAATCACTCATAAATCCTTGAAAACGTATTATGTTGTATAATTTTTCTCTAAGATATTTCATTCAATTTAAAATGTTAGTAATCCTATGAAACATATAGTTAACTTTTTCATCTTTACCCATATTTAAATATAGAGATTTTTCCAAAATTATTCTAATATTTTTTCTAATAAACATATCTATTCCATGTAGTGTAACATTCAATATTATCCAGATTTCATGAGTCTTACATGAATAAATATGACTATGAAATTTTTATTAAAAAAGGATAATGAATATTCAGAACGCTATAAAATAAAAACATATTTAGTAGAATCACATCCAATATATGAATGAGGGTCAAAATCAAGTAAATTATAAGGTTTAACTATAAATGTAAAATGATCAAAAGTGTGTTTCCAAATATAGGTTTCCAGTTAATCTTTATTTGATCCATGGTAGTAACCATAAAATTGAGGAGGTTTCTAAAGGAATTGATCTATAATTAAAACTAGAAACATCATCATTATTATATTTTACATACCATTTGAGGTCTACAAAAATGGTATCACAAAAAATATAATAAAATATAATACAATATTTCCACAAATATTCAAGTTCTAATTCCAAGGATTGGAGGTAGTCGATTAGATGGTCAAAGTTTAATATGTTGGGGGTGAATAGAATAACATAGATATAATATTCATTAGTTTAATAATTATAATTAATCAATGTTGTGAATGACACTATATAGAATTGTGGAAAATTTAAAAAAGAAAAAAATAGATAAAATTTGATAGATTTTTGGATAAAAATGGTCCAAAATATACTCTTTACAAATCTATAATGTTTTATATATGTGGTATTCACTATGAATTGACCTTTGAATGAGTGTCAAAACCTTATTACAATATGTTATTTTATGTGGAGGGATACCCACACAAAAAACCCGGACATATAATGTTCGATTCACAATATAACATGAATTTATAAGGGGATTCATAGCCTGATAATAATATATATGTTTTGTGGATCTATCAACAAATAAGAGAACAAATTTTAGAAGTAAAATCCATAATCCATAAATATTATAAGAAATGAAAAATAGAATAGACACAACTGACTAAATACTCAAAGATCTATTCATGGTTGTTGATTTATAACAGTGGAAACAATACAAATGGTCCTTGTGAAATGGAGTTTTTTACCTATCCATGGTTTTAGTGATTATATAGTTTAATTATTCCATAAGATCAAGCCAGTGGTTTTAATAAATATAATCACACATATCCTATCCGGTTTTCATAGTAAACACTAATAAATACCACTATAAATCACAATATCACTATGTTCACACTTTCTTAATCCTTAACTGTATATGTCCTTTAAAAAAATAAGAATATTCCAATTTTTATCATAATTAATCTCAAATTAAAATAAGTTGAATGATGATGGAATACTATAGAGTTATTCATTGAAGTTTAATATCATTGAATAGGTATAAAATACATACCATAATAACTGATCTTAATATACCCCATTAATTTCTCAATTCATTGAACATCAAAAATATTTAAAATTAAAATTTCATTTGGAAAAAAACAATACATATATGTCAACATAATTTTGAATTTAATACTTAAAATATTTTAAAAATAATATTATAAAAATTTAAAATAGTCATCATTAATAAACAATATATATCATATTGAAATAATATTCCATATAAAATTATAAACAAATAAAAATTTGTTTAAAATAATGAAAACAAAAATAAAATACTATGAAAAAAACCAAAAGATTCATATCATATACTTCTTTAGACTCGTATTTTAGTTAGAAAAATTTGGGAGTCATATTTTTTATGGACTTTAAAATAATGTTGTTAGAATTTTAGTTTTTAGTTGAGTCATAAAACCATCTATTTCATAATTTATTTTAAAAATAGTAATAATTTTTGTTTTCATAAGACTTCTAACGTAATTAAATTTCCATATAGTTAGTCTTTGTAAAAATCATAAGAAATTTAAAAAAACATAATTATTTCTGAAAACCAAGACATTTTACTAAATTATTTTCGGAACTTTTTACCTCATAATACACTTGAATAATCATAAACATTTGTCATTATACAAAAAAATTAAACATATAGAATATAAGAAGTAAACAACATAATAATAATATAAATAAGAAAATTAAAAAAATTAAATAACTTTAATTAAATAAAGAAAAAATTATAAATAAGAATTTTTAGTATAATATTTATCTTATTTAATTAGTGAAAATTTAAAACATGGTAAAATATTTCAAACTTATATTTGAGTGAATAATGAATAAATTATATTTGATATATTAAATAGAATGAAAATAATGTGATAAAAACCCACACAAAAAATATATTTTTGTGTTCAATTCTTAATAAATTTTCAGGGCATAAATATAGATCAATTATTGGGTTTTCAATATGATATTTCTCAATATAATTATTTTAATTTGTGAGGAATTGTTAGTTGTTATTATTTTAAAAAACTAAAAACACATAATCCTTTTTTTTAATATGTAACCTTTTCTTTTTTTTATATCATTTATTTTCATATGATTTTATTACATGAATTTGAAGTTAAAATATTAGTAAGTTACCTAAAAAAATATGTTTAATTTTCCTATTTTATATTTTATAAATTATTTTTTTAGTTAGTTTTACTTTACATATGTTATCTTATTAATCATGTGATTATGTGTGAATATTTAAGACTATGAGTATTAATTTTAATTGGATGAACTTTTGGACTGAAATCCATTTCAATATAACTTATTTAATTTTTTCATTGGTGGTTCTTGATTTAATAATGATCACTAAAATAAAATAAAATTACTTTCACTATCGTTTTCACTCAGGTATCACACAGAAATCTGGTTCTTATTACTCTAAAATAGTTTCGATGTTACAATTATTTGAGATATCTTTTTGTAGAGATAAAATATAGGAAAAATTATATATGTTTGTTTTTTAATATACAAAAAACATGTATGGAAAAATAGGTTTTATAAAATTTAAATGTAGCATGAATGGACTACCAAAGTTATTAAAAAATTATAAAAAAATTCTTTATGTGAAAAAATAAATAGGAATTTTCTTCCCCACTTAACTGAAACCATAATATATACAATACATTGTCTTGTTCTCCCCCGATGAATGATTCATCATGAAATAGAATTACTAGAAACATAAGAACCTTCCCCAATTTTTGTGCCCTTTTAAGATCATGTTGTCACGATATTCCATCGTATAGTCATCATCCCCAAATTCGTGGAACAACAGTATTAGATCCTCCATTATGATATAAAAATAATCATTCCTAACAATGAAATCAATCACAACTAATTATTCATATTGGAAAGGTGGTATGAAATATAGAACTATGACACAAAACACTTCTAAGATGATAAATATTTCAATGTTCACATTAGTAAACCTCACAAAACTCCTTGTATCACCCTCGATTTGTGGGGACACCCATACATAGTGGAGAACATCCACAAACTCATGAAATGGGATAATACCTTCACTGTATCTTTCGATGAACCAAAATTCTTGGATTAGAAAGGGCCAATCACCATAGTTGGGTTCAAACAATTTCACTACCCCTTATTTTTTTATCAATGAATACTAGTTTCCAGCACTCCAGGGAAATGAAAAATGTTTTCTAGAGTTGTAAGATATTTATTTGTATCTAATTCTTTATTAATTATTTAATGGAGATGAATAATTGGATGTTTTATGCTTGGATCTAGAAACAACACTATTTCTCTATTGGAGAAACTTTGGGATTATCCTCTCCAAAAATATCATGGCTTCCTAAAGCATGAAAATGAAAAAATTTGTGGATAGAAAACATGAAATTAATTTTGAAAAGGGAATGGGGAGAGGGATTAATATCATCTTATGTTCCTCTCTAAACCTAACACATAGGTTCTCCATAGAATGAATTCCATATAAGATCATAGTATCTTAATCATTAAAAATTTAATGAATAATAATTATAATAGCCATAAAAAATAAAATAAAAAGTATTTTCCCACTAAATGATTTGTGAAATATTTTATCATCAGGCATGAAGTTGGAAATTCTACTATAGAAAACATTAATTTTCTTGGATAACATAAAATTAGCCCCATCCTAATAGTTTTTTTATAATCATTCTAAGTTAGATAAAAAATACATTGATAAGCTGAGGGTGGAATTTTAGTCAATTTTAATATCACATAATTGGTAATTATCCACTAATTTATTTCATTAAAAATTAAATCTGGTATAATATTTTCAATTGTATTTTTTAAGTATTGTTTCCCACAAATTACTCATTTATGATTATGTTTATAACATTAACCTAAATAGAATTTATAATTGAAATTTCAATTTGAATTTAAACTGTGAATTTCCACTAGAAATTTTCCCTGTTAATTTCCCCAAGTAATTTTCCCTTTTATTTTCTAAAAGGAATTACCAAATAAAATAACTAATATAAAATCTCACAAGGAATTCGTAGTTGGAATTCCCAATTGAAATTTTTAATTGTTTCAGAAGACATTATTTATTTATTACAAACTAATTTAAAGTGAAAATTTCATCTGGTAGTTCGGTTTTTGAATTTAAAGCTAAATGGAATTAGAAATTTCAACTTGTATATTCCATTGGTATTTTCGACTAGAAATTCCAAATTTGAATTTCAAATGTGAATTTCTATGACCCTGGAATTTCAAATTTATTCCATGAGGGACCTTAAGATATTTCCACTAGTAATTTCCACTGTAACATTCCATTATTAATTTCTACAAGGAATTCCTAGATCACATATCAATTAGTTATTCCCACAATTAATTAATAGGTAGAATTCCCACATGATGATTTTAAAATATTAAAATGAAGTGGTTGGTATTTTTAATTGATTTAAAGTGGAAATGTAATCCTTTATTTTTCTGTTATAATTTAAAATTGAATCCAATTGGAAAGTTCCTCTTAGATATTCCATTTGTACATTCCTCTAGAAATTTATAAATGGGATTTCTAATTGACTCAAAAGAATACAACCCATCCAATTATTTTATAAATAAAGGTGATATAAAAATTTGTGCACATAAATTGTATAGGTCATAATAAATGGGATCTAGCTAAATCTGGATGGTGAACAATATTAAAAAAAATTCAATCGATTTGAATACTCTATAGTATTCACAATAATATTATGTGAAAAACCATAACAGAACTTAAATTACATAATCAAATTGAAATGAATTAAATTTTATCAATATAAATTACTTTTTAGATTTAAAAGAAATGACCAGCCTCCAATAACTTATATAAATGGAGAACTGCATAGATGTCAAGCATTATGATAGATTTTGAATCAGATTCTGATTCCTATTTAATTTAGCTTTCTAATGGATGCATTCCAAGTTTCATTGTATAGAAAAAGTATGTTAATAGAAATAAAAAGGATAAAATATTTTATCATCAACACTATATAAATGTAGAAAAGAAGGATTTTTAATATTATGAAAACTTGATTTCAATTTAAAAAAATCTATGTTCTGAAGCAGGGAACAATTGTATAGTAAAAATGGGATTTGTCTACATATCCAATTAGAAATATGATTTTAGGAAACATATTGAACAGAAAAACCAATCTTTACAGTTTCCTGAGTCCATGAATTTTAGGAGGACACAGAGACACATTAGTGATGCACAAGGTGATGAGTAAGATATAAATGAAAAAAATTGTCTTAGTCTTCATGATTCATTTTCAATTATAACAACCATTTAATGGGGTCCTGAGAGTATTAGATGTATATGAGTGGAACAAAAAAATTATAATCATAAAGTTAGAGGGAACTGAATCTAGGTTTTGAGGATAGTATGGTTTAATACATTGAGAATAATTAAATGGACAATACATCATTATTGTACGCAGTGAAACTTCACATGTGTGGTATAATTAACCTTATTTTTTAGGTTCATCAAAAAATGATGGTAGATTATGAGTATTTTAGATAAACTATTTTGTTTCATAGTATCTTCAATAAAAACAAAGAGTACAGGCCATCGAGAGTTTTTATAGTTTCAAACCAACCTAATTAGATTTTAAATTTTATTAAAACACTTTTACTTGATGATACAACAGACTAATTTATTGATTTGTTTAGTATATATCTTGATTTACATGGTTGTATTATACATGTGATAGTTTTAACCTATCATGATTTCACAACCTATGAATATATTTCTTTAACCCAACCTAAAATAGAACACTAACATTGTATTTGGAACATAATGCAAAATAGGATTCAACACATAGGACCTATAACGAAATATGAGTTAACATTAATTGAACAATTAAATAAATACATGTATGGGGTTAAAGAAAGTACATAATATGTTTCTTCAATGAAAAAAACCAAAGAAGAATAATGTGATAAAAATTTTACATAGTCAGAACATATATACAATCTAAGGATAAAATTATATCAATGTTTTATGAAATATTTATTGAAATTTGGAAATTGAAGCACATAGTTGAGTGAGAGTTTCAATGGTTTATAAACATATTACATGAATCATAAGATCTGTCTCTTTTAATTATTCCAATAGTTTGATAGTGTTTTTGAGAGGAATTGGTATCAATAAATGTAGGCTAAATTATATGAAGGGAAAATCTCCCAAGAAATCATTTTCCATAACATCTTATCATGGTTCAAGCTTATAATTTTTACACTCAGAAAATATTCGATCAACTTCAGTATAAACACTAACTATGTGGTGATTTATTCCTTATATATTCTATTAAAATAGTTTCCCTAAAAAGGATTGTTATCAATATTAAAGGTTCCTCAAATGAGTTTTTAGTTGTACTATACCAAGATTCCCCATTGAGAATTGGTTGTAGAGACATGAAATTTAGAAGTTATTGTTTTTTATTTGGTCATACATAGAATATATTAGAGAGGTTGGATATACAATTATTTCTAGACTTATATATCCATAAGGGATGGATAAGAAACACAAATTAATTTCATATGGAATACATGAAAGTTACTTATGTTGAAGAAGATTTGGTAGTAAGAAAAGAAAAATGTTACCAATAGACAGAACGAATGGAAATAAAGCATGTAATGGGATACAATGATTTTCAACAGGGAAATATGGTTTTGGTGTCAAATATAAATAGTAATTCCATGGAATTTCACGAAAATAGAAATAATTTACCCTCAAGATGTATTCATGAATAATAGAAAATGTAATTTCATAAAAAAATCAAGAACAACATTAAAGAGCAAAGATAAAAAAAATGTGGTAACATGTTCAGCCATTGCCAAGCGAAGGAAGTAAAATTCATAAAGAGTTTAGAGTATAAATTTTTAGTGTGATCCAACCATAATGAAAATCCCATGGTTGATTCCAGCGGGAATTTCTTATTGAGTTTTAGTATAAATTTCCAATTTCATTTATCATTGCTAATTTTAAATGGTGGAAATTTCTATATGTAATTTGTATTGAATAGAAGTTGAAATTAAATATTAGACTTTAGAGTGTAAATTTCCACTGAATTTTTACAATCGTAATTCCTAGTGGGAATTTCATTAAACTAGAAGTTTCCAATTAATTCCAATACATGACACTAGTGACTATAAAGTCAAATTATTGTCTATCAGTTATCACCCAATCACAAATTACATCAATATCATAATTATGAATATGTTCCTCTAGATCACCAAATAACCATTTCCACCCTATATCAACCACAAATATAAATGGTCTAAATCAAATTGAAAATTTCAATATAGTGTTTACCATTAGATTTTCTATAGGAAATTTCCAATGAAAATTCTTACAGGGAATTTATATGCGCTAGATTTTTCCTATTAATTCCATTAACTAATATTGGTGACTTAAAATAAAATTAAAATATAAAATATATCATGAAATAATATATTATATCAATATAAACATTCTTAATATGTTTATCCAAAGAAAAAAATAACTATTTCCTCCCCCTATCCACCCCCACCAAAAATGGTCTGAATCAATGTTGAAATTTTCTCTCATCGTTTACGATATAATATTACACTAGAAAATTCCTATGGGAATATCTACATAATGGATGTTTCCGTTTGATTCCAATAAATTACTATTGTGAAATTAAAATATTAAATTATGTTCTAAAAATTGTCATGAAATCATAGATTACATAAATATGATCTTCTACATCACTAAATAATCATCACCCCCAATCTCCTGTTAACCCGAATCTTTACAAAAACTCATATTATTTATGTTTTTTGAATGATATCCACATTTAAGTTTTTGTTAATGAATGAATTCACTATATATGAATCCTCTTACAAAAACAAAATAATTTTTTATCTAAGATTCTATCACCCGTTCTTTACTTTAATGAGAATTTTTAAAATAATAAACCATAGAAAATAGCTAGTCAATGACATCTATTTTCACTCAAATGATATTGAACTATAAATTTTCTTCATAAACACTCCATTAAATAACATATGATTACAACTCATTCCAATATTTTGTCTCCCTAATGTGTTATTTTCAATTTTCATATCCCATTTACAATGATTTCAAAAAAAATCAATATTGTTTTTTAACATGTATTCCAAATATTATTTCTTAAGAAAATAAATGAGAAGTAAATTTCTATGTAATGAATGTTTGGTTGAATAATGTATAACTTCTTACAATAATGAATTAATCTTTAAAAAATGGATCACTTTCACTAGACCTTTATATAGGTTTTATAGAGTTATAATATCTAAACACCATTTTATCATATCCATTACTAACAAATTATAACGGATCTTTTTTGAGTTCACTAGGAAGAATACTAATGTGGATCTGCTCTCATTGAAAAATGTTGCCCAACTCAAAATTCTTCCACTAATTTATCATTTTTAAAATACATAATTCCATAGAAGACAAAAAAACATGATAAATAATCTACTAATTATTTACATTAAAGATACACTAATGTAATAAAAATCAAGAAATAATACGTCTATTCATTATAAAAAAATGACCTTTAGTTATACCATAAATGTGAAGGGTATAAGGGAACAACTTTTTATTCTGGAAATTCTAGTCGTATTGTGTACCTGACTTCATATATAAATTATCACCGTGCATGAATCTATGACCTCTTTCAAAAAATAAAACCTAATAGAAGTTAAAATAATAATTATGGTAATGTGGACTAATTTGACACATACCAAACTTATTGTTCACCACTTTTTTAGTAAATCAATAAAGTTATTTATATTGAGATGATTTTATATGTTAGTATATTTTCAATATATAGTATTCTTGTCATGAAGGTAATTTTTATTTTTACTACAGAGTAAATATAAAATATGAAATTCTAACTGCATTAATTTTGTAATATTACCTTCACCCATCAAAATCAAGCTATATTTTCATCATCATTATATCAAGTTTCATGATTATATTATGATCATTCACCCATATGGGTTGTAACTAGGAAGGATATTGGGGAATTTAATTTTTACTCTTCAGAGTAACCTTTGGGTATATATAGAGAGCTTGACCCTTTGGTTTCCTCACCATAATCTTCATAGCTCTAAATAATGATGGTTGTTTTTGTGAGGTTTAAGTGGTTGTAATGGACATTTCATCAATTTTTTCTTCTTTTTTACTAACTTCATCATTGATAACATTATCTACCTAAATTACTACTTTTCTTCTAGTTTCCCTAATTTCATATTCATGAATTTTATGTGTTTTACCATTTATTTTAGTGGTTAATGTTTAATTTTTTTCTTTCACAATTCCTTGAATCCAAACATCCACTAAAACACAGTCTTTCTCCTCACTGGAAAAAACTTTCATCTATTCCATATCCTTGAACATAGGTATTTCTCTAAAATTCATGTTTTTTAAATTATTGAATATTAGTTTTTCCACTATTATATTCAACTTTTTATTAATTTCTACATTATCCATAGACTGTTCTACATTCCCATATTTTTAAACTACTCTCTCCTTTTCATTAATACTAAACATATGTTTTTATTCTTCAAAAACTAACTAAACAAGTTGTTTAAACTTAAAAGGACTTCATTACAACATATATTAATGTCTTCATGTACATGTATAATACATGGAATAGTGTAAAAAAATACATATATTAGAAATTAATTTGAAAATAAATGACTATTTGGAAGCATATTCTATAAATAGTAATTTCATAGTTTTATGTAGTGCATCATCGACATCTAGAAATTTCCAACTAACAAATAATGTTAAAGCTTATATTTTTTATGGTATATTATTTGAATTCTTAGTATACCAATACTATAATAGTAAATATTATTAGGAATACCTCAACTAACATAGAAAAAAATAATCCTGGTTAAATAACGTTTAAGACCTTATCGAAAAACTGACAACACGACCAACAGCTTTTAAAGGATTCATTTAATTTTTTTAAACAGATTAATAACATTTTCATGAGTACTAGTATACCAAGAATGTATTCCCACATTTGATAAGTCTTAAAAATATATTAAGAAATTACAACAAACATAGGAAATGGATTTCGGGGAAATAATGTTTTTCACGTAAAAAAGGGAAAGTGGCAATGAAATATTAGAGAAATATTACACTTCAATGCCTTCAACATCTTTTATAAATTATTTGCATAACATTTCCTTTGATAATATCTGACCATCATGTTAAAACCTCCTACTCAATAATGATAAAATCTTTGTATGTAATGAATAGGAAGATGAAAAATGTATGTCACCATCCTCAAGGCTAAATATATGGAAAATATTTAAATCTGTTAACATTATCATCTTTTTTGCTACGTCAAACATTTTTAAATATAGTTTATACCTCTATAGGAAATATAAAATTGGTCCTCTAATTTTTTTACAATCATTTATTGGTATTGTGTGATTAGAAAACACATTAAATATCTATAAAAATGGAATTCTTCAAATAAACTTTATGTGATTATCAATAATCCTTTCCTAATATCATGAAATATTTTCCAAAATCCAATCATAAAATACCTATAATGGATATTAGTTGAGGTTTAGGCTTCCTATATCATAATAAATTAGTATCCATCAAAAATTACTATCTTCTATTTGAATGATAACATACGGAATAGAAGTGAAAATAGAAAACTCATAGTTTAAATTCCAAGTAGTAAAATGCCACTTAACATTGATTGAGTAATTTTAAATCAATGGAACAATGGAAATTCAATATATAAATTTCTAGTGGAATTAATTAGTGAAAATCCCACTATAAATTCCAAATGGAAATTTCTAATTGAAATCAACAATTTTTTTAAAAAATAGTTATGTAGTTTGAAATTATCATTGAATTCCATTGTAAATTTCTATTGGCATTTCCACTAGTAATTTATGATAGTAATTCACATTGTAAATTTTCAAATAATTCTATGAATTTTTATGTCATTGAAAATTGTAATCAGATTCCTCTAGAAATTTACATTGGTAGTTTATACTGCTAACTTCCATTGGGGCATTTTACTAGGAATTTCAATTAGAAATTACCACTAGGAATATCCACTCATAATTCCTAGTGGGGTTTCCAGTGGGAATTTCTAGTTGAAATTTCAGCATGGAATTTCCATTTGGATTTTAACCAAGAATTTCCAATGAGAATCCTGAGAATAAATTTACGACTAACTAATTTGTACATTTTTATATAGTTAGAAATTATAATTGAATTTCACTGGGAATTTTCACAAGGTATTTACATTGAAAATTTCTACTATAAATTTATATAGGGATTTTCTAAGAGGTATTTCTATTTGAAAATTCCACTAGGAATTTACATTGGGAAATCATGGTGGAAAATTTCATTTTATTAAATAAATTATGTGCTTGTAGAAATTTATAATTGAATTCAAGTAGTGATTTCCACTAGTGATTTCCACTTGTAATTGAATATACAAAATATTGAAAACAAATTTCCACTATATATTTTTCTAAAGGTATTTATATTGGGAAGTTTCAAATATTAAATCTTCATTGTATATTTTTAGTGTTGAAATATCTAGTTGTAGTGAATATAAAAATTCAACTAGAAATTGAAAGCCGACAACTACTAAAATAAAAATTACAATTCTATTTTTGGGAATCATTTGAAAAGAATCAATGAAAATTTCAAGTTGTAAACAATTTGAAATTATTTTGTGGATTCCTAGTGGAAATATAAAATAGAAATTACTAGTGAGTAAAAGTTATGAGTTGGGATTTCTTTTTTGAATTTTCATTGGGAATACCCAGCAGTAAATTCGAACTAGAAAATCCCATTCATAATTTCAATTTAAAACTCCCATTGGAAGTTATCAGTGAATAATAATTCTAGGTAGGAATACTAATTTTAAATTTACATAAAAAATAATTATTGGAATGTGGTATATGAAATTTCAAATTTTATTAAAATTTTATTTCAAACTAAAAGTTTCTATATGAAATTTAAACTTTGAATAAATTGGTAATTGAAAATCAATTCGGATCTATGAAATTCCAATTTCCAAAGGATATTTCCAATTGAAATTACTCATGAAATTCCTACTACAAATTCCGAGTGAATATTTCTATAGGAAATTACTATTAGAAACTCTAAACAGATTTTATAAATAATATTACAAAAATAAAAAAAGGACCACTAAAATTTCCTAGTGAAAAATATCTAGAAATATCAACCAAAAATATCCACATTTGAAAATGCTCAAAAGGGGGAGATTGTACTCTTAATATTTTTCAATTCTAACTAATTGGGAAATCATAATATGAACTTCCAGTTATTTAAATATATTCAAAATAATCCATGATAAATATTAATGCCCAATTACCATTGTAAATGGACATTAGTAGTGGGAATTGATACAAAACATTATATTTTAAATTCACACTACAAATCAATTATATGAAAGTGGATATTTAAAATTTAAATTCATAGTGTAAATTAATTTGAATGTCCAATTAAATTTAGGATTCTTTCAAATACTAGAAAAAAGGTAACTTCAATTGATGATCAGTAGTTAATCGTCCCATAAAAATTTAACCATCTCATTCATAGTGTTCCATTTACTAAGAGGCATGATAAAAAATCATATATTTCTTATATAAACTCATAAACACAAATACAAACATCCATAAAACCACAAACACAAATAATTACTATGAAATATTATTAAATCTATCTCCATAGATACAAATGTTTAAAAACATATAACTAAATATGATTCTATCTCTATCACTCTGAAAATTTATAAGGAAGAAATAAACAGAAACCGCATAAACCATCTATCATATTTCATCATTGTCGGTGGAAAACATAGACCGAATCACTAAAACATCCATCACCGATGGGTGCGGAAAATTTTTCATTGAAAGGTTTGGTGAGTGATTCAATGAAAACATCCAAAAAATTATAATCATAGTTTTCCTTTTTAAATTAACATAGATAAATAAATATCTAATATTATTTTGGAGAAAAATAAAATTGTTTACTAATCTTATTATAGTGATACTAAATATTATTTTTTGAAAGAAACATGATTAATTTTTAGATAGGATTTTATTAAAGAGATAGTAAATATATAATAATATATTATTATGTATATAGAGAGAATATGTTAATATGTTTATTTGATAAACTAAAATAATAACCTTGTTTGAATATATACATTTATGTATGCATATATATACATTTGTGTAATTTATAATAAAATTTATGGTTATGTTATTATAAATATATAAAAGAGTAATAAAATTATTTTTAAATTATATATACAAATATATGTGTGTGTTTGTGTGTGTATAGTATATATATGAAGGTATATACTTATAAATTTTATATATATACAAATATTTAATAGGTTGATTGTATAAAAAATATGCATGAATATATATGTGGTTCATGATAAATGGTGTTTTTAGAAAAAAATTTATTAAAAGTTAAAAAGAATAGTAGAGATAGGTGTGAGCTATTTGGTGGAAGTACCCCATAAAAATATATATATTTATATATACAAACTCCATACAAATATATAAATAATGAAACTTGTGAAAATGTTATATATGTGATAAAATATATTTTAAAATATATGATATTTGTATCTTAATATATATTATATAAATATCTATATGTGATAACATATATATATGTTGTATAAATGTCTGTTTGTGTGTTTGAATATACATATATATATGTATGTATGTATGTATGTATGTATGTATGTATGTATATATCTCTGTGTGTGTGTGTGTGTGTGTGTGTGTGTGTGTGTGTTTGTGTGTTTATAAATATATATGTGTGTGTGTGTGCATACAAAGGAATTAACTAAATTAATTAAAAAATAATATATATAAATATTTGAAGTGTGTGACGTGTAAGGTAAAGATGGTAAAAAGGGATGGGAAATATATAAGGTATATATAAACACCCTTTTACTCATTGATATAAATATATTTATAACTATCTATAAATAATAAAATTTATATATAATAAATATATATAAGTTTTAACTCTTGTGTTAAAATATGATGGTCATAAATATATGTTATATATATTATGTATATGTGTTATAATATATATATATATATACCCACACACATGATAAATAATGTTCCCCAAGGGATAAGAAATTTAAAAATAAAACTAAAGGTAAGAAAGAGAATGATAAAAAATATGTAATTTTTCTTAATGTGTAAGAAAAATATATAGACAAAGACACAACTATTTGAAAGTCCTCCAAAATAATGTTCATATATATATATATAATAAATAAAAAGAAACAAATAATTGAATGGGTTTTTTAAACATCTCAGGATTATAAATAGGATCCAATCCCTTTAGGATCTTTTTTCACCTACACTCTATTAAACACCCTAACAATAAAATTTACATAGTTTCGTTGGTTATGTAGATATTTTGTGGGTGAAATTAGTCTTTAGGGAAGGAGGTTCATCCAGGTTTCAAATAATCAATTTCTAAAGGTGTCTAGTTAGTATTTTTTGGTAAGGGGATTATATTTTTTTAGAAAATTATATATGATTTTATTTTAAAAAATTATTATTTCATTTAAGGGTATTATTTTAAAAGGATTATATTTTTTTAATGTTATGATTGTTTTTAAAAAACCTTTTTTTTATATAAGGGGATCATAAATTCAAACCCCTATTATGTATGGGAGTTGTTCTAAAAGAATTATATTTTTAAAAAGCTGTTATTTTATTAAAATTAATTTTCTTATTTTCAAGAGCCTATTTTGAAACTATATATATAAATGATTCAATATAAGAAGATTATTTCAAATATCATATTTCATAGAAATATAATCATTTTATTTATACTAAGATTGTTTAAGGTAATTATTTTTTTAGAAAATTATTTTATGATATATATATTATTTTAAAACCCCTTATGTAGGGGAAACTTATTATTTTTAAAACCCCATATTTCAAAAATTAAAATTGTATGAATATAGATTTATTTAAAGTATTTTATTTACAACTATTATTTTCAATTTATCATTTTATGAATGAATTTTTCATTAAAAATATAAATATAAATCATGATCATAGTTATAGATATACACTATATATATTCATGAAATTTCATGCATTTATATACAATAATAATAAAACACTCTCCTCATTTGGTCAGACCTCCCTCAATAGTTCTCTATGGGTTTGGTTCAAACTAGGTTTTCCCTAGGATTAGAAATTACATAATGGTGTTTCTTATTGAAGGTGTTTTGGTTGTGGATTCCTTCATCGATGTAAGTAGACGCTCTTATATGTGTTCAGAGAAATGGAGAATTATTTGATCATGTAATGGAAGTTCCTCTCACTTTCATAGATGGAAGATTCACCGATCATTGCAATAGTGAATGAATATATTTTTCATGATGTTTCAGATATTTATCTTCATGGTTGAATAACTCATCTTTGATCATCCATTCAAATTTATCGAAATTAAGAGCAAATTGGTGGATGTATAGAAACTTAAAGATGAAGTGGTTATTCACGATATCATATCAAGTCTTCTAGTTGTAAGAACCCAAAAAATCTTTTCAGGTATGTTTTTCATTTCAGTTTGTTTGTTAGGAAAAATGTTAAGAAGGTAAATTTAAGGAGTACATATTTTGTGGTACCTTGTACATGATGTGTACTCTAGCACTGAGACCAAGCCATGTTTGTTCATGTCATGGCCGCTTACATGGTCGTGTAATGATGTGGAAGGGCCGCTTAAGGTGGGGCCCGGTTAAGGAAAGTACACCTTGTGTATCCATAGGAAACATGCAGTATACTTTTAATTTTGTTTCATTAAACAGACCAGGGTCATGTCATATTTTTAGAACACCATTATTCTAATGATGTCTCATCTAGGAGCGACCGAGCATCACAAATATTCTCTAATCCCTCGGATCAACATTTTTTCGCTGAATCAACCGTCGCCGATTGCATTGGAATCTCCATGGTAATCCCTTACTTATTTTAGAGCCTCACATCTTGATTTCTTCTCTTTCATGAGATATTTTTGGTTAAAGGTTTTATAATTTTTTTTATTTATGGTGCTCTAAAGAGATTGAAGGCCATAAGATCACATATATCGATCATACAATTCCGAGGTAGGTGGTTTTTCCCTTTCCATATTTAGTCTTTGATTTATATATGAAAATGTGATAATACCCTTGTTCGGGGTATTGCGTGTTTAGGGATTTTAACCCTATTAATTCCTTCTATGTCTTGGTTTCTTGATTAGAGGTATTTGGTTGTGAAGAGGGTTATTTTTTCCATGATATGAATGTGTTTCCCATGCTTGTTTGTTATGGACTGTTCGGCCTAGCTTTGCCTATTAGGCTTCTTTGTTTTCCATGCCTAGTGTTGTTAGGATAGAGTGATTTATCTGACATGGTGTGATATGTTGTAGACTATTTATACAAGTAGTTCATGAGGTTTACTTTGGCATCCATGTATTGTTTTTTCATGATTGACTTACACAGTGCTATGGGAACCTCGTGTAGTAGGCCATTAGGGGAATGGAGGCTAAGGAGTTGCCTAAAGTGTCTGTTTACTTTTACGTTGTGAGACCATAGGGGGGATGGAACTTGTGCTCCCTCATAGTGTCTGTAGTTCCCCATTTCGAGACCACAGGGGTAATTGGATGCTGAGTATTTTTTTCAAAGTATCTATAGTTCCCGATACAAGACCACAGGGGGAATTGACAGTGAGTGAATCCATAGGGAGTCGGTTTAAATGTTGAACCATAGGGGTTAGACTGTGAGTACATCCTTGAGGGTTGCATGTGTTTTACCTAAGCTGAACCAGAGGGGTTATACTATGAGAACTTCCTCAAGGGTACCTCATACTTGTTTGGTTGACTAAATTGTTAAATGTAACGAATGTAGATGAAACTGTAGTATTGTTTACTTTTGAATAATTCCGTGTTTATTACTTAATTTTTCATATTTCCGGACATATATGTTCAGTGACTATTAAGTACAGATCTTTGGGTGGTTTCCTACTCGGATTCGTCTCACACCCTGTTTGAGTTATGATTTTGGGCCCAAAAAAATTATATTGTTGCATTTCTAGATAAGGGAAAGCACCCTTCTACATCAGGTACATGACTGTTGTGGAGCTGGAGAGCATCGGACCAATGTAAGGCTTGAAATGTTGTGGAGTTGTTTCATAGTTTTTCCTTTGTATTTTGTTTAGTACTGGATTACATCATTTTGACTTGTTTGGATGATTTCCTAGATACTTATGACATGCATCATTAATGATATATATATATATATATGTCTCAGTTATTTATTTACTTTCAGTCTTTCATTGTTTACTTATTACATGTTATTACTACTTCCGCTATTGTTATATGATTTTAATTCCATTTTGTTACTCTTATAATGAGGGAATGGTTTCCGAATATCATAGTCATGTCCCTCACTTCTAGGTAGGAGCCTCTGGTGTTCAAGGAAATTCTCTTGAGGCCATGTGACCAATCAGGCATGGGGCACCTCTGGGTGGCACTCGGAACCCAGACGTTACAAAGTGGTATCAAAGGAATTATTTTCATCGTGAATTACAATTTGGATCCTATAGACATGGATAGAAAGGACTAGGTAGTTGGTAATAATTTTTCCCCAGGAGTAACTGACATGTGTATAAGGAAAATCTAATTTACCTCGATTATTGTAGTTTTTCTGGTTTTGAAATTTTACAGTTTATTTGAGTTCATTGTTCGGTGATTCACATGTTTTTTGATGTTATAGTTGTTATTATTGTGGTTCTATATTTGTTTCATTCTAATGAGA
The DNA here is from genome assembly GCA_963277665.1 of Viscum album. NCBI lineage: Eukaryota > Viridiplantae > Streptophyta > Magnoliopsida > Santalales > Viscaceae > Viscum > Viscum album. Next base: position 778,428,106 of record OY728163.1, on the reverse strand, counting down.
TGAAGATATTCCATCTCATGCATCATATAGGAACTTGTGAGAGATCACATGTCATGCATTCTTACCATGCCATTTAGGGTGCATTACTAATTGAATCTTGTTGTGATAGAAGTCGTGCAAGAAATTAATGTTGTTGTGATATATTCCATAATAGATTACCTTCTATTTGAAAGGTTATTGTCTTGTGTCGGGTTTCGTTTTATTGAACACCATTCATTGGTTCTTGAGGTGTTATGGGCCCTCATGGATCAAAATTTGGTGGATCATTACTTTTTTATTCCATGGATATGACATGTATAAGATTCCAAGATTTGATTTGCAGGGAGTATGGGCCCCCACATATCAGAATTTGTCACCTAAATGTTCCTTTTAGTGATTTTTGGGCTTCTAGAGTTGTTTCTAAGGAAAACTGTCTAGAAAAAACCCAGAATACACGATGTGTATTCTTTAATACATGCTATGTGTCATTCTCTTTGGGAAGTAACTATTTTTCTTAAGTACATGCCATTTACTTTAGGTACATGCCAGGTATTCTCTAACCATGTCACTTTTTATTTGGGCAGAGACACAAGGTCGGGGAAATCTTAAGTGGGACATGTCAGGAACTGGATGTACTTGCCATGTTTTGAGACCTTATGTCCGGTCGTGTGAATAACGACACGAGTGGATGAAAACCCGAAAGTACATGTCGTGTCCATCTAGAACAAGACATGTTAGTCGATCGTGTAACCAGTCCTGTGAAAAATGAAACAGGTCGGTGATGTTCTTCAAGTAAATGTCGTGTCAGGCACAAACATGTCATTTAGTTTTGTTCTAGAAAAACCATGTGGGTTAGTAATGTAGAGGAACTCATGAAGGGGAACATGATTCAAGTACACACCATGTATTAAAGAAACACTCCATGTGTATAGGGTGTTACATGGCCAGAGTTGGCAGAATTACACGCTCATGTGAAGGCTTAAAAGAACATATAGTGTTGGGGTCATACATGTTGTGTAGTGGTCATACACGTTGTGTATCCATATTTGAAATAAAACATGAATGCTTTATTTATATTGATCCTTTATTGTACCTATAAGTTTTGTTCATTGATAATCATGAACTTTGTGTATGCTTGACCTTGAAGAGTCATGCCACCGACACATCCTCCGGTTGTACGCCAGTTACTGGATAGTAACAAAGAACCAGACATGGGTGATCAGGGACTACCAACAGATCATCCTGTAGTGAAATTCTTGGTAGAATCCATTATTTCAGATACCGGTGCGGATGCACAACTCAGAGAGGGCATCATGAGGATCATTCAGACCTTTCAAGGAGTACCGCATCTTTCCCCTTCTATGGCAGAGATGACGCGGGTTTTCCAATAGCATCATCCTCCCACCATCAAAGGGGATGGTGGACCTCATGCTATAGGGTCATGGTTAGAAGCCATGTTATCTATCTTTGAGCATCTAAATACGCCTCTAGAGAGAAGGGTGAAGCTTGGTATGTATATTCTTTGGGGATCTAGAAAGAAGTGGTGGGTTGTGATCTAATAGGTGCGATGCCGACATGTTTTGTCTTGGGATGAGTTCCAGTGTGCCTTCTACGATCACTTATACCCAGAGACTTTGAGGTCTGATCGAGCCCGAGAGTTCATGAGTCTAGAGGAGGGTACTATCTCAGTTATGGAGTACTCTTATAACTTCACGGAGCTGCAATTATTCACACCCATTCTTAGAGGTGGTGAGTTATTTCTGGAAAGGATGTTTGAGGGTGGTCTCATACATGTCATCCATTCTCAGGTAAACATCTTCAGTTTGACATCCAACACCTCTATAGTCAACTAAGAACTGATCATGGAGCATAATCTGAGGGATTCTGGAGCTATGAACTAGTGCGGTTTGGCATATAGAGTTGGTACCCCTTAGACTGAAAGTAGGAAGCACCGTAGGGAGTCTACATGTGGAGATCAGAGTTGGTGGGATACTTCTCCTTGTAGTTGGGTGTTGTGCTGCCAGTGGGGGAAGAGCGGGTATACGAGGCCACATATCCTAAGAGACCCAGAAAAGTGCAGATCGAGAAACAATATGGTTCATCTTCAGTGGTTCTGTTAGATTTTATCACTATGACTTGGTGATAGAGGTTCTATTTTGATTTCTTGAACCAGAAAAAGACCACGAATTTCTCATCAGTCTGGGAACTGAATTTATTCCATCCGTTCAGCCTGAGTTAGAGGTCATGGTCGTGGTGGCCAGACGCAGGGTTCTTGACAGCCAAATTTGGAACATATCGGGTATCTTAGTCAGCTTCATAGGGTCGTGGAGTAAGTCAAGCGTTTGCGATATAGTAGATCCAGCCACAGTAGGATCTTGAACCCTCTACAGTCAGAGATACAATTCTAGTTGCCTCATTTTTGGCTTCTGCACTTTTAGATATGGGGTCTTCCCATAGTTTAATTTCTTTTTCTATTGCAGAGAGCCTTGGGCTATATTTGTTTCTGATGATATCTTAACGCTCGACACTCCATTAGGGACTAGAATAGCTGGTGTACGTCAGTTCAAGGAGTTCCCTCTGGATTTTAGTGGGTGTCACTTCTTATGGTACCTCTATGTCTTAGTGATGATAGACTATGATTCCATTCTCGTAATGGACTACTTGGTTCTGTACCAGAATGTTGTTGACTGCTATTGTTGTAGGGTGAGTTTCACATCACCAGAGGGAAGATCGTTTCTACATAAATGAAAATGGTATGTCCATGCGAGTAGAGAGGTACTCGAGCATCTTGGGTTGGGTGGAGTTACAGTCCAAATTACTATTCTATGTCTGGATGACCAGGGTACTTCCCATATGGACTTTCCCCCAATGGAGGATCGTTTTAAGGGTGTATTTCAAGAGTAATTTTCTGGTTTTCCACTAGATTGAGAGGTAGACTTTTCTATTGAGCTCGAGTCAAGAGAGGCACTGATGTTTATTCCTTTTTAAAAGATGGCTACACCAGAGTTACAAGATCTCAAGAAGCAGTTTGAAGAGTTATAGGTAATGTTTTTCATCAGACCCAGTACTTCTCATTGTGGTTCATTTGTCTTGTTTACGAAGAAGGCGGACGGTACCCTCAGAATTTTTGTGGATTATCAAAAAATGAACCAGTTGACGGTCAAGAATGGATATCCATTGTCGAGGATTGACAATCTCTTCAATCAGCTTCGAGGATCCTGGGTTTTCTCGAAGATTGACTTGAGATCTGATTATCATCAGTTGCACGTTAGACCATCTGATATACCTCTAACAGCCATTTGGAATAGGTATGTTCTATACGGGTATTTGGTTATGTCGTTCGGTCTCACAAAAGTGCTTTCAGTATTCATGGAACTGATGAACCGAGTTTCCATCCATACTTGGATTCTTTTTTTGTAGTCTTCATGGATGATATCTTGGGGTACTCTCACACTCTACACGACTGTGCTACCCATATTCAGATCATTTTGAGTATACTAAGAGAGAATCTTTTATATGTTAATCTCTCAAAATGCCACTTTTGGATAGGCTATATTCACTTATTGGGTGATGTTATCTCAGAGGCAGGAGAATCAATAGACCTAGAGAAAGTGAGATCATTAGTTTCCTGGGATCATCCGAAGAACTTCTTTGAGGTAAAACGTTTTCTATGGATGGATGGATACTATAGATGTTTCATACAAGGCTTCTAACACATAGTAGTGAAACTAACAGGCCTGAATAAGATGGTTATGAAGTAATTGTGGTCAGATTCTTTCAAGTCAACCGTTCAGGAACGGAAAGGGAGTTGACATCAGGACTGATGCCGGTTTCTCCGGAGTCAAGCAAGAGTTACACTGTTTATTGTGATTCATTAGGTATCGGGTTAGGGATAGTGCTTATAGAGGGAGAAGGAGTCATTACATTTAGGTTTTGACAATTGATGTCATATGAGAGGAATTACCCAACGCACGATCTCGAGTTCACTACAGTTGTTCATGCCTTTTGTTGTTGGACACATTATCTGTTGGGAGAGTATTTTTTGGTTATCACCGACCACAAAAGTCTAAAGTATATCTTCACTCAGTGTGATCTGAATCTGATAATTTTAAGGTGGGTTGAATACCTTATGTCCTTTGAAGTTGAGCTTTCCTACATGAATGGGAAAGGCAACGCAGTGGTTGTTACATTGAGCAAGTGGACTCAGATACTGGTAGTTTAGGAAGCCAGTAGTGAGTGGAAGCTTATTACTCTGTTCTCTCATATGCATTTAGAGGTGCATGATAAATAGGGGAAGACATTTCATTCATCTATAGTTGTTACCTCTACTCTTATTGATCGAGTGCGAATGAGAAATCTATCAGATTTTGAATGCCTAGTTCTATAGAAGTGTTTCTATAGAGACGACCCTATTCCAAGATAGTCCATAGGCAAGGATGGGATCTTATGATTTCATGGATGTGTATGGGTGTCATCATATACACTCGAAAAGTGTATGTGAGACTTTCATTATTCAGTTTGGGAATTTCATTTTAGTTTCACCAAGATGTATCAAGATTTACACCATCAGTATTGGTGGCCAAATATGAAGAGAGATGTTGCTGATTTTTCCATGAGTTGTTCCACCTGTCAGCAAGTGAAGTCAGAGCATCATCTACCAATAGGGATTTTATAGTAGTTACCCATTTCTTAGAGGAAGTAGAACGATGTCATGATGGACTTTGTGACTAGTTTACCAAGGTTTCCATGAGGGAATGATTCAGTATGGGTTTTCATTTATAGACTCACAAATGTTACACACTTCTTTCTGATCAAGGAGACCTTCAATTTTGATGAGTTGGGAAGTTTGTACATCTAGGAAATTGTACGTTTACATGGATTTTTGCACTCCATTGTTTCAGACAGAGACACCCATTTTACTTCTTTGGTCTGGTAGGGACTACAAAGGGCTTTGGGTACACAGGTACGTTTGAGTACAACATACCACCCCCATACAGATGTTCAATCCGACCGTATGATTCAAGTGCTAAAGGAAATCTTACGAGCATGCATCCTTCATTTTTGAGGTTCTTGGTAGAATAAAATACCTCTTTTGTATTTTTCCTACAATAATAGTTTTCAAGAAACTGTTCAGATGGAACATTATGAGGATTTGTACAATAGGCCATGCTAATCACCCCTTTGTTGGATGGAGGTGGGGTGGTATCTATGTTGGGACCTCAACTTTTCTAGGAAACCAGAGAGCAGATAGAGTTGACTTGGAATAGTATGGATTTTCCATAGTCACGATAGAAGTATTATGACGATCGAAAGAGATAACCTCTGGAGTTTGAGGTTGGATATTAGGTGTTCTTACATGTCTCACCGAGGTTGGGACACAAGTGGATTAAGAGACAGTGAAATCTTTCACTTAGATATGTAGGACTATTTTAGATTTTTGGAGAGGGTTGGGTTGGTTTCCTATTAGTTTCAGTTACCCAAAAGGTATCAGTCTATGCAAGAAGTCTTCAACATTTCAAATTTGCGGTGTTATTTCTCTGACTCGTATCATGTTTTTCAACCCGAGGTGGTTGAGTTGGAAGTGGCCTCATTATTCAAAGATAATACTATCGTGATTTTTGATGGCAGTGCAAAGGTTCTTCATTGACAGTCTGTTCCTCTTGTATAGGTGCTAAGGAATCATGGGTGAGTATAGGACGAGGCTTAGGATAGGGAGGCTAATGTACGGTTGTAGTGGCTAGAGATGTTCAAGGATTATTCTTCTATGTAGCCTTACTATGGAAATTTGGGGATGAAATAATTTATGGGGGGAAGTTTGTAAGAACCCGAAACTTCTTTTCAGGTATGTTTTTCATTTCAGGTTGTTTTTGAGGAAAAAATGGGGAAAGGAAAAATTTTAGGAGTACACTGTGTGTACTACCTTGTACACGTCGTGTACTCTAGCACCGAGTCCAATCCATTTCTGGTCGTGTCACGGCCGCGTACACGGCCATGTGAGAACTTGGTAGGGCCGTTTAAGGCAGTTCCCGGTTATGGAAAGTACACGTTGTGTATCCCTAGTGAACACACCATGTAATTTTAATTTTATTTCATTAAATGAACTAAAGCCATGTATGATTTTCATAACACCCTTCTTCTAACGACGTCTCATCCATGAGCGACCGAGGAATGAAAATCTTCTCTAATCCCATGACTCTCCATCAGTTCTCTGAAATGACCGCTTCCAATTATGTTGGAATCTCCACAGTAAACTATTACTTCTTTTGGAGCCTTGTGTCCTAATTTCTTATCTTTTATGAGATATCTTGGGTTGAACATTTTAGATGTTTTTGTAGATATATGGTGTTCTAGGGAGATTCAAGGTATGAGTATAGTGACCCAGGCTTTTTGTACATTACTATTAAATCATTTTAAAGATAAAAAAATAATATTACACAAAGAGGATCTATATGTGTAGTGTCTTGGTAAAATTAAGACCATACATAATAGTTACAACATCAAGCATAAACATTTATTTAATTTCTTCTTCTCTAGCTTCTTATTGGCACTTGACCTATCCTTAGTAAATATATCCACCTGAGGATATACATTAAAAGTGTTGAGCTAAAATACCAATAAGAGGATAGATAATAACAATATAGCATGGGGTGAGAATAATCATAACATGGTAAAAATATCATGAACATGAGAGGAATCATTAATAAAAGACTTGAAATGTGGCAATGCATAAAAATGAAACATCATGTCATTGTGGTTAACTACTACACATAATTTTGAACAAAGATAGCATATTTTCCACATAATTTCACATTTACTCATGAGATTCATCACTTTACTCAATTCATTGGAGTTCTTTATAATTCTGGGTGCACCCGTCAAATTCAAACATTCATATTGTGCTATATAATTCTGGGTGCACCCGTCACATCATAACATTATCATTATCATGCATGCTACAAAGAACATATATCCATAATAGACATAACTAAAAAATTAAAAGAAATGCTTTTCATCTCTTAAGAACACATTCATAAATGTTGTGTTCCCAAAACAAAGATGGAATAACATAGTTGATATAAGAACCATCCACCATTAATGAGAAGTAAATGGTGTATTTTTGAAATAAGTGCTATTTTGGAAAAATAATTGTTTGACATAAAATATAGTGGAGAACATGTATATCTATAAAATTAAAGACAAAAATGAACAAATTATTTTTAAGGAGTAACCATATCAAAAATGAAGTGAAAGAGGGAGAACTTGAAGAATGAAATTAGGTTCGAGAATTTCCCCTTACCTTGTATTTGAACGCTTCCTTCCCTTTAATATCCTGCATAATGACATTATATTCATTAATTAGAAATTCTAGAACCATGTGTACATGAATATGGTTCATTATGGTTTCATCAAGTTATTTTATGGTACTTTTTACGAGTTATAGAGTTTAAAAACATTGTTCGGAAATGATCATTTTTATGGTTTTTCTTGAGCGGTACACTTGTATTCATAAATTGATGTTCGGGTAGAACATGGGTAAAAATCTAGAACATATCATCCATGTTATTAATGATATTTCATAAGTTAAAATGATCTTATAATTAATTATATTATATAACATGTGGATGATTAATTAGATAATAATTTAATGATGATAGTTTGGGTTAATTTGGGCGGTTTTTCGATCACAAAGAACTTGTTTTATTTTATCACTTAGTAATATGTACATAAGTTAGTTCCAGAAAATTAAATAGAACATAATACATATAACATATTCTGGATCAACCATAAAAATGGTTTCATGACTAGATCCAAAGGTAGAAATTGATGAAGAAAACATGTATTTCTTAAAGGTGATAAATCAACACCTCACGAACAACGTTATCTTTAATAAAATAAAAGGAAGAGGGAAAGGTTTGGATGGAATAATATCACATTTCTATCATAACATTATAGTATATTTATGATACTGGAGTTACCATACCATTTTGAAAAAGATAGGTGGGAGAGAATAAGAAAAGAACTTGAAATTGAAAGTGAATTAAAGGAGAAGAGGGAGAGAAATTACCTCTTGAATCCTCCTCTTGAGATCCTCCTTAAGGGGCCTAAGAGTGTTCAGTTGATGATACCAGAATCAATAGGACGTTGGGGAGGAGATAGGGAAGATTCTTCAGTAGATTTTAGACAAGTCTTGAAGCTGGAGAGGTGTGAGGATGGAGGGTGTAAACGGTGGTATTTATAGTGGAGGGGAGAGGGGTTTCCTTAATATAAAATTCATTAGTTTATTAATTTCCCCTAAGACAATGAATAGTGAGTATTCTATGAAAATGAATTTTAAAAAAGTCATGTTAGTTTGGGATTTGGGTGCTATATCATTTGTGATGTCATGAATAGTGTGTTTAAATTATAATGTATTTATATGGTAAATTAATGTATTTTACTATTCACCCAAAAATTCAAGTATTTCAGAAAAATCCCAAAAATTCACACCAACCATTTTTCAATGTGAAGAATCCAAAACTGATGTCCATTTTTCAAAAATAATTTTTTAATTATGATTAATTTAATATTTAATTAAAATCATAAGTTACTTGAAAAAAACATTTTCTAAAATTAAAACTGATTTTATAATGCTTCAAAAATTACTTAAGGTCATGTAAAATTATCTTAAATCTAGAAGACATATATTTGTTATTTTATGTACACTTTTTAAGAAAATTAATCTTCTTTTAAATTAATTATTTATTTATAATTAATTATTTATGACTTACAAAAATTCCACTACTTTTACGTTGTTCAAAATGTCACATATAAGATGCCTTAATATTATTTAATAATTCAAGGGTAAGGTTACTATTATTTTGGACAATTTATTATTCATAAGGTTCGTAGAAATATTCATAAGGGTATATTACTATTCATAAGGGTAGGTTACTATTCACCAAAAATTATTTTTGTTTTATTAGACTCCAAAAATCATCTTGAACACAACCATGTATGTCCAATTTTCAAAATCCCAAACACAAAAGTGACAAACATAAGTTTAAATGTCACTTTGCACTTATTAGTTTATTATGTTTTGTTTTCATGTGATTTTATGAAATATTTATAAGAAGTTAATTTCTACAGATTAACTTTGGGTCTTTACATTCTTTCCCACTTATTAAATTTCTGCCCTGAAATTTCACTTTACACAAATAGGTGATGGTACTTCTCCTTCATTGTATCTTCTAATTCTCAAGTTGCATCCTCAAACTTATGGTTCCTCCATAACACTTTGACAAGATGGGTTGTCTTGTTGTGTAGAACCTTATCTCTCTGATCCAGAATCTTTATTGGCTGCTCCTCATAAGAGAGATCATCTCCCAACAGCACCAACTCTGAGTTTAATACATGTGAGGGATCTGGTATGTACTTCCTCAAAAGTGATACGTGAAACACATCATGAACTTGATCCATATTTGGTGGATGTGCAAGCCGATAGGCCATGGATCTTATGCAGTCAAGGATCTTAAAGGGGATAATGTACCTTTGGATTAGTTTCCCTTTCTTTCCAAACCGCATGACTCTCTTCTATGGTTATATTCTAAGGAAGCCTTTATCTCCAACATCAAACTCCACGTCCCTTTGACAGTTGTCAGCGTAGCTCTTTTCCCGACTCCGAGCAGCTTTGATGTGTTTATGGATGACTTGAACCTTCTCTGTCATCTCTTTCACAATATTGGGTCCAAGTAGCTTTCTTTCTCCAACTTAATACCAATATGTTGGAGTTCTACATCACTTCCCATACAAAGCTTCATATGTAGACATCTGAATGCTCGAGTGGAATCTATTGGTGTATGAGAACTCAACCAATGGGAAATGCTCATCCCACCCACCTTTTAATTCTAAAGATCGGGCTCTTAGCATATCTTCAAGCATTTGAATAGTCCTTTCAGATTGGCCATCATTTTGGGTGTGATAGGCTGTGCTGAAATTTAATTCAGTACTCAAAGCATGTTGAAGGCTTCTCCAAAATTTGGATGTGAACCTTGGATCACGATCAGAGAAAATCGAGAGTGGAACACCACACAGTCTCACCACTTCCTTCACATATATCTTTGAATGTTTTTCAAGCGATAGTTCTTCCCGAATAGAGATAAAATGGGTAGTCTTGATGAGTTGGTCCACCACAACCCATATCGCATTATTTCCCTTTGACATCTTTGGGAGACCCATGACAAAGTCCATAATAACATTTTCCCATTTTGACAAGGCTATAGGAAATGGCTGCATCATCCCTTTGGTCTTTTGTCACTCTACTTTAACTTACTGACATACCATGAACCTTGATATATATTATGCAATATTCTTCTTCATGTTATCCCACAAGAAGTATTCATGGATATCACGATACATCATGGTGCTACCAGGATGGATAGAGAATATTGAACTATGTTTATTGTCCAACAGATCCTTCTTTATCTCGGGTGATGAAGGCTTACAAAGTCACGTTCCAAACCAAATCATATCATCATCATCGATATGAAACTCGTGCAGCTTCCCTTCCTTTACTAAATTCACCCTCTTTTGTATCTTCACATCATCCTTTTGTGCTTCCCTAATCCTCTCTTGGATGGATGGTTGCACAATCATTTGGGCAATGTAGGATGTATCCCATGGAGTTATGATTTCCAAATTCATCCTTTGCATATCTAAGAATATACGATCTTTCTCAATCTTTAACATGGATAGAGTATAAAGTTCTTTTCTGCTTAGAGCATCAGCTACTTTTTTCTCTTTTCTAGGATGGTAGTGAATGTAGAAATTGTAATCCTTGATTAGCTCTAACCATCTCCTTTGACTCATATTGAGCTTCTATTGTGTGAATATATACTTTAGGCTCTTTTGGTCGGTGTATATATCACACTTCTCACCATAAAGGTAGTGCCACTATATTTTCAAGGAAATATCATGGCTTCTATCTGTAGATCATGCGTCGGTTAGTTATGGTCATGGATCTTCAACTCTCATGAGGCGTAGACTATCACATTGTCATTTTTCATGAGTACGAAACCCAATAATTTCTTTTAAGAATTAGAGTATATCACAAAACATTATCCACTTTTCGGTAGTGTGAGTATAGGTGTACTGATAAACCTTCTCTTTAGCTCTTTGAAGCTTCCCTCACATTCTTCTGTCCAGACATACTTTACCCCTTTCCTTGTTAACGTAGTTAGCGGGCCTGAAAATCATTAGAAATTTCTCCAAAACATCGGTAGTACCCATCTAATCCAAGAAAACTACGGATATCTGTGACAATAGAGGGCCTGGACTATTCCTCAACCGCTTTTTTTTTTAAGGGTCCAACGAAATTCTCACACTTGTGATCCCATGTCCCAAGAATGTGACTTTCTTCATCCAAAAGTCACACTTTCTGAACTTTTCATAAAACTTCTCCTTTCTCCAAGTCTCCAACACATGTCTTAGATGTTCTAAATTTTCCTTCTTTCTCTTGGAGTAGATGAGAATATCATCAATAAACACTACCACAAATTTTTTTAGGTAATGTCTAAAGACTCTATTCATCAAATCCATGAAGATTGAATGGGCATTCTTAAGTCCAAAGGGCATCACTAGAAACTAATAATGCCCATACCTTGTACGGAATGTAGTCTTCTGAATATATTCCTTCTTCACCTTTAACTGATGATATTTAGAACAAAGATCCACATTTGAGAAGTATTGAGCTCCTCTTAACTGATTGAACAATTCATCAATCCTTGGAAGAGGATACTTTTTCTTTATGGTGATCTTGTTGAGTTAACAATAATCGATACACAACCACATTGTTCCATCCTTCTTCTTCACAAAGAGAACTAGCGCACCCCAAGGTGATGCACTACGGTGTGTGAACCATTTTTCTAGATGCTCTTGTAGCCTCTTCTTTAACTCCTCAGTTTGATGGGAGCAATCCTATAGGGACACATTGAGATATGAATATCTCCAGGTATGAGTTCAATTGAGAACTCTACCTCATGATACGTGGGAATTCCTCGTAACTATTCAGGAAATACATCACTGTATTCCCTCACGATGGGAATTTCTACAAGGTTGTCACCTTCCTTTGACTCAACCATTTGGGAGTGGTATGCTTCTTCATAGGGAATCAACACCCACACAGATGATGGATTTTTCAATGGAGATTCATGATCTTCTTTGAATTTGTATAGAAGAATGGGATGGTTTCAATATGAAAAGATATTTTCTTTTCCCAACAGTTGATATGAGCTTTATATTATAAGAGACAATCCATTCCCATTATAGCATCGACTTCCACCAAGGGAAGTATTATGAGATTTTCGGGAAGAACCTTCCCACATACACCAATAAGAGAAGATTCAAAAATTTGGGTTGCAATGATTGAACTACTAGGTGTTTTTACAGATATATCTACATCAAGGTTTTGGGGTTTCGATTCTAGAGTTCTATCAAACTCGCAAGATATAAAGAAATGCGTAGAACCAAAATCAAATAAGTCTTTTTCCATTCTTGAGTGAATAGGAAGTGTACCTTGTATGACTTCATTATCTTGATCCACTTCTGTAGTAGTGATGGCATAATCCTTCCCTTGTTCCTTTGTCTTTGGTGGCTGCTGGCACTGATTACCCTCGAGAACACGTGGTTTAGTGCACTGGCTTGCATAGTGCCATAGCTCTCTACTATTATAGCATTGAACCATGGGTGTTTCTCTCCTTTCTTCCACAACATTATCTTTCCTTTTAATGTCTTTTTGACACGCTTGAGCATTATTTCCATCATTCCCACACATGAATCATTTCCCCATCCCTTTAAGGCAGTTCCCATGGTGCAACTTCCCATATTTTTTGGAATGTGGGTCGTTGAGTATTCTTCCCACGTTTGTCATTAGATCCACTAGCATGAAACTCCATCTTTATTTTCTTATCACCATAGCTATGGGACCATTCTCTAAACTCTATCTCCAATTTTTAGAGAACATCGAACAAATTCTTCATAACTCCCGAAGTCTCAAATTGCAAGAGCCTTTCGAAGGTGTGGTTTTAATCCACTAATGAATCTATCAATTTTTCTATCATTGTTGATAACAAAACCTGAAGCATACCTTGAAAGCCTTTTGAAATTTGCTTCATAGGTTGTGACATATTCTCCTTCTTTTTTCTTGATCTCTATTAATTCTCTAACCATCCTTGTGTGAAGAGTTCATGGGAAATACTTATTTAGAAAAATGATCTTAAAGTCTTATCATTCCATCTCTTCAAATTCGTCCCTTGGCATGGTGTTCTTAATAAAACCTCACCACTATTCGGCCTCTCCATCTAGACGATAAACAGCTAGAGTCACATTCTCCATCTCAGAATAGTTAAGCTTAGAAAATATCTTCTCCATTCAGTTGACCCACTGTTTTGTAACTAGTGGATCAGAAGATCCCCAAAATGTCAGTGGTCATTTTCGCATGAAACATTCGATAGAAATTTGCTCCCTCTTCGGTGAAAGAGGATGTTCCCCATTATTATGGTTATTGATCATAACCTGAGATAATTGGGTAAGAATTTCCATGAATTTTTTAACTCCACCTCCCAAATCATTGGGGATGTTGTTCGGACAATCGTTGCATTGGCCCTCGCACGAGTTGTTGGCCTAGTTTCTCTTGGTTCCCACCATTTTCTAAAATAGAATAGGTTAGAAAAAAATACAAGTAAACAAGTCCTGAAAAACATATTCATTTGTACAATTTACAATAAAATCGCAACTTATGGGATCCCTATGTAAAGATTATTTTTGTGCATATTTGTACTTAATCACATTCTAGAGGTTTTATCTAGGGTTCACTAATCCTAATTCCCAAATTAACTAAACCATTCCACTGATACCAACTATAGAGACCCATCCTTTTCTTACATTACTATTACATTACATAATTTTAAAGATAAAATACATAATATTATTACACATAGAGTATCCAAAGGTTTAGTGTCATGGGATAACTAGGACCATACATAACAGTTACAACATCAAGCATAAACATTTATTTAATTTCTTCTTCTCTAGCTTCTTATTTCCACTTGACCTCTCCTTAGTAAATGTAGCCAACTGAGGATATACATCAAAAGGGGTGAGATAAAATCCCAGTAAGAGGATAGATAATAAAAATAATTCATGGGGTGAGAATAATCATAACATGGGCAAAATATCATGAACATGAGAGGAATCATTAATGAAAGCCTTGAAATGTGGCAATGCATAAAAATGAAACATCATGTCTTAGTGGTTAACTACCACACATAATTGTGATCAAATCCAGAATTTTGTCCACATAATTTCACATTTAATCATTAGATTCATCACTTTACCCAACCCATTGGAGTGATGTATAATTCAGGGTGCACCAGTCACATTCAAACATTCATATTTCACTATATAATTCTGGGTGCACCTGTCACATCGTAACATTATCATTATCATGCATGCCATGTAGAACATATATCAATAATAGGAATAAATAACCCATGAAAATAAATGGGTTTAATCTCATAAGAACACTTTCATAAAAGTTGGGTTCCCAAATTAAAGAGGGAATAACATAGTAGATATAAGAACCATCCACCTTTAATGAGAAGTAAAAGGTGTGTTATTGAAAGAAAAGGTCCTTTGGAAAAAACATTTTTTAACATAAAATCCAGTTGAGAACATGTATATCTTGAAAAGGAAAGAAAAAGATGAAAAAATGATTTTTAAGGAGTAACCATATCAAAAATGGTGTGAAATTGGGAGAACCCGAAGGATGAAATTGGGTTCGAGATTTTCCCCTAACATTGTATCTGAACGCTTCCTTTTCTTTAATATCCTCTATAATGAAATTATATTAATTAATTAGGAATTATAAAACCTTTTTTACATTAATATGGTTCATTAGGGTTTCATTAAGTTATTATATGGGCCTTTTTATGAGTTATAGAGTTTAAAAACATTGTTTGTGAATGATCATTTTTAAGTTTGTTCTTGTGTGGTTCACTTGAATTCTTAAATTGATGTTCATGTAGAACATAGGTAAACATCCAGAACATATATTAGATGTTATTAATTATATTTAAGAAGTTAAAATGATCTGATAATTAATTATATTATATAAGATGTGGATTATTCATTAGATAAGAATTAAATGATGATTGTTTGGGTTAATTTGTGCTGTTTTTCAATCACAATGAACTTGTTTTATTTTATCACTTAGTAATATATACATAAGTTAGTTCCAGAACATTAAATAGAAAATAATACATATAAAATATTCTGGTTCAACCATAAAAATGGTTTCATGACCTTATCTGAAGGTAGAAATGGAAGAAGAAAACATGTTGTTCTTGAAGGTGATAAATTAACACCTCACGAACAACGTTCTCTTTAATAAAATAAAAGGAAGATGGAAAAGGGTTGGATGATATAATATAACATTTTTATCATAAAATTCCATTATATTTATTATACAAGAGTTACCATACCATTTCGACAAATATAGTTGGGGAGAGAATAAGAAAAGAACTTGAAATTGAATGGGAATTAAAGGAGAAGAGGGAGAGAAATTACATCTTCAATCCTCCTATTGAGATCCACCTTAAAGGGCCTATGAATGGTCTTTTGATGACACCAGAAGCTCTTGGAAGTGGGGGAGGGGCTATGGAAGATTCTTGGTAAGAGTTTAGTCAAGGAGTGAAACTTGAGAGGTGTGAGGAAAGTAGGGTATGAAGGGTGGTATTTATAGTGGAGGGGAGAGTGGTTTCCTTAATATAAAATTCATTAGTTTATTAATTTCCCCTAAGATAAGAAATAATGAGTCTTATATGACCAAGAATAGTAAATAAGGAATGGGATTTCGCTATTTGGGTGCTTACATCTCTTGTGATGTCTGGGGTAGTGTGTTTATATTATAATGTATTTATATGGTAATTTAATGTATTTTACTATTCCCCAAAAAATTCAACTATTTTAGAAAAATCCTAAATATTCTCACCGACCATTTTTCAACATGTAGAATCCAAAAATGAATTCAATTTTTCAAAAATAACTATCTAAATATGATTAATTTAATTTTTAATTAAAATCATAATTTACTTGAAAATAACAATTTTTAATATTAAAACTGATTTTATAATTCCTTAATAAACTAATTAAGGTCTTGTAAAATTACCATAAATCTAGAAGACATAGATTTGTTAATTTATGAACACTTTTTAAGAAAATTAATCTTCTTCTAAATTATTTAATTAATTATAATTAATTATTTATGACTTACAAAAATACCACTACTTTTACTTTGTTCAAAATGTCACTTATAAGATTCCTTAATTTTATTTAATTATTCAAGGGTAAGGTTACTATTATTTTGGACAATTTACTATTCATAAGAGTCATATTACTATTAATAAGGGTAGTTTAGTATTCATAAGGGTAGGTTAATATTAAACAAAAATTATTTTTGTTTTATTAGACTCCAAAAATCATCTTCAACCCAACCATGTATGTCGAATTTTCAAAATCCCAAACACAGAAATGACAAACGTATGTTTAAAGGTCACATAGCACTTAGTAGTTTATTATGTTGTGCTTTCATGTGATTTTATGACATATTTACAAGAAGTTAATCACAACTAGACAAACAGGTATTTGCGACGGGTCATTTGCGACGGGATCCCGTCGCAAATGGCCTTTTCGACGGGGGCCCGTCGCAAATCGCTCGTTGCGGAAAACGCCATCGCAACAACAATTATTTGCGACGGGCCCGTCGCTAAAGATATTATTTGTGATGGGGATCCTTCCCATCGCAAATATTACTCTGTATATTTGTAAAAACTTTTAAAATAGTAATTCCGACGGGGCCCGTCGCAAATACTATAAAAAAAATTATTAATAAATTATTTTAATTAATATAATAATAATCCAATTATAATTCAAAAATAAAAAATAATAAAATATTACTAAATGATTTTAATTAATATAATAATAGAATTATAATTCACAAATAAAAATAATAAATTATTAATAAATTATTTTAATTAATATAATAATAATAGAATTATAATTCAAAAATATAAAATAATAGAATATTAATAAATGATTTAATTAATATAATAATATTAGAATTATAATTCATAAATAAAAAAATATTAATAAGTTATTTTAATTAATATAAAAATAGTAGAATTATTTTACATTCAAATATTAAAATAATTCAAATATTACAAAAAAATATAATTAAATTATAATATTATAAATATTTAATATATATATATATATATAATTTAATATTATAAAATATAAATAATATTATTATTCATATTAATATTGTTATTTCAAAATATAGTATTATTAATATTTTATAATGAGACAGAAACTATGAATAGAAAAAAATTCATATTTTGATTTAACAAACATTATAACATAAAAACAAACTCCAATCTGAAGGAGAGGAGGAGGGGGATCTGCAGATACTGGTGGGGGAAACTCCATTCCTAAAGCATGAATGAGTCGGCGCATGTACTCCATCTGCTCCTGGTGCTGCTTCTGCCACCGACTCATCTGCTCCTCGTACAGCTGCGGCTGGCGTCGACGCTCCTCCTCATGCTGCTGCTGCTGCTGATGCATCTGCTCCTGCTCCTGTCGGAGACTCTCTATCAGTGCAGTCTGAGATCGCAAATGATCCGCATACTGTGTAGTAGAAGAAGATGCATGAGCTCCTCTCGAGCTGGATGCCGACATCGCAGCACTGCCATAATAATCTCCGGGAGTCAGTCGAGAGCTAATACCAACTACCTGGCCCTTCTCGAAAGCATACTGGGTGGCCTGCATCCATGCCGCCTCATCAAACTGACAGCCAGTGGTCTAATCTGATGACTCGTCCTGACTCTCAGGCCGGGTCTGTGATGCTGCGGCCTCATATGGATCCTGTAGTTGCAATTTAAAATTAAAATTGTGAATATATTATATGCAGTTAATTTTTAAACTTGAAAATAAATAATACTGACCACGATGTGATGAAGATGATCCCCTCTGAGCTCCCCAGTAGCAGGATCACTATACATCCTCTGATATACGTCGTACTCCGTAATATCGGGGTGCTCGACAGCCTATATGAATAAAAAATAAACTGTTAATATTTATAGTTATATAAAATATTTATAAATAATGTATGTACCAGATACTGTCTATGAGTACTGAAAGAACGACTCCCAGCTCGATGAGTCACCTCATGTCTCCCCCGATTCTACCTCCCCACCGATGATCTCCTCTGAAAGGAACCACTCAACCAGTGCGCACATAATCCATCCCATACATGGGATGAAATGTACTCTGGTCGGTGTGCTCTACATGACTCGTCAAAATCTGACACTCCTGCTTTCTTCGTGGTAGCTGTCACACCCGTCGTCTCTAATTTTATTTATTTTATTAATTTTATTTGTGTCGGGTAGTTCGGGTCAAAACCTGACTTAAGATTTCGAGTTCTTTATGTTTTGGTCTTGTTTGCGTCCAGCGCAACGCGACCGAAGCTGCGCGGCCTCACCTGGGTCACCGCGCGGCCCCGCCTATTTCCTCGCACGCCCTGCTTGATGGTTAATTAATTAAATGAAATGGATCAGTATAATAAAACAATAATATTAACGGTGTTAAGAATATAATTTTTCTTGTGTCATTATTAATATTACTCTTAATAATAATAATAATAATAATAACAACAACAATAATAAAACTAATAAGGATTTATAGTTTGTTTTAGTGATAACAATGAATATATTATAATTTGAGGTGTTATTATTATTATTAATAATACTAGATTTAGGTTTTATTTTCCTTTTTATTTTATTTTATTTTATTTTATTTTAATTGCTTATTATTCTAATTTCTTTTATCTTATTTTATTTTAATTTTTTTTTTCTTTCTCTTTTTTCCCCTTCTTTTCTTTTCCTCTCCGTTTTTTTTTTCCTCCTCACAATCCCGTCGGGCCCCCTCCCTCTCCTCTTGCGTTTTTTTTCTTCTCCCCCTCGGTTGTCTCGCGCGGCTCACCCCCCTGTAACCCTACTGTCACGCCGCCCCCTCCATAGCCGACACCTCCTCCGGCGCCGCTCACCTCCAGCGCCCCACACCCTCCGGCGACCTTGCTCCGCCGTCCCGGCTCCCCTCGCGCCGCCCCACGAAACCCCTCCGCGTGACCTTTTCGGCTGAGCCCCGGTGAACTCCCTCCTTTCGACACACAGAACCGGCCGCGCCTCTCATTCCAGGCCTCCTGCCAACTCCCTCTCCTTCCGGTGTGCTACCTTGCGGTGACCTCCCCTCATCGGCGTCGGCCTCCCCTCCCGCAGATCTGCTCGCACGGATCCCTCCAGCGGTAGCCCCTAACTAAGCCCCTAATTTATTTTTATTATTATTTTTTATTTATTATTTCTTTGAGTTTTGTTCTTTTGTTTTGTTTTTCTCTTTTATTTTCATCCAGCGGGTGTGAGGTGCATTTCAGGTTGTTTTTGAATCCTTTTTATTCCAAATTCTGTTTTAGGGCATCGATTGAGTTGTTTGTGATGCGAATTTGTGACGATTGGAGTTTCGCGCCCATGCTTGGGAGTCTCGGCGTCAAAGGTAGGTGGTTCCGTGCTATACCATCATTAGATGATTTAAATTGCTCCTTAATTAAATTGCAATGTTTTCTAATGATAATTTGTGTGATGTGAAATTTATTTTAGGCATGCTTCGATTTTCAGATTTGATGAATTTGAATTGTTCTTAAGTAAATTCCAATGTATTTCATGTGCGTCTAGTTTTTGAAATCTTTATATGTATTTTGGTTAATTGGTTAAGGTGTGAAAATTGTGTTTTCAAGAACGCTTGAGGTGCAAGGGTGATTAAATTGAGTTTTCCTTTTAGAGAAGATAAACAATTTTGATGT
This sequence comes from Viscum album, assembly GCA_963277665.1. Lineage (NCBI taxonomy): Eukaryota > Viridiplantae > Streptophyta > Magnoliopsida > Santalales > Viscaceae > Viscum > Viscum album. The sequence continues at coordinate 778,408,182 of OY728163.1, read as the reverse complement.
GTTAATTTTTATTAAGAACCTTGAGTGTGTTTTAGGGGTGCGATTGATGTTTTAGAAAGGTTAGGATGTGCAATTGATTTTCAAATGGTCCCGGCATCTAAAATTTGTGTGTTTTTAAAGTGAGTTTTTGTGGTATGCATATGTGATGTTTTATTAATTGAAAAATTGTTTTATTAAGTGACTTTTGAGGTGCGGAACATGGTTAGGAAGGTTTTCGAGGTTGTTTGGTAGGTGCGAAATGTGTTTTCATGTTCTTTGAGGTGTCTAAGTAATTAAATGTAGATTTTCAATGAAAATGAGTCACTTTGGGTGTGTTTGCAGTGTTGCGTACTTTTGGAATTAAATTGAAAATTGTTTGAACAATGGGAAAACATGTTTTATATTGTATGAGCTGCACTTTCGGTTTTAAAGTGATGTTAGTATATGAAATCGAGTTTTTCGTTCTAGTGCAATCCTTTTCTTTCTAATTTTAAGTGTTTTATAATTTTTTTTTAATTGCACTTAGTAAATTATATTTGGAGCGCGAGAGTTGTTTTTGACAGAATTATGTGTGCGTTAAGTTTTGAAGGTATTCTTACTTGTGAAATTGGACATGTCTCATGTGAAAACTCCTATTGTGCTATTTTGAAATGTTCTTCTAATTGTTTAAATAGTTTATCAAGTCACGCAAGTGATCTGGACTATGTGATAAAATGGTTTTGGTGTGCGTGTGTTTTTTTATGGTGTTTGGGTATGCAAATGGTGACGTGTATGTGTAATGTTTTGTTTGGTTTGAGATATGTGGAAGCGATATACATTATGTGAATGTGAAACTTATTTGAGCACAAGGGAAACCCTGGGTATCTAGGTGGGCAGACTAGAACTAGTGTGCTAGTGAACCGGATGGGTATCGTCCCTGTTTCACTTAGCTGGATTGACGATTGCAACACTAACAAAACATGATATCTGAGGGTCGTGGCCTTCTAAGCCACGTGTTCTGAGGGTCGTGGCCTTCTAAGCCACGTTTTTCTGAGGGTCGTGGCCTTCTAAGCCACGTTTCACCGAGACACGAGGTTCTAGGGTCCCACTTGAGCTAGATGAACCTTAGGGGATTTACCCGTAGTGCTCTACCATCTTTGGCGTGGTGCCTTCCGTCGGCATATGGAAGACCACTTGAGTATGTGTGTGTGTGTGTGTGAGCATGTGTGTGTGTGTGTGTGAGTATGTGTGTGTGTGTGAGAGTGTGTGTGTGTGTGTGAGCATGTGTGTGTGTGTGTGTGAGTATGTGTGTGTGTTCCCATATTGAACATTTCTCTTCCCCTTTAAAAATCGTGTTTGTTAAATGAGTTCTTTTTAATGTTTTTTTTCTTTTGGCGTTTAGCTTGTAAATGTTTTCTTTAAAAGAATTTTTAAATTAAAATTTTGAATAAGCACTTTAAATTGTCTTTTGATGTTGTGGCATGGAACCTTTTCTCGGTGGCGTCCTACTGGGCTTTTAGCTCACACCCTGCATACACCCTTGGGTGTATGTAGTTTCTGTTTCTTCTGCCTTCCAGGTTGCGACTTCGTGCTCAGTGATGGTGGTTCAGGTTGCAGCTGGTCTTCTCATGCAGAATGGTGTTGATGTGGTCTCACTTCTGCCGGGAGGTTGGGTATGAGTTTTAGTTCCTGCTGTCGTCTTTTCTTTTTAGTTATTTCTTCAAGTTGTAGACTTTAAACTTGTTCATAGTTTAAAGGCACGTTTTGTTGTCTATTTCTAATTTCAGTTTATCTATCTGGTTAGTTGGTTTTTCTGTCTTGTATTTCGGGTAAATCGTTCCCACGTGCTAGTTTTGATACCCAGGCACTTGTGCCAGCCCGTGGGGATCGGGAACGCCCTTCGGGCCTTGCCGCGGATCGGGTCGGGCGCCGGGTCGGATGGCGACCCGGCCTGGTTCGTGACAAAATGGTATCAGAGGGCAAGGTTTGCTCTCTTGGGTCATGTTCCTTTGAGATAGAGTCAGTGTATAGACTTGAGTTAAGGTTGTCGGGACTCGATGTCCTGAATACGAGCAATGTGCCTGGCCAGCACACCTCGTGGCGGGACTCGAGTTACCAAAGTATGTTGAGGTTTGTAAGAGTTTTTGGTCCTTGCAGATGATCGTGTCTAAGGGAAATGAAAAGGGAGTAAGGTCAGTGGTCTTAGTGAGCTCGCAGGGTCTGGCAAGCCTTGTAGAGCCGGGGACACTGTCCTAAAATACTCTCTGTGGCCAGTGGCGTGATCGGAGTATGGCCGCCAACCATATTTTCCAATCACCCACTGCCCCTAGTTTCTTCCTGCTTTGTTTCTCGTCTCTTTGTTTTGGATTCGGGGAAATTCGGTCTCTTATGTAAAAATGTTTTGGTCTTGGAAAATGTTTTCAAATGAAGCGCTTTGAAGATGAAATGGTGTGCAAGGATTGAAAAGCGTGGGTTGGATGTTTAGGATTTGAAAGAAAAAAAAAAGGGGGTTTGGTTTTGATCCTTGGCGCTCTCATGGGCAACCACATGCGTGAGTATATATGAAAAGGGGAATGATTAATGGCACTAGCGGATGAGTTCTTGGATGGATATGAGGTGGGTGCTAGTGCGGCACGAGAACATGCATGTGCGAGGCCCATGGGACGCCATTGGTGTTTGTGCAATCCACTGGGTTTTCTCATTTTCAAAATGTTTTGTTGAAGGAAAAATTTGGTGTTTTAGTAAATGGTGTTTGTGTGGCGTGTCCTTGTGTTTTTGAGATGTTGGATGTGTGGCGTTTTGAGCTGAGTATTCTTTCTGAATGGTTTGTGTCCCGAGTTTGAGTTCTTATTTGTAAGTTGGTATGCAAGCGTGTGGTTAGTAAATTCCTTTGAAGAGTACATCGGGGAGCCCTTGCAGTGGTTTCCCCTGTACGTTTGGTTTTCGCTTGAGGTATGTTTTGACGATTGGACCAGTTTGGTTGGGTCCATGGTTTTCCTTCTTGACTAGTGTATGCCCCCCATAAAGTGTTGACATGTGATTGAAGTACGGCTACGGGTAATTCGCCGTTGACCGACACTCCAGTTGATCGAAGGACTCTCTTTCTGAATTCTAGAATTGAACCCACCTATCATTTTACAACAAGTGGATCCTCCCGCAACGGGATGACAGATGTGAGGGGAGTTGAGCAGAGTTTTGGTTTCCTTATGTTGTCTGAGTTGTCAGATATGAAATTTGACGTCGTTGCATTTGAAGGTTCCCCCTTGAAATGACGAAAGGAATTCCTGCGGGGAAGGGTGAAGGTGGTTCGGAATTTTCAGTGTGGACTAGTGTCTTGAAGGTCTTTGTAGTATTTACATCGGTTGCAAGGGTCATGTTCGGTGACGTCTTGCAGTGGGAGGTACCTTTGATAGTCAATGGTGGTTTGGAAGCGGTAAAGGAGACTCCAGTGGTTTGGAAGCAACCCTAAGTCGTCGGTGTAGCCTATCATTCTAAATGACCTCTGATCTTTGGTTTGTCTTGTTTAAGAAAGAGGTTTACGTTAGGCCACTAGTGTGGCAGACCCAGTCACATGGGGATGCTACGGTCAATTGCAGGAATCATGTTTTGTTTAAGACTCAGTTTGAAATCCCTCTCTGTATAATGTTCCTCTCAACAACAATGGTCATGTTCAGGTGATGATTCATGGTGTCATGTTCTCATCCAGTGTGACAAAGGGTGATAAGCATACACCATTGCAGCTCTTGTGTTGGTTAATGTTTTGGGTATGATCAATTAGATGTCATGGTGTGTTGTGTCTGATGGTGTTGCCTCGGTTGCAGTATGATTGCGTGTTACACCGAAAGGAGAAGCTCCGTTCAAGAGTCTTCAATACCTGACTGCGAGGCAGAAGATGCTTCAAACATCAGGGCTCCAGCCATAGGCCTCGGAGTGAAGCTGGCGCGTGGTCAGGAACCCCGAGAGTGTATGAGACCCGACTTTATTTCTGTCACCAGTGTTGAAAGTAGAGGCAGTTTAAGTTGTTTCAAAGGTTGTTCCGCTCCGAATGAGCCGTCTGGTTGCATAAGGTTTTCGCGACCATGTGGAGGTGTGTTCATCTTGTTGCCTTAAAGTTGTGGGGATTACATCCCCTTGGATGCAATCATTTTAGTGGTCCTTATGGGAGTTTGTTGAGTAAATATGTCTCAAATCTGAATAATGCTCATCCAAAAATGTGGGAATGATGGTTTGTCTTCAGTCGTGCTTTTGACGCCCGGTAGTCGGGCCCCTCCCTCCCCGCCCCTTGTGGTGGGGTGTTTGGTCACCATTGAGAAATTTTCAAAGTTCTATACCTTCCAATAGTTCAAATGGTGGGGAGACCCACATTGGGTCTCGCACGAATGCCTCTAAAATGAATCTGTGTTGGACTCTTCTTTAATGGCGGAGAGTTCGCTTGAACCTCTCCGAGTCGTTTTTCCAGTCTTGTTTCGAGCGTCAGTGACTTCCTAATGGTGGGGAGCCCCTCGGGCCTCCCCATGTTGATCTTTTTCTTCTGTTTTTAAATACGGTTTGGTGATAAGTGATAAGAGTGTTCTTGGACGTGGTTTGACCATTCTAGCCAAATGATGGGGTTTTCGTTTAATAATGTTTGAGTTGTTTCGGCTTGTGAAGTTGGTTTCCGTGGGTGCGAGAGTTCCCTTCCTCAATTAGTCAACTGGAGGCGTTCTAGCTCTTTGGGGCGGGCGACACATATCTGAATGTCTTTTCACACATTCTATGAAGTTGTCTTTGAGTCACTCTCTCCGAGCATGATGCTTTTGCCTCTCTTTGCTTGATGTTGTGGGGATCCCCTTTGAATCAAAAGGGAGTGTGGTTTTCTGCTCTGAGGTTTGGTTTTAGTTGTGGCTTTCCGGGGGCGGAAAGCTTTATGGTGGGGAGAATTGTCACACCCGTCGTCTCTAATTTTATTTATTTTATTAATTTTATTTGCGTCGGGTAGTTCGGGTCAAAACCTGACTTAAGATTTCGAGTTCTTTATGTTTTGGTCTTGTTTGCGTCCAGCGCAACGCGACCGAAGCTGCGCGGCCTCACCTGGGTCACCGCGCGGCCCCGCCTGTTTCCTCGCACGCCCTGCTTGATGGTTAATTAATTAAATGAAATGGATCAGTATAATAAAACAATAATATTAACGGTGTAAAGAATATAATTTTTCTTGTGTCATTATTAATATTACTCTTAATAATAATAATAATAATAATAACAACAACAATAATAAAACTAATAAGGATTTATAGTTTGTTTTAGTGATAACAATGAATATATTATAATTTGAGGTGTTATTATTATTATTAATAATACTAGATTTAGGTTTTATTTTCCTTTTTATTTTATTTTATTTTATTTTATTTTAATTGCTTATTATTCTAATTTCTTTTATCTTATTTTATTTTAATTTTTTTTTTCTTTCTCTTTTTTCCCCTTCTTTTCTTTTCCTCTCCGTTTTTTTTTTCCTCCTCACAATCCCGTCGGGCCCCCTCCCTCTCCTCTTGCGTTTTTTTTCTTCTCCCCCTCGGTTGTCTCGCGCGGCTCACCCCCCTGTAACCCTACTGTCACGCCGCCCCCTCCATAGCCGACACCTCCTCCGGCGCCGCTCACCTCCAGCGCCCCACACCCTCCGGCGACCTTGCTCCGCCGTCCCGGCTCCCCTCGCGCCGCCCCACGAAACCCCTCCGCGTGACCTTTTCGGCTGAGACCCGGTGAACTCCCTCCTTTCGACACACAGAACCGGCCGCGCCTCTCATTCCAGGCCTCCTGCCAACTCCCTCTCCTTCCGGTGTGCTACCTTGCGGTGACCTCCCCTCATCGGCGTCGGCCTCCCCTCCCGCAGATCTGCTCGCACGGATCCCTCCAGCGGTAGCCCCTAACTAAGCCCCTAATTTATTTTTATTATTATTTTTTATTTATTATTTCTTTGAGTTTTGTTCTTTTGTTTTGTTTTTCTCTTTTATTTTCATCCAGCGGGTGTGAGGTGCATTTCAGGTTGTTTTTGAATCCTTTTTATTCCAAATTCTGTTTTAGGGCATCGATTGAGTTGTTTGTGATGCGAATTTGTGACGATTGGAGTTTCGCGCCCATGCTTGGGAGTCTCGGCGTCAAAGGTAGGTGGTTCCGTGCTATACCATCATTAGATGATTTAAATTGCTCCTTAATTAAATTGCAATGTTTTCTAATGATAATTTGTGTGATGTGAAATTTATTTTAGGCATGCTTCGATTTTCAGATTTGATGAATTTGAATTTTTCTTAAGTAAATTCCAATGTATTTCATGTGCGTCTAGTTTTTGAAATCTTTATATGTATTTTGGTTAATTGGTTAAGGTGTGAAAATTGTGTTTTCAAGAACGCTTGAGGTGCAAGGGTGATTAAATTGAGTTTTCCTTTTAGAGAAGATAAACAATTTTGATGTGTTAATTTTTATTAAGAACCTTGAGTGTGTTTTAGGGGTGCGATTGATGTTTTAGAAAGGTTAGGATGTGCAATTGATTTTCAAATGGTCCCGGCATCTAAAATTTGTGTGTTTTTAAAGTGAGTTTTTGTGGTATGCATATGTGATGTTTTATTAATTGAAAAATTGTTTTATTAAGTGACTTTTGAGGTGCGGAACATGGTTAGGAAGGTTTTCGAGGTTGTTTGGTAGGTGCGAAATGTGTTTTCATGTTCTTTGAGGTGTCTAAGTAATTAAATGTAGATTTTCAATGAAAATGAGTCACTTTGGGTGTGTTTGCAGTGTTGCGTACTTTTGGAATTAAATTGAAAATTGTTTGAACAATGGGAAAACATGTTTTATATTGTATGAGCTGCACTTTCGGTTTTAAAGTGATGTTAGTATATGAAATCGAGTTTTTCGTTCTAGTGCAATCCTTTGCTTTCTAATTTTAAGTGTTTTATAATTTTTTTTTTAATTGCACTTAGTAAATTATATTTGGAGTGCGAGAGTTGTTTTTGACAGAATTATGTGTGCGTTAAGTTTTGAAGGTATTCTTACTTGTGAAATTGGACATGTCTCATGTGAAAACTCCTATTGTGCTATTTTGAAATGTTCTTCTAATTGTTTAAATAGTTTATCAAGTCACGCAAGTGATCTGGACTATGTGATAAAATGGTTTTGGTGTGCGTGTGTTTTTTTATGGTGTTTGGGTATGCAAATGGTGACATGTATGTGTAATGTTTTGTTTGGTTTGAGATATGTGGAAGCGATATACATTATGTGAATGTGAAACTTATTTGAGCACAAGGGAAACCCTGGGTATCTAGGTGGGCAGACTAGAACTAGTGTGCTAGTGAACCGGATGGGTATCGTCCCTGTTTCACTTAGCTGGATTGACGATTGCAACACTAACAAAACATGATATCTGAGGGTCGTGGCCTTCTAAGCCACGTGTTCTGAGGGTCGTGGCCTTCTAAGCCACGTTTTTCTGAGGGTCGTGGCCTTCTAAGCCACGTTTCACCGAGACACGAGGTTCTAGGGTCCCACTTGAGCTAGATGAACCTTAGGGGATTTACCCGTAGTGCTCTACCATCTTTGGCGTGGTGCCTTCCGTCGGCATATGGAAGTCCACTTGAGTATGTGTGTGTGTGTGTGAGCATGTGTGTGTGTGTGTGTGAGTATGTGTGTGTGTGTGAGAGTGTGTGTGTGTGTGTGAGCATGTGTGTGTGTGTGTGTGAGTATGTGTGTGTGTTCCCATATTGAACATTTCTCTTCCCCTTTAAAAATCGTGTTTGTTAAATGAGTTCTTTTTAATGTTTTTTTTTCTTTTGGCGTTTAGCTTGTAAATGTTTTCTTTAAAAGAATTTTTAAATTAAAATTTTGAATAAGCACTTTAAATTGTCTTTTGATGTTGTGGCATGGAACCTTTTCTCGGTGGCGTCCTACTGGGCTTTTAGCTCACACCCTGCATACACCCTTGGGTGTATGTAGTTTCTGTTTCTTCTGTCTTCCAGGTTGCGACTTCGTGCTCAGTGATGGTGGTTCAGGTTGCAGCTGGTCTTCTCATGCAGAATGGTGTTGATGTGGTCTCACTTCTGCCGGGAGGTTGGGTATGAGTTTTAGTTCCTGCTGTCGTCTTTTCTTTTTAGTTATTTCTTCAAGTTGTAGACTTTAAACTTGTTCATAGTTTAAAGGCACGTTTTGTTGTCTATTTCTAATTTCAGTTTATCTATCTGGTTAGTTGGTTTTTCTGTCTTGTATTTCGGGTAAATCGTTCCCACGTGCTAGTTTTGATACCCAGGCACTTGTGCCAGCCCGTGGGGATCGGGAACGCCCTTCGGGCCTTGCCGCGGATCGGGTCGGGCGCCGGGTCGGATGGCGACCCGGCCTGGTTCGTGACAGTAGCTTTTCTTAAATTGTGCAAAAACTGACGAAAGCGATCACGCATGGCCACCTCCCATGCCTTATGGATGGCGTCACGCATGGTATCCTCGATCGGATACCATAAACCCTACAAATAAATCAAAATATCAAGTTAGAAATGAAATAATTTTCAAAATAAAAATTATTTATTTACGTACGTACCAACCAATGGCCGAACATGGCCTGCTGCACATTAATGGGAATCTACTACAATGTGCTCCACGGCTGAGAGAAATCGTTGCACAAAATAGTGCTACCCTGTCCGACTGCTATATACGGAAAATTGTAAAAATAATAATCATTTATTATGTGAATAGATTAATGAAATCTTAGTCCAATCCACAGATTATCACACAGGTTATCACACCTCTGTGTGCGTGGATCAAACCCAAGACGTGGACGTCGCTCGGGGACGGGGTCAGGAATCATCAATCGTGCAAGACCGCACCCCCTCCGCGTACTCCCTGGAGCGCCTGCAGGCTGAGGGTCATCTGCCAGCAACTCATCTGCATCGAAAGGCAGGTCAGCATCCGCCAACTCACGAAATATGGTGTCGTCCATCTAAAATAGAAAATGTTAATGTTTTTAGCAAATAATTGATAATTACTATTATATATACATATATATATATATATTATGATTGTATATAACTACCATGGAATTCTATCAGTGTTCATCTTCATCATCATCTTCATATATGTCAATGTCATCTTCATATTCCTCCTCAACATCATCGATATCCATTCGAGTTCCAGTTGCCTCATCTCTAACCATTTCAAATTTATATGTGACATCATTAACCTCATCGTCATCACTGACTCTTAAATATGGGGTGTCACCATCGATACTCATGTATCTCTGTAAAAATGATTGATTTTGAGTACTCTCTTTAAAAAATTCAATTCTTTGCACATCCATGAAAGCACATTCGCTTTGACTAAACTGATTGTCTCGAATTTTGATTTTTATTACACTCCACCAATCAGTCAAGTCTCTTGATATAGCACCATACTTTGCGTAATAAACTTGATGTGCCTGTTGAGCCAATAAGAATGGTTCATTTACTGCGAGAACACTTTTACATTTAATATCGATGATTCCATGAGTCAGATGAACATGCACGCCTCTCTCTATATCCAACCATCGACATTTGAACATGGTTATGTAATGTTGTCCAAGATAACAGAGTTCAATGATTTCATCAAGTATGCCATAAAAGTCAACTTCATTTTCTCTATGATGAGATCCTCTCAAGCTAACTCCACTGTTCATTGTTTTTTTCAATTCCCCATATGCATGTGTGTGAAATCGAAATCCATTCACCACATATGCATTATAAGTTTTAAAAAGTTTGGAAGGTGGGTTACTCAATATACACAGTCGTTTATCAATTTTATCAGCATGTCGAGACACCTGAAAATTTTTGAAATTATTATCAATACAGTAAACTATACATTGAATGAGTTGCTAAAAGATAAAGAATTTATGTTACCAGTTTTTGAAACCACTGAGAGAAATTTTTCAGTCGGCGTTCTACGAGGGCAGCTGCTGTAATTTGTGGAATTTTTTTCTTGATATTATTATCATACAACCTATAAAAACCAAAGTTATTTACTGTAACATAAATGATAGAATAATTGATATAAACACTTACAGTAAAACTGATGTCATCTCTTCACAGTTGAGGAGAACATACGTATGAGCTCTGTGATGTTCATCATCTGAAAGCCAGTGTTCATAAACTCCACCAAAACCAAGCTCTCGTTGGTTGAAAACAGATAATTGGTTGTCTATTTCATCAATATTCCTCTTGTTTCGTCCCATTCGGTTGTGTTTTAAAGGATACTCATATTCAAAATAATGGGAGCAGAAAAAAGATATTTCCTCTTGCAAATAAGCTTCTGCAATAGATCCTTCAACAAATGATTTGTTACGTACTTTTCTTTTAAATTTTTGCATGCATCTTTCAAATGGTTACATCCATCGAAACTGTACTGGACCTCCACATTTGGCTTCATATGGCAAATGTAACATCAAATGTTCCATTGAGTCGAAGAAAGATGGCGGAAATATTTTTTCCAGTTTACATATAATTACAACAACATCTTCTTTAAGTTTTCATAGAGCATCATAATCTGATGTAGCCGCACAAATTTCCCGAAAAAAATGAGACATGTCTGTTATGGATTCCCAAATCACAGAATTAAACAGACCTCTTAATCCAATGGGTAGAAGTCTTTCCATTATAACATGACAATCATGACTTTTTAATCCAGTAATATGACCATTCTTTACACATCTACCCAAATTGGAAGCACTGCCATCTGGAAGTCTCAAATCTGCAATCCACTGAAAAAATAATAAACGGTTTTCTTTAGACAGTGTATCAGCTGCTTTCGGTTTCAGTAACCTTTCTGTTCTGACATTCTCAAACAGTTCCAGTTCCGGACGCCTGCAAATTTGGGAAAGATATAAACGTGAATTTACATTGTCTTTTCTCTTTCCTGGCGTATCCAAAACTGTATGAAACAAATTATCAAAACAGTTCTTCTCAATATGCATGACATCTAACATGTGTCGGACCAACAAATCAGACCAATATGGAAAATCCCAAAATATGCTACGTTTAATCCAAATGTGTTCTTTTCCAAAACCAGAAATTTTCTATTGGTTTATTGTGGGACCAAAAGTGATGGGAGGTAATGAAAATACAACTGATTTTAACTCCGAACCTGATAGCATTTTTGGAGGTCCATCCCTTTCAAATGTTCCTTTTCTGAAATGAGATCTGTTTCTGCGAAAAGGATGATCAGCTGGAAGAAATCTGTGATGACAGTCAAAATAACAAGGTTTCTTTCCATGAATGAGCATAAATGCTTTGTTCTCTCCCATACTGTAAGGATAATATTTCTGACCATGTGTACGCCAGCCAGATAACATCCCATAAGCTGGGAAGTCACTAATTGTCCACATCAATGCTTCTCTCAGTATGAAATTATGTTTCGTTGCAACATCATATATACTGACACCAGTACTCCACAATAAATTTAATTCATCAATCAATGGTTTCAAATAAACATCAATATTTTTCTTCGGATGTCCTAGAATTAGTAAATTCAAAAAGATATATGGCTTCTTCATCAACATTCATGGAGGTAAATTGTACGGAGTTAAAAAAACAAGCCAACATGAATATTGACTACCATAAGATCTGAACGGACAGAAACCATCAGTGGAGAGGCCCAGTCGAACATTTCTTGCTTCTGAAGCAAAGGATGGATTCACTCTATCAAAATGTTTCCATGAATCACCATCGGCTGGATGATTCAAGATTTTATCAGTTGAAATATTCTCTTTATGCCATGACATCATTGTCGCTGTATTCGTAGACATGAATAAACGTTGAAGTCTGGATGTAAGCGGAAAATATCTCAACTGTTTTACAGGAATCATACCAGACTTCCCATGTTGTCCTTATTTATATCTCAGTTTCTCGCATGTGGGACAACTATCCAACGACTCATTTTACCCAGAATATAAAATGCAGTCATTTGAACATGCATGAATCTTCTGACAAGTAAGTCCCAAATTTCGAACCAGCCTCTTACTCTCATAGTAATTTGCAGGCAAAACATTTCCTTCGGGTAACAGTGTTTTAAGCAAAGAAAATATCTGGTCAAAACAGGTGTTTGACATTCCATTATCTGATTTGATAGCCATAAATTGTGCAACTGCTTCTAATTTGCTCATCTTGCAGCCAGGATATAATGCATCCTCAGTAGACCTCGACAACACATAAAATTCAGACAGTGTCAACTCGGGATTTGAAACTATATCAGCCGGAGTTTTTGTATGTTGAACAGATGAACCTACAACATCATGTACTAAATCTTTAAATCGGGATGGATTCGGAATCAAGTTTGTATCACCTGCTCTGGAACTGCGTTCACCGTGTTGATACCAAAAAACATAATCTGGTTGAAAACCAAAACGCAAGAGATATCCCCCCACTTTGTCAAAAGTGTCAAATGTTCTCAATACACATTTTCTACAAGGGAATTTTATTTTGCCTTCTGAAACAAATTCTGGATTTGTTGCTGCAAATGATAAAAAAGTCTCCACACCCTCTACATATACTGGATTTAAACCAGAACCGTTCGGATTTCTACTTTCATTTATCCATATTTGGTCACCTAATAATGATTTTTGACGACCTCGTTGTTCCATATTTTTCTATAAAATATAAAATCATTACTGGTTTTGAATAATTTGTTAGAAAAAACACTCAAGAAAGGATAATTATAGAGTTTACATCACACACGACTGACGCAAACTTTTTATTGAGATAGACCTAAAAATTGACCCTTTAAGAATTGAATATGTTGAGAATATACAAATATTGATAATTTTAATATTATATAAATTTCTTATTATTTTCATAGTACTAATATTATTTTTTTCATAAATATTAATTATATAATAATAACATTACTATATTATTAGTATATTTTATTATTAATATTAAAATAATATAATTTTCTATATTATATACAATTCTCCTTTCATCTGTGTGTTTAGCATTCTGTCTCCACATGTAATATTTGCATTCACTTTCACCTCTCCATTAGTGAGTAGGTTGATAATTTTGAAAAAGAATGCAAATATTACATGTGGAGACAGAAAACACACAGATGAAAGGAGAATTGTATATAATATAGAAAATTATATTATTTTAATATTAATAATAGAATATACTAATAATGTAATAATGTTATTATTCCTAATTATTGGTAATTATTCCTAATTATTGGTAATTATTCCTAATTATTGGTAATTATTCCTAATTATTGGTAATTATTCCTAATTATTGGTAATTATTCCTAATTATTGATAATTATTCCTAATTATTGGTAATTATTCCTAATTATTGGTAATTATTCCTAATTGTTGGTAATTATTGGTATTTATTCCTAATTATTGGTAATTATTCATATAATTACCAATAATTAGGAATAATTACCAATAATTATAAATAATAACATTATTAGTATATTTTATTATTAATATTAAAATAATATAATTTTCTATATTATATACAATTTTCCTTTCATCTGTGTGTTTTCTGTCTCCACATACAAATATTACATGTGGAGATAGAAAACACACAGAAGAAAGGAGAATTGTATATAATATAAAAAATTATATTATTTTAATATTAATAATAAAATATACTAATAATGTAATAATGATTTTATTCCTAATTATTGGTAATTATTCCTAATTATTGGTAATTCTTACTAATTATTGATAATTATTACTAATTATTGGTAATCGTTACGAATCATTACTAATTATGGGTAATCATTACTAATTATTGGTAATTATTCCTAATTATTGGTAATTATTTCTAATTATTGGTAATTATTCCTAATTATTGGTAATTATTTCTAATTATTGGTAATTATTCCAAATTATTGGTAATTATTGGTAATTATTGATAATTATTGGTAATTATTATTAATTATAATTAATTATTGGTAATTATTACTAATTATTGTTAATTATTACTAATTATTGGTAATTATTACTAATTATTACGAATTATTATTAATTATTACTAATTTTTGGTAATTATTACTAATTATTACTAATTATTGGTAATTATTATTAATTATTACTAATTATCGGTAATTATTATTAATTATTACTAATTAGTGGTAATTATTGGTAATTATTACTAATTATTACCAATTATTACTAATTATTGGTAATTATTGGTAATTATTGGTAATTATTACTAATTACGGATAATTATCGGTAATTATTACTAATTATGGATAATTATTGGTAATTATTTCTAACTAATGGTAATTATTACTAATTATTGGTAATTATTACTAATTATTGGTAATTATTACTAATTATTGGTAATTATTACTAATTATTACTAATTATTACTAATTATTGGTAATTATTATTAATTATTACTAATTATTACTAATTATTGGTAATTATTACTAATTATTACTAATTATTGGTAATTATTATTAATTATTACTAATTATTGGTAATTATTATTAATTATTACTAATTAGTGGTAATTATTGGTAATTATTACTAATTATTACCAATTATTACTAATTATAGATAATTATTGGTAATTATTGGTAATTATTACTAATTATGGATAATTAATGGTAATTATTACTAATTATGGATAATTATTGGTAATTATTACTAATTATTGGTAATTATTACTGATTATTACTAATTATTGGTAATTATTACTAATTATGGATAATTATTGGTAATTAGTAAATTATTACTAATTATTGGTAATTCTTGGTAATTATTGGTAATTATTACTAATTATGGATAATTATTGGTAATTACTACTAATTATGGATAATTATTGGTAATTATTACTAATTATGGATAATTATTGGTAATTATAACTAATTATGGATAATTATTGGTAATTATTACTAATTATGGATAATTATTGGTAATTATTACTAATTATTGATAATTGTTGGTAATTATTACTAATTATTGATAATTATTTGTAATTATTACTAATTATTGGTAATTATTACTAATTATTACTAATTATTGGTAATTATTATTAATTATAACTAATTATTAGTAATTATTGGTAATTATTGGTAATTATTCCTAATTATTACTAATTATTGGTAATTATCACTAATTATTACTATTTAGTACTAAATATTGGTAATTATTGGTAATTATTACTAATTATGGGTAATTATTACTAATTATTGAAAATTATTACTAATTATTACTAATTATTGTTAATTATTAGTAATTATTACTAATTATTACTAATTATTACAAATTATTGGAAATTATTACTAATTATTGGTAATTATTACTAATTATTACTAATTATTGGTAATTATTACTAATTATTAGTAATTATTACTAATTATTACTAATTATTGGTAATTATTTGTAATTATTACTAATTATTCCTAATTATTGGTATTTATTATTAATTATTAGCATTTATTCTTAATTATTGGAAATTATTCCTAATTATTCCTAATTACCATTAACTATGAACAATAAATACTAATAATTTAAATTTATTAAGTAACAAAACAATGTAAACATAATTAAATTACAACTAATTAAAAATAATTGAAACTAATAAAAAAAATTAAATAAATATTAAATTAAAATAAACATAAATACCTTTAAAATTGATCTGAGGTTGATCTCTGAGCGTTGTTGAAAACATCAATATCAACTCCGAAAAAAAAAGTAAACTTAAGAAACGCTGAACTCTAAAAATAGAGTTTTGAGAGAAGGAGAAGATGGAGTTTGAGAATGAATGAAAAAAAACGGATGGGGGGTATTTATAGGTTAGATTATTTGCGACGGGACTATTTGCGACGGGATACCCCTCGCAAATAGTATTATTTGTGACGGTACCCATCGCAAATACCTTGGCCCTCATTTATTACGGTCAACGGTTAAATAGTTATTTGTGACGGGTACCGTCGCAAATAATAACCTACCGACATACTATTTGCGACGGGGGTATATTCTCGTCGCAAATATCTATTACCGCCGCCGGTTATTTGCGATGGGGGTATATTCCCGTCGCAAATAGCTATTACCGCCACCGGTTATTTGCGACGGGCGGTAACCGCCCGTCCCAAATAACTTTCCCGCGATTTGGCGCGCAAAGCGCGCCAGTCCTTTTGCGACGGGGAAAGCTAACCCGTCGCAAATACCTACTTATTTGCGACGGGAAAATTCCCCCGTCGCAAATAAGTTTCTAATGGGACTATTTGCGACGGGATTTATCCCCGTCGCAAATGCCTATTTTTCCCGTAGTGATTTTCTATTGAAAAACATTGGGTTGTTACACTGAGGCTCTCGTATATCGATCGCACAACACATATGTTGGAGGTTGGTGCCTTTCTGTAGTTATTCTTTGAGTCATATGTGAAAAAGTTTCATTATCCTTATTCTGGGTATTGCATGTTTATGGATTTTAACCCTGTTAATTCTTCATATTCCTTGGTTTCTTCATTTGAGGTATTTGATTGTGAATAGGGTTATTTTTTCAATGTTATGGATTTTTTTCCCACACTTGTTGGTTATGGACCGTTCAGTCTAGCGTTGTTTGTTAGGCTACTTTGTTTTCCATGCCTAGTGTTGTTAGGATGGAGTGACTTATCTGACATGTTTTGATATGTTGTAGACTTTTTATCCAATTAGTTCTTGATGTTTACTTTGGATTCCATATATCATTTGTGAATGATTCACTTACACTGTGTTGTGGGAACCTAGTGTAGTAGACCATAGGGGGAATAGATGCTGAGGGCTTCCCACGAGTGTCTGTTTACTTTTACCTTGCGAGACCATAGGGGGGTGGACCTTGTGCTTCCTCAAATTGTTTACAGTTCTTTTTTATGAGACCACTAGTGGAATTGGATGTTGAGTGCTTCCTCATAGTGTCTATAGTTACCGATGCGAGACCACAAGGGGAATTAATGGCGAGTGTTTCCTCAGAGAGTCTGTTTTAAAGTTGAACCAGAGGGGTTATAGTGTGAGTACTTCTGAACGGGTTGCTTCTATTTTTCTAAGTTGAACCAGAGAGGCGAGACTGTGAGAACATTGTAGAGGGTTTCTTGTACTTCTTTAGTTGACTAAATTGATAAATTTAATGAATAATGATGAAACTGTATGATTGTTTACTTTTTTTTACTTCGTTGTTTATTACATATTTTTCCATATTTCTTAACACATATATTCACTTACTGTTATGCAAAGATATTTGGTTGGTTTCCTACTGAGATTCATCTCACACCCTGTTTGGGTCCGTATTTTGGTCCTAAATAGATTATATTGTTGCATGTCTAAATAAGGTAAAGCGCCCTTGTACTACAATTACATGACTACTGTGGTGCTGGAGAGCATGAGACCAAGTTGAGGCTTGCGATGCTGTGGAGTTGTTTCTTTTTTTCCCTTTGTACTTTGGTTTAGTACTATATTCCATCATTGTGACTTGTTTGGATGCTTTCCTAGAAACATGTTACATTCATCATTATTGATATATATATATATATTGCAATTATTTATTTACTTTTAGTCTTTCGTTGTTTACTTATTTCATGTTATTACATCTTCTGCTATTGTTATCTAATTTTCATTCCATTGTGTTACTCTACCAATGAGGGTGTAGTTTTCCCCACTATCAAACCAAAGTTACTTACTGCTAGTCGGTAGCCTCTGGCATTCGGGGAAATGCACTTGAGGCCATGTGACCAACCGAGCACAGGGTACCTCTGGGTGGCACCCGGAACTGGTGTGTTACATTGGTATTCTAATTCGTCATCAAGGATGATAAAAATAAGGTTGTTATTGGAATAACATGGTCCTTCAACGACCATCTCATTCTTAGTGAGGACATTAGAAGCAGTGGAGACATATCTAATGTGAAATTATCTAAATCAACCTTCTGGATTATAATTTGTCAAAGATCCTTTTGGGGAATATCCTAATGCATTGAGAATGTGGTAGGGGACTACATTAGAGACATTATATAATTTGACCAATTATATCACATTCATTGGTTTCCTTTCTTTTTGATAAGATTTATAGTCTACATTGCCTCCCACTTCTTAGAGGAGCATTTATTTTCATGAAGAACACAAATATCTAGATCCCGTTTTAGTTTGAGAAGTGTCTCATCTTCTATTTCTCCTATTGATGTATTGGGCACTCAAAAAAGGAATGAACTTCAAAATAATGATATGAAAGTGGAAATATTTTCATGAATTATGGCCCTTGGATGTTTTTGAAAAAACCATGCAATATCATATGTCCTGTAGTTGTAAAAACACATCGATAGGGAAAACTGGGTAATTCCTCTTACACGCAAAAGGATCCAAAATAAAATAATAATATAATGTTGGGAAGATATTGTTTTGGTACTAAAACTTATTCACATGAGAAACTAATAGAGACAAATAATGTCCCCCCTCAGATGTATCTACTAATTCAGAAAGCATTCTTATGGAGCTAGATAATATTCTGTCCGTGCTCTTGATCCTACAAATATTCCCCAGTCCAGCGTCTGAGGAAACCCTAAAACACCCCCAACATGATTCCTATATTATATGAAACCTAAGATAAGGAAATACTTACAATTATGTTTCCACTATTATTATAATTATTTGAAGATAAAAATATGTATGAAATGAATTTTTATGGGATCCAAAAAATGCTTTACATGGATGATGAAAAAGAGAAGGGACCCTAGTATAGACCCCCCTTGTGGACCCCTACGGTTCCAAATACATTGTTCACTCCCTGTAGGTGTATGAGGGATACAAAAAATTATGGAATTTGAGTGATGAATGGTATTTTATGGAATTATTAGAGTAATAAGTTGGATTGATCTAAACTTGCCTACCACAATGAAACCCCTATGTTGGAACTATTGTGGGTTTGGAATCCTATGATCAGTTTGGGTGATTTAACACTATTGTGCTTCAAGTTTACCTGATATGGATTTACTATTATAAGTAATATTATATTTTAAGGAAATGGTCAGTACTTTAATTTTTTTCTTTCATGGTTTCTTCTTGGTATCTTATAGTGGCCACTCGGGTGTCCTATCACACTTTTCAAGGGAGGGCATGGATATGAGAGTATCCTATTTTTCACCTAACAATATTTCGGTATCCATTCAACATAAATTCACCCTTGCATGGGACTTCATTATATTTTATGGTTTTCCTTATTAAAGAGAAAATTGAAGTTCTTGGAAATTTCATCAACCCCTATGTGATTGACTTCCTGGACTAGTCTTATTTGGAGGTGAAATCAATGAAATTATATTCCAGTATTAAAAATAATGGGGCTTAGAATGTCCCATAATTTTATATTAGAGTTTGAATAAGAGTTGTTAAGGTAAGTAATTTTTGTTCTGGGGAATTCGAGTTCTCCTTTCACATGTTTCCATGGGAATACAGTTAACACTCTTATTTGGGAGTGCATTCTGAATTTCATGGGATTGAGTGAATAGAATAATTTATTTTGGTCCTTATATATTTTTAACATGATCCATCCCACCTTGGATCACTTCCCCATTATTATAAATACATCACATGGTTTTAGAAGACCGATATATAATAAAATTTTCATATTTTAGAGATTCTATTATAAAAATATGGTATGTGAGGACGTGATCAAATATAGTTGGAAAAATATTGGCCCTAATATGGTAGGAAAATCCACCATGTGATAGGAAATCTAAATTCATGGAGTGATTCAAAATATCACCATCCTAATAAAAGGTGAGATATAACTTATAGAAAATTGAAGTTGATCTAATCTCACACCCCTTAGTTTATCTTATCAAGACTCTATGATCTTGAGCCAAATATGCATACATCCCTTCACATCAATGAATGATTATGGTCCATTCTCAAATATGAAACCCATATTATTGGGCGGGATTAAACACGATGTATTTTCATAGAAAGGCTTAACAGAGTCATCATAAGAATACAATCTCCAGCTTGAATAACAATCAAGGTGGAACTATAACCAAGGATTTGGGGATATACAAAATTCATGTATTTTTTTAGAATATTTACATAGGTTCAGTTTCTTCCTTATTATTTATAGTTGATTACTATATAAAAACTATGTTTTAATGTAAAAATAATCACTAAATCACATTTTATTTTTAAGATGAATAAATTTTGGGCATCTTTGAGAAACGATATTCCATTAAATCTATATGGATGGATGGTTTTCATTCATTTTTTTCAAACTAATATTGGAATAATGTTGGATTGGATTCTCAAAAAATATTTGGGACCTTTGCGAGTGAAACATTAATCCATCCACTCTTAATGAAACCATAATTACCATTATCCCAAAAATAAAAAAAACTATTGACCTCATATTTTAGGTCAATTATCCTATGAAATGATTATATATGTTTTTTATAAGATCTCAGTCAACCATTTTTTGTCACTGGTGACCATATATTATCTCTAAAAAACACAGTTTCTTTTTTCCTAAAATTATCATTACGAACAATTACATTATTCCTCATGAAATACTTCACTCCATGAAAAATAGATTAGTTTCTAAAATAGGTATCATGTCCTATAATATTGGTAAGAAAAAGGCTTATGTCTGAGTGGAGAGGCCCTTAAATAAATGAGTTTTGAACATATTCAGTTTATTCTCCAAATGGTTTGAGATCATCATGAAATTAATTTATTCTATTTCATTCATGATTAAAATTAATGGATAACAAACTAACAGTTTCAGCCCTCTAGGGGCCCTTGGTAGGGGAATCCTATTTCTCTGTTCCTTTCTATTTTAGTTGTTAAAGTTTTCCCTCATCTAATTTTAGTATTATATAATAATAATGTTATTAATTGGGAACATTTATCGATCAATGCCCAAAAATCACTCATCCACTTTTTTCTAATGAAAACATTATTTTATCATGGACCACTAATCAATAATGCATTAATATGTGCCATAAAATCTATATATTTGTGGACCTTTATTCAAAATTTGTAAATCTTGATAAATCTAAAATTTCATATAGTTCTGGTGTTTTTTCAAAAAGAAATTGTTACATTTTCTGGTTTTGGGTATCCGGATGATTGGATAACACAATAAATATCTCTGGCTACCCACAATTATTGGTCATTCAAAAAAATAGGTTTTGTTAAAAATCCTAGAAAGAATTTCAAAAAGAAATAAAGGGTTGTACATCCAAGTGGATTTCTAAATTACGGATGTAAACCCTTTTTAATAAAATGATACAATAATTTTCTATGTTATATCATGTCTCTCTATAAAATCTTGGCCATGGTTTTTAACCAAATTCATGCCCTTATTTCAAATTTCTGGTGGGGTTATATCACTGGATGGAACAGGATTCACTGGATGGAATGGAAAAAACTTTCCACACATAAATCATGTTGGGGTATGGTATTTATAGATTTTATCGATTATATGTTTCTCTTATGTCTAAAAAAGTATTTCAGTTGATGCAACATCCAAACTCCCTTTATTCTTGGATTTTAAAAGATATGTATTTTCCCACTCAGAATTTTGAAATGTGGTTATGGCCCCCGCATAGTTTTCTCAAGATGATTATTTGGGAATCACATGATCTTCTTGTATTAGGTTATGTTAAGAGGATTTTGGATTCCTACATTAACAAAAATAGGAAGGATCTTTGGCTAATCAGTGTTTATGGTATTTTGAAACTTCTTCAGCTGACATTGGCTATGAGGATGTAATTTTGAATTCCATGATTAATGATGCTTGAAATGGGTTTTATACTAATAAAATTATCATATGGTTTAATGAGAACTATATTAATGTAATTCAATGTATTCCATGCATTATAATGTGGAAAATTATAGTATTTATTTGTGTGTGAAAGTTTTGTGAAAATTCGTAGGGAATCCCACTTACATTATGTCTCTTAATGCATAGATCCAAAAGTGCGATGTGGCTTGTAAGATTATTTCCCTGTTGGTATCCCCCCCCCCAAGTAATTTATTTCTGGTGGAAGGATTTTTTTGGTATCATATCATCCAACGAGATCCATTCTTTATTCAATGCTTTTGATAACCCTCTCTTCCCTTGTGAATGGTAGAGCCTAAATCCCCTTAAATGATTTTTTCAATGGCATGAGGGTCGGGATGTTTGGACCTCATGGTGCTCTTATGTGGTTCCACTTTTTAAAAGGTATATGATATTTCTACCCTGCTGGTTTCATGGGCCTCCTCTCTTCCTTTGGATACGGTCGTGCTTTTTTGAATGATTAAATTTTTTATCTAGGTTTGTCAAAATGATTTTATTTTCAACCTGAAAAAAATACCAAATTCATTTAGAATTGATTGAGTTTCTTTGTTGGATTGATATGTGTAAGCACATAGATTTATAGGTTGAGATTCATAGTTTCATCCCCCACATCACCTATTAGACTCCACCCCTATTAGTTTCTCTGAGAATCAAAAATGGAAGTTTTCTCATTGGGAATAGCATTATCAGGTTTTTTGTGATTTTTCCTGACTCCTATGGATTTATTTTTCTGGCCATCCATGAGTCATCCCATGCACATTAAGAACATCCAATAGTTGAGGACTTTTCAATTTGGGTTGGAATATTTCATTCTTTTGAGATACTATGTAAATCTATCATCATAAAGTCTTATTATCTTATAATCATCAATTTTATCAAATAAAAATAGAGAGGACTCTGACCATTTGGTTTTCTTAATTTTGAAGAAGTGGTCTTTGCTCCATCACTTATTATATTTCATTTTCTTATTTATCAAGAGGTAAGTGAATATACAATCTCACCATTTGGAAACTCAAGGGAATTCAAGTGTCAAAAGTATTGGTAAAATTACTTTCCTTCTTGGATAACGGCCCTTATTATCCCTAATCATTGATCTTTTTAAATAATCTCGTTTTATCAAACAATATTCAAGAATATATATAAATTATTTTTTTCCATTATAATAATTATTTTCAAATATTTTTTTATAAATCACTAATTTCTCATAATCATTTGGGTTTGATCTTAAAAAAATCCCAAATTTATTATGGCATATAACATTATTTTCATCACATTAAATAATTTATTTAATTTTTTGAAAAAAAATATAATCTAATTAATACGAGAAAAGAAAAACCTAACAAAATGTTTCTATAAAAATAAATACAATGGCATAAAACATTATTATGATGGATGTGGAGTAAAATCACGACCAAAAGTATATATTTTCCAAAACGTGATACAGAAAATGGCTAGACAGATTTTTTAATGGTTTCCAAGTATCGTTTATTTCAATAAAAAAATTTAATTTCCAAAATAATATATTTAAAAAATAGAGGAAAAATCCAAGTATTTTCATTGGTAACTATTTTTTTAAATAAAACATGGTTTTCACCAAAAATGACTTTTTAATAGATTTTGGCATGTATTTTCCATGGTTAAATATTTTGATTACCATATATTTATATTTTTTAAAATGTTTTATTATATAAAATATTTTTATTTAATGGGAAAAAATTTCAAACTAGTTTTTCCAAATTGATATGTATTTTCAAAGGCTTTGAAAAATTATTTTCTATGTTTTTATATTTTCAAACCATAAAAATATATTTTCGTATTTTTTTACCAAATTTTTTACATTTGATATAAAATAAAATGGTCTAAAATTAGTTTGTAAATATTTTATATAAAAATAAAATTTCATGTTTTTTTAAATCCCCTTACTAATCACTTTAATGATCAACTAATGATTTAAAAAAATTAACAGGCTCATTAGAATATCCAAAAGAGATTTACTTTCTTAGGGAGTTACCATGAGTGAAGTAAAATAAATGTTGGTGGAAAATTCATTTTAAAATATGATATATTTTAACAAATTTTTCCTTTTCCTCCAAAACCTATACATGAATAGATCTTAATTTTTTAAAGGAAGTTACAATTTTCAGTTACATTATATAAAAAAAATGATATAGTATTCCTTGAATTAGATCTGGGAGTGTGAGTCTTAGGCCTCACATTTTTTGAGGAGTTATCTAAGGGATTATCTAAGGGATTTCTTGAGATATTAACAAAAGTATTCACTGAAGGATTATTTGATAGCTTCACTATGGGATTCTGTAAGGGGTTCACCAAAGTTTTCACCGAGGGATTCACAAAGGTTATCACTAAGGGGTTCCCCAAGCGCATCGAAAAAAATATTTTATTATTAGCTTACTGATTTCTTTTCTAATCCCAATGGATGATCAAAGTGATTGAAAATTCAATAGGCACATGGAACCTATCCAATATCCAAACTGAGGGTCGGGTTAAGGGTCCCGCCTATGATGTTACTTTCCAAAGGTATAGTTCATTTAAAATCTTATTTGGGACCTACCTGGTGATGTGAAGTGCAGATATGACCAAATAAAAATTGACCTTCCCAATTCAATGATTCAACAATAGATCATAAAACTATATTACTATTTTTAGTACTGATTAATAATTGTTTTTAACATATTTCTAGTGTATTGTCATATTTAAATGTAGTTATTTAAATTTTTTTTTATTATTTTTTACAATGGATGTTATTTTGAATCAAATAAAAATTTATCATTTTTTATATATTATTATCATTATTGAAAAAGAAGAAAAACCATAATCATTAAAGATAGACCATAAAAAATTACTTTTTTATGTGTGTGTATGATTTATTTATCAAATTTTCTTAAACATAACCCAAAAATAGAAAATACTATAAAACACTATTATATAGTAACACACTTTTATCACATTTATTAATATTAACCAATAAAATAAACATTTATCAATTCTCAAAAATGATGATAAAACAAAAATATATTTTAACCACTAATAAAAACAATATTCATAAAAAAATTATATGTTCTTAAAAATCATATTATAATATAAAAATGTATTTTTATAATATAACTGGAACTAATATTTTGTTTCCCACAAAGATAAATATTTCCCTATCACATGGAATTATTATATCATATAACCCTATATACACCTACATGTGAAAGAAGTATCACTAGAATCCACCAATCAATTGTCTTTAGGAACATAATTCAAATTAACATCATAACACACCAATATAAAAAAGGAAACATTATAGGGACGGTCACTCTTGATTTATGAATTAAAATTTCTTTCAAAACTAACTGTTATCCTATTAATCCTTTTTTATTTTACTTTCATTCATATCTGGTATTCCTCTTTTCCTCTATTTTCCATTATGAGAGACTGTCATGTGGGATCATTGTAAAAACCCGGGCCATCTTTTTAGGTATGGGTTTTCTTTTCTTGTGTTTCTGAGAAAAAACAGAGTTTTGAAAATTTAACGAGTACACACCGTGTACTTAAGAGTACATGTTGTGTACACCATTTACTGTGGGTTACCATGTTCTGGTCATGTAACGGCCCAGTACATGGTTATGTGGGGTGACATAGAGACTATCTAAAGCAGGTCCTGGTTAAGGAATATACATGCAGTGTACTTTTAAAGAATACATTGTGTATTTTTATTTTTTAATAGTTATATCAGGCTAGGTTTGCATCTCGTTCATAAAAAGAGCTTCTTCTAGGTTCGTCTCATCCAAGAGTGACCGAAGACCGAATAATTTTCTATGAGCCCCCGACTCATCATCCATTCTCTGATCCAACCATCGATGGTTGCGTTGGAATCGACATAGTGATCTCTTCCTTCTTCTAGTTCCTCGTTCCTTGATTTCTCCTCTTTCGTGAGATATCATTGGTTGAACGTTTTAGATTTTTTTTAGATCTACATCATTCTAGGCCGATTCAAGGTCCAAATCCATAGTATATCAATCGTACAATGTCGCGGTAGGTGGTTTGTGCCTTTCCATAGTTAGTCTTTGAATATTATGTGAAAAGTGACCAATACCCTAAATAGGGGTATTATGTGGTTTGGTATTTTTTCCATGTTAATACCTATTATGCCTTATGTTCCTGAGTATAGTTCATTTGATTGTGAATAGGTTTATTTTTTATTCTTTGGATGTGTTTCCCATGTTTGATTTTATATTTCTCATTTGGTCTAGCTTTCCTTATAAGGCTGCTTGTTTTCTATTACTAGTGTTGTTAGGATGTAGTGATATTATCTGATGATGTTATATGCTTTGTCTTTGATTATCCAAGTAGTTCTTAGAAGATATTTATCCAAGTAGTTATTAAGTTTTACTTTGGATGTTGAACATCATTGTGCATGATTGACATACATATGGCAATGGGAACCTGGTTTAGTAGACCATAGGGGGAAGATATGTTTAGGGCTACTCCAGTGTGTATGTTTTACTTATTATGATGCAAGACCATCGGGGGAAGTACTTTGTTCTCCATCAGAGTGTCTATTGTTCCACATTATGATACCGTAGGGGAAATTGGACTTTTAGTGCTTCCTGAGAGTGTATATAGTTACCGATACGAGACCATAGGGTGAATCGATGGTTAGTGCTTACTCAGATAGTCTTTATTAAAGCTGAACTAGAAGAGCTGTACTATTAGTACATCCGAGAGGGTTGCATGTGATTGATTGGTTGAACCAGATGGGTTAGGATTTGAGTAATTCCCATAGGGTTACTTGTGTTTGATTAGCTGCTTATTTTGATATAAGAAAATGAATGTAAATGAAACTATAGGATTGATTACTTTTGAGTAATTCCTTTTTTATTGCTTCATTGTGCATATTACCTGCCATATATATTCACTGACTATTAGGCATAGATCTTTGGGTGGTTGCCTACTGGGATTCGTCTCACACCAAATGTGGGTCGTTCTTTTTTACCCAAACAGATTATATTGTTATATGTATAGATAAGAGAAAGTGCACTTCTACTTCATGTACTTGACTGATGTAGAGTCAGAGAGCATGGAACCAAGCTGAGGCTTGCGATTCTATTGGATTTTTTGCTTTGTTTACCTTTATAATTGGTTTTATTATTATTTTTGGCATTGTGATTTTTTTGGATGCTTTCCAAGATATATGTATCATGTATCATTATTGTAATATATATGTTGCAGTTGTTTATTTACTTTAAGTCTCGTGTTTTTTACTTATTGCATGGTATTACTGCTTCCACTATTGTATATCTATTTATTTTCATTATTTTACTCTACCAATGAGGGAATTATTTCCCCACTATCAAACCCAATGCCCTCACTTCTACTCGGTAGCCTCTGAAATTTTGGGAAATGTGCTTGAGGCCCTGTGACCAACCGAGTATGGGGAACCTCTAGGTGGCACCCATAACCGAGATGTTACAATGTAGTTTCAGAAATATTCTCTTGTTCTTGACTTAAATTTTAATGCCTATAGCCAGGGATAGGAAAAAATAGGTATTTGGTAATATACTATGCCTAGGAATAGTTAACCCATGTACAAGTAAACCCCTATTTACATCGATTATTTCAATTTTTCTAATTTTACAATTTTACAATTTATTTTATTTCATCGTTGGGTGATTTACATGTTTTGTGCTGTTATAATTGATATTATTGAGGTTCTATTTTTGTTGAGGCCGGATAAGATGAGGGTATGCCATCACATGCATCATATAGTCACTTTATTGAGGTCACATTTCATTCATTCTTATCATTCCATTTAAGATGAATTACTGATTCCATGTTGTTGTGATAGATTTTATGGTATATATGTATGTGTTTGTGATAAATGCCTTGATAGAATACCTCTTATTTGATAGGGTATTGAAATGTGTAAGGTCTTGTTTAAATGAACGCCAAACTTTGGTCTCTAAGGTGTTATGGGCCCCCATGAATCATAATTTGGTTGATCTTTGTAGTGTTATTCCTTGTATATGACATGTATAAGATGAAAAGATTTGATTCATGGGGAGTATGGGCCCTCACAAATCAGAATTTTTCACTTTCATGTTTGTTTCTGTGTTTTTCTAGTGTTTCATTCTAGTTTCAAATACTTACTGTAAGGAAAAAACCAATAATATAAGGTGTGTATTGGAGAATACATGTCATGTGTCCTTCTGTTCAGGAAGGAATTGTTTTTCTTAAGTACACTCAGTGTACTTTAGGTACATGTTGTGCAGTCTCTAACTGTGTCACTGGCTGTGTGGGTAGAGGCATGAGGGTGGGAAATTTTGGGTGGGACACACCCTGTACCCTATGTGCACACCATGTCTTAGGATCCATTTGTCTAGTTGTGTGACTAATAACATAGGTGTATTATGGGTATCTTGTACACACTGTGTCTGGCACAAACACAGCGTTTAGTCTTGTTCTTGGAGAACTATGTGGGTTAGTCGTGTAGAAGAACTCGGGTGGGGGAATATGATTCAATTACACGTCGTGTTTCAGGAGAACACACTGTTTCTATGGGATGTTACACGACCTGGGTTGCCAAAGGTACACGTCCATGTTTATTCTTAAGGGAGCATGCCGTATAGGAGTTGTACATGTCATTTATTCACTTTTTATAAATCTTGAATGATTTCTTTCTCTTGTTCCCTTCCTGAACTTCTACATTTCAGTCTTTGATAATATTGAACCGTGGTGTGTGCCTGACCTTGCAGGGTCATGCCAATGAGATTTCCTCTGGTTGTACGCCAGATACAAGGCAGTTAGCAGACACCAAACATGGTGGATCCAATACCACTATTAGATCTTCCTGTCATGCCTATCTTGGAACCAACTGTTATCCCAGATTCATATGTCGATTCACAATTCTGAGAGTGCTTCATGAGGTTTATGCAGACCTTCACAGGAGCACTATATCCTACCTCGTCTATGGCAGAGTTGATGTGGATTTTTTAGCAGCAGTATCCACCCACATTCTCAAGGGATGGGGGACCTCAAGCTACAGAGTCATGGTTGGATTCCTCGTTATCAATATTCAAGCATTTTTAGATGCCTCCATAGAGGAGGGTGAATCTCACTACGTATATGCTTTGGGATTCTGCCATAGATGGTGGGATTTGATCTCATAGGAGGGACACTGGCATGTTAAGTATTGGGATGAGTTCCAGTGTTCCTTCTATGATTACTTCTACCCAGATAACATAAGGGACGATCGATCCCAAGATTTTATGATTCAAGAGTAGGTTAGTATCTCAGTTATGGAGTATTCTTCTTGATTCATAGTGTTGCGACACTTATTTCTCATCCTAAGAGGTGATGAGTTATTCCTGGCGATGATGTTTGAAGATGTTATTAGGAACGACATCTAGTCTTAGGTGAACATCCTCAGGCTAACTTACATCACCTCTATAGTCAACCAGGTGCTAATCACAGAGTATAATCTGAAGGATTTTTTATAAGTGAGCCATGGAAGTTTGATATCTGGAGTTAGTACCCCTCCTACTAACAGTAGGAAGTGCTGCATGGAGTCTACGTGTAGATATCTAAGGAAGCAGGATACTTCTTCTAGTAGCCAAGTGGTGTGCTACCAATGCGGGAAGAGGTAGCATATAAGGCCACATATCTTGAGAGACACTGTGGAGTGCCTATCATGCAGCAAGATGGGTCATCTTCTGCAGTTCTATCATATTTTCTCACCATAAACTGGTGATAAGGGTTCTTCAATGACTCCTTATTCAAGAGCAGGACCACCGGTTTCTCATCAATCATGGAACTGTAATTATTCGGGCCCTTTAGGATTAGGTATAGATCGTGGTCATGGTGGTTAGACACATGGTTCTTGATAGCCACAGGGTGGATCAACTCAGGGATCTCAGTCAGCTTCATAGGGTCACAGTGCAGGTCCGGATTTTGTGATAGACCAGATCGAGCAGGAGAAGGATCCTCAACCCTATATAGTTATAGGTACAATCCTAATTTCCTGAGTTTTATCTTCTTCACTTATTGATATAGGGGATTCTCATATTTTCATATCTGTTTTTGTTGTTGTGGAGAGCCTTGGGCTCTGTATCTTTACTTCTGCTGATGTCTTGATGCTGTAAACCTTTTTCGAGACAAGAACAGCTAGTGTACTTCAATGCAAGGAGTTGCCTCTTAAGGTTGTTGGGTGTCACTTATTATGGGACCTCTATGTCCTATAGATGGAAGGATATTATGTCATTATCATAATGGACCGGTAGGTTCCCTTCCAGGATATGGTTGATTGCTATCATCGTTGGGTGATTTTTACGTCACTAGAGGGTGGTTTGCTACTATGCAAGGGTCAATGGGATATCAAGGTGAGTTGAGCAGGACCTGAGAATCATGGGTTAGGAGGAGTTACAGCCCATATTTCTAGTCTATATCTGAATGACCAGGGTACTTCACATATGGACTTTCCTCCAGTGGTCGATTGTTTTAGGGATGTCTTTCTAGAGGACTTTTCAGGTTTGCATCCAGAGTGAGAGGTAGACTTTTCTATTGAGCATGTTCCGGGAGTGGCACCAGTGTCCATTCATCCTTATAGGATGGATACAACAGTGATACAGGATCTCAATAAGCAGTTAGAGGAGTTACAGGTAAAGGGTTTCATCTATCCTAGTACTTCTCCTTGAGATTCACTTGTCTGGTTTGCGAAGAAGTAGGACAATACCCTAAGAATTTTTGAAGATTATCAGAAGCTGAACTAGTTGACGTTCATGAACTGATATCCCTTGTTGAGGATTGATGATCTATTTGATCATATTCAAGGATCCTGGGTGTTTTGGAAGATTGTTTTGAGATCCGGTTATCATCATTTGCATGTTAGACCATCAATTATACCACTTACAGCCTTTTGGAGAAGGTATTGTCTATATGAGTGTGTGGTTATGTCGTTCGGTCTCATGAATGCACCTACAGTTTTCATGTCACTTATAAACCGAGTGTTCCAGCCATACATGGATTCATTCATGTTAGTCTTCGTGGATGATATCTTGGTGTACTCTCACACTCGACGCGACCATACCACACATCTTGAGATCATTTTTGAGTACACTAAGAGAGAATTATTTATTTATTGATCTCTCAAAATGCCAATTTTGGATGGATGCAATTCACATATTCGGTCAAGTTATCTCAGAGATAGAAGTATCAGTAGACCCTAATAAAGTGAGAGAAGTATTTTTCTAGGAGTAGCTGAAGAACATCAATGATGTACGCTGTTTTCTAGGGCCAGTTGGTTACTACACACATTTCATACAAGAATGTTCATGCTTTGCAGTTCAACTTCCAAGCATGACTAAAAAGGGTGTGACATACTTTTGATCAGATCCTTGTGAGTCAGCCTTTTAAGAGCTGAAATGGAGTTTGACATCAGTGTTGATCCAGAACTTTCTAGATCTGAGAAAAATATATATAGTTTACTATGATGTATCATGTATTAGGCTAGGATCAGTGATTATGCTGTTAGAAGGAGTTGTTGTGTACGGGTCTCGGTAGTTGAGGCCTCATGAGAGGAATTACCCAATGCACAATCTTGAGTTAGCCACAATTGTTCATGCTCTACATTTTTTGAGAAATTATTTGTTGGAAGATCATTTAGTGGTCTTCACAATCCTCAAAAGTCTCAAGTATATCTTCACTCAGTGGGATTTGAACCTGAGATAGTGAAGGTGGGTTGAGTACCATTAGTCTTTTGATTTTGCTTTTGCCTACACACCTAGTAAATGAAATGCAGTGGCTAATGCGTTGAGCATGAGGATGAAGATTCAGTAATTTTAGAAGGCTAGTAGTGAGTGGTAACTTATGGCTCTGTTATTTGATATGCATTTTTAGGTGCATGACAGAAAGGGGTAGACATTCCTTTTTTTCTGTAACGGTTTCCTGTACTCTTCTTGATCGAGTGCGAGTGAGGTGGCTATCATATTTTGAAGTCCTATTTCTATAGGAGAATGTGTTAGGTGGGACCCTATTACTGGATGGAACATAGTTGAGAATGATATCTTCCACTTTCATGGACACGTATGGGTGTCAAAAAACATTCTCGAGGAGATGATGCGCAACTTTTATTCTTCAGTTTCGATAGTTCATCCTGGCGTCACTAGGATGTATCGAGATCTACACCATCAGTATTAGTGGGAAGGTATGAAGAGAGATGTTGATATTTTTGTGATGTGGTGTTCCACCTATCAGCAGGAGAAGGTGAAGCATTAGTGGCCAGCAGGTCTTTTGTAGCAGTTACCCATTCCCAACTGAAAGTGGAATGATTTCGTGATGGACTTTGTGGAAGGTTTACAAAGGTCGCCTAAAGGGAATGATTTGGTTTGGTTGTCATTGACAGACTCACTATGGTTTCTCACTTCATTCCGATCAAGGAGACCTGTAGTGTTAATGAGTTGGGATGGTTGTACATTCGGGAGATTGTATATTAAATTGGGGTTATGCACTCCATTGTTTTAGAAAGGGATTCCTATTTTAATTCTCAGGTCTTGTAGGGACTACATAAGGCATTAGGTACACAGGTACCTCTGATTACTACTTACCATCCCCAGACTGATTTCCAATTCCAGCATATGATTCAAGTGTTGGAGGACATGGTACGAGCATCCGTCCATGATTTTGGAGGTTCTTGGGAGAAGATCATACCTCTTGTAGAGTTTTCCTACAATTATAGTTTACAAGAAAATATTCCGATGGAAACTTATGAGGCACTCTACGGTAGGACATGCCGATCACCCCTATATTGGTTGGAGGTAGGAGTGGCAGCTATTCTGGTACCTTGCCTTTTCTAGGAGACCACTGAGAAAATAGAGTGGATTCAGAAGAGGATGGCTACTGCATAGTCATGACAGAAGTCTTATGCTTGTAGACGGAGATGACCTCTGGAGTTCGAGGTCAGAGATCAGGTTTTTCTACATGTCTCACCGAGGTCTGGACATAGGATGATTAGGAGACATAGTATGCTTTCACCGATATGTGTCAGTCCATTTGAGGTTTTGGAGAGAGTCGGGTCGGTTTCCTATCTATTTAAATTACTATAGAGTTACTAGGGTATGCATGAAGTATTCCATGATTCTCAATTGTGGCAATACTTCTCAGACCCGTCTCATGATTTCCAACTTGAGGGGGTTGTGCTAGAGCTGGATGCATCATTCGATGAACATCCTATCCGGATTTTTTATTGCAGTGCAATGGTTCTCCGTGTACAGTTAGTTCATTTGGTACGAGTGCTATGGCAGCACGGGCGAGTACATGACGATAAATAGGAGAGGGAGACTGATGTATGATCATAGTGGTCAGAGCTATTTGAGGATTCTTCTTTTACGCTGCATTTCTAGGGAAATTCCAGGATTCATTTCTTTAAGGGGGAATTTTGTAAGAACCCAGACCTTCTTTTTAGGTATGGGTTTTCATTTTTGTTGGTATTTAGAAAAAGATGAGTTTTTTGAAATTTAAGGAGTACACACCGTGTACATAAGTTACCGCCAGTGACCTTGTACTGTCCGTGTAACGGCCGAGTACATGGTTGTGTGGGGTTACTTAGAGACCGCCTAAAGTAGGGCCTACTTAAGGCATATACACACCATGTAATTTTAAATAACATACCATGTATTTTTATTTTTTAATTGTTATATCGGACCGGGGTCGCGTCTTGTTCACAAAAAGACCTTCTTCAAGATTTTTCTCATCCAAGAGTGACCGAAGATAGAATAATATTCTCTGTATCCCAAAATCAACATCCGTTCATTGATTCAATAGCCTTCGGTTGTGTTGGAATCACCACGGTGAGATCTTCCTTCTTCTAGAGCCTCGTTCCTTGATTTCTCCTCTTTCATGAGTTATCTTTGGTTGAATGTTTTAGATGTTTTTATATATCTATGTCTTTCTAGGCCAATTCATGAACCGAAT
Source organism: Viscum album (assembly GCA_963277665.1). Classification (NCBI taxonomy): domain Eukaryota; kingdom Viridiplantae; phylum Streptophyta; class Magnoliopsida; order Santalales; family Viscaceae; genus Viscum; species Viscum album. Next base: position 778,374,474 of record OY728163.1, on the reverse strand, counting down.
CCAGATTATATCGATCTTACAATGTTGATGTAGGTGGATTATTAAATTTTATAGTTAGTATTTGAAAATTATGACAAAAAGTGCCCAATATCCTAAATTTGGGTATTGTGTGGTTTGGTATTTTGGCCATGTTAATTCCTGTTATTCTATCTGTGTCTGATTAGATTTTTTTTGATTGTGAATAGGGTTATTTTCCATGCTTTGGATGTGTTTCCCATGTTTTGTTTGATATTGACTGTTTGGTCTAGATTTTCCTATTAGGCTACTTGTTTTCCATGCGTAGTGTTGTTAGGATTAAGTGATATTATCTGATGTAATTATATGCTTTGAAGATGCTTATCTAAGTAGTTATTGAAATTTTTTTATCCAAATAGTTATTAAGGTTTATTTTGGATTTTGAAGATCGTTTTTTGTTGATTGACTTAAACAAAAACGTGGGAACTCGATGTAGTAGACTATAGGGAGAATAGACGCTAAGGGCTTCTCCAGAGTGTCTGTTTTACTTGTTACACTGTGAGACCATATGGGGGAGTAATTTTTTCTTCCATATAGTGTTTATATTTTCACTTTGTGAGACCATATGAGGGATTTTATTTTGATTGCTTATTCATAGTGTCTATAGTTACAGATATGAGACCATAGATGGAATTGACAGTGAGTTATTCCTTAGAGATTCATTGTCAAATCTGAACCAGAGGGGTCGGATTGTGAGTACTTCTTTGAGGGTTTCTAGTGATTTATTTTTTAAACAAGTGGGGTTAGGCTTTGAGTACATCCTCGAGGGTTACTTTTGTTTGATTAGATGCTTAATTTGATATATGAAAATGAATTTAAATGAAACTGCTGGATTGTTTACTTTTGATTACTTCCTTGTTTATTGGTTCATTTTGCATACTGCATGCCATATATATTCACAGACTATTAAGAATAGATCTTTGAGTGGTTGCCTACTGGGATATGTCTCACAACCTATTTGGGTCATGATTTTAATCGCAAATTGACTATAATACTGCAGGTATAGATAAGGGAAATTGCCCTTCTACTTCATGTATTTGATTGCTATGGAGATGAAGATAATGGGACCAAGTTGAGGCTGGGATGCTGTTAGAGTTATTTATTTGTTTCCCTTTGTACTTTGATTTAGTACTTTTTATAGAATTTTGATTTATTTTGATTCTTTCTTAGATACATGTACCATACATCATTATTAATATATATGATGTAGTTGTTTATTTCTTTTCAGTATCCTGATGTCTACTTATTGCTTGGTATTACATCTCGGTCTATTGTATATCTATTTATTTACGTTTCTTTACTTTGTCAATGAGGGAATAGTTTCCCCACTATCACAATCAAGGCCCTCACTTCTAGTCAGTAGGCTCTGGCATTCAGGGAAATGCACTTAAGGCCATGTGCCCAACCGGGTATGGGACACCTCTTGGTGGCACCCAGAACAGGGATGTTACACACATTTAGTCTAGTTTTCATTAATTAAATTTTATTCTTACAAAAAAATGTTAAATTAACTCATAAATTTTCTATCTCACCTTATACTTATATTATTTTTCCTAAAATTTTCTATATAATGAAGGAAGGGAAACCAAATCCAAATCTATAAGAAAATACTCATATGGCTCTAACATTTGGACATTATGTTTTAAAGTAATTTCAGATATCTCCTTGATTTACTCTCATATGATTACATTGATATAATACTTCATTAATTTTTACTGTTGTATTGTAACATAACCTAATCATAAAATAATAAAACTATAATCAATGCCTAAAATCTATAAACATAAAAAATTTCAATTAATGTGTTCAATTAATTCTATGCCCCAGAAAAAGATACCCTATAAAACATTAGTATTTTTTTCATTTGTAAAAATATTTTAATTTCATGTGGTGATCTTTATAGATCAATAAAATACTGAAAATTAATCATCTCCAATAATAAAACATTATTTGTAATTTTTTGTTAATTTCATAGAAAATTAAAATTTTAACATATCTATCATTTCAACTGCATTTATTATTTGTCTAACTAGAAACCGAATTTTGGGATAATCGCTACTCAGATTAATAATATATGAAGAAACCTAATATTAATAATTAATTATTCTATACTAAATATGTCACATTTAGCATGTTTTTTTTATTTTTATTTAAAATTCCATTGAATAATTATATAAATTAAAAATATAAAAACATAAACTTGGAGATTAAAAAAAGTCATTTAATATATATTAAATTGAAATATTATATAAGTTTAATTTGAATAAATATTGATTTGAAATCAATATATATTCATTTTGTATCATCCAATAAGAAAATAAAATTATTTTCAATGATAAAATTATTTCACATATCATGTTTAAATAGAAAATATATATTTCTATAAATAATAAAACATAAATATTTGTAATTATATGAATGAATTCCAAGAAATAGAGGAACCCACAAATATTTTTTCATGGTGTATTCATCATTTCCAATGGCATGGAACACCAATCGGTGATCCTTATCGATGATATTTTGATCGTGATCCCATTCCAATAAATCATTAACCTATTCTAGTTTGGATTGGAAACATGATGTGATGGATTCTATGATGTTTTTAGAGAGGATAATCCCTATGAGTCTCTACATGAACACTTCTTTATGTTTTCTAAGACTTCTGGTTGTCATTATTGTATGACAGTGAACTCAAGGGTGCATGCTCGAATCTAGAAATGATGTTTCAACTATTATGGAGACACTTTGGTATTATGATCTAAAGATACTTAATAAAATCATGGAGGATGAAAAATAGAGAACAATATATTTACAAATAAGTACGCAGACAAATAAAATAGAATGAATCTGAATGCATGATTTTAATACACTTACTAAAAGTGTAAGATAATGAACCACATGTTGGTGTAGGGTTCTGAGTGAAAATTTCCATTGAGTATTTTACTAAGATTTAGGATATTTTGAATAAAAAAATTCTGATATCCCTTCAGCACTTACATTGAAAAATATTATCTGGAGAATTTTTGGATTAAGAAGAATTATATATCTAAACTCAACATCCATTTATTTATAGATGAAAATCTGTGTGATTCACACTAACTCAATCTCACTATTTCAATCAAAGAACACGGTGGCTCAACTAAAAAAATACAACTCCTGATTTGGGGTACCTTTTCATATTTTCAAAATCAGAAATAAAAAAATTACAACAAATCACGACACTATTATTTTCTAAAATATTTTTATTTATTTATTTTTTGTTTATACATATATATATAAATATAACCATACATTTTACTAAAATCATATATATTTATAACACTTTTAAATGAATTTTCGAATATATATTTTTTAATGAAAAAACCCAATTCCCAAAACCCCTCTTATAGGGGAGGATATTTTAATATTAAACCTAAATTTCCAAGGTGGGATCCCCAATATAGTCTAACTCATCAATATAATCAAAAAACTGTTATCTAATCAAAACCCCAAATTAATTTATAAATATTTTTTGAAAATAATTATAACAATCCCCCACTTTTATTCATAAATATTTTCTATTTATATTAAAAGTGAATCATTAATCATAATAAATGTATATTTCTATTAAAACCTTTACATAGTATCAATATTTCATATTATTATGGAATTCATAAGTTTTCAGAACATTATACTTGTTAATCATTATTATAAATGGATTATATCATACAAAAAATGATATTTCTATCTAATGTCTCATTTTAATCACTTTTATGGCCATGTTCTTATATCCTTTTCATGTGATCTCTAAGGATTAAATTCATTAACACATATAATAAGTGGTATCACTTCTATGTTCACATAGGAAAAATATTAAAATGTGCTTCAATTATTAAAACAGAAAACACATCGAGTCTTAATATTTTGTTAATATTTTATAACATATCCTCCAGTTATAAAAGATGATATTAACACCAGGTAGTTGGAGTTATATTCTTTAATATCAACAATTATCTCCATAATTTTTTTAACCATCAAACTCTTATATTATGATCTATCTAAAAACAATTTCATTTTCCATTAAAAAATTATTTATTCTATGGGTTTTAACACCATATCATTATTAGTTATATGAATGATCTTTCTCAATGTAGATTTTGTAAATGGATACACAAGGTTTTTAACTGATCTCACATAAAAACTATTATAGTACCATGTTATATTAACTATCTAACATAATCATGTCTCAAACATATATTTATAGAATTTCCATCATATAATTATCTATATGATTTTGATACAGTTTCTTCTATATAATAATTGATATATATAGGAGGAATAAAATTGGGAAACAATGTAATATCTAATGATATACTCCTTATCCATTTAGCTTCTTTTCAATAAGTTGTTGTGGATATAAACACTAACTCCATGGTTTAATGTGAAATTCATTTTTTTCTTTCTCTACCGAGAAACCACACAACCTATAAGAGTAAACAACTATCTATATATGGATTTTTTATCACTAATATTGTTAATATAGCTCGAATCAATGTATCATTATAATATAGTCGTATAATCATTATAGTACAAAACCTAAATCTGTGGCCTTTCCTATGTATCAAAAGGTTCATGTTATACATATCCAATGATCCAAGACAAGATTAATAGCATATAAACACATTTTACATACTTAAAAATAAAAATCATATCAATTACAAATCATTGCACACATTACTGAACAAATTTCACTAGCATACTCATGTTGTGTTATGGATCTAAACTTAATAAAAATCATTTTATCACAATATTAAAATAAAGAATTAGAGTCCTTAAATTGAAGATGATAACATTTATTAAACATTTTTACCATGTAATGAGAATGATATAAAGAATAACTCCCACAATGTTTTCTAACATTAATGCCTCGAATTGTTTCAACTATTCCAATATCATTTATTTTAAATATAGAGGATAAATAAATCTTTTTCTCATATACACTAGTAATATTGGTTCCATAAAATGGCATATCATCCATATATAAACTCACAATAACTCAATATTCATTTGTAGACATTGAATAAACAAATTTATCATCATTTCTAAGAGTAAATCCATTATGTTTAAAAATATAATAAAATTTCTCATTCTATTTCGTAAGAGGTTATTTAACTCCATAAATATAATTTCGTTGTTCTCATTATTTTTTCATTAGAATTAGAATAAACCCTCCTAGTTAGTCCATGTAATTCACTACATTTATGACTCTATTTAAAAGGAAAGTTTTAACATCTATTTTATAGACATAATAATGATTCATTGATGCTAAAGGAATTAAAATCATTATAGATTCAATTCAATATATATAAGAATAAGTATCAAAATAATCAACCCCTTCTTTTTTCTTAAAACCTTTAGTTGCCGATTTAACATTAAAATCCTAACAATTACCAATAGAGTCATATATATTTATGAAAACCCATTTGAAACAAATAGGTTTTAAACAATTCTTGAATATTTGATGGAATTTTACTTTCTTTTAAGAGGTTCTTCTAGTCTTTTTTTGGTGAATACTAAATTTATTCCCTAGGATTACATTGACATGGATATCAAGGTGCTCAAATTTTATAATTTTTCTTATTAAATTATTATTTATAATTATATATATATATTTGTATATATTTAAAAATAAAAAAATAATAGAATAAATTAATATTTAAACATATATACATGTAAAGTATATTGTTAAATATATAAATCATATGGAAATAATTATAATCCTTTTTAGAAAGATATATAAAAAAAATTCACCATATAAAAGTGTATCAGTACATATATACCATTAGAATTCTATATATAAATGTGTGTGTGTCTGTGTGTCTGTGTGTATGTGTTAATAAAGTGATATATATTTATGTATATTTTATAATAATATATATATATCTAAATATTAATATATATATATATTAAAATAATAATATACTGAAATATATATACATATATATATATATAAAATAATCACATCAAAGATAGTGTTAAGTGTACCAATTGTGTGTTAGTATACATGTATATATCATTCTACATTGTAGAAAATATCTATACATTTATGAACTGACCCGACTAGTCATCAGATCCTCGAGCAGACCCACGACATATAAAAAAACATTCTCGACCACCCCAAGCTATAAAAATGTTCTATGTCATTAATGTAAATCTAGTGGGAATTAATTTGACTATAAAATCACCATTACGAAATAGTAGAAAATTGAAAAGAGCACTATGTACATCAGTGTTCAATGTTCTAATAGAAAATAAAAAAACATGAATATAAGAATCTTAATTAGTTTAAATAAATAAATTAAACTATCCCATATCCCACCCCCCCCCCCCACTCCAACCATAGAAACAACCTCAACAAGATAACTTTCCCCCACCCTAATGCATAGCGCACCTCCAATAGCCATAACTGAAAGTATGAAAGGCCATATTTGTATGATGTGACAATATATACAGAATAAAACTTGAGAAAAACATTCCTCTTTGTATCTACATGACTCACTATCCATCTTTAAACTAATAAATGTTCTATGTTCGGTAATAAAATTACCAAAATCAAAAAAGTTTAATGTAATACATAATAACATTAATTCTAAAAAACAACATTCTCATAATTATCAAAAAATACCAAGCATCGTTTTTAATTATGTTTTGAAATATGGTATTAAAATTTTCCATTTAAATTAATTTTGAAACTAAACTTAATATTCAATAGTAAATTTGAAAGTTCATTTTGTATTGTTATACTCATAAACATTTACAGATGCACACACACAAAGAGATATATATACATCTCTCATTGCACAAATTCACATATTCTATTGTGAATTTATACATATATGTGTGTTTTTATATTGTATAACCAGTAAATATATCAAAATAATTGACAATGTCACATTTTTATTCAAAAACAATCTTGAAGAACTTTACTGATGCTAGGAATTATAAGTGTCACTAGATATTCCATGTAAAATTTAAATTAATTTATAGATTTACTCTGAAGACTAAAAACCTTTCTAAATAACATAAATCATTTAGAAATTCCATCACGGATTTTTTTGAGAACATGTAATACTTATTTATTTTAAAACATATTTTAACATGATACAAAATTTAAAAACCCTATACATTGAGTTGAAAATAAAATAAAACATGGTTTTACATAAAAATAATTTCAAATAACATTTTATATTATCTTTTAAAATAAAAAAATAAAAAACACCAGAAATCATATTCTACAATTTAAGTCCAAATAAAAGGGGAAACCTACATTAAATTAAAGCGGGACTTGTCACCTTTGAATAACACCACTATAATAGGATTGAAATTGAGCGTAAAAAATGTTAGGAACAAATAATCACAAATTCAAAACACCCCTTCTCATATATGGATCCTCCATGGATGGGTTTTAACTCAAAAATTGTTGAAAAAGAAAGAAGATGATGAGAAGTATGTAGGAGGAGGCCTTACCATGATGATATGAACCCAAGATAGAAAGGATTCCCTTCTAAAACACAAAATAGGGGAGGAAATGGAGGATGAGTTTATGGACTTAGGGATCCTGTTTATGTGTCATGTGGACAAGATCTAGAAAATAATGGGGTGGGGATCCATTTTATTGAGAAATGATGGAGTGTCCTTTAAGTCAATTAAAAAAATTAATATCTTAGTCACCACACATAGTTTTTCTGCAATTGTTTCCTAATATTTCACTGACCACTCACCCACTGGTCATAGAACTAAAGCACCCCACAAGGGAATAAAAAATGGTTACACTAATATTATTCTAATTATGTGGTTTATTTATATTAAAATACATATGCATTTACATGGTTTCTACTAACAGTTCACCAACCGTGTGACTGAACTAAAATTCTAAATTTTCCATATTTTAATCTTGTTTAACCTAAAATTTTAAAAAAATATAAAAACAAATAAATAATTAAAATAATAATTAAAACATGGTTCTAGGTATAAAATATACATTCATATTTATATATAAACACACACACCTATAAATATAATTATTTGTGTGTGTTAACAAAAAAACATGCATTTTATAAATACATTATCAAAAAATTATATATAAATATGCTAGTAAAAAAAATATGTAAGTATATTCAAATATATATATATATATATATATATATATGTAAATATATGAATAAATATATATATATAAGTAAGTATATAAATACATACATAAATATATATATATATATAAAACCATATTTTATAAATGCATTTAAAATTTTCTGTATAAATATGTATAAATATATGAATAAATATATAAATAAAGAAACTTTATATAGTTTTATAACAACATATAAATAAATATTTCATAAAATACTAATGAAAACAAGATGAAGCAATGGTATGGGTGTTATCTTTTCATGGACATGTTCTTGGTTCAAATCTAGATGTGTGCCACTGATTAGGGAGGGAAAATAACTAAAAAGGGTTAGGTGTAGACTAGTTTGTGTGTGAGTATAGGGAGGGGGCATGGGCAGTATGGGGAGTAAAAACAAAATGGGTGGGGGTAGGGTCCACAATGGTGTACATAAAATTTTTTATGAATCATTTTTATGGTCTTATCAACCCATTTTTAGTGTTGATCAATTAATCCTTTTTCGGTGTTAAAAATGATGATAAAACATGTGACCAAAAATAAATCCCTTACCGTGTATGGAAGAAGTGAAAATATAGGGGAAATTTATCAGTGATATAATATGATCTGATAAAAACACCCTATATTAATGCTTTTAAGTAATAAAACATTCATTTATCAATTGTTTTTTCATTTCATCTCCATAAAAATGGTTTTCTTTTTATGATACCTTTTAAAAATTATTAATTTCTCATGATTGAAATGTTAATTTCAATTTATTTTATGCACTCAAAAAATATTCTATTATCGGATTCTTTTTCTCTTCATAGACTCTTACTGGGGGCTCCTATCTTGGGTCGTGTTTACTTGATCATGTTAGGCTGATCATATTTCTAGCTCCATTATCATTATTTTATGCATGTGGGTATCAAAAGTAGTTTATGACTCATCCAACCATCTAATCTGGATCATAAACCTATCATGATCCTTGTGATCATTCTTTCCAACTCTATCATGTATCTGGACTTGATTAATTCAAGTGTATCTGTTATCTTGCTATCTGATGTGGTTTTACAAGTGAATTAGTCACACATGTTCTTTCCTCTTCTACTGTATCAATCATTTTCCTTCCATTGATTTTCCTATTGTCTTGGTGGGTCAAAACCTAATTTTCCATAAAGTCTTTGACTTTATGAGAGATCATAAACCCTTCCTATAATATCACTTATTTTCTACTAGTGTGTTATTTACATTGGATCATCGACAAAATCCTTCATATTATATATGTGAGGTAGATCCCAATAAATATGTCTAATGGGGAACCAAGTGATTAACGCTACTATTACATGATTCTAGATCTAGGAGCCTTTCTTCGTCACTCTTTGAAGGCTATACAAAGAACCTCTAGATATTTATATTTGTTCTTGGTCCTTAATCATTATACCATTCTTTTATTTTATAATTTTTATCTTTCAAAGTTATTTTGTTCTTAATCTATGTTTCATTTTTTATTTTAGCAATAATAAATCATGTGTTTGGGTTGTATACATTTTGTGGTCATAGATCCAAAATGGACCAAATATATTTAGTCTATGTGGTCTTTCTACATTCTTGTTCTATTTGTTTTGAGTTTTTTTTTCACTATTACTTTTCCATTAATCTTGTCTTGATACTCGAAGATTATAAAACAATTTTCTTTTATTGATCACTAAAGTTTATATCAATATATACTAACATTAATTAAGCATATATTCCTGATCTTAGATAGTTTTTAGGTTCGTAAACCTAACATTTTTCCAAAAAATATTAGTATTAATGCTCATTGAATAAATAATGAAATTTAAATTTCTACTATATAAAAATATTACTAAGACGATGACTTTAACCACAGATACATCAACATGATATCTCTTTTTGTAGCAGGGACTCATCAATTCTTTACATGGGCCTAAGACACCAATAATTAGACTTACCAATGATGAGCAGTTTGATACTGCATATCAAGATGTCTATGTAAATTTCTTATAAAAATATCATAGTTACCTTTTATTATCCTCAGGAGAAGAATTGAATGAGTAATTTGACATTAAGTATTCCACTACCAGAATTTAACTAAAACATTATAATTATATATGAATTCATCACCGTTGAGTCATATTTCAATGATAAAAAAGATATTTATTATTAATATATGATATGGTACATTTATTGTGGACCATATAGATGAATTTAATAAAATTATTCTTGAACTTTATTTTATCAATGTCTGTATAGATTATGAATACCAAGACATGATCTTAGTCATTTCCCATTATAATTACTATAGTACTCTGGTTGAAACTTTGATGTTTGAGAATGAGACGTTAACCCTAGATGATGTTAAATCAGCTTAACTATCAATGGATCATTATAATATACTTAAATTAAATTCTAAGGGAGATATATTCTTTTTTGAAGGTAGTCCTGAAATAGAAAGAATATGAAAGATAACAATAATTCTAATATTATTATTAATAAAAAACGAATTCATAATAGATCTAAAACTATGTCAAGGAATATAACCTACTATAATTGAGTAAAACCTAGACACATTTTTCTAGAATGTTTCATGTCAAATAGAAATAGATCCCCAAACCTGATGAACCAATTGATTAATATTTGTTTGTTTATTCAGGTTATGATAATTTTGAGATGTTTAATTTCAATTCACATTACGTGTCTAGTGAGTTAGTGTTAGAATATGTTTTATCCTTCCATATGTGTCTTCGTAGATAATTCTCTTCTGATTTTACTAATATTGTATAATGAGAGGATATTCATAGCAATGATTAGAGGTGTGGTCTCCATGGCATGGGTTTTATTTTTTTAGAGCTTCATGGCCATTCTGTTTTCACCTTTCCTAATGTGATGTTAGACCCTATACTATATAGGAATTTTATCACGTTATGGGTTTTATACTAGAAATAATATTCCTTTAAATATTTGTAATGATGTCTATAGATCTATAAATGATTTGGAATAGGTATTAAAGAGTCTATTATTAATGGAGGCTTTATTTTGGATAGGAATCCCACTCCAGTCTAGTCCATGGTTATGCCACTAATACTAATAATAATATGTGTTTCAATAGGTTTTTTGGGAAGTTCAGCGCCAAAGTTCATTCGAAACTTAGTAAACATGGGTTTTTAAATTACATCACACCTAATAATATTATATTTTTGAATATTTTGATCTGGGTAAGGATAAAAGAGTCAATTTTAATAGGTCTTCTTTCAAGGATAATAATCCTTGGGAATATATACATTCTAGATTATGGGGTCCTAATATAACTTCCTCTCATGGTAAAGGATCATATTTCATGACCTTTACATATTATATTTCATTAAATGTATGGATTTATATTCTACATAAAAAATCTGATAACCATGGTACCTTTCAAACCAATAAATAACATGTTGATACCCAAATTGGATAAATAATCAAGGATATGAGAATATATATTTTCTTGTAGTACTTATCATCTAACATTGTGTATTTTTTGTGAGTAAGAGGGAATTATAAGATACTGTACTATTATGGAATCTCCAAAAAAGAATGTTTTGTCTTAATAGATGAACAACAATATATTAGAACCGGTTTGTAGCATGATTTCATGCTCGGGCCTTCCCAAATCTTTTTAAGTTGAGGATACGACTACTAAAGTTTATTTCATTAATTAATTCCATTAAACTTATAAACATTTTAGGAATAATGAAGGGTTATGTTGTAACAGATCCCATCATAGGTTAACTTTAAATTCATTGGGTGCACAACTTATGACAATGGTGACACTGATAAACAATAACCAAGAGCTCTAAATGATATCATCATATGTTATCCTGAAGCAGAAAAGGGTGTAAATTGTGGGTTGATATTCCTAGTTATCAAAAATAAATAAAAAGTAGATATTTATTCTTACATTATTATATTTCTATAAAATTTAAGTCATCCACTTATGAAGGATGATATTCCTAGACATATAAATAATTTATTTTTTCAATCATGTGGCTGAATTCATGAAAAAAAAGGAAACCACTCAAAATTTTCTAAGGTGTGTTCATCATGGTCAATGACATGGAACACTTTCATCATTTCCACTGATATGATATTCCCATTTTCAACCTTGTCCATGAAATAAAATACCTAAAAGATTTTGGATTTTCAATTAAGTTGGATGGTGGACTTTGTGTTTTTTGAGAGGATAATCCCCAAGTGTCTCTAGGTGGAACCTTATTTTGTTATTGAAGAATACTGGTATTTGATGTTATATAAAGGTAAACTGGAGGGTGTATACTTAAATCAGGAAATGATGTGTCATATCTTATAGAGACACATGGGGATTATACTCTCAAAACACTTCATTGATTTTTGGTGGAGGAAAATATGAGAAATGTAAGGGTGGAAGAAAACACATTTGGAAATGGGGTGGAGGATATATTAGATGGAGATTATGGGTTTTAAGATTTCAAATATTATCCCAACTAGGGGAACTATTGGTATCCCCAAATAAAATGGATCTATATGTCCTCTCATTGAGAATTAATTTATCTCTAATATAGATCATAATCCATGGATTAGTATATTACTAACTGTTCTATATATATATATGATTTATTTATAAAATTTTATAAAACATAAGAGTCCCATGAATTTATAAATATGTATATTTAATGTAAATAAGTATCCTCTTGATAGGATTATTGGTCCTCTCACGATAGGAGTTCATTTATAGGATTTATCCTTGTTTTAGATATCAATTCCCTTACAATATTAGTGTTTTATTTCACCAGATGTCTTATAGTTGAGTTTCCTTATATCACTAGTTTATTCTTTACCTGTATCTCCTAGATAACAGGTATTTTCAGTTATTATAAATTTGTTGATCTTTTTTCCCTACACCTACATCCTCAGGACCTTTAGATCATCAATTTATTAGATGAAGACATCATCAGAACCATATACATAGTATTTGAATGTAATTGATGTCACTATCAGGTCATCGAGGTTGTATTATCATGTTCTTATAGTGATCATACACTTCATCTTGTGATTATATTCTTCATTGTCTGGATTCTGTAAACCATTTTATGATTGGATCCTTGTGTGATCATCTCATTTTCAGTTGTCTGATTGGATATTTGTTCAATATACTTTCCTTATATATTTTTCTTATGAAAAAATTATATTTCTACTGCGATGGGATTCAAAATACATGATCATTTCAGATAATCCAATTCAAATGAACTAAAAATATACTTGATATATTTTTTATAAAAAAAATATTATAAATAAAGGGTGTGGATGTTGTGGAAAAAAATTTGGTTTCGATGGTTGTTTCTCTTTTCTTCCGAAGGAAACTCAGGTGGAATATACCTTCTTTGGAGGTAGGATGTGGATCTCAATGTTAAATCAGTCTCTTTAAAAACATAATCTAATCTATATCCATCAATAGGGAACCTATAATATCTATTTCATTGGATTGTATAGATCAACCTCCCATAAAGATAAATAGACTTCATGGAGGCTTCTTGAACCGAAACATGATTCAATACTTGGACATGTCATTTTCATTGGGGACTATGATGATATTATGTTCCATACTGAGAAGAAAGGAAGTTCCAGTAGTGAATATGACTCAAAATTGGAATTCAAGAAAAAAAATCATATGGAAGACCAATTTTTATTTGGTGAATGTAGGAAGACATTTTTCATGGTATTTAGGGATCCATAAAAATGCCTATATTAAAGATAACCTTGACATATTAATGGGGTCAATTTGAAGGAACAACATCTTCAAATTCTTTCAAGTCTATCCAATGTATCTTACAACTTTAATCCATTTCCTTATCCTCATAATTATTCATGAGGATACATTAAACAAAAACCTGGGAGGCTCTTCAAGTTGGAAATTTTTTGGGTCAAGGAAATGGAATTTCAAGAGGTATTATATTCATGATGGAATGTTGGTGATCCTGATATGAGAAATAGTATCCCTAAAGTGGATTCTAAGATTAAAATTTTGATAAAATCTATGTTTTTTTATCTAGAAAATCATTGTGATTTAATAAAAGTAATATGAATGTTCTATAACCCTTTTCCCCTCTGATAAAACATTTTCCATAATTGGAAGACTTGATGTGGAATTGGATATGAACATTTTAATGAAGGAATTCTTGTGATTCATTCATGCACCTAAAACCAACATTAAATAAAGTGAAAACAACACCTTATACCTCCCCTAGAATTCCTTTGTGAGGTTGCACAATAACTTCATCTCAATACATAGTAGCCCCAAAGGTAAAATGGTTACCAATGATATAGGGAATCCTAATATTATCATGTTTAATACAGGAAACTCTACCCAATTAGGGAATATTTAATTCATTTGATACATAATATTTTATCATACCTAGGTATACTGTAATTATAAACCACCAAATCACACATGACTTCACAGGAGAAGAAATTTTTAAGGCTCCCAATAAAATCCACACTATCAAAGAACTAGTGTAGGACTGTTTTCATGCCATATTTTTCAAATGATATTGGAATATTTTTGGACCTATTATTTTGAGCATTATGAAATAAATCTGGCTAGGTAAAACAAATCATTCTTCTCCTTATGAGACAACTATTACCCTCATAAAAAATATCCAAAAATCATTTATAACAGTGTACTTTAGGACCATTAGTTTTGGAAATGTTACCTACAAAATATTCTAAAAGATCCTAGTTGGACTTATGCAATCTTGGATACCAAACATTATATCTGAAAACAAATGTTTCATTCTCTATATGAATCATATTAGTGATAATTCTAGTATTTTCAATGAACTACTTCACACCACTAAAACGTTCTTTGTTTTTATAACTATTTATTATTGCATAAAATGAGGATATGAAAGGGTCCTATGATGGAGTGGAATGGACTTTTCCTTTTATTTGTTATGGATAAAATTGGATTCAATGTGAATTGGATTAAAACCATCATAGAATGTGTCTTCTCGATTTATTTTAGGATAATAACTACTAGTGGACTAACTCAGTGATTTTCCCCCTCAAGGGGTCTTCATCAGGGAGACCCTATATCTACAGCCACTTTATTTTAGTGGCTAATGTTTTCTCGAATCTTATTTCAGTGGCAGTAAAAGATAATATAATTAATGGGGTGAATGTTTGTCAATAAAATCCACTCATCTCTCATCTATCCACTGTACATAAAATCATTCTTTTATCAAGGTACACCCTAGAAGAATGTGACTCTATTTGTCTCTTTTTCCATAGATATGAGATGGTATCTGGGAAATTGGTCAACATTTCTAAATCCAAAATCGAGTTTAGTTTATGAGTCCCAATGTGTAGGAAGTATGGCCTTATCAATTATTATAGTATCATGTTGGTTGACAAATAAAATAAATAAATTGGAATCCCCAAAATCATTGATCGATCAAAAAATGTGGTATTCTCATGTATTACAGATATAGTTTAAAAAATATTGGTTTCGAAAATCTAGAGTATTTCTAAATAATGGAAGGAAAAACTTGTAATGGAAGTTGAATAATTAATTTTAAGAAATATCATGTCCCTCTTCAAGAACCCTTTCTAGTTTGTCAACAAAATTCACTTCTAAAACATAAATTTCTATTGGGTCCATAATAATGGGAGAATAAAATTATTTTTCCATCCATGTACAATATTAGAATCCATAAAAAATAGGGAAAATGGGGTTGTAGAACTTACAATTCATTAATGATTGCTTCTTATACACACAAGGATGGTGGTTGTTTCATCCAAATTATTTTTATGCTCAGATAGTCCTAGGAAAATAATTTCCCCACTCAGACTTTTGAGGATATCCCCCCCACCAGTGTATCCTTTAAATAATCATTTTGTGTTTATGTGATTTTCTATACATAGGGATATATTGGAGGATAAATGATGATACTACGATTATGATATATAAGGATCCATTGATAATCGATGGTAACGGGTAGATGGAAATATCCCAAGGGGTCCTTGGATTGGAGGATGAGGATGTTTTCTTAGTATTTAATGATTCTATCAATGGTTGGTGCACTCAAAAGTTTGAAAACTTATTTATTGAATGAGATAAATGGATTGTTCATAGTATTCCATGCATGATGGGTATGGGAGGATAGGGGGCGTTTTGTATTGGATAATTTGGGAATATATTGAGTAAATAATAGTTATATGATGGAATTTTATATGTACATTTTGGAGGGTGATGTTCAATGGAATACCTAATGTCATTTGGCAGTACAACCCATGGTTCTACTATTCTATTGGTAGGTATATGTCCAAATTATCCATTATTATGGATTTCTATCTTACATCCTTGAAAATTAGGACATGTTATGTCCTATGTTTATGGTATCACTAGAATATCCCATGAATTTGATTATCCCCTACTGAGGGGACTGGGCTATGTGGAACGTACTGTACTTGATTGTACATTAACACATGGATATGGAACCTAGAATTTCATTTCCATTAGTGGTAGGGTTATCATCCTTTCCCATGGAGATGATAGCCATGTTATTCATGACGTTCTAAATAATATAGGTTAGAAGTAATGACCTTATATTTAATAAGATATCAAGACCAAACTAATTCTAGGTTGAGCGGGCCACATTCAACTTGGAGAAATGGGAACGATAAGAAATACATAATTAGAACAATAATTTACAAAAATGCATAAGATTTTGGAACCCCCACTCCCAACAGGTGTTATGGATATAAATATTTATTTATCACCCTATATGAGTGGGATTAATTGGGATTGGGGTAACAGTTTTTGACTCCTTCATACGGATTTGTTTGTGATCCAAGAGTCATTAAACACTTTTTTGGATCTGTTTTTAGATGAATATAATTTCATACTTATTGGAATGAATCTCTCTATCATGAGTGGATGTAAATATATCTTTATTTAATTGGGACACCTCACAATCATCAATGTTATCTGTGTGATGGAGAAGGGAATCCAATCATTTGGAATAAAAATTTGAATATTTTCTCACTTCTCGGTAACTTCTCAGCATTTTCTTTCTCCATCATCAAAATAGATGGGATCAGGGAAGCTCATTTACTTGAAACTCGTAATCTATCTAGTGAAGCAAATACTTGGTTTGATAGTTTCCCTTCCCAAATGAATTCTCTTGTATTACCTAATCATCTAACTCATAACTAAATCTCCATGTTTGTAAAAAAATTTATGTGAGTGTATATATATATTTGTGTTTGTGTGTTTGTGTGTGTTTGTATTTGTATGTATATATATATAAATATATTCATGTATGTATATACGTATGCATGTACGTATAATTTATAATTTATAAAATGAAAATTTAATTTTATTAATTATTTTTATTTATGAATGTATACATGTATGTAGGCATGAATTTATGAATGTGTATACATATAATATATCATTAAATGGATAAATTTAATATTATATTATATATTCAAACATATAAATTTTATTTATAAATAAGATAATTTAAATTTGAAATTTAAATATATTTTTTAGGTAATAAAACATGCAATTTGTTGTCTACAAATTTGATTTTTAATGAATATAATTTATAATATATATTCAAATATGTAAATTTATCTTGATATTTTTATTCTAAATACATTTATCTGTAAATATATAGTAATATAACATTCAATATATTTATATATATTAATTCTGGTAAAAAAATATGTGTTGGTGTGTGTGTTAACGTACTTCTAAATCACAAGGGTATGACACCTTAGCCAAGATGACTGTGTCTCTATTACTAGAAATAATGCAATGGATCTTTTATATCATAATCTAAAATTGTTATTTTAATAACCATTTAATAAAATTTTATGAAAATTTTTCAAGTGTATTATGATATTTTAGAGTTATGATTAAATTTATTTCAAGAATATTTTTACGATGGTTGCTATTATTGATTAAAAAATATATACTATGGGAATTTATAATTATTAATAATATCAAAGTGGAATAACCATTGTAATTGGGGATACGCCATTAAACATTACATCTTTATGTGTGTGTAATTTTTTTCCCAAATTTTAAAAAGAATAACACAAACAAACACCCACTACCTCTACAAAATCATATATATACAACACCTCACTTTAATTAGAACTAGTTATAAGTGAAGATAAAAGACATATTTAGCCTTACTGAAAAAAGTATAGAAAAAACGAAATCAATTTTTAGCACTAAAAGAGGATTTCGTTTATCAAAGCTTTTCTAGAACTGCTATATGTATCCCTCATAAACATATATATATATATATATATATATATATATTAATAATAATACTTTAACATAAAAATATGTTTTTATTGATATATATATATATATATATAATATTTTCATAAAAATAATTTATTTAATTCTAAATATGAATTTACATTTAATATAAAATATATTCAGTGAAAAATGATTTATAAAATAAATTAAAACTAGGTCTAATTAATAATATTTTTATTATTTTTGACTAATAGGAACATAATAATAACTAAATGGTAGAAAAAATTAATAAATTAACTATGATATTAAGAAACAATAAAAATATGGACTGAACAAAAAGAATCTATATATTTTGATCCATATTTCTGTTTATGTTCCAAAAGATATCAAATCGAAACATTTGAAATGATATACACCATTAAGGTTAATAATTCTGTATGCTTTGTTTTTTTGTGATCAGAAGGCCTATAAAGCCTCTAAAATATTTTTTTTACTTGGTATACAATTTTTTTTCTATTTTACGGAATTTCCAATTCACATAATAGAATTATCATGTCCCTTTTGGTGGAGGGTATATTTATTTTGTACGCTTACTTTCACAAGGATATTATGCTGATTAAATTTTATAATTTTATATATTTTATTATTATTTATTGTTAAATATATACAAATTTGTATATATTTACATATAAAAAATTAATTCTGTAAATAAATATTTAAACATATTTTGATGTAAAATAAAATTTTAAATATATAAAAAATAGGTAAATAAATTTTTTCATTTTTATTTAAAAAATATCTAACCATTTTGTTTACCAGGTAAGAATGTTTGAATATATATATATATACATATAAAAAAATTATAAAAATGTTTATATATAAAAATATATGTGTGTTTGTATTAATAAAGAGATATATTTTTATGTATATGACTAATAATATATATAAATTAATATTAATATTAATATATATTAAAACAATCATATTGGGTAAGGTATATATACACATATATAAATATATTGATATATAGTAGTAAAGTCCTCTAGGATAGTGTTAAGTATACTTTTTGTGTGTCCATATATATATATATATGTGTGTGTGTGTATCTTTATAAATTTCATTAAATATATATATTTAAATATATTACTATCACAAATCAACTTAGGTTGGCCCCCTGTTAGATGCTTGAGCCAACCCGATACATACCGGAGGCACATTCCCGATTTCCCTAAGAAAGAATCATGTTCTAGGTAATCAAAGTAAATCCATTTGAAATGATTTCAAAAATAGAATCATGTTTACTAAATAACAAAAAAATGGTAAAAACCACTCTTTATGAAGGAGTCCTAAGAACCAACATTAAAGACGAAACAATATGAATAAAATCAGGTTAAACAATTAAATTAATTTATCCTACAACCCACAATCAACTCCCACCAAAAATAAAGATTCCACACGATACATTTTACTACCCATATGCATAGTGCATGACCAATATCCACAACCAAGAGAAATAAGATCCCTATTTGGATGATTCAATAAATTAAACTAAGAAACATACATTTTTGTGACTGCATGAGTCCCCATCCAACATCTAAGTAATCAATGTTGTATGAATTGTAATAAAATAACTAAAACATGAAAACTGAAATGTGAATGATAATAAAATAAATAATAATAAAAAAATATCATACTTATCTAGAAAATGACAGTAAATCCTTTTAATTATGTTTTGGAAACCATTATTTAATTATTACATTGATTTCCATTTTGAAACTAAACTCGAATAGTAGCTTAAATTTGAAATTTTATTTTTTTATTATTATACTCATATATAATTAATTATGTATATTTGTGTGTGTGTGTCTCATTTCACAAATTCAAAAATTCTCAATTGAATTAGTATATATATAAATATATATACACCTATTTATATGTCTATAACCAATGAATATATCAATGGATATTTTTAAAATATCTTATTTTTATTCAAAACCATTCATGAAACACTATACTGATGCTTGGAATATCAAGTATCACTATAAATGTAATGTAAAATTTAAATTCGTTTGTGAATTAAATTTTAATACCAAGAAACACCTTTTTGAATTTAAAAAATCATTTATAATGGTCAATCATGATCATTTCAGAAACATGGAATATGCATTTCATTTAAAACTAATTTTAACATGTTCAAAAATTTAGAAACTCTTTGCATTGAAATGAAAATAAAGTAAAACATTTTTTCCATTTAAAATACTTCCCAATCACATTTTGTGTTATCATTTAACATAAAAAAGGATTAAAAATATAATCAATCAATGTATAAAACATTAAATTCCAAAAAACCCGAAAACAAAAACATAAATAAAAAAAGAGCATGTCACCTTTGAAAAACACCATTACAATATACTTGAAATAAAGCATCACAAACCATAGGAACAATTCATCATAAATTCATAGCACCCCATCCCATCTAGGTTTCAACCAAGGATGGTTTGCAGTGTAAAAAAGTGGAAAAATAAAGAAGAAAAGGGCGATGGAGGAGGAGGAGACCATTCCTCGATGATTTAATCCAAAGTCATGAATAATTCACCTGAAAATGAAAAAAGAGGTGAGGAATTGGCGGTGGATATTGTGGGATATGGGATTATGGAAGTGTTTTGTGTGAATAGTATGTAAGAGGTTTGGTGGATTGATTATAGGGAGAAAATGTGGGGATTTTTAGTAAAATCCATAATTTTCATAACTCAGACACCACACATAGTTTGACTGTAGGGTTTTCTAAAACATGCACCAAACATGAACCCCCTGATAGAGGAACAGAAGCACCCCACATAGGAATGAAAAATAGTTATACAAACTATAAACCAATAGTGTGTTTTAACTTTGTTAAATTATAGATTAATTTTCATTGTTTCCACATGGTTTATACTAACCCTTCACCTAAAATACATCATAATTGATATTCTTATATTTTCAAAATTTTAAAACAGTTAATCCTGAAATTTTTGAAAAAGATAAATAAATTATATGAATATAAAAATAATGAAAAAAGGCTTGTGGTGTGACATACACATGTATACACACACACAAACACCAATACATACTTATATATACAGTAATGTGTTTTTTATAAAAAAGAATTTATAAATACATTATCAAAAATTGTATATAAAAATAAAATTAGACATAAATATATAAATATTAATGTATGTTTCTGAAAAGATAAATATGTACATAAAAATATAAATATATATGTGTCAATATATTAAAAAATTTTATATATTTAATTAAAAAAATTATTATATATAATTATTTGAATGAATATATATATAAAAAATTTAATGAAAATGTAAATAAATAAATCATAATATATTGAAGAAAACAAGATGGAGAAGTGGTAAGGGCACTACCTTTGTACACAAAAGTCTCTATTTCAAATCCAATTGTTTACTATTGAGTTGGGCGGTGGGAAGCACTAATAAAGGATATATGTAGGTTGGGTCATGCATATGTAGAGAGATGGGAAGGGTTTGGCTGGGGAGCCTTGATAAATGGTTTTGGGCTACAAAGGCATACCTCAAAAAAATTGAAAAACTATATAATCATATCATCCTATTCATAGAGTTGATATATGAATATTTTCTCATGTATAAATAATAATTTACAAAACTATTTCTAATTAATGAATCCTTTATCGGTGCTAGAGAAAATCACTACTATAGGGGACATTTATCAGTTCTAAAAAAGATTTTATAAAGATCTTATATATCAGTGTATTTTTTATGGTAAAAAAGTTCCTCTTTCAACACTTTTGTGATTTTATTACGATATAAAATAGTATAAATTTTTTCCATTCAGTTATGATTTACACATTTCTCATGCATGCAATATTATTTTTGAATTTCATTAAATGATGAAAATATATATGGGTCAGGGATTCACTTTATCCACATCATCACTTATTTAGGGCACATGGATTTGGTATTTTCTATATTACCATGTTCTTCTAATCATATTTATAGATCAATGATACTTGGTTTATCCCTAGGGAAAATTTGATTTTTATACGTCCACTTCCCATTATATTGGGACCATCAACCTATATTGATATGTTCACTCGGTCTGTTCAGTTATACAATGTTTATCATGTTGATTCATTGTGTAAGAACCCAGTTCTTACTTTGAGGTATAGGTTTCTAAATTTCTTTTCCATCAAGTTGTTTTTTCAAAAACAAGGTAAAATCGGAAAAGTACTGGAATCAGAGATTACATGCCATGTAATCCCAATCACATGACTGGTAGTATGGTCATGTATAAAGGGAATACATGGTGTTTGGGAAAGTCAGCCAAAACGGGGGAAAACCAACTACAAGTTGTTTACTCCATAGTACACTCTGTGTAGTCACGTAGGCAGGTCCTGGAAAGTAATTCAGTAGACAATATACATCAAATGAACAGTAAAATTATATACACACTATGTATATGATATTACATGATTTGTATATGAGTTTTCTCACTTAAAATAGTCAGAATCCCCTCATTCCGATAGTATGGATAGAGGGCTCACTGGATTGAAGAACAAGCACTGCTTGAACTTCAACCTTCACTGAAATCATCGTCCAGAATCTTAATGGATCACCGTCAATTGAGTTTCAACCATATCATTAGGCTCTTAATTAATCTTGAGCCATTTATCCTAATTCCTGTTCTAGAGAAAGTTATTGAAGGTTGAGTGTTTATTCTTATTTCTTAGATCTATGTCATTATAGCTCGAATTGGAGCTCAACGCTGAATGAGGGGAGTTGTACTACAATGAGGTAGGTGGTCTTAGGTCTCTTGTTAATTTTCTAGATTTTTATTTTTGTTTTTGTGCCATGCACCCATGATTAGGGTGTCGCCTTGAATGGAATTTGATCCTTATTATTACCTAACATTTTTTTCATAATTAATTCAATGAATTAAAGCATGCATATCTTTGTTGTTTGATTGAAGTCCACCTCATTGGTGAGTTTCCCTTGGATAATTATTTTATAGCCATTTTGGCCCAGGATGTTGATGGGCATGACTTCTTTCCCTTTTCAGGTTGTTTAAAATAAACTTAGTTATTAAATGGAATTACAATTGCATTAGAATTGTAAGTATTGTTTAATATGGATTTGGGATTGGGTTTTATATTTTTTTCAGGCAGTGTATTTACATGTAAATGCACGTAGGAATTTTTTATTTCATTGTAATGAGTAAATGGTAAATAGATTTGGGTGATATATGAGTTCATCTTAGAATGCCATGAACGGACTCGAATGATAGTTATACCTTGCACCATGGGTGATGCATGGGTTCAGTTGAGAATGGAATGGATGGAATTGAGAGGCTTTTGATTTATATTCCATTAGTGGCACTTGGGTTCCCTAGTAGGATTGTCTGGGATGAACTAAATTGACAGAATATTACATTTCACATAGAGTTATACCTTGGGACTCCCTTATAGGACCACTAAGGACATACTCTCATGAACTTATACCAACATCAAGAGTGGTACTCGAGCTCCCTAGTAGGACAAATGAGGACATACTCGTAGGATGTCGGTAAGATTAAACTTGTAGTGATACTTGATTTCCAAATTAGGAATCTCAAGAATGGACTCATATAATACATAAATGATGGATGGAATGAATCATGATGTGTATTCCAAGCCAAAGTACAAGGTTGGATTCGGTCTTTACATCTTGTTTTAGATAGCCTACTATGGTATATTTTGTGTTTACATTATATAGGGGATTGATTGGTGTAGGATAGACACTATGAATTATATAATTCAATGAAAAAAAATTAATTAAATAATATGAAATGAATGTGAATGAATTCCAGTACTTGTAGGATTGTTTACTTTTAAGTGTCTCCTAGTTACAACATTTCACTATTATACACTACTATTTCATATACTCATTGATATATTAGCACATTCCTTTTTTGGTTTTCTACTGGGATTTATTTATCACACAATATTTGGGTCTTTTTTTAGGGCCCAAACATACTATATTGTTGCAGGTGACGATAGGGGAAAGGATCCTTATACAGGTACATGATTGCTTCATAGGAGCAGGAGAACAAGGGACCAAGCCAAGGATTTGGATGATGTTGTGTTTCATTTTGTATATTTATACCTTATTATTGTATTGAACTTGATTGTGGTGTATATTTTTTCATTTATTTCTTTGAACATGTAACATGCTTCATTATTTTGATATGTTTTTCCTTCTGGTTGTCTTCACCTTATAGTCTTCTGTTGTTTACTTCAGTTTCATGTTTTTTACCGCTTTAGCTATAGTTATTTTTAATTTCGTTGTGTTATACTCTTCCAATGAGGGAATAGTTTCCCCACTATCACACCCTAGGACCTTATTTCTAGTCGGCAGCCTCTATAATTTGGGGAAATGCTCTTGTGGCTATGTGGCCAACCAAGTTTGGGGCACTAGTTGTGTGGAATTCAAATCTGGGGCATTACGAAGTGGTATCAGAGGTCTTTCTTTTCTACTTTATTTTACTATTTGGAAATTATATAAAGGATATGTAATTTTTTAATTAGCCATGATTGGGATAAGATACCTCATGTACTGGGAAGAATTCAAATATCCTTCAATTAGATTGTGCTTTTGGATTTTGATCTATTACAGTTGATTTGATTTCACTGTTGGGTGACACACATGATTTATTCTATTACTATTGATGAAATTGTAGGTTCTATTTAAATTGGAACCCAATAATATGAGGGTGTTCTTTCTCATGTATCATATAGGAATTTGTTAGAATCACATTCCATGCATTGTGCCATGCTATCCAAGATGCATGAGATATTGGATGTTGTTGTGATAGATGTCATGCTAGATATGCATTTTTTAGTGAAGGTACCTTGATATATATTCCTACTATAGTGATAGGTTTATTGGTATGTTCTATGGTTCGAAGGAATGGACTCCAAAAAATTTTCCAGAGGTGTATGGGCCCTCTTGGACTGGAATTTGGCGGATCATGGTTCATCTTTTTATAATTAATTATGTTATCATATGTTTTGCTAGGGTGCCAAACTTTGATTCAAGGAAAGTATGGTCCTTTATAGATCTGAATTTGGAATCCCACTGGATGTATTTTCTACATAATAGGGTTTTTTAGGGAAATATGGTGCCTCTGTCCTGAAAAAACTAGTATACATGGCATGTAGTTTTTCCTAACACGATGTGTATTCTTCCTATTCAGGGAAGAAGGTGTTTCATTTTTTAAGATGTACACTATGCATACCATGTGTACACGCTATGTAGTATATGACCATGTAATGGGTTGTGTGAGAGAAAACATGAGCTGTTGAGTTTGGATTAGAACATTCCATGTGCATTCAATACACGCCATGTAGGCTACCGAAGTAGAACCTATGTAGACCTTAACATGTGGGACTATATTGTCAGGAGGGTCGGCCTTTATACACACTGTTTTCGGGTGGAACATTCCGTGTTCCTGGGTTTGATACATTCCTAGTCCAGAGATATAATACAACCATGTGACGGGATAAGGGTATACACCATGTATTCTTTTTACACGCTATGCAGTCCCTTTTTGCCAAATTTTGAGGATCTTTTCTTGTTTTTTTACTTGGAACTTTTGAACAGAAAACCATGACAATAAGTTTTAACTAGGTCAAGTTCATGACATTGTAGATTCATGCTTCCATGATGACCATGAGCTATATTCCAGGAGAGCGGCGATGATCATACACCATAGATGTTAGGCCATGGGCTACCGATGGATCCTCCAGCTGTGCCAGTTGCGGCATAAGCTGTCATACCGGATGCAGGTGTTGATGCATAGTTCTTTGAAGGCTTTATGAGGTTCATTCAAACCATTCAGGGAGCACTATAGGCTGCCACACCTATGGAAGAGCTGACGCATATATTCTATCAGCTGCATATGCCTCCTTTTTTAGAGGATGGTAGACCACATGCTATTGAAGCATGGCTCGAATAAGTGTTGTCTATCTTCGAGCATCTGGAGATGCCTCTCGAGAGGAGGGTCAAGCTAGAGATATATATGTTGTGTGATTATTCCAAGATATGGTGGGATGTTATCACTCAGTTAGGTTGTCATTAGGATATGATATGGGAATACTTTTAGGTGGCCTTCTATGATTATTATTTTCCTGAGATGTTGAGGGCCGACCGAGCCTTGGATTTCATTGACCTGGAGAAGAAGAAATTATAAGTTATGGACTATTTATCCTAGTATACTGAGATTCATCTTTTTGTACCTATTCTGATTGGTGTTGATGTAACATCCCAGGTAAATAAATAATAAGACATGGTCATATTTACTAATATTTTTTTGAATTAAGTATTAATTTTACTTTAATGGGGTTGCTATGTTCGATGGTTAACCCTCTTTAAATATATTTTTGGTCACTAATATACATTCAGTTAGACCAAATAAAATTCTTATTTAGAATCGGGACATCAAAATTTACTTTGTGTAATTTTTTGGTATTTTTCTGATAATGTTCTTTTTTAATGAATAGTGAAAAATGTTGTATTTTAATTCAAAACCTCTTTTAATATAATTTATTTATGAGGATAGATTATATTTTTGATTGGTTTTAAAGTAAAATTAGAATATATTTTTACCATTTAATCCAATAGTGGTCATTGGAATTAATTTCACTACGAAATTGGACATAAACAAATGTCAGTCTTTTGATAGATATTATTTCTTAAAAACACGGTATTTGTTTTGACAACGGAAATTAATTATAAACGTAATTAATGAAAGTTATAAGTTTTGAATTTTTTAAAATAGACATCATTTTTGAATTCGGAATATCAAATATAGCTTTTTTGATTTTTTGGTATTTTTCTGAAAAACTTCAATTTTTGATGAATAGTGAAACCACTAAGTGGTAGTTAAACAAAATGATTTTTCGTTTCAATGAAAGTTTACCACTTCTGTGTATTGATTTTCAAAAATCTAACAAACATGGTTTTCATTAGTTAGTAAAATGTGGTTCAATGGGATTAAAATATTTTTTTGGTGAATAGTAACTTTTGAGTTTTGTTAACCGCGATTAGAGGTAATTAGTGTAATTTAAGATAAAAATGATTTTATAAAAATATAAAAATATCTTTACAAATGTACTAAACTTATTTTATAAGTCATGTCCATCCAATACAATCCATGGGTCAATTTGTGGGACCCCATGGATTCACTTGGGTGAGATAATGACATTAATACATTTTATTTAAAGTAAAAATAAAAATATCACAAACATGTATTGTTTTACTAAAACAATTATTACATGCGGTTATATAAGCTATATTTTTTACTATAAATATTCATTAGAAAGATAAAAATATTTCCTACATCATGGTAAATTTTTTATAATTTTTAGACATCAAAATAAAATAAAATTATTTATGACACAATGATGATGCAGTGTTTACATCATTAATGAATGATTTAAATAAATGAGAAGATAATGTTTAAAACAATATCCAAAAATTGTCCAATTATTATTGGATGATTTTATTTAGAACATGTACCACCTTATCTTTGTCTTTAATGATTTTTTCAGCTTTAGAAACTGAATTTCATTTTATAATAAAATAATAGTTTCAAGATTTCCAAAAGAGCCCCTCCTCTCCCTTATAAAAAGACCCCACTTCCTACCCATCTCTCACACTACTCAAGCCCTTTGGATCATCCAAAATCTACTCATATAAGCTCCCAATATCCCTATCGTCATCCTAGAATCCTTACCTTAGGGAGAATGTTCTTCCAGAAACCCTTTTGGTTCAAACCAAGAGGAGTTACCCGATTTAAAGGTAAAGTCTTCTCTAATGTTCTTTTGTTTTATATTGCTTATCCAACCCCCTAAAATCTTTTTATTACATTATTTTGTAGCACCAAAAATATCTTCAATATACTAGGATGTTTTTATAAGAATTATTCGAGCTACACTTACACACACCTACGTCTAATAGCTAAAGAACATACTGTTTCTGTGGATGGCGAATTTCTGCCTCACGAAACGATTATTGTCCAATATTCGTTTAACACCTTTAAAGGTGTCCATTAAGATTTCACTATGTTTATATATGATATGTATTATGTTTATGTTTTTCTTTATGATTCTTTATTTTTCATTTATGTCATACCTTTATGGTTTCCATTATGGGTAAACACGATAATTTCATTTTAGGAAGTGCGGACTACCGCCCCCTCAAAGTGATTTGATTCGTTAATGCCATATCTGGGACGTATAAAAGATGGAGTTAATGAAATTATATATAATATTATACTGGAATTATAATATAGCTTTATATAATTATGATTCCATTCCATTAGATATGAAATAAAAATGAAAGTAGCGTTCATGTGTACGTACGGCTTACCGTCTCCATGAACGGTGCATTTCATTTCTTACCTCTAAATGTTATGTAATATTATAAATGCATGTATATACTGGATATATAAGATATATATGATATCTACATCATGAATAATATTATGTATATAATGGATATATTACCACATGAACAACTTGTAATTTTAAGGAGTTTATTTTTGACTCAATGATCAATGATCGACAAAACGACCAGTATTAACCTAAATAATTACAATGTGTTAATAACATGGTAATAAGTGATATAAAAGGAATAATGAACTTCAAAAAGGTTCTTAAGAAATTAGAAATTAACTCAAGTTTTTTATTCAGGAGATTAAAGAACGATCGAGTCAAGTCGGACACGAGGTAAGGGACTTCATCTCAATCTCCATTCATTGAGGCATATTTTGTTTTATACGCAACTTTATTTTATACGGTGTATAAACCCCTTTTGACTTTTACTTTTATTCAAAAGTAATATTTTTATACGAAGCATTTTACTAAATGACAAAATGAATGTTTTTGTCTTACGTATGAGGCAACAACGACTTCTCTACCACCGTGGCCATTATTTGAGTTTCGACTTCCTCTACAAGCCATAACTTTTTATAAAATGAAAAATAAATACCATGCTTTAATTTTCTTTTATTTTGGTATTGAAAATGGTTTTGATAATGTTTTTATTAAATCAATGTGTTATTGATATCTTTTGATTGAAATGTGGAAATGTTATGTTTCCATTATGCATGTTTTATGTGATATGAATATGTTATGGTTCTGGGGAATTGTTTATTAAGACAGGTGGTTCCGTGATAAAATAATGGCAGGTGAGCCCGATATAGCTCTCCAATGCATTGGGTAACGCTAAGGGGTTAAACGCTATGGTTTCTCTGAAGAGATTTAGGTAATATACTGTGATGGGTATTCCAAACGTAACCATGAGGGTTACTCCCTATGTAAGAATGTTATGAATGCCTCAAGTTACCTTTATGTGTTATGATTTCTATGATTTATTCATGATTTGATGAGGTATGTTAAAGTGCTTATGTTTTATGAGTAAAGTATGATTTCATTGATTCTTATGTATACATGGACTAATGTTTTCATTCTGTATTTTTATATACCTTACTGAGCTTTTTATGCTCATCCCAAGTTTTTGAAATGTTTTTCACAGGTCAAAGAAAAAATTACATGATGCGTTGATAGTGTCGAGGAACTGTCCCGAAAGAATCCATGTTTTATTTTTAATATGTCTCCTTTGATAGGAAAAATGAATACTGTCTTTTATGTAACCTCCTTGTATAAATATGGAATGTAATGCATGATTTATGATCCAATTCTCTAAAACTCGAAACCTGAAATGATCATCAATGTGCATTCTTTAAATAACTCAAGATTTAGTAATGTTTAAGGATGGGGCCTTATAGTTGATGTGTCAAAATCTTGAAGATTCAAGGATGGTCTCCATTTCAACATCCAATCATAGGTAAATTTCTTCAGGTTTCCATCAGTATCCACTATCATGAATCTAGCACTAATCACTGAGCGCAATCTGTAGGATGCTAGTGGGTCGTTCTATGGGGGTTAGACACCAATTTCTGGTTTTGTCTCAACTAGAAAAAAGAAGCATCATCTAGAGTTGTCTCATGGTGATTGTAGCAGTCATAACATTATTTCGGTAAACAGGTGAGGTTATACCAATGTCGTAGGTCAGGGCATACGAGGCCCCAGTGCTAAAAGGACCGAGTTACTTTCCGAGCTTGTGGAAAGATGGGCCATCTATAGCACTTCTATAGGATGTTTCAACCATTTCCTAGTGAGAGTGTTTCTGGACATACTCCACGTGCAAGATCAGGGTCATTAGCATCTCACCAGTCTAGAAAATGGATTACGTTATGGTGTTCAGGCCAAGGCGGTGGTCATGGATTTGGTATCCAGACCCCATGATCTTAGCAATTGCATGACAGGTTAGCTCAGGATAGTGAAACAGTGTCTCTGGGCCACAGAGTAGGTATGACTTACACAGTGTAACAGATCCAACAAGAGCACTATCCCAGAACTTCTACTGTCATAGGAACTAACCTCATAGCCTCTATTTTATCTTATACAATTTTTGATACTGGTACTACACATAGTTTTATATCTGTTGCCATTTTTGAAATACTCGGGCTATGCGTTTATACTTAGTCTAATGTTATGATGTTGGACACTACATTAGGGATTAGAATGGAAAGTTTGTGT
Organism: Viscum album; assembly: GCA_963277665.1. NCBI lineage: Eukaryota > Viridiplantae > Streptophyta > Magnoliopsida > Santalales > Viscaceae > Viscum > Viscum album. The sequence goes on along the minus strand of OY728163.1, from coordinate 778,343,334 downwards.
AAGTGAAAGGAGAGCCCACTTGAGATTAGTGGGTGTAATTTATATTGAACCTCTATGTCTTAGAGATGACTAGATTTGATGTCATTATTAGAATGGATTTTTTCATTTATTTTTGATAATTTTTTTATTAGTATCACCACAGGGTGATTTTTATATCACGAGAGGGTGGTGAGTTTTTACATAAGTGTTAATGGTATGTTAAGATGATTCAAGATAGACCTAAACATCATGGGTTGGGTGGAATGATATCCATGATTACAAGTTTATATTTGGATGATTAAGGAGCACGTCTGGAATATTTACCTCCAGTGGTTGATCATTTCAGGGATTTTTTCACATACAACTTCACAGTCTTACCTTTGGTCAAAGAGGAGGCGTTCACTACCAAGTTAGTGTTAGGAGCTTCACCAGTATCCATTCCTCCTCACATGATGGCTATGATAGAGTTGCAAGAGCTCAAGAGGCGGTTGGAATATCTAGAAGAAAAGGGTGTTATCCGACCCAATACTTCTCCTTGGGGTTCACCAACCCTTTTTATGAAAAAGGCGGACAGTACCCTTAGGCTATGCATGGAATATCAGAAACTGAACCAGTTGACGGTTAAAAACTGATATCCCTTGCCACAGATAGATGACCTATTTGATCGTCTTCAATGATCTCAAGTGTTCTCGAAGATTGACCGAAGTTCAGGATATCACCAGGTATGTGTTTGATCATTAGACATACCTCGTACACCCTTTTGTACCAGGTATGGTATCTATGAGTATATGGATATGAAGTTTGGTCTCACGAACGCACTGCCAGTTTTCATGGCACTGATGAACCGAGTGTTCCATCCATACCTAGATTCTCTTTTGGGGGTTTTCGTGGAAAATATCTTGGTGTATTCTCACAATGGACACGACCATGAAAAAAACCTTGAGACCTTTTTGAATACATTGAAAGGGCATCAGTTATATGCAACACTCCCAAAATGCTACTTCTGGATGGATCAAATTCATTTCCCAGGTCACATCATCTCATAAACTGGAGTATTAGTAGACCCGAAGATGGCGAGAGAAATAGTGACCTAGGAGCAGCCTAAGAATATTTTTGAGTTATGATGTTTTTTGGGGCTAAGTGGCTACTACATACATTTTATACAGGACTTCTCATTCTTAGAAACATCGATGATGGGCTTGACCAAGAAAGGTTTGAATTTTGAGTGGTCGAATTCTTGTCATGCAGCCCTTCAGGAGATGAAGGGATGTTTGAATTTAGCATTGATACCGATATTTCAAGATTCAAAAAAGTGTTACATTGTGTACTGTGATGCATCTGGTATTGGGCTAGGAGAAGTGATTAAGTAGGGGTATTGAGTTATTGTCTATGGGTCTCAGCAGTTGAGGCCAAATGATAGGATTTACCTGATGCATGATCTCGAGTTTGCTGCAGTTGTACATGCCCTATGCTTTTGAAGGAATTATTTACTATGAGACCATTTTATGTTGTACAAATACCACAAAAGTCTCAAATACATCTTTAATAATTGTTATTTGAATCTTACACTGTGAAGGTGGGTGGAATAATTTCAGTTCTTTGACTTTGAGCTTGCATATAAACCTGGGAATGTAAATGAAGTGGCTGATGCACTAAGCAGGGGGACTCAGATATATGTAGTGCATGAGGCCAGCAGAGAGTGTCATCTTATGGAGTGGTTCTCTATGACACATTTAGAGGTGTACAAATGTATGGGTAAGAATTATATTTCATCCTAGGATATTACCTATACCATACTAGACAAAGTGAGGATGATGTATCTATCATATTCCAAAGGCCTAGTTCTATGGGAGAGTGTGGAAGGTGAGGACCCTCCTTTGAGATGGATGATAGGTGAGGATAATCTTATGAATATCCATGGACATGTGTGGGTTCTAGAGGATATACACGAGGAGCTAATGTGGTAGTTTCATACTTCATCTTGGTTAGTGCATCTTGGATCCACCAAGATGTACCGTGACTAACTTTGTAATTATTGGTGGCCGGTCATGAAGTGAGAATTATATGGTTTTGCTATGAGGTGGTCCACCTATCAGAAGGTAATATCGGAACATCAGTGGTCATTTGGAATTTTAGAACAGATAACCATTCTTGAGTGGAAATGGGATGATGTCACGATGGATCTCATGATAGGGTTACCAAGGTATCCTAGAGGCAACGATGTTGTGTGGGTTTTGGTTGACAGGATTATAAGGGTTTCTCACTTCCTACTAATCAAGGAGACCTTAGGTGTTGATGAGCTTAGAAAGATTTATATCTGAGAGGTGATACAACTTCATGGGATTCCTCATTATATAGTTTCAAATAGGATGATTTCTATACATCTCGTTTTTTGGAAGATTTTTCAGAGGGTTATAGGTATACTGGTACTTCTCAACACAACATACCACCATAATACTGATGGCCAATCAAATCGTATGATACATTTTCTAGAGGAAATGTTACGTTCATGTGTCCTCGACTTTGGGGGATCTTGGGAGAAGCATATACCCCTGGTTGAGTTCCCCTACATTAATAGTCTCTAGGTGACTATAGTGATGGAACCTTATGAGGATTTATATGATAGAACATGCCAATAACCCTTATACTAGTTAGATGCAGATGAGGCAGCATTATTGAGATCACGCCTCATTTAGGAGAGTTCTGAGTAAGTCCAGTTGATTCAGAAATAGATGGATTCTGTGAAGTCTCGACAGAAATCCTTTGTTGATCACTGAAGATGACCTTTAGAGTTCATGATCAGTGATCAGTTTTTCTTAAATGTTTCACCGAGGATGGGACACAAGAGGATCATGATATAGGGTAAACTTTCAACAAGATTGTAGGACCATTTTAGATTCTGGAGTGAGTCAGGTTAGTTGCCTACCGGTTACGGTACCTCAGAGGAATCGAGCCATGAATGATATCTTCCATGTATCTCAGTTGTGTCATTATCACTCATACTCATCTCATGATTTTCAACCCAAGGAGGTTGAGCTTTTGTTTGATGCATACTTTGAGATGCATCTGATTTGTATCATTGACAGGAGCACAAAGTTTCTCCAAGGTCAGCATGTTCCTCTCGTATATGTGCAATGGTAGCACGACCGAGTGCAGGATTCCACATGGGTATGGGAAGCTGATGTATGCGCTCTACGGACAAAGTTATTCTCATATATTCTTTCACTACCCTTGGATGGAAAATTCAGGGATGATTTTCTTTCAGGGAGAGGTTTGTAAAAACATGTTCTTACTTTGAGGCACAAGTTTCTTATTTTCTTTTCCTTCAAGTTGTTTTTGAGAAAACATGGGAAAACTAGAAAAGTACTGGAATCAGAGATTTCATGATCTGTAATCCTAAGAACATTTCATTTAGTATGGCCATGTATTAAGGGAATACATGGTGTGTGGGAATATTGGCCAGAAAAAGGGGAAAACCAACTACACACTGTGTACTCCTTATTACACGCTATGTAGTCATGTCGGTTGGTTTTGGAAAGTATGTCAATGGAAAACGGATATCAAATGAATAGTAAATGATATAAATGTTGTGTATATGGTATTTCATGATTTTTATATCATTTTTCTCACTTAAAATGGGAAGAATCCCCTCCTTTCGGTAGAATGGATATTGGGCTCGCTTGGTTGAAGAACAAGAACTGCCAAAACGTCAACCCTCTCTAAAATCTCCATCCAGACTCTGATTCAATTTTCATCTACGGCATTTAAACCATATCAGTAATCTCTTAATTTATCCTGAGTCATTATTCTGAATTCCTATTCTATTGTATTTCATTTAAGGATGACTGTTTATTCTTGTTTCTTAGATCTATGTCATTCAGGCTCGAATTGGAGATTACGGCTGGATGATGAGCGTCGTACTATGACGAGGTAGGTGGTCTCGTGCCTCTCATTAATTTTCATGTTGTTTATATGTGTCTTTGTTCCTTGTAACCATGATTAGTGTGTCACCTTGAAGCTAATTTGATCTGTATTATTACTTAACACTGCTCTTGTAATCAATTCAATGAATAAAATTATGTGTTGCTTTGTTGTTCAATTAAGGGCCAACTTGTGGGTCCATTTCCATTGGATAACTATTGTATAGCTGTTATGGCCAAGGATGTCGATGGTAATGACTTCATTTCCTTTTTAGGGTTGTTTAAAATAAACATAGTTATTAAATAGAATTTCAATTTCATTAGAATTGTGTTTTTTTATTATATCATTGGGATTGTTTTTTCTCTTTTGCATGCAATGTGTTTACTTGTTAAATAATGTTGGAATGTTTTTATGAATTTTAATGAGTAAATGGTAAATAGCGTTTGTTGAAACATGAGTTCATCATAGAACAATATGGACGGACTTGCATGACTATTCTACCTTGAACCTGGGGTGATACGTAGGATAAGTTTACAACTCCATGGACAGACTCGAGAGGATTTTGATTTATATTCCATTAATGAAACTTGGGATCCCTAGTAGGCCCACCAGAGATGGACTAAATTGATAGAATCATATATTTAACAAAGTGTGATACCTTGGGGCTCCCTAGTAGGACCATTAAGGACGGACTCGCATGAACTTATACCAACATCAAGAGTGTTACTCGGGCTCCCTAGTAGGACCACTGATGACAGACTTCTAGGATGTCGGTAATATTACACCTATAGTCAAACCTGAATTCCAAATTAAGAATATAATTAATGGACTCTGGATATACTTAAATTATGGAATGGAATAAATCCTGACGCATCTGCAAATCCAATGAACAATCTTGGATTCAGTATTTATATCTTATGTTAGATAGCCTGTTGAGGTATCTGTAGTGTTTAGATTATATAGGGGATTGACGGGTTTAGGACAAACATAGAGACATATATAATTCAATGAAATTGAATTTATTAAAGAACTTTAAATGAATGTATATTAATGCCACTACTTGTAGGATTGTTTACTTTTACGTGTCGGCTAGTTACTACATTTCAATATTGTACACTACTATTTCATATAATCACTAATAGATTGGAACAAACCTTTTTTGGTTTCCTACTATGATTTATTTCACACACCCTCTTTGGGTCATGTTTTTTGGCCTCGACAGACTATATTGCTTCATGTGTTGATAGGTGCAAGGCTCCTTATATAGGTACTTGATTTCTGCTTAGGAGCAGGATAGTAAGGGACCATGACAAGGCTTGTGATGCTCCTAGGTTTTATTTTGTATTATTATTCCTTATTATTGTATTTCACTTGATTAATGTGTAATTGTTTTTAATTCTTTCTTAGAACATGTAACATCCTACATTATTTTGATATTTTATGCCTTCTAGTTATCTTCACCTTGCAATATTTCGTTTTTAGTTCAGTTTCATGCTATTTATTAATTCCTCTAGAGTTATTATTTATTCAGCTGTGTTATACTCTTCCAATGAGGATATAGTTTCCCCACTGTCACACCATAGGACCTCGCTTCTAGTCGGCTGCCTCTGGAATTTGGGGAAATGCGGTTGAGGCCATGTGGCCAACCAGGTATGGGGAACCAATTGACTGGCATCTGGATCCCATATGTTACACCTCGAGGTCATTTCATCCACCTATCGTCTGTTTTGGTGTGTCATTGGATTTAATTACCAATGTTCTTTCCACTTTTACTAACTCAATCATTTAGAGTCCTCCATTTTTTCTCTTATCCTGGTGCATCGAGACTTTATTTTTCATAGTAATTTTGACATCATGAGATACAATAATCCATTCTTATCATACCCTTTGGATACTATTGGTGTGCTAATTATATTCTAGTATCGAAAAAATCATTTTCGTTGAATTAATGTGTTTATTTCAAAACAATAATTCTGGTTGAGTACCTTGTGACTCATGATGTTGTTCCACGATTCTAAATCTTGGATTCATTATTTTTCACCCTTTGAATCCTCCAAAATAAACATTCAGATAGTGATAAGATGTATGAATTTTAAAGAATTATTTCACTATTTTATTTCATTTATGTTTAGTTTTCAATGTCCTATTATTATTGATTTGTATTTAATGTTGTATTTTGTAATCTATTTGTTGGGTATTGATATATTGGGTGTGTGGGTGGTGTTTATTTCATGCAAAAAGGATTAAAATATGTTATAACAAATTTAATCACTGATTTATTTCAACTTTAATGTTCTACTTGTTTTAAGTTATCAATATTGATTATCTTTATTCCATCGATCTCATCTCTATACGTAATGAATATAAAACTATGTTCTTTCCTCAATCACTTTATTTTCTATCAAACAAAAAAAAATTAAACCAATCATATATTGGATATCCTAGGATGTTTTAGTGAATTAAAATTAATAATGTCCTCAAATATATTTTTATCAGGGCTATATGATAAAAATCTAGAATATGCAAGGTATGAGATAGATAATTTTAATGGGGAAAATGACTTTAATATCTGGAGGATCCAGTTGAGAGCCCAACTTTCATAGTAGGGAATCATTTATGCTTTTAGTGTGACTAAGAAGCCTATAATTTTCCTATTTGATGAGGGAAATAATACTAATATGTATCATTGTGACTCGGTAGATTTATTATAAAAAACACATTGTTCTCACATATTATCAATAGGAGATAGAGACCTTAAGGAATTTTCCATTAAGTCTCCTACTAATTGAATTTGGATGAAACATGAGAAATTATATATGATTTCATCACTAGTTGGTCATCACTGTAAAATTAATAGGGTTTTAAATTTTATGATACAATCTATAACATCTATGAGGGGAAATCTTGATGAACTCAATAAAAATATTCTTTTTATTCCAAATATTAATGTCTTTGTTGATCACAAAGACTAATCTATAATTCTACTCATTTCTCTCAATAATTTCTATTGTAATATTTTTGAAACTATGATGTATGGTCATTACTCTTTAACCATAGAAGATGTTAAATTATATATTTTTCTGAGGATCCTCATTGTATACATAAAGTGAAATCTATGGCTAATAAATACTTTACTAGAGATAGGTTTGAAATAGAAAAAATAATAAAAAATAATAAAAAAAGGGTAATGGGAAGAATAATAAGAATCCATGTAATAATATATCTAAAACTTTGTCTTGGAATGTAACATTCTATGAGTGTGGAAAACCTGGACCCATTTTTTCAAAATAAATCAATCCCAAACAAAAATAAGAAAATATATCTAATGAACCCATTGATCAATATTTCTTTGTTGAAAATGTTTATTATACATTTTTTGTGCCTAAAGTGTCTTTGCATTCCATTTCCAATGAGTGGGTGTTACACTCATATTGTTCCTTTTATATGTGTCCTTATAGAAATTAATTTGGTGATTTAAGTGAGAGAGTTGAAGGAAACATTATTCATAGATATGATTGGATGTGTGGGGTAAAACATTGAGGTTTTTTGTTATATCTTAATGAATTTCCATTTTTTTCCTTACTATGTGTGAGGTTGGTTACTAAACAACATATGAATCTGTTATCTTTAGGTGTTTTTGACTAGAAAGTCTATGTATTCAAATTGAAATATGTAAAGATCTCCAAATGATCTAGAATAGTTATAAAATTATCTCTTATCAATGGGATATATGTTTAAAAAGGGAAGACTCGTAATGTTAAATTAGTTATTAGATATGTAAATAATACTGATAATACTATTCTTTAGTATCATAATTGAAGGCACGTTAGATCCAATTATCTTGAGGAACTTAGTTAACATGGGTTGTTAAATGGCATTACACCGAATAATATTCAATTTTTAAAATATTTTTTTCTAGGTAAGGATAAATATTTACTTTCAATAGGTATTATTTGATGCTTAATAATCCATTAGAATATATCCATCCTAGTTTATGGGGTACTTATAGAACTACCTCTCATGGTGGAGGCTCATACTTCCTGACCATCATCAAAGAAATTTCTAGAAAAGATTGAATCTATATTCTACATAATAAATATAATGTATTTGAAACCATTAAAACCTAGAAATACCTTATTAAAAACATATTGCAAGAATAATCAAGGCTATGATAATAGATAATGTCTTATATTAATTATAATTTTAAATTGTGTTATTTTTTGAGTCTAAGGGAATTATAAGACTCTAGGATATTTGAGATACTTCCCAACCAAATAGATGGAATGAGTAGATGAACCACACTATATTAGAGTGAGTTATTTGCATGATCACATACTTGGGCCTACCCAAATCCATCCAAGATGATTCTAAAACTACTATGTTATACCTTATTAATATATTCCATTCAACTACTAATCAGTTTAATACTCCTGGTGATTAATGGTGTACCTTACCCTTCTCTTATGGTTATATGATAGTTTTTGGATGAATCGCTTATACACATGTTAAAACTGATAAAACTAAACCAGGAGATCTCAAATATATCATTATTGGTTAAAGAAATGGGATAGAAGGGATTAAATTGTAGGATTATATTCCCAATTATCAAAAATATATAATAATTACATACTTTGTCTTCCATGGATTTGTTTTACCTAAAGCAATGACTATCAATTATCATAGTGATCACATACTTCAAAGTGAGAGTTTCATGACCCACCTTCATCAAGATGAGTGAAGGGATAGAAAGATGTCAAGACCTTCCTTCATCAAGATGAAGGAGATATAATGACCCCCAAGTACCACCACTAATAGGCCCTGGGGTGGTGACCATCACCAAGGGTATATAAATCTCCCAAAAAATTGGAGGCATTACCATTTTTATAATAACCAGATCAGAAAATAAAGTGTATCAACCTCAAAAAACTCCACGAAATATATATATATATATATATATATATAATGAAACTAAATCCATCCCACAATCATGTTTAATGTAAAACAGCTATAAATACAAAGACAACTCCAAAGTAAGTAGAAAAATAAAACTAAGTAGTGACACAGAAACCGTTCCCAACATCTGAGTTAGTAAGGTCTAAAATTGTCTGTGTAGTATCCCAAGAACCCTAAAAATATTTTTATATACGTAGGGTGAGCATAAAAGTATAATTAGTAAAGAAAAACCAAAGTCACCTATGCACAAGTGAGAGAAACATACAAATAACCCTATGTGAAAACAAGGGAAACTAAAAAGAACACAACAAGGTATACTTTCTGTGCCAACATCATCAAGGCACACTCACCAAATAACTCAAGTTAAGTAATGTAAATTAGTAAGCACCTCGATATTTGGGAACCTTTCACTACTCCCCTTTAGTTAACTGCTCATCCCCAATTGTAAACATCCAGATGCTACCACACTCTTCCACATGACCCACTATCACAACCTACCCCCACACACATGATCCACATACCCCATTGCATCTCACCCGCAAACACCTGGTCCACAAAGCAAATCCACATCCTGAAGACACATGGGAATCACCACACAACTCATCTAGAAGACAACTGGGAAGCAGACCTCACCTGCAGACACATGGACCTTACAATGTCACCACAACCAGCCTGAAGATTCTAGGGCTACCAATGCCTCAAAGGTGGAGTAGAGAAGATCCAGTAACCACCCATCCATCCTCCCATTGGGATGTTGGGAAAGGACACCCTCCCTAATAAAAATGGGGGATTTCGGCACATAGTTCTCAACACGGATGGGTGCGTATAGAAATCATAGGGAACTACATGTATTTATATGTGTGAGTGTTCCAAACACTTAGACCAACCTATGCGTTTTCATAACAACAACCATCCTACACAAAACTAGCCTTTCCACAACCTCTAATTTCACGTATCAAAACAAACGATGGTCACTTATCTATTCGATAAATGAATACCGATTCACTATAATCCACAAATCAAAACATACCCCCAACTAATTAATTTAACCAATTGTCATTATGCATTATCAGTTCATTCATTTGTTTATTCCATACATACCTATGAAATTACCAAACACTACAAACAGTATAGGGTAAAGCAACCATACTAACCACTTCCAATGCCAAACAAGTGAAGAGGGGCCAAGGTAAAATAATCCCTTCTAGAACCCATTTATAAAACAACATCATATAAAATCATTGGGTGAAATCCCCACGTAAGGTAACACCATCCTTCTTCAAAATAATGATCTCTTGTCCTTCCTCTCAACAAAAAAACCCCCAACACACCTCATCACAACCAAACTCGGTGGCCCTCGTGCACAAAAACACCATCCCTAGCACACCCATAAACATGAACATGACACAACCTAGTCATATATCCCCACTACTCAACCACTTCTCAGATGTAGTCCCACTGGATAAAAAGTTCATCCATACCACAATCAATCAATCTCTCATCCTAAGATTCCATTACAATGCCCTTACCACCCCATACTCACAACCACACTCCTAGAAACAACACCACATGAATAGCACATACATAAGGCTGAACGGAACCCCACACAGCACACAACCACACCAACATGACATTGTTTATTCCTAATTAGCAGCACTCGTTCATTAATTATGCTTGATTAAACATAGGTTATCATATAACATGTTATATTTTAGGGCATCCGTTTATTTAATATGAATATACCTGATTAACCCGATTCCAATTATTGTAGAAGTGATTCACAAATCATATATGTCCGCAAACAGAGATAAATAATGATCAGGATTTTAAAAATAATACAACCCATACAACTCACATCATGGATCAAGGACAACATATAATGAAAAGTGAACATCATCGTAGTCTTCCCATCCCTTCATTTATCACATCATATTATCTTTGTTAAACTGGTTTCAACCATATTCATAAGAGGATATAAGTACAGCATCCCCACATGACGAACAAAAAAAGGGAGATGTAGGAATACTTTGAATAAAACACGATCAAAAATCCCTCCTTGTACCAAAAAAGGGGGTCGAACGGGTATCAGGAATGATTCTAGGGAAAACCTGAATTGACTGATACGAAAAAGGTGTAAAAATCCTTGAGGAAGAAAGGTTCCCAGTGCACCAAGAGAAAAAAGAAAACACAATGGGAAGAGAATATCTCATCTTAGAAGATCCAGATCCTATATCAATAGAGGGGAATGGTTTCAAGGTCCATTAAAGTCGGATCATGATCAAGACCACATACTTTAGGAGTAAAAAGAATATTCATGTTTTTATGAGATAAATATCATTGTAAATGTCCCAAACACACATTAAATATGGCACTTAATTAATGTCAAAGGAAACATCAATGGTTAGAAACTAAAAAAACATGGAAAATTGGAAATTACTCAACGACATGATTGAGTCAATGATAGATGAGCCACCAATGATGATCCACAGATACAACTCTTTGATAGTGAGTCACCAACATGACTCATTGATGCCTGACGCACTGAAGTCGCTCACATATTCCACTCATTGACATCACCCACCGACGCCAATCATTGATGCCCATTCTACCATCAACTAGACCTACCAATGACTTGACTAATCAATGCCTCAACCTATCGATGCCTTGACCTAGCAATGCCTTATCCTACTGACTCCCTGAGTCCCTGATGCGAGTCACCGATTCCTGAATCACCGATTGAAAAATTCAAATATTGTAAAACTGTTGTAATGAGCTATCATTTCTTCCTAGAACACCCCAAACACTGGATTTTAAAAAATTAATGGATCGAGGAGTCCAATGTGATTACATCAGATAACTATCAAAATATTCTCATCCTCAATAATTCAAAACCAATCCTAGAAGAAAGAGGGTTCTGAACAACCACCTCATAAGATAGTTCTAAAGGAAAACCTAGCTTGTGTTGTTTAAAAGCTAGAGTGAAACATCACCATCCAAGAACACCTCCTCCTGCATCTTCTTACCCAAACATTTAAAAGATACCCCATAGAAGCACCAACTATCCAGACATATGAATTAGGTAATTCCTCCATCCATTTCATGATATTATCCTCTTTGCGTGGCATTGACTCGCCCGCATGGGTTTTATCACATATCAATTAATGTGTCTGGATTAGTAATATGTCCTCCCCATTTTAATAATGTTAGGACTTTATCTCATGTTACAAATGAAAGAAACAACTCATCTAATATCAAACAAGGGTCAATAACTACATTATAAGAAATACACATAAGAAAAACTCAACATGACATCAGGTACTGGGCACATATTTACGTCTCCCTTTCCAAAGTACCCTCCTCCAGGACATCATTCCTCCACAATAAACGAACCAATGGAATGGTCCTCCCATGCATCACCTTTTCCTAATGATCTTGGATCTCTAATGGTCACTCCATGAATGTTTCTCTATCCTTGATATCCAACTCTCCCCAGTCAATGACATGGGATTCATTTGGAGGACATAGATGAATAAGAGAAACATGAAAGATGTCATAGACCGTAATTAATTGTGTTGTTAATTCCATCTAGTATTCCACCTCTATAACTCTCCCTAGCACCTCAAAATGTCTGATAAACATGGTAGAATGTTTTCTCCCTCTACGGAACCTTCACTTCCCACATCGAGGGGAAACCTTTAAGAACACATGGTCTCCGTCCTCAAACTCCAAGTGCCTCCTCCAGTGATCGGTGTAAGAATTATGTCTGTCTAGTGATGCCTTTTTTCTTCTCAAATACAAGATTTACATTCTCAGTCGTACTCTTCACCATTTCCAGACCAAGAACAAATTCCTCCCCAACTTCTTCCCAACATAAAGGTGAACGAAATGGTCTTCTATTAAGGGATTTGAATGGAGCCCTGTCAATAGAAGAGTGATAGCTATTATTGTAAGATAACACAACAAAAGGAAAGTGTCTCACCCAAGACCCACAAAAGTCTAGAACACATGCTCACAACATATACCCCAATGTATGGATTCTCCTCTCTATCTACCCATCTATCTGAGGGAGGAAAGAAGTGATGAGGCATAACTGAGGGCCAAAGGCATGAAGGAATCCCAAATATACTCACGAGGTAAAAGTTTTATCCCAATATGAGACTATGGATCATGGAACATCATTCAGTCACACCACATCATCCACATACCATTATGTTAAGTCACCAACAATCCTCAACTCCATGACTTCTAAGAAGTGAGAACGTTTCATCAACTGATCCACTACTACCCTGATTGCATGAAATCCTCCTTGATCCCAAGGTAATCCTATGATGAAATCCATTGGGATGTCATCCCACTTCCACTCAGGGACATCTAAGGGTTGAAACAAACCATCAGGAACATGATGCTCAGCCATCACTTACGGGAACACAAATCACTTTTCCACAAACTCCACCACTTCTAGCTTCATACCGGACCACCAAAACTTTTCCCTCAATCCACGATACATATTTAAATTCCCCAGGTGTACCACTAGGGGTGATCTATTAAACTCATGAATAACTGCCGAACACATCACCACCGGAATAAATAGATTCTCATAGAACAACATCTGATTCTGACCATCCTCCAACCATACCTCTAGATAATCACCCTAGTCAATGTGATCGTGTGTCACCTACACCTCTGAGTCTCTCCATTGAGACTCCTCAACCTAGTTCCTTAGGGATAACTTCATCATCATCTTTTACAGATAGCCTCTGCCTCCATCCATCCCTGTGTCTATACTCAAGGCATACAACTCTTCCATTTCTCTCCATGTATATGTATATTCCCAAACCACTTCCTTTTGTGACTTACCACACAAAGCATCTTCCAAAATATTCCCCTTTACTGAGGTGTAGGAGAGCACAAAATTATATTCCTAGTGAAACTCCATCCACCTCCACTGCCGTAAGTTCAGATCTCACTGGGAAAAGATGTACCTCAAGATCTTGTGATCCATGAAGACCATAAAGTGTAACCTAATGAGGTAATGCCATAAAAAATTTAGCACAAGCACGACTGCTGCTAGCTCCATATGATGGGTGGAATGGTTATGTTCATGGGGACATAACTTCCTAGACCCATAATAGATCACTCCCCATTGCTGCATCAGCACACACCCCAAGCCCAGATGGGATGCATCACAATACACCTCGAACATCACCCCTTTTCTAGAAATATGAACACTAAATTACAGACCAACTTCCCATTTAGATAGCTGAACACTACTTGGAACTAATCTCTCTATATGAAAGCTTTACCTTTTCTGGTGAGATCCATCAACAGGGCTGCTACTCAAGATAAATTGGGTACGAATCTTCGGTAATAGCCTTCAAGACTGAGAAAACTACAAACCTCTACCAAATTATTGGGATCTTACAATGAAATAACTACCTTGAACATCAATGGATCCACTACTACACCCGGATGATACACCACATGCAAAATTAAGTGGACCTCCCAGGTCCAAAACATGCACTTGGAAATATTTCTATAGAGTTGGTGGTGCCGAAGGACCTCTAGGACAGTCTGGAGATGCTCGGTATGCTCCTCTTATGAATTTGAGTAGACTAGGATGTCATCGATGAATATGAAAATGAACTGGTCTAGGAACTCAAGAAAGACAGAGTTCATAAGACCCATGAACACGGTAGGTTCGTTTGTAACACCAAACATCAAAACCAAAAACTCGATGTGCCTGTACCTTCACCTTAAAGCAGTCTCCAGGATGTCACCCTCCTTTGACCTCAACCGGGGATACACAGACCATATATCGATCTTATAAAACCAAATTTCTCCCCTCATTTGGTTGAGAAGAACATATATCCTTGGGAGAGGGTAAGGGTCCATGACAAGTGCCTGATTTAACCACTATGAGTCTATAAAGAGCCTTAAACCACCATCTTCCTTCTCACAAACAAGACCGGAGCACCCCACAATGAAACACTGGGCAGGATAAAGCCTTTATTAATCATATATTCAATCTTTATCTGCAAATCCTATATATTATAATTCACTATTTGATAAGGATAAATATAAATAGGACTAGAATTTTGTTGTAAGTCTATCCCAAACTCAATGTAACATTGAGGGGGTAGAGTTACAAACTCCTTGGGGACAAATCCATGAACTCTCTGAAAACACCAGAGACATCCACCATCTTAGAATCCACTGATTACACTAACTCCTTGGCCAACAATGAATGGAAAGGATCCACATTCCGACAACCCATATGACAACTCCGCTCACTAATGAAAGCTACACACTGTCCACCCATGTTAGAAAAAAAGACTCTTCTCTGGAAGAAGTTGATAATATCACACGCAGAGTAAAAAAAATCGATGAAAAAGACATCATTGTATGTATTCATCTGTAGAAAAAAGATATCACCACTAGATTGATGTGGCCCAAACATAATTCTACATCCCTAGAAAACAAAAAACAAGATAGTCTAACTCCGAATAGTGTATTCAACACCAGGGGAGTGTAATGTATCTCTATGTAAAGTCCTGAGGCATGGTATAAACATGCATAATAAAGGAGTAAGAATATCTTGAATCAAACAAGGGACAAACAATAGTATTGAAAAAACTGATCAGACCTCAAATGATCTTTGGCCCTATTGGAACTGTTACATCTGCGGCTTGCAACAAACCATGCTTAGATTCTCTACCCCTTTTTTTCATCCACATCCCTAAGAATGCCTAGGATTAGGTCCCTATGGGATGCCCTGAGGTCATCCTCAACCTTCTCTGTCTCCCCTTGGTGGAGTAGGAACCCACTGTCCCTGCTGCTGAAATGACCTGGACAGCAACTACTATGGAGGAGGGTGCAAAACCTATGTACCTCCACCATACTGATCTTGAACTGGGTACTGAATCTGAAGGTGACCAAAACCTACAAAAGAGAAAAACCTATATCCCAAGCCTATGGGAAATGGATTGGGACTAGAAGGTTGGAACTGTAACTACTGGGGTCAGATCCTCATTGACCGAAACCTGGAATGTCCTGACACAGGATACCTACTACTGATAGCCTCCCCCTTGGAAAAACTAGGATTTCTCCCCTCTAGTAGTAAACATCCTTCTGAGTTAATATGTTCCACTGCCTCATCCTTCATATGAACATATTAGTATTTCGGTAAGGTAAAGGGAGTAACATTGTACAGGAGAGAAGGAATATGTTCCTCCTCTAAATGTCTCTCCTGAGACTCCTCATCCAAAAATACGTTCATATCAATGTGAAGGAGATCCTTGAACTTGATCCCAAACTCCCGTATTGATATAATCCTCTAATGGAGGGAGAGTAGATCATATCACTTATCAGTCTTCATAGATGAATAAAGGAAGTCTTCCTGGAACTCCTTCTCAAAATCGACCCACAGAACATCGATCTTCGTCCTCTCCCATAGGTATAGTGTACCCCATTGATGCATAAAAACCCTCATCTGACTAATTCCCAATGGAACCTAGTACTCCTTCAGAGCCCAGATCAGTTTGAAAGTGATCACTTTCTCCTCAATCCAACTACCCATCACTATATCTGAAATGATTCCTTCAAACTTTCCTAGAGTCTTCCACTGGAAATAAAGAAGCGTATTTTTCCATTGGTTTTCCTCCTCCTTTGGATCATCCCTCAACTGATCAGCTGGATTTGTATTCTAAGATTCCACTACCTGAGCCAATCGTGGATGAAGACCTGGTGCCATAGTTGAAAGGTAAAAAAATAATTCCTAATCCCGGGTAGTATGGAATTTATTTAGGATTCATTTTAACCAATTTTTTATTTTAATTTCCTAAAAATTACTTAAAAAAACAATTCATCGTGATTTGTGTACCTTTCCTAGGGTATCTACCCCAAAATCAGTGTTTCCTCTCTTGGTCGTTTGGTACGATCGGAGTCCTTGCATCGGATCATGGGGGGGACTAAAATCTCTTGTATTAACCGGTTGTCCTTCGCCAATGTCATGCACTAAGATCACCGAACATTGTTTCCCTACCACCCCACACAATCATAATTATACCTAACTCCAATATACATCCTCTCTCTCAACCATAAACCTCTGATACCTTTTTTTCATGTCCCAACCACTTCAAGATGAGTGAAGGGATAACAAGATATCGAGACATTCCTTCCTCAAGATAAAGGAGAGATAATGACCCCTGAGTCCCACCTTAAATAGGTCATGGGGTGGTGACCAACACAAATGGTATATAAATCTCACAAAAATGAGTGGCATTACCCTTTTATTGTAACCAATATCGGGTGATAAGATGTATCAACGTCAAACAAATCCAAGACATATATATATATATACATAAAGAAACCAAAATATATCCCACATGAATGTTTAAAGTAAAACTATTATAAATACAAAGAATACTCCAAAGAAAGAACCAAAATAAAACAAAGTAGTGACACAACAACCATCCCCAACATCTGAAATATTATGGTCCATCATGGTCCGTGTAATCTCCCTGGAAACCTAAAAACTGTTTTATATACATTGGGTGACCATATAAGTATACTTAGTAGGTAAAAACCAAAGTCACTCATGAACAAGTGGGATAATCATACTAATTCCTCTATATTAAAACAACAAAAACTTAGAAGGACCTAACAAGGTATACTATCTGCCCCAACTTCACCAAGGCATGATCACAAAATAAACTGATTCAATTAAATAAAAGTAGTAATCACATCGATATTTGGGTACCCCGCACCACTCCCCACTGGATTATTGTTCACCCCTTATGAAGAACATCCTGACGCTACCACACAATTCTACAAGACCCTCTCTCACAAACTTCCTGCACACACCTGGGCCACTTAGCATCTCACATATCACCCATAAAGGTCGGGTCCACAAACCACATACCCATCCCGAGGACACCTGGGAATCACTAAACAACTCACCCAGAAGACAATTAGGAAGTAAAACTCACCCATAGACACCTAGGAAACACAACCACATCAAAACATTCCGGAAGAGTCTAGGGATACCAATGTCTAGAAGTGGGAGCATAGAATATCCAATAACTAGCCATCCATACTCCTATCAAGATGTTTGGAAAGGGAAGCCTCCACCATAACAATGGGGGTGTTCATCACATAGTGCTAAACACATCTGGGTTGTGTATATAAATCAGAATAAACTACATGTATATATATTGGTACAAAACACTCAACACAACCTATGGGTTTTCAAACAAGAACCAGACCACACAAAACTACCCTTGATTCCACCTCCAAATGAACATATAAAAATGAACGATAGCCACTTCCCAATTTGATAAATGAACACCTCTTGACTACAACTCACAACTCGAATCAAACCCACAACCAGTTCATTTAACCAATTTTCATTCTTCATTATCAATTCATTCATTTATTTATTCCATCCCTACCTGGGCAACTACCAGACACTAAAAAAGTTATAAGGTGAAGTAACCATACCATCCACTACCAAAGTGAAAAAAATAAAGTAGGCCCAAGGTAAAAGAATCCATTCTAAAAACAATTCAGAAAATATCAGTTTCTAGAAACACAGAGCGAAAGGCCCTTGTAAGGTAACACAATACTTCTTCAAAATAATACTTCATTTCCCATCCTCTTAATAAGAAAAAACTAAACACACCTCATCACAACCACACTCGGTAGCCCTACTATATAACAACGCCACACCCATCACACTCATAAACAAGAACATGACACATCCAAGTCTTATAACCCTGATTCCCAAACACTGCACAAATACAGTCCCACTGCATAACAAGTTCATCCATTCTACAATCAATCAGTCTCTCATCCTGAGATTCCATTACACCACTTGTACCACCCCACACTCACAACCATATCACCGCCCGATCAAAACAGACACAAGTCCAAACAGAACCACACATGGAATACAGCCACACCAACAAGGAAAGGTTTATTCATATTTTAAAGCACTCATTAATTAATTGTAGCTGATAAACAAGGGTTATCATAGAACAGGTTTGATCCTTGGGAATCCATTTATTTAAAAATAATTATGTGATTAACCAAATTAAAATTCTTATATCAATGATTCAAAAATCATACACGTTCACAAACAGATACCACCAAAGGCTTTTATTTTTAGAATAATACAACCCATACAATTCATAACATTTATCAAGGACAATATATAAATAAAACTGATCATCATAATTGTCTTTCTAGCCCCTCATTTATTACTTCATATTATCTTTATTAAATTGGTTTCAAAAAATTTCACAAGAGTAATTAAGTACACCCACCCAGAAAGATGAAAAAAATAATGAGAAACAAAGGAATCCCTACATGGAATAATAGATGATCAATAATCCCTCCTTGCACCAAAATAGGTGGTCTCGCGAGCAGCAGGAAAGATTATAGGGGAAAACCGAACATACTGCTACCACATAGGTGCAGGACTCCTTGGGGAATAAAGGTTCTCAATGCACCAAGATAAAAAGAAAACACACTAGGAAGAGGATATCTTGGCTTCGAAGATCCAAATCCTATATCAATTGAAGGGAATGGTTTAAAGGTCCATTAAATATATATCACAATCAAGGCCATGTAGTTTAGGATACAAAGGATGTTTTAGGTTTTTAGAACATAAATACCATTTTAAATGGATGAAAACTCAATAAATATGGATCTTGACTCATTTAATGTCAAAGGAAATGTCCGAGGGGAGAAACTGAGAAAACCAGGAAAAATTAGAAATGACTCACCGGTGGGTGAGTCACCGACCTGACTCACCAGCACGAGTGAGTCACCGACGGATGATCCACCGACATTGAGCCACCGATGTAACTCATTGGCAGTGATTCAATGACATGACTTATCGACACCTGACTCAGCGATGTCACTCGCTAAAGCCACTAACTAATACAACCCACCAACGCCACTCACAGTGGCCAATCAATGATGCTTGACCTACTGACGCCTTCGCCTACTAATGTATAAACCTATCTATTCCTAGACCTACTGATGACTCAATCAACTAACACCTTGACCTAACGACTCCTCATCCCACTAACACCTCAACCTACCGATTCCTCGACATACAGATGCCCTGAGTCACCGACTCAACTCACTGATGCCTAACTAACTGATGGGGAAAATCAAATTTTGGAAAACATTTGTAATGATTTACCATTTCCTCCCAGAACACCCAAACAACTGGATCTTGAAAAAGTAATAGATTTGAGAGCTATGAGAAATTACAGATAGTGTTTTGGAAGATTATCTCACCTAGCTTAAAGTTGTACCTAGGCCATCTCCACTAGAACCTAAACCTAAAATACAACTTCAATACAACTCTGATAATGAGTAGGATGGTGGTCCTTATAGTGCTCTTAGTGACTGTTGACTAATTAAATATATACCTATGAGGTTTATCATACCACCTTCTTGGTTTGTAAAATATGATATAGCCTCTATTTAATTCATTGTTTCCCAATATAATGAATCCTGGGATCTTTATAGATTCTAGAAAGAGATTTTTAACAATGATTCAAAGCATTGGATCTCTTCTATGGGTGATAAGAAGAATTCTATAAACAACGACCACCCATTGTCTGCAATGAATAAAACATATAATTTTGAGTTAATTGTTTATAATTGGATATTCAAAAGATATGAATATAAAACTAGTGAGAAGAAAATTATGTTAAAATCTAAACTTGTAGAAAAGGTTTTCCCCAAAAAGGGGGAGTATATTCCTCTAATTTTTTTCCACCTGTTTTAAAATATCAAACTATTCAAATGTTTCGTTATTTTTCTTCAAACCATGAAATTCATATCGAGTAGATTGATGCAAAAATTTATTTTCTTCATGGCAAGAATAATGAAGATCTATATATGAGACCTCCGGAAGGATATATGAATGTGTTTAAACAAAAGAAGGTATGCTTTCTGAATAAAATTTTAAATGGTTTAAAATAGACCTCTCAGTAGTCGTATAGAAATTTTGACTCATAATATCTTGATAATTATCTTAGAATAAGTAAATATGATTATTTTTTGGTATTTTAGATATTTTATGAATGACCTATATTATTTATTACATTATGTTGATGACTTGTTAATCATATAAAATGATATGAAACTCATCACTTCTATTAAACAACAATTGTATTGTACCTTTAAAATTAAAGACCTAGGTGAAGATAATGAAATTTAGGGAATAGAAATTATTATTTATATTTTTAATAAACTAATATTTTTTCCCCAGAATTCTTAAATTCTTAATTTCCTTAGGAGATGCCTACATGTGTCTCTTAAGCCTGCTAGTTTAACCCCTTCCTACTAAGGAAGATAACATGTACCAAGTATATCCTCCTTCCAATAAGAGTTATGAAAACTATTCAAGATTCACTAGGTCATAGAAATCACCCCTGAATTACCCATAGTGAGCCCTAATCATAACAAGTAGATAAGGCCATGATCATTCTTTTCTGAGGTAATCTATCCAATTATAAGGTCCACAATGACCTAACACTTTATGAGTCCTAGTTATAATATTTTAGTTAAATTACACAATTAATTTTAATATTTAAAGGGGGAGGTAACCATAATTTGTGAGAGACTTCCTAGAATTTGACACATACATCAATAATATATAATAAGTATTGGTTTCCAATATCATCAACCTCTTTCACGCATGATTTCCTACATTAATGCATCTTGGTAGCTCCTCTTAGGCTCATCATTCCCAAATGAACCATATCAAAACATCCAAGACCTTATCTCAAAACCAATGATCCATAATTAATTAATCATAATCAATATATAATTAGTTTTTTTATTAAAATTAACTTCATGATTTTTAGATTTTAATAAAATAGGAATAAAAAACTAAAATAATATCGAGTACCATCTGGTCACCAAAACCTTTAACTATGGGTGTAAGAAAAATCTTTTATACCCTCTATCCAAAGACAAAACATCCATAAATTTTTTTATAATATTTTTACTTATTTTATTAATTAATTTAAAATATTCATAATGCATAAATTTTCACCATCCAATCCCATCACACTGTATCCATGACCCAACTCTTACCATTAACATACAGTACTCCCCCAGATATATTTTAGGGTGAATCCCTAACATGAAGTGGTAAAACATTTAAAAATTTAATTTAATTTATGCTAAATTAATTACAAATTCACCAAAACCTCATACCACGACATAATGGTGATTGAATATGTCTATACATAGTCTTAAGTTGTCCTCTAGCTAGGCTTAATAAAAACGCCTTTAGAAATGAGAGATTACACCATGATCTAATGGAATTTACAATTAAAATCACAACAATGAAAACTAAAATCAATGACAAGAGAGGAGGATATCAAAGTTCGATTAGGAATGGTATATCATAGAAACTTTCTGATAAAACAACTCTAGAGTCATCCTGAATGGAGGAGAAACAAACACTGAAGGAGGGATGGGCTCTCCACTGTCATGTGAGCCAATATCTAAAGGGAGGGGGATACCCCATTCAAAATTAAAATGGGGAATTAATTGTAATTATAACCCCATTAAATCCATCCATCAAAAGTATATAAATATTATTAATGAGATGTAAACAAGAAAAAGTCAATGTAGTTTAATATAATACAAACCAAGGGATACAACTTGAACCAGAATAGAACACTCAAATAGAAGAGGTACTAAATTAGAGAATATTATACATAGATTATCCTAGTGACCTCTGTACGCAAAGTAGTTCATGACATTGTTGCTTTCATTCCATTTATGAGACATTATAACTCGACTTGTAATTATATTTTTTCATTTTCAGATCTGGTAGATAATGGACTAGGGGTGACATCTTTTCCTTAGATAGAATTGATGATTATAGTAGAGTTTGTTTGGATCTCATCAGACTAAAGTTGAGACATCGAAAAATGTCTACTGTACTTTGAATGGAATGGGCCTCAACCATAAGTGAGTCACCACCACCGCAATAAAAGTTACTGGAAGTGACCATCATAAAAATTAAATATTATTAAAAAAATTATTTTAATATAACAAAATATTTCTATAGATATATATTTTATCATCTTAAATATGATTTTTAAAATACTAAACATGAATTTACACAAAATATATAATATATATAGTAAAAAATGAATTATAAAATAACTAATATTTTTTAATATTTTTTAATTTTCTAAATATTAGAGAATAATATACATGTAACATAAATTTAATTATAGAATAAATTACTAAATTACTAAGGTCTTATAAAAATTTAAAAGCATGTGTTCAACTTCAAATGACCATAACATTTTATCTGGGTGTCCATTTTGGATTCAAAAGATGTGAAATCAAATCTTGTGAAAATATATATACCATCTCAATTGGTAAATCTATAGGTTATGATATTTAGTTGTCAAAAAAGTACTAGAAATCCTGTAAAAATGGTTTTAGTTGGGATACCTAATTTTTGGATATTTGAGAGAATTTCAGCTTCATTATAGAGGCTCTTCTTGTCTTTTTTCGATAGATACATCATTTATTCCTATAGATCACTTTTACATGGATATTATGGTCTTTAAATTTTACCATTTTTTCATATTTTAGTATTATTTATAATTAAATATATATACATATTTTCATATATTTACATATAATAATTTAATTTTATTAATAAATTTTTAAACATATATTGCTGAATAATGCATTTTAAAATATATAAACCACATGGAAATAATTATTTTCCATTTTATTATTAAAAAATATTAAAATTTAATTAACTTATAAAAAATTGCGAATATTTATATATATACCTATACAAATGTATATATAATGCTTACATACATACATATATATATATATATCTGTGTGTGTGTGTATTAATAAGGTGATATATATTTATAATTATATTCTAATAATATATGTATGTATGTATGTATATATATATATATATATTAAGAGAAGCATATATTCCTCTAATGGCCCGAAGGCCTTCATTTTTTATTGATTTTTGATAATCCACCTTTCAAGGGCTGAGGTGGAACCCTTACAAGGCCCGTAGGCGTAAGTATTACATGGCCTATAGGCATTAGAGGAATTCATTTTTCCGTAGGCTTCAAACATTACATACAACCCAGACTAACTACTTGGAACTACTCCTCCCCAGTATCTTCATCATGAAATCAGCTCTCCACCTTCGCATGGTCATTCAGCTAGGCATTCCTGTGCTTGCACAGGCTTGTCCCAATGGCAGGTTCCATACCCTCTCATTCTTGTAATACATTTAGCTTCTTCTGAGGTGAAATCTCCTTGCTCATCCTCCTTTTAGAGCTTGTTCCTCATAGGTAGCCTGGTTTGCATCAGCATTTTAAGGTGTTCTGAAGTCCTTGAGGTGGCCCAAAGGCCTTAAAGGACTCGGGGACCAAATCGGTGGTTCGAAGGCCCAAACGGGGGAATATTCCCGACTGCTACAGTTCCAAACAGAACTTGCTACAGTTCCCACTATAGTACCTACTACAGTACTGCACAGTTCCCGCTACAGTGATGCTTCAGTAATCCGGAAATAATGTCTCCGCCTGGATTTGATCTCGGGTCTCCCGGATGCACTTGCAGAGTCCTTACCAACTGGTCTAAGGCTCATGTGCAGAGAAGCATATATTGAAAAATATAAATACATATATATATATATATATATATATATATATTTGTAAATAGTGCGATATATAACAAGTAAAGTCCTCTAGGTTAATGTGAAGTGTACATTATGATTGTCTATATATATGTGTGTATCTCTAAAAAATGAAACTAATATATATTAATATATATATATATATATAATATCACAAACCAACCTGATTCATCCTTCCATGAGACGGTGAAGATGACCTTTGACAAACATTAGGCACATTCCTAATCACCCTAGGATGGAAAAAATACATAAGGAATCAAAGTAAATCTATTTGGAATGATTTTCTCAGGAAATTAAATTTAAGTAATAGAAGATAAATGGTCATGAAAACATCATACATCATTGGTCCATGAATCGATAAAAATTCAATAAAATGAAGAAATTAAATTTAAGCATTGTAAACAATGAAATTAAATTCTCCCCCTACTGACCCCAAACTCCCACTATAGAATTTCCCTCCAACATATACCTTTCCAAGCCCCTATGCATAGTGAACCTCCAATAGCAAGAATTGAATGTAGGAAAAGGACTATTGGAATAATTTGAAAAAGGAAACTAAATAAAACTAGAAAAACAAACATACATCTATGTGACCCCATGATCCACCATCCAACTTCAAATTAATCAATGTTTCAGGAAGAATGATGAATAAAACCCTAAAAGGTGAGCTACAATAGATATTGACACTAATAATCACAAAACAACCTTCTCTATTATATTTTAAAAATACCAAATGGCCCTTATAATTTTTTTGGACACCTGCATTAGAATTACACTTTGAATTTCATTATGAAACTGAACTCAAACTTCAAGCTTAAATATGATGTTTCCTTTTTTATCATTATACACATTGACTTTTACACACATATCTCTCATTACACAAATTTTCATATTCTTATGTCATTTTTTTGTTTTTATATTTATATATATTTGTATCCATGAATTTTTGTAGGACAACCGAATATATGAAAACAAAATTTTTGAGAATCTCACAATTTTATTCAAACCAATAATCAAACACTTTAATGATGCATGGAATTCCAAGCATCGTTTGAAATGCTAAGTAAAATTCAAATCTATTTTAAGATTCACTTTGGAGACCCAAAACTCCTTTTGAAATCACATAAATCATTTAAAAATCCAATTGTTGATTTTTTTTAACACATGGTATTCATAGTTCATTCAAAATAGATTTTAACATGTTCAAAATTTTAGAAACCATATACATTGAAATAAAAATCATGTAAAACATTATTTTCCTTTCAAATCATTCTCAAAAATATTTTATATTATCATTTAAAAATAAAAAAAAAATTCAAAACACAAGTAATAAATGTTCAATAATTATAGAGAAATACAAGTGTTAACCTACCTTAAATCAGAGATGAACTCATCGCCTTTGACGAACAACTGTAGAACAGGATTCAAATCAAGCATCACCAACCTTAGGAACAAATAACTGAAAATTAAAAACACCCCATCCCTTGTAGTGTTTGGAAAATGACATTGTTCTATTTGAGAATATAAGGATATGTAAAATATAGAGTAGGAAGATAGAGGAGGAGGCCTTAACTTGATTATCTGAACCCAAATCATAAAGAATTCCCCTTGAAATTGCTAAAGAGGAAACAAATTGGAGGATGATTATATGGCCTTGGGGGTTTTTCCTCACATTATTAGAATTGTAGGTAGGTTTTAGGAGGTCTTGATTATTTTTACCGAGAAAATAGTGAGGTTATTTGTAGTAAATTTTCTATTTTTAATAACTCAGACACCACACATAGTTTGGATGCATGGTTGACCAAATTGTGCACCAACCATCTGCTCATTAATGAAGGTACCAAAGGACCCCTCCTGAGTAAGACACGTGGTTAGAAAAACCATGTGCCAACCATGTTTTTTTGATCTAATAAATTATATATGTGTTTTAATTCTTTTCACATGGTTTATACTATCCCTGTAGTAACAATACACCTACATTGAAAATATAAATTTTGAAAATATTAAATTTGATCATCATGAAATTTCATAAATGTATCATTAATAATTAAATAAATTAATTAATAAGGATAAATAGGCTTGGGGTATGAAATATAAATTCAAATATGTATATTCATAAAAACACACAAACTCCTATAACAATCTTTATAGATAGATACAAATATTTATTTATAAAAAATATGAATTTTACAAATACATTTCAAAACAATTATATCTAAATATACAATTTGACTAATATATATATGTATGTATTTGAATATATAAATATATATGTAAAAATATAAATGTATACATAATTTTGTAAATATATATGTAGATATATAAAAATATTTTACATATTCATTTAAAAAAATTATTTAATTATTTATAATTATATGAATAAATATAAAAATAAAAAATATGTATGTTAATATATATAAATAAATAATTATATAAATCATAAGATAATTAAGAAAATAAGAGGGGGCTATAGAAAGGGTGTTTCCTTTGGTCAGAGAGGTCCCATGTTCAAATACATGTGGGTACTGGTTAGTACAGACATAGGAAGTGCTGATAACGATTGGGGAGGCTGGGTCATGCATTATCATAAAGAGGGTGCATGATAGGGCTGAGGAACACTGATAAATGGTGTGGGTTCCACATTAGAATACCTAAAAACTTTTATAAAATTTATCTAGTCCTGTCAAAAAATATTTATTATTTATAAATGAATCTTTTATCAGTACTAGAAAATAACAGATATAATTATCATTGATAAATGAATCATTTATCAACATTGGTGAAATACACTAATATTGGTGGAATTTATCCATGCTAAAAAAGAGCCGATACTGACCCCCTATGTCAACCCTTATTTATGCTGAGAAATCATTCCTTTATCAATTCTATTGTTATTTTATTTCAATATATAATTATATTCATTTTATGCTACCATTAATAGTTTACACATTTATCATGCATGAAATACTAGTTGTGATTTATTTTTTAAGATAAAAAACATATGTAGGTCTATGGTTCCTTTTCTCTACTTAGGATGTTACTTTGGGATCTTGGCTTGGGTCGTGATTTCCAGCTCTTGTTCTATTGATCAACTTTCCAACTCTACAATCAACATTTTATCCAAAGGTTTCATGACATCCTTGTATGACTCTACCACCATTTTCATTTCGACCATTCACCTATGTCGAGATGTGTGTTCATCATATTCAGCTCTATATTTCATATTATGTTGACTCTTATGGGAAATTTTGGACCCTTTTTTCTATTTTAATGTGTCATTGGAATTATTACATAGGTTCATTCATATTTCCCTAACTCTATCATTTGGATTCCTTCACTTTTTTACTTTTCCTACTGTTTCTAAACTCTATTCTACTAGTTAATTGAGACTTCATGAGGGATTATAATTCCTGCATGTTATCCAACCTACATTCCACTTGGGTTTTTTTCATTATCTCATTGATGAAATCCTTGTTATTGAATTTATATGGTTATTCCTGATCCAAAATAATGGTGGAGAACTATGTGATGAGTACCAATGGTTTATAATTCTAGATCTAGGACCCTTTCTTCTTCACCATTTGAAGTATTTATTATTAAACTTCTGGAAGTCTCAATCTATTAAAATCAATAAGAATTATTTAATAGTTTTATTTCTTTAATGTTTATCTTTTAATTTTCTTATATTATTGATCTAGGTTTCCCATTGTATTTTTAACTCTATTTGTTTTAATAATTAATAAATCATGTCTATGGGTGGTAGGATTTCCATGAATGTGGGTCTAAAATAAATAGAATCATGTTAAATCCATATGTTCATTCTACTTTCTTATTCAATTGGTTTTATGTTTTTTCCATTATATTATTCATTTTATCTCATAATTATATTCCTAGATTCCATGACAATTTTCTCTACTCCTTCACTTTATTTTCTATTGAACAATCTTAACTATATCAAATCATATATTTATAATCCTATGTTTTTTGGGTAATACGTTTGATGTTGTCTAAAAAAATCTTGTTACTAGATATCTCTATGTAAATGATGGAATATTCAATGTGTTGGATAAATAAATTTGATAGATACTATAAATTAAATCTCTCACATACAGAGAAGGGATCCCTACTTAGAGGGAAAGGACTCATTGAAGCTTTGCATGATCCTATGAAACCCACACTTGGTCTATTAAATATTGAAAACAATGCTACTACATATCAATATGTCTCAGAAAATGTATTAAAAAAAACACAATGTTCCCTTTTGTTATCCTTAAGAGATAGAGTCTATATAAAAGATTCATTTATGTCTTCCACTACTAGAATTTGGATGATATTTGAAAAAATTTATATAACTACATAACTTGTTGGACTTATTTATAAAAATAATATGATTTTTAGTTATAAGATGTGATTTGGTACTTCAATTAGGCCTTATCTTGATTAATTTAATAAAATTATGCTTAACCTTACTTATATCAATGTCTCTATTAAAGATAAATACCAAGTAATGAAACCACTCATTTTTTAGGGGAATTACTATAGTACTCCTAGTCAAACTATGATGTATGCTGATGAATCATTTACAATAGAATAGGTTTAATCAAATTTATTTTTAAGGATCTTCTGAATATACCAAATGTTATGTCTAAGGTTGAGAGCTTTTTTACTAGTGGTGAACTTAAAATAGGAGAAATAAAAATATAATAATAATTATAATGGAAATTATAACAAGAAACCTAGGTGTAATTGATCTAGATTTATGTCTATGAATGTGACCTATATATTTTGAATTCCTAAATGATTTTGTCCAAAGTTCCTCACTACTAAAGAGAAATTGAAGTTTAAACATGTTGACCCTATTAATAAATTTTTGTATTTTGATGTCAATTATGATACAAATGAGGTTCCTAATAGGTCTTCACATTCCTTTAGTAGTGAGTGAGTTCAAGTATTGGGTTATTCCTTCCATATTTTTTAATATAGATACTCCTTTTGTGATTTTATTGAGATATTATAGGGAGATTTTATTCTGAGCAATGATTGTACAAGTGGAGACTAGGGTAGTGGTCCTATTTTATTATATTTTCATGAACATTATATTTTCACCATGATTGATGTGAGGTGGGTCCTCAACCTATATATTATTTTGATCTCATTATGTGTTTTAGACTAGAAAGGATATGTATTCAAGTATAAATTATGTAGTCGATGTATCTATAAAGGATCACTAATAGTTAATAATGAATCTATTTTTAATGGTATCTAATTATCCGATGGGAAAATAACACTATAATAATATATTGTTGATGTATACTTACTATTAATAATACACTACTTTGGAATAGGAGGTTAGGGCATCTCAACTCCAATGGTTGTGAAAAATATACTAAGAATGTGTCCTAAGTGACATCACGTCTAATAATATTCCACCTTGAGAATATTATATTTTGGGTTTTTCTAAAGGAGTTTTTTTAGTATGAGTGTAATAATCCTCTATAATACATCCATTCCAGTTTGTGGGATGATTCTAGAACTACCTCTCATAGTGGAGGCTCAAATCTCATGACCATCATAGATGAATATTCTAGAAAGGTTTAGATTTATAATATATGTAGAAAATACAATATATTAGACACAATTAAAACCTATAAGCACTTTTTTTTAAAACTATAATGGAAGAAGAATCATATGAATGTGGATGTATAATTTCCGAGACTTCTTTTTGTCCCAATTTATGTAATAGTATGTGTCTAGGGGAATTCTTAAACACCATGATATTGGGTGAACTAACAAAAATAATGGTTTGGATGATAGGATAATCCACAATATATTATAGTGGGTTTGTAGAATGATTTTATTATTGGGACTTACCATATCCTTCTAGTTTGAGGCTAAAATAATTACAGTCTGCCTCACTAATGAAGTTATAGAGTAACTAATCCCCCTTTAATTTTTTTACTTTATATTATTTGGGTTTATAGCTTCTACCCTATGTTAAAACTAATAAAAATGAACCCAGATCTCTCAAATATATCATTTTTTGGTTATCCTTATTGGATAAAAGGTTATAAAGCATGGGTTGATATACCAAGTTAACAAAAATACATAATATGTAGAGATATTATCTTCTATGAAT
Organism: Viscum album; assembly: GCA_963277665.1. Taxonomy (NCBI): domain Eukaryota; kingdom Viridiplantae; phylum Streptophyta; class Magnoliopsida; order Santalales; family Viscaceae; genus Viscum; species Viscum album. The sequence continues at coordinate 778,312,618 of OY728163.1, read as the reverse complement.
ATGTGTCTACAAAATATAGGTCTATCACTTATGTCACCTCCCCTTCACCTTGAATTGATAGTGTTTATATTGATTCATCATCACAGTTCTAGGTTGTTCATAATCCCTCTCAATATGTACCTGAATCTAAAATTCAACATCAACCTAACTCAAATACTGAGTTAGATAGTGATCCTTCTAGTCCTCGTAGTTATTACTAACTATCCATAGATGTATAGAGAAGTGTTATTAGATATCCTACACAATTTTGTCAATATAACTTGGACTCCTTTACTGTCCATATTTCCTAGGATCGTGAATTTGAGAATACCTATACCTTTAAACCAGCAGTTAATGACAGAGATTCCAAGAATTGGAACTCTTCCATGGATGATAAAATAAATTCCCTAGAAAAACTACACATATTCTATTCTAAAGAAACCACATAATTCCATGGTAATTGGTTGTAAGTGGATATTAAAAAGAAAGGAATATAACACTAGTTATAATTATTATTTTTGTTTACCTTGTAGCTAAGGGTTTCATCCAATGAGATGTAATGGACTATTAAAAAAAGTATCTTATTTTAAAACATTTATCTATCTTGTTAATTCTTTATTTTACTTATTATCGTGACTTTTATATTGAACATAATGATGTAAAAACAACATTTATTCATTATGGTATTGATGAGGAACTGTATTTGAATCCTCCAGAAGGTTATAAAAATGAGTTCAATCCATACCAAGTATGTTTTTTGAATACAAAATTATATGTGTTAGAACATGTCATTAAATAGTGATATATAATTTTTAACTCATTCATGTTTGATAATAAGGATAAGAGAAGTAAATATGACGTATGAATGTATTTAAAATCTTCTAAGAGTTTTAAGATTTAACTTTTTCCATATGATGATGAAATGATAGTCATATGAAGAGATATGCTACTCATCACTTTTATTAATTCACAATTGTATTTTTACCATTTAATTTAAAGGACTAGGTGCAGCTATAGAAATTTTGAGAATGTATATTATCAGGGATAGGATTAAGAATCTTTTGTAATTATCTCGGTATTCATACATTCTTATTTTCATTAAGAGATAAATTTTTGATTCTCTTAATCTTGTTTGTTCTACACTAGCCTACTTGGGACGATCACTTAGTTAAAATACTATCACCATCTTCTGATACTGATGACACATATTTAAGGTCCACTTTTTCACATGACCCTTCCAAGAATTTCCACCGTCATTTCTTGTACATAACAATAATTCAAGGACTTGACGGTCAGTGATCGAGGCAGTGCAGTCAATACTTAAGTCCATAGTGGACTGACACTTTGTATATCTATGTTTGGGAATTTTGATAAATTTAAAAATTCATTTTAATATTTAATGAGATAATTTTCCATCAATGGTGAAATCCCTCATAGTATGTTCCACATACATCAATCATATACCAATATGGTAAGTACAAAATATGACTTATCTTTTTATATAGTAAATTCACTCTTCAAACCATCTCTGTAAATCCACAAAGACATGTAAAGACTATATGTACCTCATCCAAACATCTAAGTCACCTTATCAATATATATTATTCATATTTAAGTAATTATAATAATTTATAATTAATTAAATTACTAAAATATATTTCAAAAAAATTGCATTTAAATTAAATAGGAATAAATGCCTAAAATCTTATTATGCGATAGTCGGTTGATAAAACCTCGAACAATAGGTTTGGACCATGCCCAGCATACCTTATAACATAATCCAAAACATATATACAAATTAATTATAACATTTTTAATTAGTTTAATCAATAATTTAAAGTAGTCATATTGCTTAAATTTTCATCAACTAACCCTTTTGAACCGGAACAATGACCCAACACGTTCCTATAACTCGCAGCATACCCCTAACCACTTTTCTGGGTGAATCCATATTAAATAGTGGTTAAATAATTAAAATTTTCATTTAATTTAATCAAAAAAATTTTAAAAATCATCATGTAAGTTATTATTATCAATTTTATTTATAAAAATATAACAACATTATTTAACTTATAAAAATGCATGAACATATATATATATATATATATATATATAATGTATATATAATGTTTAAATATAAAAATATGTGTGTTTTTGTGTGTATTAATAAAGATTTATATATTTATGTATATATTCTAATAATATATATAAATAATTATTAATATATATATATATATTAAAAAGTATATATTGAGAAATATATATACATATATAAAAATTTTTCAATATAGAATAAGTAATGTTCTCTAGTCTAGCATTATTTGTACTCTATGTGTGTTTATATATATTTATCTATCTTTATAAATTGAGAAAAATATATATTAAAATATATATACTTTCACAAACTAGTTGGACTCATCTATCTAACCTCAACCTAATCAGTGCTCCATGTGTTGAAAAAGAATAACCAAAACCAGAATTGTTAAATGTAATAGATAATAACAATAATAATAACAAAAAATATTTCTCAACTATCTATAAAAAATTCCAAACATCCCTTTTAATTATGATTGTTAATCAGGAATTAAAATTCCCTATTGAAATTAAATTTGAAACTAAATTCAAATATCAAGAATAAATTTTGAAATTCATTTTTTGTCATTACACTTATATACATTTACACAAACTCAGAGATATATATATATATATATACAAACATCTCTATCTCATTTCCCAAATTCAAATATTCTATTTTGAATTTTTTTCATATATATATATATATATATATATATATATATTTATATCCACCAATATATGTATGTAAAACCACCAAATATATCAAAAACTCATTTGTAAAATATCTCATTTGTATTCAAAACTAGTAGTGAAATAGTTTTTCGATTCCTGGAATTTCAATTATCACTAGAAATTATAAGTAAAATATAAATCCATTTGAGGAATTACATTGGATATTCTAAACAAATTTTGAAATCACATTAACAATTTACAATGTCCATTAAGGTTTTTTTTCAAACACAGGGAATATTAGTTTATTTAAAATATATTTCATCTTATTACAAAATTTATAAACCCTATTTATTGAAGGGAAAATCAAGTAAAAAAAATGTTTCCATTCAAATTATAATAAAAAAAATTATATTAACATTTAACATCAAAAAAATTTTATAACACGTGAAATAAATTCTCCATAATTTAAAGACAAATACATGGGGAAACCACCCTAAAATATAAGAGGAACTCATTAACTTCGACAAACACCACTGAAGTATTTCTAATATCAATCCTCACAACCCCTAGTAACTGAAAATAAAAAATTCAAAACACCCCATCCCATCTAGGGATTGGAAAAGGATGATGTGTTGCACAAGAAGAGATAAAAAGGTAGAATAGGGGTAGGAGGAATGAAGTTGAGGCCTTACCTCAATGATCTTACCTCAAATCAAAAATAATTTTCCTCTAACATTATAAATAAGGGAGGAAATGTTAGACCATGAAGCATGGGGTATATTGTACATGTTTCATGTGAAGATCTTGTAGGAGGGGTGGCATGATTCTAGGGAGAAAATATCGAGAGGATTTTTGGAAAATTTAATGATTTTAATAGCTCCAACACCATGCATAATTTGGCTAAATGATTGGCCAAATCATGTGCCCAATTTCTGCAGCCTACTGGAGGAACCAAACCACCATGAATGGGAAAGACACATGGGTAAACTGTAATTCCCCAAAAATATAAAGTAAGAACTTTGTATTCCATAGTGTGTGTGACACGTAACAACAAGCGCATAAGGGAATATAATATCTTTCATATTTATAATAAAGAGAATAATTTATGTAAATTAAATATATATTTTATATCTTATACTTCATGAAACATTGATTTATATTTCATGGCATGCAATAGATACGTTCTTTAATATCTTATGTTACACGCAAGACCAGGTTTTACAAAAAATATTATATTATTAAATATTATTATTTAATATAATAATATATAAATTAGTTTTGAAATTAGAAGTTAAGAATAGTAATAACTATCTTATGAAAATTAGGGTTTAAAAAATATTAAATGAATTCATTGGTTATAGCTTAATTAGAAATTGATATAAGAACCAATTGAATATAAAGTGAATATTTTTATAGAAATATATTTTTATATCTCACAAACATATTTTATCATAATAAATTGAAGTAGTTACATTTAGTTAGTTATATTAACTTAGTAACTATATTATATATTCAATAAAATATTTTTTATATTCATCCAGCTGATTTGATAGACATAAGTTAAGAACAAACAAAATTTTACACATAAAATACTATATTTTTATAATTGCACTTTTACATCTATATAATAGAGAACCTATTTTAAATATTATTTATGTAAATTTAATATATCTCATTTTTAAGAATAAAATTAATATTTTAAATATAAATGTAAATAATAATTTAGGGAGAATTTGTTTATTTTTCGGTGGATTTGTTTAATGATCTGTGAATGTTACTGAATTTTACTTCAAAACCATTTTTCCATGTAATTCATTTATAAAGATAAATTAAATTTTAAATTGGTTTTAAATATTATATATATAATATTTTTATCAATAAATATAATTTATTTCATTAAAATTAATTTCACTTTGAATTTTACTATAAAATCATAGCAAACTTTGTAATATTTTTTCATTAAAACCCTCTATTGTTATCATATCTTTGGGATTAATTTTAAATTAACATATTTCATTCATTGTTTAGAATTTTAAATAATTTATTTTATATATTTAATAATTATAATTTATAATTTACAATTAGGAAACTATTTTACCTAAAATATTAGTGAATGTAATTAAAATTAATTACAATGATTAAGGAAAAATTAAGCAGAATGACGGAATAAATCATAATCTTAAGGGTAAAATGACCTAGAAACATGTCCAAGATGAATTGGATGGACATATTTATAACCTATCCTCCATTTTATCTAATTTTTACCATTATTTGTTCAACTTTCAATGGATAACACGTGGGTAGAATTCCCTTTCCCAAAATTTACAAGAGTGTCACTCCTCCTCCACTATAAAAAGACCTCCTCTCCTCCCACTTCTTCACACCTCTCAATCCATTTTGGATCGACCAAGATCATCCCAAATATCTCCAAAAAATACCTACACTAATCTTATAACCCTCTCCTTAGTAAATAAATCCAAATAATCCATTTGCTGCAAACCAAAATGAGTTACCTGATAAATAGGTAACATCTTTCCTTAAGCTCTTTAGTTTTATTTCCATTATCCACCCCATAAAATATAATTATTCCATGATTTTATAAAATAAAATATTGTCCAAAATATACTAATATGTTTTTATTCTAGGGTTTCTACCTACACTTTCACACACTTCCATCTAATTGGTAACGAACATACTATTTACGTGTATGATGAACTACCACCTCACAAAATGATGATTGTTCATTTTTCCTTCACCACCTCTCATGGTGGAAATAATGATGGAAACAAAATTTATATATGATATGAATGATATTTAATATGTATTTATTCATATTTAATTCTTTTATAACACATACCATTATACATTCCATATTGTGTAATTATGATAACATCTTTTGTGGAAGTGTGGACTGCCGCCTCCTCCAAGCGATGTGACTCGTTCACACCATACATGGAATGTATAAAGGATGGTTTTGATAAAGCTATGTAAAATATATGAAATATTTATTATAATTTAATTATAACATAAATAATTATCAATTACTTTTAATTCTTCTAATATGACAAATAAATTAAAGTATCATTCATGCCTACGTATGGCCTCCCACCACAATGAATGGTGCATTTCATTTCTTTTCCCAAATTAGTATAGATTATTATAAAAACATATATAATGAATATATTTTTTAATTAAATATTTTATTACATAATAGTTATGATTAAATCCTGGTATATGTAATAGGATCAAAAAATAACACGTTATAATATACTTCAGCAAACTACGAAAATAACACCAAAAATATTGGAAATAATGAATGTTTTTTAACAAATAGGTAAAAAATATTTTAAAGGAAGATTATATATGATATTATAAACCTATTTATAGTTATGGTATAATATAGTAACATATTTTAAACAACTATATATTTGGATAATGGAAAAACACAAAATTAATGTAAAGGTAATATATTTCATCTAAATTTATATTTCCTTAAGACTAATTTGTTATTATGCACTAATTCACTTTTTAGAATGTTCATAATAACCTTTTACATGTTATATCAAGATTATAATTAATATCATGATATTATAAGTTTTATTTAATGTTATACCATCATGGGTATTATGATTTAAAGTTTTTAAAGTGGTATGGGATACTTTGGAATATTTAAAGATTTTTCTCCAAAAGAATGTTCTTAATGATTATATTTGCAATCTCAATCCATATTTTATTGTTAAATTTTTCTTAAAACAATTATTTTTTTTATAAATTTTCTTCATAAAATTAATTTAATATCCATATTACCATAAAATTTATATTATTATTTCCTAAAACGCATATCATTTTTACATACAGTTCATATAGACATTTATTTGGTTAACTAGGAAATTATTGATAAATCTATAGTGTTTATTCAATATAGATATTTGATGAGGCATATTTTTTATTGATTAAATTTAATATTTTATATTATTAATTCATTTAACATTAAATTACATGGGGATCTCGTACTTTATATAGCTCCTCGATGAATCAATATGTTCTCATGAGACAATTGAGTTGGCCAAATTAAATAGGTTTCTACGTGTAGTTTTAAACTGTCTGGAGGATGGATCTTGATATTATAGGTCCTAATTTACCTTAGACCTGATTTAAAATAATTAAGGATTTACATAAAATATTTTTTAGTTATTATTATTTTTATCCATGTGATTTCACATTGACATATCTATGGATTCATTTTATTCTCAATTTTTTGATGAAGTGTTATTTGTTTTAGTTTATTACCATGAAATATTGATTTTTCCTTATCTAGTTATTTTCATGGAATGTGTTATCTATTATTTACATTTTTATATTGATTTATTCTCACTAATTAAATATTTCTTCCTCTTTATTTACCCTTACTGAGAATTTGATCTCACACTTATAATATTCTATTTCCCCATGTTATGAATAAAAATATTTGAATAAGAGTTCAAGGATGTAGATTGTTTAATTTTATTATATATCCTATTTTTATTTTCTATTTACCACTGTATTATGTGTACCATGTGTGTAATATATATTTCCAAGACTGATAAACTGATCGATCCTTCAGGTTTTGATTCCTTGTAATCATTTCAATGTAATAAAATGATGCACCAGATCCAGGATTCGAGGGTTGAGGCATTATAGTTGGTATCAATGTATGTTTATTATAAACATTGGGAGATATATTTATGAAAACATAGATTAGAGAACATAAATATAAGATATAAATTAAGGATAAGTATATAAGAACATCCTAGAATTTTGGTAAGGTAGAGATTATGTGGGTTTTACTAGAAATTCATCCATGTCTAAATACTATAAGTGGATGTGGTTCTGGAATAGATGTACCAAGAGGTAAAAATCTAACAAGGTGTGTTGAGCCTAACTTAGCGTAACCTAGTACAGGATAATGGGCCTTACTGCATTCCTGGTTTGATACTCCTGAGGGATACGTTTAGGATAATTCACATTTTATTTACATGACCTAGGATAAACATAATGTTTCATTGTCACAACCCGAGATTTTATAAGATATATTCTTTTTAATTTCTTTCATATCTTCTGTTGTACGCTACACCAATATTATCTTGCACTATACGCAACACCGTATTAGCTTGCAGTATACGCAACACTAATCTTGGATGGTGTTACACACAATTTCATATTTGTTTGACAGTAGTTATTATACGCAACATTGAGTGTGTGTATATATATATATATATATATATTCAATGTATAAATGAAATATGGTTGGATTTGGTCATATGCAACAAAAAATGAGTCATGCACTACACGCAACCCTTACTTGGATTGCATTACATGCAATTGCGTCCTTCCTTGATAGCGTGTGTTGTATGCAATACCGGGTTTTACTAAACAACGATATATTATTATAATATTATTATGAACTAGCCATTATGAATATTATTAACCAAATTTTTAATTTTATAACATTATTATTCATCTTACACATTTTCTAGAACATGGTATAAGAACAAAATAAATTTTTCGGGTAAAATAAGTATTTTTAAAAAAATTAAGTTTTGCCACCATTTGATGGCGCACCCACATTAAATCTAGTTTTTAACATGTTTATAAGTTCAATTTGACAAAATAAAAATCTTCTTTGGAATCAGGATATTAAAATTTACTTTGGATAAATTTTTCATATGGTTCTGATAACTTTCATATTTTAATGAATAGTAAAAACACGTTATATTTTAATTAAAAACAATTTTTTTCATCGTAATAATTTATGTGATTAAATTATAATATTGAATGGTTTTAAAGTATAAATATAATATACTTTTACCAATTAATATAATTTAGTTCATTAGCATTGATTTTACATTGAATTCGTAGGTTAAATCAATTCAATTTTTGGCAATGTTTTAAACAAAAACCCGTTTTCTTTCGACAACGGGATTAGTTTTAATTTAATTTCTGAAACTTATGTGTATTGAATTTGGAAAAATGGATTCCATATTTTGAGTTAGTGGGTCCAAATTATATTAATAGATTACTTTTTATTTTTGGGAATTATGAATATTAACTACGATAAATTTTATTTACCATAGTAAGGAAAATCGGGTAATTAAGGGTAAATATAATATTATAAAATTACCGTAACACTTGTCTTAATACAATTGGATGATTATATTTCTTTCTAAGTCATATTTTTGCCGAAATGGAATCCATTAGAATCCACTTGTAGGTGATTAAGACCTTTAGTTTATTTTATTTAAAAGAAAGTGAAATATGTCTCACTCAAACTTTAATAATTAAAGTATTTCTAATATAAGATTATATAGAATATAAATTCGGTTATAAATACTCATTTGAAAGATAAATTTTTTTCTTTATCATGTTAATTTATTTGTAATTTCTAAGAGTTATTTAATTACCTTATTAGATTATACATTAATGATGTAGAAATTATTTATTTAGTAAACAGATCAATAATATTGTTTTTATTGAAATAGTAATACATATTAAGGGGCCCAAAAACCTGAACAAAACTTATTGGTAGTGTATATATACACCATAATCATCCAATGACAGAATATAAGATCATTTAGAGTCTTATAAAAGTGATTATGACCCTTATATTATTTTATTTTATATAATGTCAATGTTGTCACCTTCATAATTTAATAAATATAACATTTTAAAATTTGGGTGTTTTAGAAGATAAATAATAGTAAATGTATTATTATGAAATATATAAGATCTATCTTAATCCTAGTATTTTATTTTTAATTTTTATACAACAAATTATTATATTTAATAATTATACAAAAATGTTGTAGTAATTATTTTATTAAGAGAAATATCAAATAAATGGTTTTATAAATAGTAAAATAAGAATTATATGAACTATTTAATATGATAAAATACTTTTATAGATTACTATGACATGTTAGGAACCTATTAAATATTTTATTTCGAATATATCCTCTATTTGGAATTTATTTAAATTCAAATAAATGAATAGTGTTAAAATTGACACTATTGTTATTTTATAAAAAATAACATATTATTAAATTGTTTATAAATCAAAAAAATATTTAAAAATTATAAATTTAAATTTATATAGTATACTATGTCATAAATTATCTAATTATGGATAATTAACAGCACATATGTAATTATTTATAACAATTTAAAATTTAGAATCTTATTATCACAAATAACATTTAATAGATTAAATAATGATAAATCAAGTTAATAATGTTTAAAATAAATTCCCTACATGTCTAAATTTTATTGGATAATGATATTACAACCCTATATGATATAATCTTCGAATATGAGTTATTTTTTGTGGTTTTCAAGTGGGGTTAGATTTATTATAAATTAATATTTTTTATATTTCCAAAGGTGCCCCTCTCCTCCCTTATAAAAAGGGAACCCCTTCCCACTTCTCTTCACACCCTTTTGAGCCTTGAAGATCGGCCAAAACCTGCCCATTTCTCTTATAAACCTCCTTAGAAACATACTAGAGGTTCTGGTCTTCTTCAAAGATCAATTTTAGTGCCCTAAGAGGAGGTTTCAAAGAGGCGTGTCGAAGAAGATTTAATATTTGCTACCGATTCTTTCTAGTTTATTTATTCTTCTACTTCCTCTTCATTAGTTGTTTCATTATAAATTAATAACATCAGTATTAATTATATACTGATATTTTATTATAAATATGAAAAAAATCATATTTCATCTTCTATCCATCCTACTAAAAACGAAATCACCACGCGTGCATACGTACGGAATACCGTCTCCACGTCGTGGTGTAATCTGTTTTTCCACCACCACCTAACTTGGATGGGTATAATGGTCTAAAGAAAAACTACATATGATTATTATAACATCATACTGATTCTAATATATTATATCATTTACTCCAATTCCATTCAATAAATATTGGAACGATATCATCGCTCGTGCGTACGTACGGATTACTGTCTCCACGACGCGATGAGATTCATTCTCCATGTTAACCTTTCATGAATGATTATAAAGTATATATAATGAATAATAATGAAATATATGACATAATAATGATATGGTATTTATGTATATATATATATGTACATCATCTACTTAATTCCATTCTATTCAATAAGGAAACGAAAACAGCGTTCATACGTACGTACGGCCTACTGTCTCCATGAACGGTGTATTTCATTCCATTTATAGATCTATCATATATATATGTATATACTAAATATATATTATATATAAATCATGTTTTACATTCTGAAATTAATTAAATCCGGATATAAGTAATAATATCAAGAACAACAAGTCGAAACACGTACGATAAATAAAACGTTTTACCCAAAACGCTGCTTTAACGTGAAATTTACAAAAGAACGGGTAATATAAAGTCATAAGTGAACCATATATGATATCATAATAATGAATATGATTCTTTAATAAGTCAATGAAATTATTTAAATCATTATACAGGAGTATCGGATACGTACGAAGCATATCGGACCTAAGGTAAGGGATAACTTTTCCAATCTCGTTTTTATCCGAGATTGTTTATTCGTAAGTATTCACTAGGGCTATATTTATCATCCATGTTCATGTTTTATAAAAATGTTTTCATGTATTTTTAAAGTCATTTTTACCCATTTTTTACTTTTACTACATGGTATGTAAGGTATCTTTCTTTTTTTATGTTACGAGGTACTTTTTTGACTTTTCTAGCAAAAGTACGAGAAGAATGTTTTTTTTAACTTATACAGTATGAACGGATTTTTACGGTTTTATAAAGCCTTATTTTCATTAAGCTTCCTCCAAAATATTTTATGACTATTTTAAAAAAAATCTCTTTCTTTTAAAATTTCATGATGTTTTGTGAAAATAAATCGATTTTGAAGAAGAAAGGATATTTTCCTCAAGAATTCATTTCAAGTGTTTTATCAAAAACATTTTTCCATCTAAGATGAAATTATTTCATATGTCTATGTTTCAAGTATAATTTTCCTATGATTTACATGGTTTCACTTTTCTTATTATTAAATGATATCCATTTCTTTTATATGGATTATGTGGTGATGGGATGATGTTTATGAAACCCATTTTATTCTTTGGGTTATGATGAATGTTTTATGTTTATTTTGTGGCACAAGTAAGAATGATTTCATTATGAGATGGGTGGGACCTATATCTCCCTCCAATGCATTGGGTAAAGATTTATATCTCATGATATAGACATGGCTAGAATGGTAAGTTAATCCAGTTTAGTAATACAGGACTGGAACGAGGAGTGAACAAGATGCAGAAAGGGACTTTGTCCACTAAGATGGTCTTGGCAGTAATGCCTTGGCTACTATGGAAATAATAACATGTTCTAAATGGTTTCCACAATTACATGTTTTATTCCCATTATATTTTATCATGGTTGATGTTCCATTATGATATATGCCTTACATACTTCCATGATTTATGTCTTTGCTCAAGATTTTGATGTTTAAATTTCATGTTCAAGTTTTTGCTTTCAAATGTTTATAGATTGTTTTATGTTCTCTATGTTTACCCTTATTGGGAATTTGAGCTCACCCTTTTTATGTTTTTTTTCAGGATTTAAAGAAAGGTTTTAGGTAATAAAATAAAAGGGGAAGATCTTTATGGGAGATGTTGAAGATCTTTCACCAAGATTAGAAGATTATATTCCGAGTTTCCAAAGACACTAAACTATTACGGTCCTTTGGTGTCAGTTTTTTTAATGTATTAAGTACTCCGAAAAATTAATGTAAGGTCCCTTTACGTCAATCTTTGGGTCTCTATAGTTTTTATCAGGGGAAAGGTTTCGTTATCCTTTGAAAACTAGGATGCAAAAACTTTAGTGAGATCCCTAGAGATATTTCTAAGGTATGTCGAGGGATGTCCCCAAGGTTAAGTATAAGTATAGGTTATAGTCCTAGAATTATAGTAAAAATCTTAGAATTTAACCTAAGATGTTAGATATTGAAGGTAATCCCCCTTGATTATGATTTTTGCCTCTCACACTATTCTTTTTGGGATTTAGAAAATGGTTGGAAATAGGAAGATTCACGATAACAGAGGATATGATGGACAATGGAATGATATTCTTCATGAGCAATCAAATGAAATTGGATCTGGAGGTCCACATATCGTTATTATGCCTAATCATAAATCTCATAATATGATCAATAATCTCATCTTTGGTAAGTTTCCTGACTCAGTTAATAAGAGAAATATGGAGTTTCATGGTGATCATAGAAGAAAGAAAGTTCAATTCCCCTCATGTAAATCATGTGGGAAGAGGAATCAGGGAGAATGTTTCAATGGAACTGGAAGATTCTTTGGGTGTGGAAAATAAGAACACAAATCCAGTAATTGCAAAGGAAAAGGTTTAGTTAACACCATGGATAAGGATAATGGTATTTTTAAGAAATCAATAATGGTTAAATGTTTTAAATGTGGAATGTGCGGGCATTATGCAAACCAATTCCCTAAGGGAAAGTCTCATGAAAAGAATCATCATGGTCATATGGGTAGTATTTATATTGATGATGATAAAGTGACTACAAATGATATGTGAGATAAAAGAATTGTTGAAGCTCAGTCAATGCTTTAAGAAGGTAGTGTATTGATTGTATGTTTATCAAGAATAATGTATGGTACTATGGAATAATGAAAAAATCTAAGGATTGTTACACTATTTCCTTTGATTGAGTTTTGAAAGTATATGATGAATGGTACCGGTAGCCATGAAAGTTTATTCATATATTTTTGGAAGGTAGATGATATATGCATAATGAAAGGATAAGGATATAATGAGTTGTTTGATAGTATTAATGAGCTCATGACTGGTATAAAGACAAAGTGATATCATGGATTGCGTATATATAATTTTGGGATTTTGGTATGTGGAAAGAGTTAACTTTTGACAGCACTCATGTTTTCACTAAGGTTCAATGGGTATACATTTTTCAAGAGAATACATTATTAAGGCCTTCGAATGTTTGGAATGTGACCAACAAAACATATCTTATGATATATGGGGATCAACGATGGTATTAACATGTTTATTATATGAACTATCTGGTAATTTTTTTCACTATAATATGAGATTGGTCAACAGTATTTTGGATAAGCCTAAATATTGGAATGGATTATGTTGGATATAAGTTAGTATTGTTTAAGTCTATAACTTTTTTGATATTATTGATGGAAAGTTATAATAATGTATTTTTAGAAAAAAGGACAACCTGCAGGATGGGAGACAACCCATCACGTCGGACAAGGCTGTGGGAATCGAACCCACAACCGATGTGTGACAGGCCTTTATCGCCTACCACTGGCCTATAGGAAGTCCCTTTTTAGTATAAATTAGTTTTAATTTATTAAGTGGTTTGATATATGAAGTGTAAGTCCATTTTAGGAACCAAATATGATTAATCTCACTATAGATGGACTTATGTATATTTGATAACTTTTTCAAACCTTTTGTTTGAAACAGATGGAATGAATCATCATTCTATCACATGATCTGCTAACACTTCACAAATGACAAATTAAACTTCATTTATTTAAGATATGAAGTGGAAATTGTCCAAGGAACAACCAACAGTGAGACTGTACCAAAATAAAGAAAGTATTTCTTCTAATTCATATTCTTCAACTTTAGGGAAATGATCTTGAAAACCAAAAATTTTGTCCTAGTTCTCTTATATCTGATGAATCAGATGGTACCCAAGATCATCACAAATTTATGGCTTTGTGATTGTTGTCTTTTTCATAACCATATTCTCCACCACTCTCCATCAGAACTTGATGGTTAGATTTTTCTTCCATATCCATATTTTCACCTGTGTTTTCCTATATGGAAACCCAATGATGATTTACTTTGGGTAATCATTACATTTCATACTTTTGTTTTTAAAATTAAGTTTTAGTATTCCTTTTTACGATTTGGGTTTCTGTGAATAGTAAATTATTAATAACACCGACGAATTTCAACGGCGAAATTCATTTTAAGGGGGGTAGAATGTAACAACTCGAGATTTTATAAGATATATTATTTTTAATTTCTTTCATATCTTCTATTGTACGCTACACTAAGATTATCTTGTGTTATACGCAACATCGTATTAGCTTGCAGTATACGCAACACTAATCTTGGATCGTGTTACACACAATTTGATGTTTGTTGGATAGTAGTTATTCTATAAAACATTGAGTGTATATATATATATATATATATTCAACGTATAAATGAAATATGGTTGGATTTTGTTATACGCAACAACAAATGATTCGTGTACTACACGCAACCCTAACTTGGCTTGAATTGCATGCAATTGCGACCTTCCTCGATAGCGTGTGTTGTACGCAATACCGGGTTTTACTAAACAATGATATATTATTATAATATTATTATGAACTAGCCGTTATGAATAGTATTAACCAAATTTTGAATTTTATAACATTATTATTCATCTTACACATTTTCTAGAATATGGTATAAGAACAAAATAAATTTTTCGGGTAAAATAAGTATTTTTCAAAAAATGCAGGTTTGCCGCCTTTTGATGGCACACCCACTTTAAATCTAGTTTTTAACATGTTTATAAGTTAAATTTGAAAAAATAAAATTCTTTTTTAAAATCATGATATTAAAATTTACTTTGGATAAATTTTTTATATTGTTCTGATAACTTTCATATTTTAATGAATAGTAAAAACACGCTATATTTTAATTAAAAATAACTTTTTCATCGTAATAATTTATGTGGTTAAATTATAATATTGAATGGTTTAAAAGTATAAATAGAATATATTTTTACCATTTAATATAATTTATTTCATTATCATTGATTTTACATTGAATTCATAGGTTAAATCAATTCAATCTTTTGCAATGTTTTAACCAAAAACCTGTTTTCTTTCGATAATGGGATTAATTTTAATTTAATATCTGCAACTTCTGTATATTGAATTTGGAAAAATTGATTCCATATTTGGAATCAGTGGGTACAAAATATATTAATAGACTACTGTTTATTTTTTGGCATTATGAATAGTAACTACGTTAAATTTTATTTACCATAGTAAAAGGTAAATCGGGTAATTAAGGGTAACTATAATATTATAAAATTACTCTAACACTTGTATTAATACAATTGGATGATTATATTTCGTCCTAAGTCATATTTGGGTCGAAATAGAATCCATTAGAACCCACTTGGAGGTGATTAAGACCTTTAGTTTATTTTATTTAAAGGAAAGTGAAATATGTCTCACTCAAACATTAATAATTAAAGAATTTCTAATATAAGGTTATATAGAATATAAATTAGGTTATAAAAAATCATTTGAAATATAAATGTTTTTTTATTTATCATGGTAATTTATTTGTAATTTTTAAGAGTTATTTAATTACCTTATTAGCTTATACATTATTGATGCAGAAATTATTTATTTAGTAAAAAAATCAATAATATTGTTTTTATTGAAATAGTAATACAAATTAAAGGGCTCCAAAACCTGACCAAAACTTATTGGTTGTGTATATATATATCATAATCATCCAATTACTGAATATATTATCGTTTTGAGTCTTATAAAAGTGATTATGACCCTTATATTATTTTATTTTATATAATGTCAAAGTTGTCACCTTCATAATTTAATAAATATAACATTTTAAAATTTGGGTGTTTTAGAAGATAAATCCGAATAAATGTATTATTATAAAATATATAAGATCTATCTTCATCCTAGTATTTTATTATTTATTTTTATACAACAAATAGGTATATTTAATAATTATACAAAAATGTTGTAGTAATTATTTTATTAAGAGAAATATCAAATAAATGGTTTTAAAAATTGTAAAATAAATATTATATGAACTATTTAATGTTCTACACTAATTTTATAGATTAATATGACATGTTAAAAACCTATTAAATATTTTATTTCAAATATATCCTTTGTGTGGAATTTATTTAAATTCAAATAAATGAATAGTGTCAAAATTGACACTATTGTTATTTTATAAAAAATAACATATTATTAAATTGTTTAAAAATCACAAAAAATTTTAAAAAATTTAAATTGAAATTTATATAGTCGAAAATTTCATAAATTATCTAATTATGGATAATTCACAGCACATATTTAATTATTTATAACAATTTAAAATTTAGAATCTTATTATCACAAATAAAATTTAATAGATTAAATAAGGATAAATCAAGTTTATAATGTTTAAAATAAATTCCCTACATGTCTAAATTTTATTGTCTGATGAGATTACAACCCTATCTCATATAATCTTTGAATATGAGTTATTTTTTTGTAGTTTTTAAGTGGGGTTAGATTTATTATAAATTAATATTGTTGATATTTCCGAAGGTTCCCCTCTCCTCCCTTATAAAAAGGGAACCCCTTCCCACTTCTCTTCACACCCTTTTGAGCCTTGAAGATCGGCCAAACCCTGAACATTCACCTTCTTAACCTTCTTAGAAACATACTAGAGGTCTTGGTCTTCTTCAAAGACCAATTTTAGTTCCCTAAGAGGAGGTTTCAAAGACGTGTGTCGAAGAAGAGGTAATATCTGTTACCGATTCTTTCAAGTTTATTTCTTCTTCTACTTCCTCTTCATTTGTTGTTTAATTATAAAATAATAATATCAGTATTACATATATACTAATATGTTATTATATATATTAAACAACCATATTTCACCTTTTATCCATCCTACGGAAAATGAAATCACCACGCGTGCGTACGTACGGAATATCGTCTCCACACCGTGGTGTAATCTGTTTTTCCACCACCACCTAACTTGGATGGGTATAATGGTGTTAAGAGTAACTACATATGATTATTATAAAATCATACTTATTCTAAGATATTATATAATTAACTCTAATTCCATTCAATAAATATGGGAATGATATCATCGCTCGTGCGTACATACATATTACTGTCTCCATGACGCGATGAGATTCATTCTCCATGTTAACCTTTCATGAATGATTATAAAGTATATATAATGAATAATAATGAAATATATTAAATAATAATGATGCTTGATTTATGTATATATATATTTATATCATCTACTTAATTCCATTCAATTCAATAAGGAAACGAAAACAGCGTTCATGTGTACGTACGACCTACCGTCTCCATGAACGGTGTACTTCATTCCATTTATCGATCTATAATATATATATGTATATGCTGAATATATATTATATATAAATCATGTTTTACATTCTTGAATTAAGTAAATCAGGATATAAGTAATAATATCAAGAACAATAATTCCAAACACGTATGATAAATAAAACGTTTTACCCAAAACGCTGATTTAACATGAAATTTACAAAAGAACGGGTAATATAAAGTCATAAGTGAACCATATATGATATCATAAAAATGAATATGATTCTGTAATAAGTCAATGACATTATTTAAATCATTATACAGGAGGTTAGGATACGTACGAAGCATATCGGACCTAAGTTAAGGGATAACTTTTCTAATCTCGTTTTTATCCGAGATTATTTATTCGTAAGTATTCACTAGGGTTATATTTATCATCCATGTTACTGTTATATAAAAATTGTTTAATGTATATTTAAATTCCTTTTTACCCATTTTGGACTTTTACTATGTGTTATGTAAGGAATCTTTCTTTTGTTTACATTACAAGGTACTTTTTTTACTTTTCCAGAAAAAGTGGAAGATGAATATTTTTTTTAACTTATACAGTATGAACGGATTTTTACGGTTTTATAAAGCCTTATTTTCATGAAGCTTAATCTAAAATATTTCATGACTATTTTAAACAAAATATCTTTTTTTTTAAAATTTTATGACGTTTTGTGAAAAGAAATTGATTTTGAAGAAGAATGGATATTTTCCTCAAGAATTCATTTCAAGTGTTTTATCAAAACCATGTTTCCATCTAAGATGACATTATTTCATATGTTTATGTTTGAAGTATAATGTCCCAATGATTTACATGGTTTCAATTTTCTTATTATGAAATTTTATCCATTTCTTTTATATGGATTATGTGATGATGGGATGATGTTTATGAAACCCATTTTACTCTTTGTTTTATGACGAATGTTTTAAGTTTATTTTGTGGCACAAGTAAGATTGATTTCATTATGAGATGGGTGGGACCTATATCTTTGTCCAATGCTTTGGGTAAAGATTTTTATCTCATGAGATAGACATGGCTGGAATGGTAATATAATTTTGTTCAGTAATACAGGACAGAAATGAGGAGTGAACTCAATTCAGAAAGGGACTTTGTCCTCTAAGATGGTCTTGGCGGTAATGCCTTGGCTACTATGGATATCATAACATGTGCTGAATGGTTTCCACAATTAAATGTTTTATTCCCATTATATTTTTTCATGGTTTATGTTCCATTATTATATATTCCTTACGTACTTCCACGATTTATGTCTTTGCTCAAGATTTTGATGTTTAAATTTCATGTTTATGTTTTTGCTTTCAAATGTTTATGGATTGTTTTATGTTCTCTATATTTACCCTTACTATGAATTTGATCTCACCCTTTTTATGTTTTATTTTCCCTAGGATTTAAAGAAAGGTTTTAGGTAAGAAAATAAAAGGGTAATATCTTTATAGAAGATGTTGAAGATCTTTCACCAAGATTAGAAGATTATATTCTGAGTTTCCAAAGACACTAAACTATTACGGTCCTTTGGTGTCTGTTTTTGTTATGTATTAAGTACTCTGCAAAAGTAATGTAATGTCCATGTACGTCAAGATTTGGTTCTCTAAATTCATGATTTTGAAATCAAACTAATGATATTATGGATAAACCGTAGACCAAGAAAGGGACTATATGGAAATAAATGGATGAATTATTTATGTATTAGGATTGTATTAAATGCATTAGTTAAAACGGTATATAAAGATTAACCTTATTTCAAGGATGTATGTCATATCTATTTTATAAATTATACTCATTTATTTTTGGAAAAGGAAAATATGTATGTTAGGTAACATAAAATTAGGTCTATAAAGGTCATATGACTTGAACCCATAGTCGAAGGATGCTAAGGGATTCACGCCGACAACTTACTTACACATTGTCCTAGTTAATATGGTGTTGTTTTTAGTTAAAAAATTTACTAAATAAATATTATTAATGAACCAGTAGTGTTTCATTTTAGGTTTATATATTAATATCCATACCATATTAGTTTTAGAAAATAGTTAGAGATAAATAGTTTGGGTTTTCACTCTTTTATGTGTCCTAATATCCTTCAGAAATGAATTTTAGTTCTTCAGAAATCAAAATCAATTTTTGGATGAATTTTAAATTAATTGAATCACAAATAAAGGATGAAATTATGTTTATATGAATATAAAAAGTAATTATTTTCCTTATATACATAGGCAGTAAAATAATTACCCATCATAAGGAAAAATGAATTAAAAATAAAATTTTGTCCAATTTACTTAATTTCTGTTGTAATGATGGACTTCTAAATCATTGTAGATTTGTGGATTTGAGTCCCTAAACATTACATTGATCATTTGATTATTTTTGATTGATTACCTCAATCACTCACAATGAAAATTTACACATTTCCTCCAAGTTCGTTTGTCTACTTTCCATTAATTATCTCTTACTTAGAGGCCTAGTTATATGTTATTACATTTAGCCATTTTACATCACATTCTATCATTTCTAGAGCATGTTTTAGGACCCCTTCTCATGATGTGGTATTTAAAACATAGGAAATAAAAAAAATATCACTTATATTAAGTTTAAATTTAGAGGACACAATTTAATTAAGGTGGGGAGAATGTAATGCCCTGAAAATATAATGTGTGAACTTTTTATTCGATGGTGTGAATTACATGCAACACCATGTTCGTAAGGTAATATAAAATATTGAGAATTTATAATACATTAAAAGTTTTTAATAAATTAAATTTATATTTTATAGATTAAATTGCATACAACATTGAGATAGATTTTTTTACATGCAAGAGAGACATTCTTCCACGGCTTGTATTATAGACAAGACTGAGTTTTATAAAAAAACAACATATTATTAAATATTATTATTTAATTTAGAAATATATAAACTACATATTAAATTATTAATTATTAATATTAATAACTACATAAAGAATATTATGTTTTACACAAATATAATAGGAATTAATTGGTTACAAGTTAATTAAAAATTGATATAAGAACCAATTGAATATAAAGGGAATATTTTTATAGAAAACTATTTTCATATCTCACAAAGCTATTTTACCCTAATAAATTAAAATTATTAAAATTAGTGAGTAATATTAACATAATATAAATATTATATATTCAATCAATTATTTTTTATATTTATCCATTAGATTTTGAAATAAATAAGATAATAACAAACCCAATTTTACGTATAAAATACTATATTTTTATTAAGGCACTTTTACTTCCTTTTAATAGAGAAAATATTTTAAAAAAAATTCACTTTTATATATTTATATATAAAAATAAACATTATATTTTAACTATAAACATAACAATTAAGTTAAGGTGAATTGTTTCTATTTTTTGTGATGTTTTGTTCTTTAATGAATAGTGCGGAAAACTGAATTTTAGTTCAAATCTGGTTTTTCATATAATTTATTTATATGGTTATATTATACTTTAATTTTGATAAATATTAATTAGATCATATTTCTATAAATTAATAAAATTTACTTCTTTGAAATTTACTATAAAAACATATAAAACTTTCGAACCTTTTACTTTAAAAACACATATTGTCGTCTCATCTACGGGATTAAATTTATATTAATTTGTTCCAATTCTATGTTAGTAATTTGTAAAAATAGATTATATAATAGGAATAAAAATAATTTTTAATTTAAAATAAGTTAAAAATATTTTTTGACCAAAAATATTAGTGAAATTAATTAAAATTAATTACAACGATTAAGGTAAAATTAATCTTAATAAGGGACTAAACCATAATCTTAAGGGATTAAATAAGTTAGAAACTTGTCCTAGAGGAATTGTTTATCCATATTTAGAACCTATACTACTTTTAATAGAATTTGGACCATTATTGGTTCCACTTTAAAAGGTAATATCATTGGATGAATTCTCTTTCCCAAAATTTACAAGAGTGTCACTCTTCCACTATAAAAAGACATCCTCTACTCCCACTTCCTCGCACATCTCGAGACAAATTATATCTACCAAGATATGAAAAAATATAAAATAAGAATACCTACCCTAATCCGATAATCCTTTAATTGTTTAGAAAGACATCCAAAAAATACCTTTGGTGAAAACCAGGAGTTACTCGATTAAGAGGTTACATCTTTCTTTAAGCTTTTAGTTTTATTTCCATTATCCACCCATAAAATCTCCTCATTCCATGATTATATGACAAAAAAGTATCTTCAATATAATTAGATTTTTTTATGCTAATATTTTGACTTAAAATTATACACATTTTCATATAATGGTTAATGAACATACTATTTACATGTATGGAGAACTACCACCTCATAAGACGATGATTGTTCATTTTTCATTTACTGCCTCTCATAGTAGAAATTATGGTGGAAAATATGTTTATATATGAAATGTTTGATATTTATTATGTATTTATTCTTATTTAACTATTTTATAACACATTCCATTATACATTCAATTTTTGTAAATACGATAACATCATTTGATGAAGTGTGGACTACCGCCTCCTCAAAGCGATGTGACTCATTCAAACCATACCTGGAATGAATAAAGGATGATTTTAATGAACCTTTGTAACATATATGACATATAAATGATACTATAATTATAATTTAAATATTTATTAATTACTTTCTTATTTTAATATGAAAAATAAATCAAAGTATTATTCATGCATACGTATGGCCTACCGTCTCCCTGAACGGTGCATTTCATTTCTTATCTACAAATATTATTCACTATTATAAATACATATATAGTAAATATAAATGATAATGAAATCAAGTTTTAAATTCTATAGACTATTAAATCATGATATATTTATCATAAACAACATGTAAAAAGTCAAAACATACTTTATAAAATTAGGCAATTAACAAATGAAATTGTGGAAATAATGAAAGATTATTAATAAATTGGAAATAATATATTATAATAAGATGATATGTGATATGATAAATATTTTTATTGTTCTTTTATAAGTTATTATCATATTTTAAACCTCTATAAATGAGGATAAAGACCAAAAAACAAAAGGAAGGTTAAGGTAAGGGATTTCATCTCAATTTACATTCCATTGAGACTTATTTATTATTATGCAGTAATTCACTATTTATGATGTTTATACTACCCTTTGACATGTTATATCATGAGTATACTTAATCTCATGATGTTATATGGTTCCTTTCATTCATATATTCATGGGGATTATGATTTAAAATTTTCAATGTGGTATGGGACACTTTGGAAGGTTTAAATATTTTTCTCCTAAAGAATGTTTGTATTGATTATCTTTGCAGTCTCACAACATTTTGTGAGTGGTAAAAAAAATTTAAATAAATTTATTTTATCAATTTTTTATCAAAAATATACTTTTATATCCATATTCTCATACCATGGATATTAGTATTTCCTAAACCATTTATCATTTTTACATATGGTGTTCAGTTTTAATGTTATTTGATTAACTAAGGAATTATGGATAAATATGTAATATATATTCAATATGGATATTTGATAAGCCATATTTTCTATTGATTAAATTTACTAATTTATGTCATTAATTATTTTTAAATTTAATGGAAGGTGGATCCCTAAAATTATATAGCTCCTTGATGCATCAATAGGTTCTCAGGAGACAATTAAGTTTTCAAAAATAAACAAGTTTCTACCTATAGTTTTAAACTATCTGGAAGATGGATCTTGATAGTAAAGGTCCTCATGTTCCTTATATATGTTGTACAATAATTAAGAATTTATATCATACATATTTCACATATTATTTTTATTATCCATGAGATTTTATGTCGACATATCTATGGATTCATTCTAATATCAATTTATTGATTATATGGTATGTGTTTTAGTTTCTGGCCATTCCATTTTGATTTTTCATTATCTATTTATTTGAATAGAATGTGTTATCAGTTTTTTACATTTCCATATTAATTTATTCTCATATATTTTTTATTTATCCTACTTTACTTACCATTATAGTGAATTTGAGCACACCATTGTTATGTTTCCTTTCCCCAGGATATGAAGAAGAAATCATTGAATAAGCATTCAAGGATGTAGTTTTTTGTATGTATAATATTTTTATTTTCTATTTCCCAATGTAATATGGGTACCATGTATGGAATATTTTTTTTCAAAGATTCTAAACATTATGATCCTTCGGTATGTGATCCCTTGTAATCATGCCAATTTAATAAAATAATGCACTTACTAAGGGCTTCTATGGTCTGGGTGTTACAAAGAAAAACCATGTTTCAACCTAGTATTTTGGATATTATAAATTATAGACACATTTTAACGGATTATACATAGTTTCTAGAAACCATACACCAACCTTGAATCTAGGCATAAATTCTGAATTCCTCAAATTTTAAACTCGTTCAACCTGAAATTTGAGAAAATGATTAAAAAATATTTAATAATTAAAATAATAATGAAAATAAAAGTCAGGGTTTGACATATACATTCATAAGTATAGACATGTTCACACACGCACACACAGGTTCCCATATAAATATATATATATATATATATATATATATAAATTTATTCATAATAAATATATTTTTTATAACTGTATTATATAAAATTTTATTTAAATATAAAATTAGATGAAAATATAAAACATATATGTAAATATATAAATATATATTTACATATAAAAATATATATGTAAATACATTAATATATATATATATAATTATATCCATATATATATATATAAATATGTAAACATATTTTATAAATGTGTTTAAAAATAATTATATAATTATATATAATTATTCGATTAAATAGATAACTAAATAAGTTTCTTGTAAATAAAATAGATAAATACATCATAAAATACAAAATAAAATAAAATTTAGTTCTAGTAAGGGTTTTTTATTTGTACCGAGAGGTTCCAGGTTCAAATCCATGTGCACGTTACAGAGTATGGATGACAGAAGCACTGATAAAGGTTGGGGGTGGGATGGGACGTGCCTGAGGAGAGGGAGTGGGAGGTAGCAAGATGTAGAGCACTGATAAATGGGTGAGGAGGCTAAAATATAATACATTAAAAATCCCAAAAATGTATTTATTATAAGACCCTATGAGTTTAAATGATCACTATGTTTGATAGCGTAAACGACATGAAACATCGAACCTGAACCAACAAAAAATATTATTATTAATATTAGACAATTATAACCAAATAATTAAATTTTAGGATATTAATATTATTAAACACCTTATGTAAAATATAGAAATTTTATACTCAATAAAAATTTATTGATTAATTCTTAAAATAAAATCTCAATTTTTAGCAATGTCATTTTATTCATTAAAAACACGTTTTGTTCAAAACAATTCATTATTCCATTTTTAAATATCATAATATAATTAATTTCAATAAATATAAGGTATTTAATTCTATAAAAATAATATAATTTTTAAGTAACCATATAAAAATTTTCTTTTGGTGAATTTTTGTGATTTTTTTTCAAAATATTTATTTTGTAATGAATAGTGAAAAATACTACTCTTTGTTAAAAAAATATAGTTTTTTCAAACTTTTAAAAACTTCCAATTAAAAAATAGAAGTAACATTAAATATATTATATGATTAATAATTTAATTTATATAATTATAATAAATTTTATGGTTGATTTTTGGTGTAAAATACTTTTATACTTAAAAGGCGTTTTTTTAAAAAACTTTTTTTCATTACAATTGTAATTTTTATAGTAAATTTATTTTTTCCACATATTGAAATAGAATCATAAAAATGTATTCATTATTTCGAATTAGGATATCCAAATTTAGTAAATAGGTCCTGTTAATTTTTTTTCAATATAAATAATAACCATACTGAATAATTTTCACCAATGGAAGGTTAAATCAGGTAATTAAGACTAAATATAATATATTAAGGACTCAGAATGGACCCTAAAACATGAATCTAATCTATTACATGAGTTTATTTTTTCCAATGCCGTCAATGTTTTCATGATAAGTATGCATTGTGAAATGTTTCTTTAAATTTTAACATTATAAAATTTAAGTAAAAGATAATGTCCAAAATGTCACTTTCTTTTTTTTATATCTATAATATTTTATTTTAGTGATGAAAACAAAATTTATTTGGTTACAAATTTTTTTTCTAAATATAGATTATTATTTATAATATTAATTTATTATTAATATTTACTGATGAAATAATAATCACTAATATTTAAGTCACTCTGACAAAGTTTTTATTCAATTAAAAGATAAATAATAATTGAATATTAAAATAGTAAAAGTAATATAATTATATCTACTAATTCTGTAAAAAAATTATTTTGATAAATATAAAATTTTAGTGGTTTTTAAAAGGATTTTATTTTAATTCCTTTGTTCTCATATTGTTTTCAGAGACAAATTAAATTAATAGTTGCAAAAATTACACTAATGATATTTTGTTACAAATAATTTTTTATTAAATGATTTACAATTCCAAAAGATCATATTACTTGACAAGTGATTAAGATATGGTTTAAAATATCAACTATTGTCCATTTATTTTCCAACATTCTTTTTATAGTTTCTATCATGACACCTAATGATTAAAAACATTATTATTCATGTAATCATCAAAACAATTAACAGAGGGCTAAAATAAAAAGATAAGTTTGAAAACATCACCTAAACATGTCCAATTTTTATTATATGAGAGTATTTGAACTCATAATCTCTATATCAATTAATTATATCAATTTGGAATCATTTTAAACTGAAAATTAATATATATTAATCGAATAAATTAATAAATTATGAAAATTTCCCTCCCCGCATTATAAAAGGACACACACTCTCCTCTTTTCTTTGCACTTAAAAACCCATTTTTTCAGATAATTCAGGAAACTAACCTTAATAAAAACCCATTATACATTAAATAATAAATATTATTATCATAATATCATCCTTATAGGGTTTAATTTTTAATGAAAAGGAAGTTTTTTGAAGAATAAGTAATGATTTTAGTAGAATTTTTTATTTTTTTATTCTTATTACTTCATAAAATCTAATTCAAATACATTGAAATAATAACCCCATAATTTTAATATAATTACTCTTATTTTTCACTAAATTATTTTTATAAATTAATTAATAAAATTATGAGACCAGGTGTTGAGATGGCATGAAATTCCGAGGCTCGGTGTGCCCGGAATAAATCATTGAATAAGGTATAGTCTTTAATTAAAAGCACTTTAATAACTAAATTTGAACTTTAATATCTTTTTAACAGGTTCCCAGATTGAAAATATGAGGGCACCATTGTGTTCAGAATAGTGAATTTACCTTAGGCGAGGCATAACCTCGACCGGTGCAGGTCGAAAGAAAAAGTTAATTTTTGGACGTAATCGTCATTAAAATATTTTATATAAAAATATTTTAACGCATCTGAGATTTTCTTATTTATGCTAATCTTTGTCAAAAATCTTGGTTTATCACCATAACCTTTGAGTTTTCTGGAGACCAATAGGAGAGGCTCTCTTAATGATAAACTCCAGAAAAACAGGATCAGAGGTTGGATTTGGGATCGAAGATCGACGAATTAACCAATGACGATGCAACTTCTGTTATTCGTTAACGACCAATCCTACCATGATGTAGGGGTTTTATTTCTATATGATTTTCTTTCTTTTTATTTCTTTAAAATGATGAATGTGGATCAACGCATGAACAGGTTGATCCATGGGTCGTTCATTCTTGTGGGATGGGGTCTTCTATTGAGGGTTTTTAAAGGGAGAATAATCTATTTGAATACTTTGGTTTCATTTCCCTTTTTCAAATGGGACACACGAAGTCCAAATGAACAAGTTCTACGTTCATTATTTGGGTGTTCTTGGTAAATTTTTCTATCCTCAATCTTGTGTTCTTCCACAGCTTACTCCTGTGGTCGTGGCATATTTTGTCGGGGGGATCCAAATGTGGTCGGACCCCCAGAGTGGCGGCAAGAGGGATTGAAGTCCAAAGTAATGAAGGTTGTGACTCGAGGATCACAATGGTGATTTAATCTCAAAAAAATCAAGCAATAGGATGGTGGTGGTGGCCTGAATAATGGGAGTATCTGTCAGCGATGGCGGCGCATGTCGCATGACCACCTGGTAGTAGGCGTCCGCTGGCTCAACGACAGATGGTGGAGGAGAACATGGAGTCACAAGTGTGGATAGTGATGGGAGCCAAAGCCATGGTGGGTTATACCAGTGTAGATTGGTGATCTGGTATAGTGTTGTGTCGACCGGCTGGCATGCAGTCCCACAGAAGGCAAGTGGGAGAAGTGGCTGGCTCGACGACTGGCTGCGTTGACCTATTGGGGACATGGCGCTCGCCACATCCCGAGTGGATGAACAGGGCCTCTTGAGTGGGTCGTGTCGACTTGGCGGGCCAGGTCGGACTCGGTGGGGTGGGTTTGGTGCGACCTGGGTTGTATTGGGTCTGTCTGATCGGGTCGTACCTGACCCTGACCCCACAGACCCCTTTTTACATAAATGGCCAGAACATCCAAACTGTATGTCTATTTTATGATTTGTTTGTGATGTTGGGACCCTTGAAATGAAACTTCCCTTTTTAGATACTCTATGTTGGTTTTGTGGAATTTGAATTCTGAAATTACAATTGAAGAGTAATTTCTCCTAGAACAAGTGCGCTACGAACGAATTCCTATGGCTGGCTGAGACTCGGTGACTATGTGACTTGGTGGATTTGTGACATGGTGTGTACCTGACTTACCATGACAAGGTGTCTCATCAGAACTGAGTGCCTCATCAGGACTGAGAGTCTCATCGGGACTAGGTTTCACATTAGGACTATGTGTCTCTTCAATAATTGGCATTTTGTGGACTATGTCCAATTATCTTTCGTTTAGTATCATAGACTTATACCTGTGTGAGCTCAAAATAATTCATGTGTACATTTCTTTTGTGGTATTTCCTTTGTGGTTTTGTGGTGACCTACTAAGTATTGTGTTACTCACCCATTCACAGGTTTTTTCCTCGCATGTTGTGTCTTGTGCTGATGACTGGCATTTTGAAGGAGACGTAGGAGGGCCAGGACCAAGTGGTGGAAAGAGAGATCTGATGGACTAGTTGGGCTCCTATGGATTCTAATATATTTCTAGAACCTACACTTCAGGTAGTGTTTTTTTCCAATAAGCTTCAACTGACTTTTGTACTTTCTTGTGTTTAGGTTCCCCTATTACAGGGCATCTATACTATCCTGTATTACCTTTTGTAATTTATTTCCTATTGTAACTTGTAGTTTGTTTTGTTCTTTACATGCATGGTTTTCGATAGTTTCTTTTCATGTTTTTTCCATGTGTACATGTACTTTGGAAAATCCCTCCTATTTGTGATATATGCCTACTCGTCACTATTCATCAACCCCTAGCCTATTGGAGGTGGCATGTGGGTAGTCATTCCCTGGGCCCCACTGGGAAGGGTCGTGGAAGAGTGGTATCAGAGGGAAGGTTCGGTTCCACATTATGATCGGGATTCTATGAGATTAGTTTGGGGAAACATTTTTATGTGTTTGAAGTTCATATTTTTGGCGAGGGACTCTAGTGTTGGTGAGGTGAACGATGTATCTATACACCAAGACTCCAATCACCTGCTTTTCGACTCGATACATGAAAAAAATGGTTGTAGGGAAATAAATGGTACATAAATCATATATGATTTTTGAGTGTCTCCTCATGTCCTTCTTGATTCAGCTCACCAGGTATACTTTTTTGACCATGGTTCATCTTGGTCTATTTTAGGATGCCTCCACACAGGTATCCATCCTGGATTCCATTATGTTACCATGAGGATGGTATAACAAGCGATGAGCGTTGGTATATCAACAAGTAGCGGGGAAATCCCCACCGTGTGGTGTACCACTGATACCACTACTCGTCAATCAATAGTTACTACCAACGCTATCTCTAGAGGATGAATTCAGGCTTAGTTCATTACATGAGTTCCATAGGTAGTGAACTCCTAGGTTCATTGGTGAGACGCATCCCCAGGTAGATGAGGATTGGCTGGAGGGAGTCATGCGCATCTTATTCCTTATGAGGGCACCGCCCGACCAGATGGAATTCCAAGTTGTGAGCCTTCTTCAGGGTTCAGCAGGACGGTGGTGGTGCTTAGTGATCCAGACATATGAGGAGGTGTCCCTCTCTTGGGAGGACATTGAGTGAATCTTAAAAGAGGCGTTATTCCTAGATACGTTATGATCAATGTGTATACAGGAGTTCTTGTATCTACAACATGGAAAATAGATGGTAGTAGAGTACTCAGAAAGATTCATGAACATATCTCGCAACTCCATAGATATAGTATGAGACACATTCTTCAGGGCCCGAACCTTCAAGCAGGGGATACATTAGGAGATAAAGTTGTTGATCACATCCCTTAGTAATCCGAATTATGATGGGATTCTAGAGAGAGATCTACTCATGGAGAGCTTTCTGGAAGAGCAGGTGACAATAATGGGAGCTACTCGCAGACATCAGGCAGTCGAATCATCAATAATAGGTAGTTTTTAGCATACAAAAGGACCCAAGTGGGTCAAAAACTCTAGAGGATGACCCCAGGACATAGAGTCTACGGTATGAGGCTCCCAGGGTAGAGGGAGTCGGCTGATGGATATGTTGTGCTACATGTGTCGCGGTAGGGGACACATGGATTGTGATTTCCCAACACGCTGCACAGACAATTAGCAGATGGTCGAGGGACATCTGAGGCAAAGAAATAGGTTTGACCAGGGTGGTCCACCTGGATACGGACATGGAAGGGGAGAAGGTAGAGCAGCAGGTAGTGGTCAGAGGTTCAAGGTACTAGCAGCACCACCCCCATGTGGTCCACCATGGCCTTTTGGGAGCTGCTGGATAGGGGAAGGCCAAGATTCAGGCGATAGTGGCTTATGATCTCGATGCTCTAAGGATGGTAAGAGGTATGGTTCGTGTCTTCTCTATACTATCTGTAGCTCTTATACATATAGGTGTTAGTCAATCTTTTCTTACCATGGACCTTGTTCAATGCTCGGGGATTCCAGTGGAGCTGTTGGCTCGATCCTTATACTTAGTAACCCCTATAGGAGAGGATTTGATGATCCCGCACTGGTATCGGCAGTGTCATCTTACTCTTGGAGGTGAGATATTTGGCTGGGATCTCCTAGTATCGGCATTGAGGCCTTACAACATCCATTTTGGGTATGGACTGGTTATCTACAGTCCATACTCAGATTGACTGTTTTAGGCATAGATTTCAGTGTGTCTGTAGAGATGGGACTAGTTTTTCCTATACCAGTTAAAAGGAAGCACTTGCAGCATAGAATGGACCTTCTCATAGGAGGGTGAAGTTGATCACTCCCAAGTTGGATATCTTACCCTTGATGTGATAGATGATAGTAGTCCTCAATTTCTTGTAGTGGTGAATGACTATGAATAAGTCTTTCCTGAATACATTCTAGGATAACCTCCTCATAGGTAGGTTCACTTATGCGTTGAGTGTAACTTAGGATGGCACCAATATCCACACCTGCATATCGGATGGATCCCACAGAGCTTTGTGAGTTGAGGGTATAACTAGAGTAAGGTCTCTGTGATGCCCATTGTTTCACCCTGGGCGGCCCCAGTGTTGTTTTCTAAGAAGGAATTTGGGATCATGAGGCTGTTTGTTGATTAACGGTTCCTAAATAAGGTGATAATGAAGAAAAAATATCCACTTTCAATAATTGACAACCTCTTAGATCAGATGAAGGGAGCGAGGTGGTTCTCGAAGATAGCCTACAGGTCTGGCTACCATTAGCTTCATGTATGAGATGAGGCTATACTGAAGACAGCCTTATGATGTTTTTATTGCAATAATAAGTACTTGGTGATTCTATTCATCATGAACAACTCTCTATCAGTATTCATGGGACTTATGAATAGGATCTTCTAGCTTTACCTTGACTGGTTCATCGTGGTCTTCATTGATGACATTCTTGTGTACTCAGCGTCCGAGGATGAGCACATGATACCCTAGAGGATGGTCTAAGATACGCTTTTAGAGAACTGCCTTTATTGTAATCTCTCTAAGTGTCAGTTCTATATTATGGAGGTCTACTTATTGGGACACGTCATTTTAGTAGCTGGAGTTATAGTGGATCCGACGAAGATAGTGGTGATGCTTGCTTAGGATCCACCCAAGAGTGTTTTCGAGGTGAGGAGTTTCCTGGGTTTGTATGGGTACTATAGGTGGTTTGTTCTCATCCTTTCCAGGATATCATCACCCATGATGTCTTTGACATGGAAGGTACAGCCCTTTGTATCGACAAAAAAGTGTCAACGGTGATTTTAGTAGCTGAGGTACAAGATGAAAAGTACCCCCCATCTTGACACTACTAGAGGAGGGTGTTAGGTATTAGTATTATTCGATGCATCATGCACCAGACTTGGTTGTTTCCTAATGCATGGGTATGTAGTTATTGCAAATGTTTCATGACAGTTGAGACTTCATGATCAAAACTACACAACCCATGATCTGGAGCTAGCAGCAGCGGTCTTCTCATTGAAGATGTGGTGGAACTACTTGATGGGTGAATGGTTTACTATATAATCTTACCACAAAATTCTCAAGTATATATTCTCCTAGAAGGACCTGAAGTTGATATAGATGTGGTCTCTATAGTTCCTCTAGTATTGTGACTTAGAGATTGTCTATACTCCTGGGAAGAGGAACGTGGCGGTAGATGAGATTCGTAAAAGATCTAACTTCCAGTTGTTGACTGAGGAATCAGATAAGTTATTCATGATGTAGATATCCTTTGTGGATGGTGTTAGTGAATCTTATGTTCAGTTGATTTTTTTCACGTATCCACTCTTATAGTGAGTTAGGGAGGCACAACGTGTGGATGTTAATTGCAAGATCATTCATGCTCATTTGTCCACAAGGAAATCCCCTGATGGATATTTGATAGGTGGGGATATTTTCATTCTTTTTAGAATATTCACTATTGCAACAGTGTCATTGCTCGAGGAGGTTGTGAGGGAGTTCCATGCATTCCATTTGGAAGTGCGTCTGAGGGGGGAAAATATATATCATAATCTTTGAAATCTGTTTTGGTGGCTGGGGATGAAGAAGCCAGTGGCGGAATCTGTTTCTCGGTGTCTCCCTTGATAGCAAGTGAAGGCAGAGCATCAGGTTCCATCAGGCATGTCTCAACCACTTGATGTGCAAGAGTGTAAGTGGGATGTAATATCAATGTAATTCATGACAGGTTTACAATACATATATGGGGGTTACGATACAGACTAGGGGATCATTGAACAACTCACCAAGTCATCCCATTTCCTACCCATTCGCGAGTGGGGTTCGGTAGAGATCTTGGGATTCATCTTCATCCAGGATATAGTTCAGATTCACTAGGTACATTTGACCATCATTTTAAACTATGATGGTCACTTCACATCCCGACTGTGGATGGAATTTCATGAGTCATTCAGCACTCAGTTTCACTTGAGCACGACGTTTCACCCCCAAAAATATGCCCAGACATATAGGACTATCAAGGTTTTATAGGTCATACTACATGCTTGCATCCTGGAATTTGGTCGTAGTTAGGAGGATCACCTACCTCTGGTGGAGTTTGTGTACAAAAAAATCTACTACTCCAAAATTTTTATGGCATCGTTCGAGGCCCTGTATGGGCGACTATACACGTCTTTTTTATGGTAGACAGACCCTGAGGAGTCAGCACATAGGGGTCCAGGGTTTCTATGGGATACTATCAAGAAGGTCCAGATCATCTAGGAGTCAATGATAAATTCACATAGAAGTCATAAATCTTATGTTGATAGGGGATATAGGCCTTGGGATTTTGAGGAGGGAGACCATGTGTTCCTTCGGGTCTCACCTCAACTTGGATTGTGAAGATTTGGCTGGGGCAGCAAGTTACCTCTGAGACTCATCAACCTTTTTCAGATTCTGAGTAGGTTTAAAGAGGTTTCTTACCACCTAGATCTACCCCAGAAGATGCATTAGATGCATGATGTCTTTCACATGTCACAACTGATGAGGTACATGCATGATTCATCAAACATCATGGACTAGAGACAGCTGGACATTGATGATGGGGAGATGTTTGTGGAATTTCTGGTGGAGATAGAGGATCTACAGGAGTGGATCCATCGTGGGTGGTCGATTCATCGAGTGTAAAATTGGTGGAAGCACATGAATATTGACGATAGAGCTTGGGAGTGGGATTCTCAAATTCATGCTCAGTACCTTCACCTCTTTGTCAAGTAGCCCTTAGTTTTCCTTTTGGGGATGTAAAGACCTGATGTGGGGAGAATCTAATGACACATATTTTTATCCTAATTGTTTTTATAAACTAATTGAATAAATTGTGATAGTAGGCATTGAGACGATATAAAATTCTGAGGACCGGTGTTCATAGAATAAATTTTTGTTTTTAATTAAATGTTCTTGGGATACTAAATGTGAACTTTAATATCTTGTAAACAGGTTCCCTAATTGAAAATATGAGGGGACCATTGCATCTAGAACATCAAATTTACCATAGGCAGGGGCCTAACATTAATCGGTACAAGTTGAGGGTAAAAGATAATTTTTGGACATAAATATCTTTAAAATATTTTGACGTAGTGGGGATTTTATTTTTTAAAATAATATTTTTTAGAAATCCATGGTTATCACCATAACCCTAGAGTTTCCTTAAGACAAGGAGGAGAGCCTCCATTGATGACAAATACTTGTAAAACAGGATCACATGTTAGATCTGGGATTGAAGATTGACCGATTGACAAATGGTGATGAAATTTTTATTCATCATCAATGACCAATCCTACAACAAGGTAGTCGTTTTATTTTTTTGTGACTTTATTTCTCTTTATTTCATTCAAATGATGACCATGGATCAACACATGAACAGGTTGATCCACTGGTCAATTGTTCTTGGGGGATGGGGTCTTCTAATGCAGGGTTTTAAATGGAGAGTAATTTATATGAATAATTTTGTTTCATTACACTTTTTATAATTGTATTAAAGAAGGCCGAATGAACAAATCCAAAGTTCATTCTTTGAGTGTTCTCAGTGAATTATTCCATCACTATTCTTGTGTTCATCACCAGTGAACCCCCATGGTCAAAGAGTGTTTTTATGGGAGGATACAAATGTGTTCAAACACTCATAGTGGTAGAGAGAAGGATCTAAGGCCAATGTATTGAAGGATACAACCCAAGGATCGTAATGGTGCTTCAGTATTGAAAAATGTAGTAGGGTGATGATGTCGGCCCGCATAAGGGGATCTTTCGCCAGTGGTGTGCACGGTGCCGACAATGGATCGTTGAAGTGCGGCCTCCGTCTTGACAACTGATTGTGGATGTGAACATGGTTTCATGACCTTGGTAGGTGATAGGATCCATGGCCTAGGCGGGTCGTGGTAGTGTGGACCAGTAACGCGGTAGAGCACCATGTCGACTGGCTGGAAACGGGCCACGTGCGGGATGAGTGGCCAGCTCGATGGCCGGCCGTGTTGAAAAGGTGAGGAAGTTGCACTCATCTTGTCCCAAGAAGATGAATAGGCCCACTCAATTTGGATAGGATGGTAGTGGGATAGGTGGATTTGGCGGGTTAGGTCGGTCTGACTGGGTGGAACCGGACCCAGACCCCATCGACCCCTTTTTACATAAATGGCCATAACTTCCAAACTATAATTCAATTTGACAAGGAATTTGTGGCATTGAGACCCTCGTGATGAGGAAATATTTTTGGGATAATCTATGTGGGGTTTTATGGAAGCTGACTTATAACCTTATGCTTGAGGAGTAAGTTCTCCTAGAACAAGCACGCTACGAATGGAATCATATGTCTGGAAGAGACTTGGTGACTACGTGACTTGGTGTCTTTGTGACTTAGAGTCTACGTGAATTTCTAAGACTAGGTGTCTCACTGGGACTAAGTGTCTCATTGGGACTGAGTGTCTAACTGGGACTAGGTGTCTCATTGGGGATATGTGTCTCATTGATACTATGTGTTTTGTGGACTACGTCTGACTATATTTCATTTAGTTCCATAGACATATACCTATCGAAGTTAAAAATACTTCATGTGTACCTTTCTTTTGTGTACATTCCTTTGTGGTTTTGGGGTCACCTATTGAGTATTGTGTTACTCACCCTTGCATGGGCCTTGCCCACACATGTTGTGTCTTGTGCAGGGGACCAATGTTTGGATGGAGACCAAGTTGGGCTAGGCCAAGGCGGTGTATAGAGTGATCCAGAAGACAAGGTGAGATCCTACAACTTCTAAAATATGACTTGCACCTACCCTTAAGGTATTTTATTCTTCCGATGAACTTCTAGAAAATTGAGTAATTGCGTGTGTTCAGTTTCCCCTTTTAGTAGGATTGTATACTATCCTGGTTTACATTTTTTACTTTACTTCATGTTCTACCTTGTATTTGGTTTTATTGTTTGCATTCATGGTTTTTCAGTGGTTTCTTTTCTAGACGTGTGTGTGTGTACATGTACATAGTAAAAAAATTATCATTTTTTAGATATGCCTACTCGGCGCTAGTCGTGATCCCCTTTCCATTTAGAGGCGGTCTTAGTGTAGTCACGCCATGGGCCCCACTAGGATCGATCATGAAAATTAAATATACTTATTTGTTTTTATGTTAATTTCATTCCCTCTTCCAATATGATCTTTCATCAAAAGGGGAATGACATAGCCATTCGTGTCTATAGTGGACTACCACCTCGCGAATTGTTGTAATTAATTTACCCTTACCAACTCTCATGGATGGATATAATGGTGAATTTAATGTTTAAATATTATTTTCATGACATATTTGTCATTGTTAAAATATAATATATCATATAATTTCTTACCTTTCAACCCATTTAAAATGATAATGTAGTTTGTGTGTGAGTGTGAACTACCACCTCCATGAAGTGATGTTATTTTTTTCCATCATCGCATCACATGGAAGATACATATAAGTTTATTTTAAAAAATAATATAGTATTTATGATATATTGATAATTTTTTATTGATAAAATAATTCATAACATCTTTCTATCATTATACTTGAAAAATGGAGACGTTTCTCATGCTCGTGTATGACTTACCCTTATCGTGATTATAACATAGTTCATTTTTCAAAACCATCCTTCATGGTTGGTTTTAAAATTATTCATGATTTATCAAAATTATAATTATTTAATTTTTATTATTATTATTCTATATATCATTGAACAATTACCAATTTTACCATATTCAACCTACAAAAGGCATTTTGGATATATGAACCAAATATCGTCAAATTACTTGATGGGAAATTCATTTATTAACGAAATAAATATAACATGGTAATAAATAATATGAAATGATAAATGAAAATGAAAATGGTTCTTAATAAATTCAATAATTAAAATAAGTTTCATATTCAAGAATATAATGAATGTATGTGACGAGACAAATCTAAGGTAACAGATTTATTCTCAAATATTCTTTTATTGAGGCATATTTTAATATAATGCATATAATTTCATTTATATAGTGGATATACTAAAATTATAAATTTTAAATCATGAATCATTTATATCTAGTTGTATTTACATTTCAATTGAAATTATTTCATCCATAGGGATTTGACTTGAACGTTACCAAGTGGTATAGGGTTTATAACCCAATTTGTTTTCATTTTATTACATTACATTATAATTTTTTTTTGATATGATGGTATTATGTGTGTGATTAAATATTATTATTTTTTGTTTTATTTTCACTTGATTTAGGTGGATTTAATTTTTTTACACATAATCAGTTAATTTATTAATTCTCAATTTAATTATATGATCTTTCTAGGGGTTTTTTCACAATCTCATCATTATTAAGGATTGTTTGTGTTCAAGTACCCATTGGGGGAAATGTATGATATTTTTATATTAAAATAATAATTTTTTCATCCAATTCATATTTTTGGAAATTATGAATTTTACATTCATTTTCCTCCTTCATGTACTCAAGAGACCGAAAAAAATTTTAATGAAACCCGATATTTTTTATACAAGTGGGAATATTTTTCTTCGATATCTATATTTTCATTAAAATGTTTTCATGATTAATTTTAATAATCTAAAATGATTTCATAAATCCATTTTTACCCATTTTAAAATTTCTACTAAAAAATTTCAAAGGAATCATTTTTTCTACTTCAAAATGAGGCACTTCTTTAATTTTTACTTAAAATGGGAATAAAGTCTTTTTTTGACCTACTTAGTATGAACCGAATTTGTCAATCCCATGATAGATAAATTATTTTAAGAATCTTGTAGAAGTTTTAATGATTATTTTCCATGAAAATGTTTCCCTAATATTCTAAAAAAATTAGATTTTAAAATTGATTTTCAATGTGAAATGAGTATTTTCCTAAGGAGTTTTTTTAATGTTATTTTATGGTATTTATATTCATTAATTAAAAAAACCCTTTATTTTACCTTTACTATATTGGGGGTATGTTGTGGTGATACCATATTTATTCTTTTAGTGGATAGTTTATAATCTGTTTGGCTGGATAATATTTTAACATTTCATATTATAGTTTTTCTGTACAAATGTTTATGTGGATTATGTTATTCATCCCTTTCATCTGATGAATATATTGGATATAGTATGTGATGTTCAGGGCCTAATATAGCCCTCTAATATATTATTAGGTCTCATGAGACCAACTATTTTGGTTATTTGGTCGATTCCTTTTCCATTATATAATATGTATTTGTATGAGGACTTGAAGTTGAGTTTAAGATGTCCAAAATTATGCATTCCATCATTTTGAGATTATTTACCAATGTCAATGAAATTATTGGAATTTTTATACATGGATAATATCTAGGTTCATGTTATTATTTTTTTGTAATTATTTGATTATCATTTACACCTATCATATCACTTTTCTTCCTCTATATATTGATTAAATTTCATGCGTTCTCAAATATTTAATTTTCCATATTGATTATGTCTTATTTATTAATGATAGCTTCAACACTACATAACCCTTACTAAGCATCTAAACTCACCATTTATCTGTTTTCATTTCCCTAGGATTTCAGGAAGTGTACTATTAATGTTATGTAATGAAATTATAGAGTCAATAATAATTTTATCAATGAAAATACATTATTATATATTATACTTTAAAATTTAATGTTTGTTTTAACTGTGAATGTAGTTTTCCAAAACTACTAAACTATTTGGTCCTTTGGGATGTGATCACATGTGTATTATTCCAATGCACTAATGTAAGAACTCTTTATAGGATACTAGAGCTAGGGTATTTGTATTTGTTTTAGAAGATGGTTTGTAGAAACCATGGAAACATGAATTATAAAAATCATAGATTTTTTAACATTTCCATATGACAGGATTTGATGATGAACCTAAGTACAGGATAACATCCTAATTTTTTGGTATAGTGTTAATGTTTAGTTAAGATAAAGAGATTATATACATTGATGAATTAAATGGGATAGTGTTGGTGACCTGTAAATTGGTTAGTGATTTTATGATAATGTGATTAAGGTCATACTTTATGAATTTTATAGTATTTTTTGGATTTAGTGAATATAATCAATAGTCTATGAATTTATTTTTGGTATAAGGAAGTTTTTATTTCTTGTAAGAATATATGTCATCATATGAGGTTAAAATAATTGTTAGGGTTACCATTATAGGTTTATAAGATTAAGGTTTTTCATTTGTTAAGAAGTACAGATACCCATTTTGAGGTCATAAATATTTGGATTTTTAGGTTATTTGAAACTTTTAATAGGTTTTTAGATGAATAATTTATTGTGGTATAAATAAAACTTTGGGTTAGTATATAATTTTATATTAAGTTAATTATGTTAAATTATATAGTGGGGTTTATATAACACTTATGGTTGAAATGTGACTCAATTACACGATTATATTTTATGATAAATTTATATTAAAGTTAAGTATTGTCTTTTAGTTTGGTATCTAAATTTTATTCAAGATATTTTTTTGAATTTTACTACATTGTAATATTTATCATGCTAACTAATGATATTTTGGGAGATGTTTCATTTGGTCGGGGTGTATGTAACCAATAGTTTTAAAATACGATTTAATATTTAAGATTATTTTGGAATGATGAAATTAAATATTTTAATAGATGTAATATGAATTTTATAAGATTACTTTTTAGGTTAAAAATTTATTGTTATTTTGGATGTTGGGTTATTTATGATATTATATATACGGTACCTTTGTGAAAATGGTGGAAATTGTAGTGTTAAATCACAAGGCTTATACAGTTTTGATATTATATTACCTTTTCCAAAACATTCATATTTTTTAATATTTAATTATAGGAGGGATAACATGATAACATATTTTGTACTAAGAAGTTGATTCTAGTGCTTCGGGTATGAGAAATTTATCATGAATATTCATTGTTTAGAGAAAAATATGATTTTACATTAGAAATTGATTAAAGGATAAAATTATACTTCTCAAGTAAGTATATATAGTTATTTTTTAGACTATATAGTAATGAAAATTATTAAATCCTGGAAAAGTATATTGGAATGAAAATTTTATCCTATTACCTTCATTTCTGATGAATCAATGGTCTCTTCACCCATAAATTATTTATGGTTTTGTGGTGGTTAACTTTCTTATGAACATGTTTTCCATTACTCTATAATAGTCTTTGGATGTTAGGATTCTCTTATATGTCCCTATTTTAACTACCCACTAAATTTATCCTATTTGGATTCCACTGTTTTTTTATTCCACATGACTTACATATTTCTCTTTCCCTCATTTATGAAGATGTTTTATTGACCCTTTTTATAATGTGGGTTTTAAAAAAAGTATTCTCAAAATTCAAACCCTTAATTACTGAGATGAAGTTCAAATTGTGAGGTCTATATTTATTATGGGGGAGAATTTCGCACCATGTTATTTCAAAATAAAACTCTATTCAATAGAGCATACGACATTCAACACTGAGCCTAAACGAACCACAAAATATTATTATTGAAATGTCACAACTATAACATAGTTGTTCAATTAGAAAGTATGAATAGGATAAATCACAATATGAAAAATATATAAAGGACCTTATCAATTCAAATTTATTTTCTAATAATTATGAAGGGAGAGGAGTATGATGGCGTCCAGAGCGGATGGCATGGGTGTGAGGCTTGAATGTCGTGGGTCGTCCCCGACCATTGGGACGAACTCAGGCGGGGTTGATCTAGTGAAACCAGGCTCCTTTAAAGAAGTGTTACTTGGTTTGGCACGGCCGGCGTCTCCTGTCCAAGTATTGCGTCAGTGTCCAGGTTTGTTTCTGGAGACTCCCTCGGTGAATCTGGACCCAAGTTTCCACAGAAGGGTGGAGGGTTATCCTTTGGTGGATCTGTAGTCAAAAACCCTAGAGGAAGCAGAAAGTTTCCACGAATGGAATCTGTTGGCCAATTTTGGAAGGTCCAAGCCCCCAGTGGAGATTTTTAGGGAATATGTTTGTTCTTGGGGGCTTAGTAGACCTGCGGTAGTTTCGGAACTGAACAGGACCTCTTTCAGCAACCATCTGTTCTCTAGGGAGGACGTTGTCGCTGCTTGGTCAAGGGAGGAGCGGTGATGCGGAGGTTGGTGGTTCAGCATGTCCAGATGGTCTTGGGAGGTACATCCAGGCAAGGATTCCGAAGTTATAGTGGTGTGGATCTGTCTTCTGGGTTTACCCCTTCCGTTGCAAAATCTTGTTATCCTTCATGCCATTGGCAATGCCATGGGATCGTTTCTCTATGCGGATGAGGATACTAAGCATCTCAGGTTGGTGGATGCGCCTAGGATCTATGTGGAAGTGGACCTGCATAAGGTATGGGTGCAGAAGATTCTGGTGAGGGCTGGGGAAATCTTTTCCTGGTGGCAGCAGGTTCTCTTCCAAAACCTCTCGCGGTTCTGCATTAGTTGGAGTCGGAAAGGGCACAACCTTGGGACTTACAGACTTTGGCATGGGAGTGGGGACTGTGTACATGCATCCGGGAAGGAGTCTCTGGGGGGCGGGGGTGGCGGTGGTTTGATCGGAAAGGATCAGAAGGGTCCAAGGTGTGTGTGGGGCCCACCATTAGCTACTTTTTCTGATTCTGATAGGCCTACCCTTCCAGGAAGGGTGCAGGATTCGACCGTTGGGTGTTTGAAATTCCCTAGACAGCCTTTGCTAGTATGAATCTCTTGTAGAGACTCGAAGCTTGATGTACATCGACATTACATTACTTCTGCGGAATACTTAATTCAAAACAAAAACATACACACAAGGACCATAATATTTTAGTGTCTTTGGAAACTCGGAATATAATCTTCTAATCGTGGTGAAAGATCTTCAACATCTCCCATAAAGATCTTCCCATTTTTGTTTTCTTAACAAAAACCTTTATTTAAATACTAGGAAAAAGAAAACATATAAAGGGTGAGCTCAAATGCTCAGTAAGGGTAAGCATGGAGAAAATAAAACAAATCATATACATTTGAACTTAAAAACAAGATCATAATGTTTAAACATCAAACTCTTGAGAAATGACATAAAACATAGTAGTACGTAAGGCATAGATCATAAATAAATATAAATCATGATAAAATAGCATGGGAATAAAACATATAATTGTGGCAACCATTAATCACATGATATTATGTCCATAGTATCCAAGGCTTTTCTTCCAAGACCATGTTAGTGGACAAAGTCCCTTTCTGAATCGAGTTCACTCCTCATTCCAGTCCCGTATCACTGAACCTGATTAACTTGTCATTCCAGCCATGACTATCTCATGAGATATAAATATTTACCCAATGCATTGGAGGGAGATATAGGTCCCACCCATCTCATAATGAAATCATTCTTACTTGTGCCACAAAATAAACATAAATCATTCATCATAACCCAAAGAATAAGACAGGTTTCATAAACATCATCCCATCTGAAAGTAATCCATATAAAACAAATGGATATAATTTCATCATAAGAAGAATCAAACCATGTAAATGTTAGATACATTTTACTTGAAACATAATCCTACTAAATAATGTCATCTTAGATGGAAAATAGTTTTGACAAAACACTTGAAATGAATTCTTGAGGAAAATTTCCTTTCTTTTTTCAAAATCATTTTATTTTCAAAAAATTCCATTAAATTTTAAAATAAAAGGATTTTATTGAAAATAATCATGAAATCTTGTAGAATAATCTTCTTGAAAATTAGGCATTATGAAGCCTTAAAAATCTGTTTATGCTGTATAAGTTAAAAAAACATTCTCCTCGTACTTTTCTCGAAAAAGTCAAAAAGTTCCTCGTATGGTAAACAAAGAAACATTTCTTTCATTACATGTGGTAAAAGTAAAAAATGGGTAAAAAGGACTTTAAACATACATAAAAACACTTTTATAAAACATGTATATGGATGATAACAATAACCCCCAGTAAATACTTACGAATAAACAATATCAGATAAGAACAAGATTGGAATAATTATCCCTTACCTTAGGTCCGATATGCTCCGTACGTATCTGAACCTCCTGTATAATGATGTAAATAATTTCATTTACTTATTATATAATCATATTCATTGTTATGATATCATATATGGTTCACTTATGACTTTATATTACCCGTTCTTTTGTAAATTTCATGTTAAAGCAGTGTTTTGTGTAAAATCGTTTTATTATTGGTACGTGTTTGGACTTATTGTTCTTGATATTTTTATTACTTACATCATGATTTAATTACTTATAGAATGTAAATCATGATTTATATATCATATATATTCAGTATATATATATAATAGATAGATAAATGAAATGAAATACACCGTTCATGGGGACAGTAGGTCATACGTACGCATGAACATTGTTTTCCATTCCTTATTGACATAAATGGAAGTAAGTAAATGACATATATATATATATATATCCATTAGATTTATCAT
Source organism: Viscum album (assembly GCA_963277665.1). Lineage (NCBI taxonomy): Eukaryota > Viridiplantae > Streptophyta > Magnoliopsida > Santalales > Viscaceae > Viscum > Viscum album. The sequence continues at coordinate 778,268,557 of OY728163.1, read as the reverse complement.
GTCATATATTTCATTATTATTCATTATATATAGTTTATAATCATTCTTGAGTGGTTAACATGGAGAATGAATCTCATCGCGTCTCGGAGACGGTAATCCGTACGTACGCAAGAGCGATGATATAATTCCCATAATTATTTAATTGAATTGGAGTGGATGATATAATATATCAGAATCAGTATGATGTTATAATAACTATATATATTTATTCTTTACACCATTATACCCATCCAAGTAAGGTGGTGGTAGAAAAACCGATTACACCACGGTGTGGAGACGGTATTCTGTACGTACGCACGCACGGTGATTTCATTTTCCGTAGGATGGATAGAAGGTGAAATGGGGTTGTTTCATATTTATAATAACATATAAATATATTAGTGATACTGATGTTATTACTTTATAATGAAACAACTAAATAAGAAGAAGTTGAAAAAGAAACAAAACTTGAAAGAATCGGTTGAAGAGATTACATCTTCCTCGACGCACCCCCTTTAAACTTCTTCTTAGGGCACTAGAGTTGGTCTTTGAGAATACAAGAACCTCTATGATATAACTAGATAGGATTAGAAGAGGAATTGGCAGGGGTTGGAAGGTCTTAAAGGCTCAAAAGGGTGTGAAGAGAAGAGGGAAGGGGTGCCCTTTTTATAAGGGAGGAGAGGGGCACATTTGGAAAAAAATTAAAATAGTATTTTATAATAAAGTCATATTCTGTTTATAATTGCTACAAATTGATTCATTTAGAAGCTAAAGTGGGGATGGGTCGAAATAATCTCAACCAATAGGTTTTAGACAAGTTTAGGTTACCATTTTGACCTTATCATTTAGATTTTACTCTAAGTTAAATAATTTAACTTTTACCGTGTCTTCTTGTTTTCTTACACTATATGGTTAATAAACATACTATATCAAGCCAAACGAACCCGAAGTGGTTCATTATTAATATATATAACCTTATCTAAGTCATTTGGCCGAACCTTAGATTTTTAGGAATATAATAACAATTAATAATATAATATTTGTTTTAAAAACTATTTTATGTCAATTTTGAAACTATTTGGTAATTGATTTTTGTGAAAATCATAACAACATGATTAGCATGAAAAAAGTTAATTTAATAAATACTAACATGTCATATTAACCAAGAAAATTATTGAAATTTATAAAATGTCTCAAATTACATTTATTTAGGTATTTATAACATCAATAATGTTAATATTTTATTAATAAGGTAATTACTACATCATCATTGTGTCATAAATAAACTAAATTATTTAATGTCTAAAAATTATAAATAAAATACCTTTATGTAGAAAATATTTTTATATTTCTAATTAATATTTATAGTTGAATTTATCTTATGTATAACCCTATATTAAAAATGTTTTAGTTATTAAACTTTAATTTTAACTCTTCTTTGAATTAAATAATAATAAATGTCCTAATCTAATCCATGTGGACCTAAATGATAATATTTTATTCCTAAGGTTGTTTTCGGTCGAATTACACTTATCCTATAGAATTAGGACATGTGTTAGGGTAATAATAATATCATTTTTACCCTTAATTACCCTATTTACTTTTAACTATGGTAAATAAAAGTAAACATTTACTATTCACCAAATATTATTTTTATCTTATTGAACCACATTTTACTCATTGATATTAACAGTGTCTCTTGGATTTTCTAAATTATACTCACATAAGCGGTAAAATTATGTTTTATGAAAATTTTCAAATTCTCCTAGGAGGTGGGTAAAAGATGGTGAAAAGTTCAATAAAATTTTTATATATCTAAAATTATTATAAAATGACTCAAATTAATTACATTGAACTTATGTAGGTATTATGTATCAAATTTTGAGTTAAAATAAATTTAAATAAAATAAAAAATTATTTAAATAAAAAAGTCAGTTTTTAAATAGTAACCTAGTGTTTTCACTATTCATCAAAAATTGAAAGTTTTCAGGAAAATACCAAAACTTCACCCTAGGCTGATTTCGATATTCCGAATCCAAAAATGAATTCCATTTTGAAAGATAAAATTTAAAAAATTTCAAAAAGTGGGTATTACTATTCATAACGGCTAGTTTATAATAATATTATAATAATATCGCGTTTAGTAAAACTTGGCATTGCGTACTACACACGCTATCGAAGAAGGTCTTGATTGCGTGTAACGTAATCTAAGTCAGGAATACGTGTATTGAAATCTCTCTTTGGGGTTGCGTATAACATAATCAAAACTTATTTCATTTATACATTAAACAAAATCTATACTTAATGTTACGTAGAATAATTTCCACAAAACGAACATGAAAATTGTGTGTAACACGAGCCAAGAATAGTGTTGCATATAATGCAAGATAATACGGTGTTGTGTATATTACAAGCTAATCTTGGTGTAGTGTATAATAGAAGACATCAAAGAAATTAAAAAAATAATATATCTCATAAAATATCCGGGTGTTACATCTCCCCTACATCTTTCCACCCCGGAATCTTCAAGGCCCTAGAGGTGGACCATCAGGTGCATCCTATCTCCTCTCTCATGGATGGGGAAGTCCCACAGGCAATTTTCAGCAACCCATGGGAAGATGAGGTTTCCAGGGAGGGTTTAGGGCTAGTCAGGAGCTGGGAGAAGGACCCTCGAGGCCCTGGTAAGGAAGTGGGTATAGGCCTTTTGAGGTCTTTGTTGAAGAGGGAGGAGAATCCTAGGCCCGTTGTCGAGTCTAGTTGTGGAGAGGCTCAGCCGGATGGGATCCGCGTGAAGGCAGGCGTTATGGATGGTCCGTAGAAGGAGAAGGAGGCCGGAGCTGGTATGATCCAAAAGCCTCCGTGTTCTCTCTCGTGGGGAGTGGGTTCCTCCAAAGAAGGGATTGGAGAGGAGCTAATGGTGACCGACCCGGTATTAGTGGCTGACAGGTTCGCCTCTCCTGTAGCGTCACAAGAGGCGACGCTTCATAGGCTTGAGTCCCAACCTTCGTGCCTCGTTTCTCCTTCTAGTTCCATGGAATGATCGGAGACAAGGACGCCGAAGTTCCTGAAGTCACCGGTTACATATGGGGCCCGACTCACCCAGGCTAAATACAGAGCGGCCTTGGCCTTTAGTGCGGTCTCTACTATTCCTAAGGAGCCATGTGCTTTTCCCTCTTCCATCTAGGTGCTATGTCGTTCATTGTTTAGAATGCTAGGGGTTTGGTTCCTCATGTTAAATGTGAATTCATGTGTAATGAGGCTCTTCGGAACAGTACTAATCTGTTGGTCATTCTGGAACCGAAACAGAAGGAGGTGGGGTTCGCGGCCTTTGCGATTAAGCTAGGCTTCCCATCATTCTTGAATGAAGGTTCCCCCAACTCCCATATTTGGATCTTCTGGAGGAAGGAGTGGAAGGTGGACTTGGTGGAGGCATCGGACCAGTACGTGATGGTCAAGGTCTCACACGGGGCAAAAAAAAATTTCTTCTCCTTTATTTTTGAAAGCTGTGACATGACAGAAAGGAAGCACCTCTGGGAGGATCTGTCCAGATTCCAAGCAGGGAGGAAGCCTGGATTATTGCAGGTTATTTCGACACGATTGTGGAGGCCTCAGAGAAGAAGGGTGGTGCAGCAGTGTCTCTCAGCTCAATTCAGGACTTCTGTGGTTTCATGGCCTCTAACAGCCTAATGGACCTTGGGTTCATTGGGCCCAAGTTCACCTGGTGCAACAATCAAAGGGATAGTAATAGAATCTGGTGCATGCTGGATCGTTGTCTTCTAAATCTTTAGGCAGTGGATCTTTTCCCGGGCTCAGGGGTAAAGCACATTTCTAGGTCTGTGTTGGATCATGCGCTGCTTTTGGTGAGCCTGAAGGGATGTGATCCTGGACCTCCTGTGTTTTCTTTTTTAAGCTCTTGGTGCAGGCAGATATATTTTTTATAGGTGGTTTTGAGGTCATGGGCGCAGGCCTCTAGGGGGTCGGTGTGGGCTGGGCTGGCTGAGTGAGTGCCGAGGGTGTGGAGGGCTCTCTTAGAATGGGCTTCGAAGTAGAAGAGGGTGGATTCTCCGGATGGCCTCATGGAAGAGGTCCAGTTTCTTGAGCACAGTCTTTTGGAGGCTTGGGATGAAGATTCCTTTGCTTCCCTAGTGTATAAGAAAGAGGTGCTAGAAGGAATTCTGCTCGAGGTTGGAAGGGTGTACAGAGAGAAATCCAGAGCCTTGTGGCTTAAAGAAGGGGACCGCAACTCCAGGTTCTTCCAGGCCTGTGTCCGAGATAGGAAGTGTGATGCTCATATCGACATCAAGAGGGAAGACGATTCCTACACATCCGATGTCGGGGAGGTTGGGTCATTGGTAGAGTGCCACTTCAGGGACATGTTTGCTAGGCCAGGGCTGCTTTAGAGGGGGAATAGGCATGTGTGTCAGGGTAGGTGTACATCTGCGATGATCTTCTGAGGCTATTGCAGAATAGTGAATATTCTTCTCTAAGATCCATTCCTAGCCCCTCCGAGATCAAGGAGGCGATGGTTAGTCTGAATCCGAAGAGTGCCCCGTGTCCTGGTAGACTCTTGGGGTCTTTTTACGTGACAGCTTGGGAGGTGGGGGGGTCTGGTGGTGGAGGCTGTGCAGGATTTTTTAGGGGTGGTTGTATGCCACGTGAAGTGTGTGCTTCCAAGTTGATTATTATACCCAAGGTGAAGGATCCATCAAGTATCAGTCATTACAGGCTGATATTCTTGTGCAACTATAGTTACAAGATCCTTGCTAGTGTTCTCAATAAGAGTCTGAGCAGCATTCTCCTTAAGATCGTTTCAGAGGAGCAGCACAGTTTTTTCAAAGGTCGGAACATCCAAGGTGCAGTTGGCATAGCTACTGAACTTGTGGTGGATATTAAAAGAAAGGTAGTGGGCCACAACATCATGGTGAGGGTGGACATGGAAAAAACCTATGACAGGATGGAGTGGAGCTTCATAATTAGAGTCACGAGGAAGATGGTTTTCTCAGAATGGGTGTGTGATTTTTCTTTCCAGTGCTACGCATCGATGTGGTTGTTTGTGTCCTTTGCAGGGAGGGTGTTTGGGTTCTTCAAAGCTATTAGGGGGCTATGTCAAGGGGACCCCTTGTCTCCCAGCATCTTTTTTATGGCCCAGGAGGCTCTCTCGCGGACTTTTAACTGTCAGGTGGAGGGCCGGTCCATTACTCTTTTCAGAGCTAAGGCAAGGGCCCCTACGGTTTCTCACTTAATGTTCGCAGATGATGCCCTATTGTTTATTAATGGAAGCTTGAGGTCGTTACTGGCTTTTAAAAAAGTATTGGAGGATTATAGAAGGTGGAGTGGGCAGCGGGTGAACAAGGAGAAATGCAGTGTGTTTCTGCCTAAGCAGTGCTCAAGAAGGAGAAGTGGTGGATAAGGGAGAAGCTCGGGATGCCTGTGAAGGAGATGCCTTTTGTGTATCTGGGTGTGCCCATTTCCAATGGCAAGGTTCGCAAGCATCTCTTTGATGGCATTATCAGTAGCGTCATAGTGCGCATTCAAAACTAGAAAAACTGGTTACTGTCATTTGGAGGTAAAATCACTCTTGTTAACATTGTACTTACCTCTATTCCCATGCATGTCCTGGTGGTTACCAATCCTCACAAAGGGACAGTCCTCTTCATGGAAAGAGTTATTGTTGGATTTGTGTGGGATGGTCCCCAGACCAGGAAATGCCATTGGGCATCCTTGGATAGGCTCGTCAAACCAATTGAGGAAGGGGGAGTCGGCCTTTGATGCTTTAAAGAATCCTTACAGGTTCTCTATGCTAGGCTGTCATGGGACATTATCAAGGGCAGATCTCTTTGGGTCAGGTTCATGCAAGGGAGATATGGTGATGGTTGGAGGAGCTGGGGAGCTAACATCAGGGGGCTCTCAAGGCTATCCAGAGGCTTGGTGGAGGGCCTGGACACCATGGATGACAAAGCCAAGTGGATTGTGGGTAGTGGTGACTTGTGTTTCTGAAAGGATGCTTGGATAGGGGAGGAGCCACTTTTCTACCTGCGGTGTCCGGTTCCAGACATCACTTTCATGGAGGCTTGTGGGCACGGTCGGTTCATTGAGGTTATCCTTAATTCCCACCAGAAGCTTGTTTTTGATAGCATCCATCTATGGGTAGAGTAGGATAAGTGTGCTTTTGTGGGATCCTCTTTGGGAGGGTTCTACAGCAAATTCTACCCTGAGTGCCTTCAAAGTCCAGTTGGAATGGATGCTCTGGAAGGAAAGCTGTGGATGAAATACATTCCAACGAAGCTTAATTTTCTGGTCTGGAGGTTGAGGCATGGTTCTCTTCCCACTGATGAAAGCATCCAAAGGAGGGGGATCAGTCTGTGTTCTAGGTGCTGGTGCTGCAAGAATCCAGGGAGCGAATCCATTTGGCACCTTTTCTTTGGGGGCGAGTGGGCACAACACCTCTGGTCCTTTGTAGCACAATGGCTCGGAGTGGCTCTACAAGGGGATTACGTGGATGATTTCTTGGGTTCTTGCTTCCATGAATCATTTTCAATTAAAGGGATTATTAGGGACTGTGCCGCCATGGTTGCTGTTGTCTACTGGGTCATTTGGGAGGCTTGGAATTCTAAGAGAAATGGAGGGATGGCCTCGTGGCATGGTGTGAAGGTGCACATGTTGGCACTTGTGGATGAATACCAACCACTCAAGGGAGGGAGAGGGAACTCAGGTATGATGTTCTAACTGTTGTAGGCTTTGAGGAGGGTCTCTTCAAGGGTCAGCCTCTCGCAGTTGGGTTCCTGGGTACGGTGGCAGGCCCCCAGGATGGGTCTGAAGATTAATGTGGATGGCTCGTGTGCATGGGCTATTATGCGAGGAGGTGGGCTGGTTCGAGATAGCGGCGGCATGGTCCATCTTGGTTTCTGCAACTATCTTGGATCGATAAATATGGTTAGTGCGAAGGCAAGAGCCCTTCATTGCGGTATCATGTTGTGCGATCTCTACATCCTTAAGCTAAACTGCGTGGAGACTGATTCTGAGGTCCTTATGGGTCGTCTTGGAAACAACAAGGCCCCACCTTGGGACATTGCGTACATCCTCAGGGATTGCAGAGAGTGGATAGGAGAATACATGGAGGTCAGGCATACTTTCAGAGAAGCAAACCAAGCGGCGGATACTTTGGCCTCTTGTGTGAAGGAGGAAGAAGTCCTAACACAGTTCCATTCTTTTCATTTCCTTCCCCCCTCATGTAAGGATCCGGTTTGTGGTGATGCGCTGGGTCTTTACCAGTTTTGGCCCCCATAGTTGCTCGTGAGGATTTTTCCTTATTTAAAATAAAAAAAATGGGAATTCGAGGAATACTTATGAAATTGGTACTATATATTTTATAAAATTTATTTAAATATTTGGTAAAAAGTATTCTTTAAAACTGTTTATGTTATTTCTTTTTCTCAGTGAATAATATAATTAATTTATGTAACTTTTAAAAAAATTACATTAAAAAAGATTTATTAGTTTTTAATTTATCATATCTATATTATCTTTTTATTGTTTTGGGGGATTTTTCTAAAAGGATTGATTTTCTGGTGAATAGTGAAATATATTGCGTTTATTTAAAACATTATTTTTGTTTCAATATTTTGAAAATTTCCATTTGTTTTTATAATGGTTTAAATAAAAAAAATGGTTCTATTTTATTATTAATAATCTAATTTAGTTCATTTTAATCAATTTTATGGTTTAATTTGGTATAAAAACATATTTATACATAAAAAACATTTTTTATAAAAAAATATATTTCATTTTGTTTTGTGTTTTTAAGATAAATTAATTTATACCACATAAATACATTGTATCATAAAAAATTGATTCCATATTTTGAATAAGGTTTTCCAAATTTAGTTATTAGGTCCTCTTTTTTTCTATTTTGAATAATAACTTTAGTAAATAATTTTCATCATGGTTTGGGTAAATAGAGAATTTGAGGTTAAATATAATATGATATTTGCTAAAAAAATGATACCAAAACTTTTGTTTATACATTTATATGAATTTTATTCATCATTTTCCATCATATTTTTAAAATATGGAAACTTCATGTCATATTTCTTTCATTTCAACATTCATAATTTTTAAGTGAATGGAAAATTAAAAAATATCAGTTTTTTCTTTAAATATCTATAATATTTTTTGACAGAGGTAAAAACAATGTTTTTAGTGATATATGGTTATTATAAATATGAATTATTTTTTAATGATGTTAATTTCTTTTATAATATTTGGTGATCAAATTCTTACCTTAAATTATTACGCAATGTTAACACGATATTTATTTAAATATTAGAAAAACAAAATGAATGATTCTAAAAATATTAAAAGTAGTATAATTATGATGAATTATTATGTTTCATGAATTTTATTTAAAAATAGAACATCTTAAGGATTGGCATTAGGATTATATTGGAATTTATTTTCTTTTATGTTGTTTTTAAAGTAAAATTAATTGAATAGTTCCAAAAATTACAATAATGATATTTTATAATTTTTTTAATTTTTTTAGGTAATTTAATATTCCTAAAGAAATATAATAATCCAATATGTTGGGATATTGTTTAAAATATAATCCATTTCTCATTTATGGTCCAATTATATATTTATAGGAACTATCTTGACCCCTAAAGTGTAAAAAACAATGTTACAATAGTAATCATTAATAGGATTAACCTAGGGTTAAAAATATTAATGGGGGAATAACCTAAAATAGTATACTTTTTATTTTATGTGATAATTTTGACCCATAATCATATTAGAATCAATATTATCAATTTTTATCCATTTTAATGTTATAATTAATTTAATTTAATTTAATACTCTAGGAAATTAAAAGAATGCCCCTCCCCACGTTATAAAAAGAAAACACTATCCTCTTTTATTAACACGTAAAGTACAATTTTATTCATCCATATCCTACAAAAATAAATTAATATTGTACATTTTCACATTATATAGGTATTATTTTTGTCACAATATCAACCTTCATGGATTTAAGGTATAATTAAAAGAATGTTCTCTGAAAAAGATCTATATATTTTAACTAAATGTTTTAGTTTTATTTACTCTTATAAAACTATAAAATATTATTAAATAATGATGAAATAATAACCCCAGTATATTCTATATAATGATATATTTTTTTATACCCTCTATCCATCTCTTCTTCCATACAATTAGAAATGAAACCATCGTTTGTGTGTATGGTGGGATACCGCCTCGTGAATATATGTAATTAATTTTCCATCGCCACCTTTCATGCCTAGATATAATGATAAATTTTATATTTATACATGATATTAATGAAATATTTATAATTATTAAAATATAATATATCCTCTACTTTCTTACCCTTCTATCCATTGAGAAATTATAACACCATTCGAGTGTACGTGTGGACTACCATAGCCATGAAATGATGTGATTTTTTCCATCACCACATAACATGCATGATATATATAATATTTCATAGAAAAATAATATATTATTTATAATATAATTATAATTCTTTAAAAATAAAATAATACTAACATTTTTTCATCATGCTCATTGGTAAATGGGAACATTACTCATGCATGTGTATGACTTAAAAACATGATGATTATAACATGGTTCATTTTTTGTTAACATATTTCATTTTTGGTTTTAAAATAATGATTGAAATTTAAAAATGATAATTAAGACTTTATTATTATTCCATATATGTCAGGATAATTACCTATTTTATGATATTCAACCTACCAAAGTCACTTTGGACATATGAACCGAATATCATTAAAATGTTCTATGTGAACTTAATTGATTATATAAATCAATATAAAATGGTATTAAATAAAATAAATGAACAAATAAAAATTCAAAATGTTCTCAATAAATTATATAATTGACATATAATTATTATTAAAGAATATAAATAACATACATGATTTTTTGGACCAGATGTTATATATTTCATCTCAAATTTTATTCATTGGCCTATATTTTAATGTTATGATCCTGATTTCTTTTATAAAATTTATATAATAACATTTAAAATATTATATCATGAATAATTTATAATTTATATTATTTTATGTTTAAATTTATATTATTTCATCCTATGATACATTACTTGAATATTTCCAAGTGGTAAGGGATCTCATAACTCAATTTTTTTCACTAAATTATATTACTTCTCCATTGTCTTCGATATCCTATGATTATGTGTGTAATGACCTCTGATTTTTATATTATGTTATTTCACATGTATTTTTTTTATTTAAATTTGGTATACATAACCACATCATTTATTAATTATCACATAATTGAAATGATCTTTGTTGGGGTTTATTTTGGAATCCCATAATTATTCAGGAATGTTGGTGTTCATGTCTCGGATTAGGGAATTAAATGATCCATCTATCTAAAAAATAATATATTCTATTTATATCTTAAAATTATAATATATAATTTCATTTTCTTCTTTTATGAACTCAAGAGACTAAAAAAATGCTTATTAACTAATACTGATATATTTTTCTATTCGGTCAGGAATCATTTTCATCCATTTCTACATTCTCATTAAAATGTTTTCAATAATGTTTCCACTATTCTACAATAATCATAAAAAGTAAAGTTTACCCATGTTATACTTTATATAAAAAATTTCAGAGAATTCTTCTTTTCATTTTCTAAATGATGTGCTTTTTACTCTTTATCAAAGAGGTAAAATGAATCTTTATTTTAACATACTATGCATTAACGGAATTTAACAAATCCCTGACTGCTCAATTATTTTAATCATACATTATATGTGTCTAAAATAATTTTTAAAGGAAATTTTTGTAAGATCTTTTCATTTTTATAGTCACTCTTAAACCCCTATCTTTTTTCATGCTTCTATTGGGGTTCATATCAGGTTGTTTTGGGAACGATGTTGAAAAATTTAAGAAATTTATGGGTTGTGCATGGTTGGAACTAGGTTTTCTAAAACCATGATACATATTAGAGTAAATTGTACAGAAGTGGGGGTTTTATGGCTGGTTCACGGTTTGACCACTCCTGTTCCCACCTATTTGAAACTGTTCACCTTGGCAATAGGGGTGCATGATTTGGGTGCCTAGTCTAAAAAACCATGTAGTCCTACCCAGATAACCATGTGCACTGAATTCATTTATTCATAGACTTATTTTAAAGATTCTCAAACCCCTATTTGGATCCCCGCTCATGACTAACAGACCACATTTCGTTTTCCTTAGTTTGGAGGGCTCCCAAGAACCAATTTTGTACCCCCTAAACCCTATTTATGGTAGAAATAAGCTAAGAGATCTTTGTTCAGTCCCCTCCCGGTAAGATTTCTCTCCCTGTTCCTTCTCACCAAATCTCTTCCTCCTTATTCCTTGGGGTTCTCTATATCTCCATGTTTTTTGAGCATATAATATCCATTATTTTAGATATTGAATCCTGGTTTTCTTTACAGATCTCTTTTTCTGATCTTCTTTGTTGTAGTTCCCCATTGTGAGCATTGTGAGCCATGATCTATTTGTTTTGGCAGCTGATTCAATTTATTCTGGGCCAAAAAATATAACCTAGAATTTATTAACTATTTTATTTAAATTCATTTTATTTATGAAAACCCAAATCAGTGTGGATTAGGACTTTAAATTTTTTATCATGAAATTGGGTAGAGTCTCCAATTCCCCCAAATTGGGGTATGATTTGGATTTGATGAAATTGATGGGATTGAAAATGATTTGCAATGAATTGATTTGAAATTTTTATTTGAGAAAATGGAATAATTTTATTTAATAAGGACCCATTTGGTTTTATCATGAAGAAAGGAAGGAATTGATTAAAAACCTTATTTAGTTTTTAAATGGAGATTAGAATATTAAAATGGAAAATGAGTTAATTGTATTCTAAAAAGTTTTGAAATAAATTTCCTTTTATTTATTGATTGTTAAAACACATAAATTCTTAGGCAGTTAGTGAGTTATTTTTGAAAATTCTATATTTATGATTTAAAACTATAACAATTCATATTCAGTAGGTCACATCCCTAATAGGATGTTGAAAAGTCCTCTTTTACCTATGTATGAGGGATGTGTGTACACATATTTCTATGATCGCATATTTGAGTGTGTGAGGATCCCATAACCTGGAACTATCATACAACTTGGAAGATAACCATATTACTTTTTTTTGATTATTTTCATATATATATTCAATTGCTTTTAAAACAAGTTAAAAATTTCATGTGAAATTATATAAACTTTTTTATATAAAATATTTATTAATCCATTGTTTATAAATATTTCCATCATTTGAAATGTAAGGAATGATTTTATTAATTATTTCTTGGGATTTCCATTCTAGTTTATTTAAAGTTAAATTAATTATTTAGTTAATTAATTTGGAATCTTATTATGGAATCCTTGGTGAGACCATATTGGGATTTTATCTAAAACCCTACATGGGTGTACCACCCTAAAAATCTAATGTAGGAACATTGTATTTGATAGTGTGTATAGCATGAAACATCAAGAGTGTAAGGGAATATAATATTTGGATAATTTATAATATATTTAATATTTTAAATAAATTAAATGTAATTTATAACATTCAATTCTCATGATACTAAGTTAGCGTGTGACATACGCAATAATGATTTTCTTCAATGACTTATGTTACATATAAGAATGGGTTTACTTAACAACAATATATTATTAAAATACTATTATTTAATATAATAAAACATTAACTAGATTTTAAAATTAGATGTTATGAATATTATTAACTAACTTATTAAAATATGTGGTTTACACAAAACTTAAAATGAATTTATTGGTTATAAATTAATTATAAATGAATATAAGAACCAATTCAATATAAAGAGAATATTTTTATAAAAAATGTAATTTTATGCTCACAAAGTTATTTTATCCTAATAAATTTATTACAATTAGTGAGTCATATTAATTTAATATATATATATATAAATATATATTTTTATTCAATCAAATTATTTTGACACACATCTAATAGATTTTATAAAACACAATATTAGAAGAAACCCAATATTACACATAAAACCCAATATTTTTATTAAGGAATTTTTACCAGCTTTTAATGGTTATCCTATTTTAAATACACTTTTTAGAAGTTTTAAAATTTTAATATGTCGAAATAATCTTAATATTTTAAATAGAAACATAAAATATAGGTTACTGTAAATTTTTTTGTATTTTTCCCTTGAAGTTCCATTTTTTAATGAATAGGGGAAAATATTTATTTTTCATTCAAAAAGTATTTTTCATTTAATTTATTCATAATGTTAAATTATATGTTAAATATGTTTTAAATTTTTAATAGATCAAATTTTTATCATTTTATTGAATTTAGGTCATTGTAATATATATCACTTCTAAATTGACTATAAAAACAATGAAAAGTTTCATACATTTTTACTTTAAAATCATGAATTGTCGTACCATCTGCGAGATTAAATTTAAATTAATTTAGTCCACTTATGTGTTTCCAATTTTAAAAAATATATTCGATATTGGTAATAATCATCAAATTTAATTTCTAGTAAGTGCAACTTATTTTTTGACAAATGTAGTACCACTAAATTATAAGGTACAAATATTTATTCGATAGCGTATAGGACATGCATCACCCAGAGCATAGGGGAATATAATATCCTAAGACTATAAAATATATTTATTATTTTAAATAAATTCAAAACATGAAATATATTTTAATGAATTCAACACCAATTTATATTGCGTTAAAAGAAAGATCAACCTTCCTTGATAACATTTATTACACACAAGAATGAGTTTCACAAAATAAAAATTTATTATTAAAATATTATTATTTAATATTATATTATATAAAATAACTATTAAATTATTAGTTAGGAATATTAATAACTTTATTATAAAAAATATGGTTTACTCTAATATAAAATGAATTCATTGGTTACCAATTAATGAGAAAAGAAAATAAGAACTAATTAGATATAAAAATTATTATTATTATTATTCTTACAAAGGAGTATTACATAAATAATAATTTATTAATTAAAATTATTGAATGGTTTTAATGAAATATATATGTTATATATTCAATAAAATATTTTTTATATTCATCCATTAGGTTTGATATGCATAAGTTAAGAACAAACTCTATTTTTCATGTAAAAACCTGTATTTTTATAAAGGCAATTTTACCACCTTTTAACGGAGAACCAGTATTAAATATAAATTTTGACACATTAATTGACTTAATATGTCAAAATAAATTTCATATTTTAAATAAAAACTTAAAAAATTGTTTAGGGTGAATTGTTTATAGTTTATTGAAACATATCAGTTTTTATGAATAGTTGAAAATACTAAATTTTATTTCCCAACATGTTTTTCATATAATTTATTTCTAAGGACAAATAATATATTTAATTGGTTTGAAAGTTTAATTATATCGTATTGTTATCAATTAATAAAATTTATGTAATTAAAATAATTTTTACTTTGATATTTATTATAAAAACATAGAAAATGTTTTGTAGTTTTTACTTTAAAACACTGTATTATCGTCCTGCCTGTGGGGTGAATTTAAAATTAATTTTTTTCACTTTTATGATTGGAATTTTTCCAAATTTATTCCATGTGTTTTAATCGGTATAATTTATAATATATAATAATACCAACTTTGTCATTGACCAAAATGATTTGTGAAAGTAATTAAAATTAATTATAATTATTATGGTAATATTAAGCTTAATGAAGGACTAAACCTTTAACCTATGGGCCCAAATTACATTGAAACATATCCAAAACCAATTTTATTCCCATAATTTTACCATAAACCTTCCATTAAAGAGTTTTTAGGTTTTTTAATAATTTTTTAGGCATAAAATTTGGTACACCTAACTTCTTTTCAAAAATCCCTAGTGAGTCATTTTCTTACCTTATAAAATTCCACCACTTCTTCCCATTAATCACATCAAATATCTTTACAAAATACCACCCCTATACTATTAATCCTCCCCTTTTTCAAAAATAAATCCAAGGAAAATTTTTATTCAAACCAAAATATGTTACCCGATTAAGAGGTAAGAAACATTCTTAAGTTTTTTAGTTTTATTTCCATTCAACAACCCATGAACTCTTCATATTTGATGATTGTATGAAAAACCAGTATCATAAATATACTAGGATGTATTTATGCTAATTATTCAACATGAACTTATACACACTTCAATATAATGGGTAATGAACATATTTTTCCTGTGTACGATGAATTATTGCCTCCTAAAGTGATGATTATTCATTTTTCACTTAGCACCTCTCATGGTAGACATTATGATAGAAACACTATCTATATATATAATATATGATATTTAAAATTTATTTGTTCTTATTTAATTATTTTAAATCACTTATCTTTAAATATTCTATTTTATGTAAAAACGATAATATTGTTTCAGGAAGTGTGGACTACCACCCCCTCAAAGTGATGTGACTCATTCACACGATCAATGGAATGTATAAATGATGATTATAATTAAAAATATGAGGCATACACAACATCTATATGATATTAATGACATAATAACCTTACTGGATATATATATATATCATTTTCTTTATTATACATTCACACACTGAAAATTGATAATGTCTGTCGTGGATGTGTGTACTACTACCTCCTCAACAAGATGTGATTCCTTTTTAAATCACAAGAATTTTATAAATGCGTATATATTACTAAATCATATGTAATTTGTGATATAATTATCATTCTGAAAATATATAATTCTTCTTAACTTATTTCCATACTGATCATTGAAAAGTGATAATGTTACTCATGTGTATGAATAATCTACTTTCTCCATGATCTTAACATTAATTAATTTTTCAGAACCATACTTAATTATTATTTTTAATAGTATAATTGATGAATAAATATTATTATTATTTCATGATTAGTTTTTTTGAGATGTTATATAATGATACCTTTGACAATAGTTTCCCAACAAAGGTTTATTTTGACACATAATAAGAATTTAGTCAAAAGAACCAACCTAATCATAATTTTTAAGTTGTTGTGTAAAACATAGTAATAAGTGAAATAAAATTAATTATAAACCTGATAATTATTCTCAAAAAAGTATAAAATTTACATATGTTTATTATATAGGAAGCTAAAAGACGTTCACCCGAAATGAAACACAAGTTATAGGATTTTCATCTCACTTTTTACATCTGTGAGATAAATGTCTTGTCCACCACATACTTCTTTCTTTGGTTTATATAGTGCCCATTTAGATATATTGTATCATGAATTATTTTATCTTCATGGTATTTAGATGATTAATTTATTTATTATTACTTTTGGGTCTTTTGATTCATATGTAAGGGATTTTATCTCAATTTACCTTCTATTGAGACTTAATTGTAGTTATGCACCTGCTTTTCGTTTATATGGTGTATATATATCCATTAAAATTTTGTAGCACTAATACCTTTATTATCATGATATTATAAGTTTAATATAATATTATTAATTCTTTAGGATTATAATTTAAAATGTTTCCAAAGTTTTATGGGACACATTGTGATATTTAATGATTATTTTCCTCAAGACTGATACTAATGATCTTTCAATAGAATTTTCATTCTAGGAAATTTTATAAACATTTTTCAACAATCCCTTTCATTATTATATTCTTATTCATCACCATTCCCAAGTATTAGTACCATTTTCCCACTATTTTCTACTCAAAATTTTATAGAAAATGTTTTTAAGAAAACCCAACTTGGTTTATCTCTTTATTTGGAGAACCTGTTTTCTTCCAAAATGATGTTTTATTAAAATGTTTTAGAAAAAATTATAAAATGATTTTTCAAATACTTTTTAACCCTTTTTTATTTATCAATTTTTTCAAATTAATATTCTTCTACCTTTCTTAACATGGCATATATCTAACCTTTAACCATGAAAACGTAATATGTGTTTTACCTTGTACAGATTGTACAGCTTTACCCGATATCAGTTGTTTGCAGCTTCCTTTTCATGTTGAAAATGTTAATTTTTAAATAAAATATTATCCAATGATATTTTCAAATAAATTTTTTTTGAAATGGTTTTTCATAATAAAAACATATTTAAATCAATAATAATTTTAAAATATCTTTTTAAAATGTTTTTATTAATCGACAACAAAAATCCTTTATTTTATTCAACTTGGATTATGTTATATTGATACCATCTATAATCTTCCTATAGATGGATTATGATTTATTTATCTAAGGATAGTATTCACATTTACTTCCTTGATTCCTTTTAGTCCCCTTAAAATATTCAATTTCCTATCATTATTTGACATTGAATTTCTCCTAAGTATCCATATCATTTTCCATGGATATGAGTATTGCCTAAATCATGTGACATTTTTTATACAGTGATTACATTGAATGTTATTTCATTATTTGGTAAAATATTGGTAAATCTATATCTTCAACTCTATATGGATATTTGATAAGGCACATTGTTAAATTTATTATTCGATGGATGAGGAATGTTTTGTATTGGTACGACATGGGTAGGCCCCAGTTATAGATTTCCCCTTGATGCTTCGGTAGTCTCATGGGACAAGACATTTGGATAGATACCTTAGATGGGTTTTTACCCAATATTTTTCAAATCATCTTGTGAATGGTCTTGATGGTAAAGTTACAATGTACCTAAGAAATATAGCATCAAATAATTAACCATTTCCCTCATTTTGTTTCAGTTATTATTCATCCATAAGATTTTTCCTAGACATATCTATGGATAAATTTCATTTTTATTTAGTTGATTGAATGGAATGTGTTATAGTTTCATACCTTTCCATATTGATTTTTCATTATCATGTAGTTTTAATGTCATGTGTTACCAGTTATTACCATTATATATTGACTATTATCATTGATTAATTATTTCTTCCTCTATATCTTTCCTTTACTAAGAATTTGATCTCACCCTTATTATGTTTATTTCCCCAATAGTACATGAAGTATCCTATGAAAGATATGCAGATATTTACTAAATGGATTATAGTTTTCCTCAAAGTTATTTATTTGTAAAGAAGAATAAAATTATGTTGTAATTACTATAGTCATTTGTAATACAATAATCATTTATATATCTGGTTTAACAAGACTACTAAACTGATCGGCCATTCAGGGATTAATTCCTTGAAATCATGACAATTTAATTAGTATCAAATAATATATTTGGTCTATATGGGGTCGATTATCTACATCCAATAATATTAGTGAATGTAATTAAAACTAATTACAATTATTAAGTAAAAATTAATCTTAAAAAGGGACTAAACCTTAATATTAAGGGGCCAAATGACCTATACACTTGTCCAAGAGCCATTGTATTTCCATATTTCAACCACATACTCCATTTTGTTGAACACTGGCCATTATTGTAACCCTATTAAATTTTAAAAATGTGTATGTAATTCCTTTTTCCGAATATTATAAGAGTGCCACTACTCATCCACTATAAAATGGTCTCCTCTTCTCCCACTTCATTAAACCTCTAAATACACTTAGGATTTGAAATTATCTACAAAATTCACTCCTAAAAATATCTTCTCAAATCCTAGAATCCCCACCTTCGTCATATATCAATCCAAGTAATCATTTTAGTACATACCAAAATAAGTTACCCAATTAAGAGGTAATATCTTTACATAATCTCTTTATCTTTATTTCCACTATCCACCACTACAACTTTTTTTATTCCATGAGCACGTAAAAGGGAAAAAACAAATGGTGAATGCTGATGGATTCATTACACCCAATCCGAAAAAAATAAGGAAGCAAAGGGACTTTTCCCATCTCGAACGAACAATTGTTACAAGATCTCTTACTAATTCTCAAAAGGACAGAATTGAAATCACAAGAGCCTCCAGTAAGATACCTATAGACATTTCTTCTCAGACTGAGGTTATATATTCTACTAATCCTCTTGATGATAATCCGAATGAGGGCTCTGATCTGGCTGCGAATACATTGCAGCATATTAGGGAGGTGAGCGAATATTTGGAGTCTCGACTGGATCAACGGGTTGAATTAGCTTATCAAAAGCTCGGAAATGGTGAAATATCTACAGTGACTTACCTTGATATCAAACGTGAAGTGTTTATTTTGGGGTTGGATCTGGAGACCAAACAAACTCCTTGATTTCCTACGGACCACGCTACTTTGTTCTCCAGCTTGAATTCACTTTGTTTTCCTGCTAATGATGTTTGTCTACAGATTTCTCTGTCATATGGGCACAGGACCTTATCAAGAATCTATTTCGCTGGAATATAGTGAAGAGTGCAGGACATGGCACATGGGCTGAATTTTCTGGTTCTATAATCAAATGCTCCTCTTTTATCAATTCTGCTTCACATCGTACTTTCTTGTTATGATGATCTGGTCTTCCAATGAAGAGGTTTCAGCTTATGGAGTTCAAAGGGATAATGGATGGGATTTCTTAAAGACTTGCAGTTCCTCTCTTTTTTTATTCGGTATGTACTTTTTCTATCTTCATGTAACTACTTTCCCTTTTGCTGGTGTAAATTCATTTAACCTCGAGACTTCATTGTAATATTTCTTTTTTAATAAATTCTGCAGGGACATGGGTTGGGAGGCCAACTCATGTTTCAATTTTTCAAAAAAAACCATTATACTCAATATAATAGTCTATTTTAATCTTAGTGTTCTATGTACAATCACGCACACTTCCATCTAATGGTTAACGAACATAATGTTTACGTCTACGTCAAACTATCACCTCATGAAACAATGATTGTTAATTTTTACTTTACCACCTTTCATGGTTGGAAATTATGATGGAAACTCTATTTATATATTTTATACATGATCTTTATTATGTATTTATTATTCTCTAATTATTTCATTACACATACCCTTATATTTTTTATTTTTTGTAAATATGATAACATCATTTGTGGAAGTGTGGACTACCTCCCCCTCATAGCAATGTGATTCATTAATAGATTACATATAACATATAAAGAATATATTTAATTACCAATATGTAACATAATAAAATTATATATGATATTCTGGAAATATTTACCTTTCTATGAATATAATATATCATTTTCTTTATTACCCTTACACACATTTAAAAGTGATAACATCATTCATGGACGCGTGGACTACTGCCTCCTCAATTTGATGTGATTATTTTTACATAAAAATAATTATATATATATAAGTATATATGATTAAATAAAATATTATTAATGATATAATATTCAATCTAGAAAGATATAGTATTAATTACCTTTTTCTATCATTGAAAAATGGGAATGTTACTCATGCGTTCGTACGACCTACCGTCTTTATGATTTTAACTTTGGTTCATTTTTCATAACCATATTTAATGATTTGTTTTAAAATTATAATTAATGTATAAAAATAAAAATTATTTCATTATTATTATTCTTTATATATTATATAATGACCCCTTTGATCATAGTTTAACTACCAATGTTATTTTTGACATATAAATAAAATTTGGTCAAAACACCTGATATCAACTTAATTGCTTTAGTCATTGTATACAACATGGTAATAAGTGAAATAAAATAAATGATAAACATGAAAAAAATATGAATAAAGTATATAATTAACATAAGTTTGTTATAAATTAATTTAAAATGCATTCATGAAAAAGGAAACACAAGGTAAGGGATTTTATCAAACTTTTAGTTCATTGATCCATATTGTATTTTTATAGACCAAGTATCTTTTTTGATGGTGTATATACTGATCCAATGACATATATATAATTAATTTCATTTATTTAATGGTATTAATGGTTTTCATCGATGTTTTTATTTAATGGATCTCATTTTTTAAAAGTTACTCAAGTTGTAAGGGATTTTCAACTCACTTTTTACATCTGTGGTATAATTGTCATAATCACCACTTGCATATTTTGTGTGGTGTATCTACTTCCCCTTTTGAAATATTATGTAATTAATTATTTTAATGTCATGGTATTTAAAATTTCATTTAATTTTTATTCTTTCATGGGGTTTACATTTTCAAATTTACCAACATAGTAATGGATTGTTGTCACAATTTTCTATATTTTTGACATTTGTTATTTCAAACACCTATCTCTTTTTCATAAGGTTTATATACTGCTTCATTGACATGTTAAATCATTAATATACATATTATAATGATATCATAAGTTTCATTATTGATATTCCATTCATGGGGTTAATGGTTCAAATGTTTCAAACGGGTATGTGACACTTTGGAATATTTAAAGATTGGTTTCCTAAATAAATATTTAACGATATTTTAATGGTATTTACATTGTAACGACCCAAAATCTAATTAATGATGATTCCAATTGATATAATTAAATTTCTCGTTATGTAAAATGTTTATATAAGACATATTCACTACCTTGGTTTTATGTTTTTGGATTTTAAGATACCATTATAAATTGTTACCACTGTTAATATAGTCGTTGAATAGTGATCACATGATTAGTATAAATATAGGGATTTAACAAATCCAATTTAGTCAGAAAAAGGAAGTGATGGCCTCATCCAATAGAATTTATCCATACGAATCCCATTTTTTAGAGCTCAAAAAGGAGGTATTTTCACTAGGATTCTCTTTTGACCAAGCCCAGGTCGAGCTTTAATATGTTATGTTTGAATGGAACAACCTATGGGTGAAGTGTAAGTTAATAGAGATTACCACCCAATAAATGTTATTCAAGCCACACCAAGAGTCTATCACCATATCACACCTTACCCTTAGGTATTACGTGGGTGTTATAAGGGGTTTTGTAATAAGACCATGCCACCATGATTGTGTGCTTTATTTTTTTATAAAAAATATACTTTTCTTTTATTATTGTTAATTTATAAATGGTTTTTAAAACACAAATAGTATTTTAGAAATCTATTCTAATGAATTAATGGATTTCTAAATTGAATATCATTTTAAAAAATATTATTAACAAATAATTTTTAATTAAATATAATTGACCGTATAATATTTATGAATACAATTGTAATTTTTATTAAGGTTTGAAATCTTTTTTGTCAAAACCAATGAATTTCTGATAAATGTCAGTTTTTATTTAAAAAGTAAACATTTATATATTTAGAAATTTATTTAGATAAATTAAATATTATTCTTAGATTCAAGACATTGAAATTATCTAACAGTGAATTCTTCATAATTTTCTGAGACAGTTGAATTTTTGGGTAAATATTAAATATCATTTAAATATATAATGTGTTTTATGACATCATAATGACCCAATAATCATGTAATAAAATACTATAAAAAGGTTTTTTTGGGAAATATATATTTTACCTTTAATATAATTTGATTTTAGATTTGTATGATTAATTTTATGGTGCCTTAGTGGACCCTCCAAGACTTATAAAACATTTTAACTTTTAAAATTGATTTCAATGAGAGTGTGACTCACCTCTACATAAGAAAGCCTAATATTTTAATTATTTAGGACATTAGCCTTATAAAACAATGTTTTCCACTCCCATTTGGAAAAAATCATGTCCAAAAACTATGATTTGGTTTGTGGTTTCATTTGTTTAATGTGTGGTGTCAAAAACCTAAATAATAAAGAATTCCCTCTTCTTTCCTATATAAACCCAATTAATCTCCAATTAATCTTCACTAAAACCATATGGAGCTCTACCAACATCTTTAATACTCTATCTATAATCCTACCAAGGCGCCCAAGCACCCAAGAAGCCTCTACCAAGCCTCTCCCAAGCCTTTGATATCACACTTCTAAGTAAGGGATTTCTTCCTTTCTCATTTTTTGTCCAAATTTAATTATATTGTTGTAAAAAAATATCAATTAAAAATATTCGAGTAGTATTTCCCACCTCACACATAATTACTTCCTTATTTTTAAATGATGAGAGACCTCTTTATCTCTCTTTAAATCCTACCATTCACACCTATTACCATGCCAAGATTCCAAAATAAATTTCTCCCTTCTCATTTACATTCAAGAAATTCTTTTATATTATGAATCTAAATTCCATTACATATGTTGGTACATGTATCTATATTGCCCCATTATTGTCGATTTCATTTACATATGATGAGATACCCCTTTCTATTTCATAATCCAATTTTATGAATTCTTTTATCACACTATTATGTTGCCAAAATTGCACCGCGATTCTCCAATCCAAAGTCATTGTGTAGTGAATACCATGCCCATTTCTCTATCAAGGGTATTCACCCTTATGCACATTTAATTATTGATTATATAGTATCATTTATTATTTACAAATATCTTTATCGTGGAATATGTTATGATTTTTAATGAATCCATGTTGTATGATCTTTGTGGAACACTTATGCATGAAATGAAATGATCGGGAAGGGTGCACCCTGATAGCGCTCCAATGCATTGGGTAAATATTAATTTCATGATATGTCAAGTGAAATTAGGGTTTACTCATTTTAATTCATGTTCAATGAGTTTTTACTCATTCTCCATGTGATATGAGCCTTGTATCATGCTAATATCATGTTAAATGTTGTTACCACCTTTCCATGTTATGATAATCATGATATATCATGTCTTCATGTTCATGTTTCTATTATGCTCCATTGATATGCCTATTTGCTAACATGTACTATATTATTCATGTTATTACTTTTTTACTCCTTTATTGGGCTTTATAGCTCACACTTTTCTTATGTATGTACTCAGGTTATCCTACAAAATTCAAATTATGAAGGAATGTTGGGTTCATGTAAAAGAAGTTTTCAATAAAGATGTATAATTCATGTTTTAGGTTGTAATGTAATATTCCTAATCCACAAAGACACTAGACCTCTCAATATTATATGTTGAATCAAGTGAATATTTTATGTAATAAATTATGTCTAAGTGTGAAATAAAGATCAGGGTTGTTATAGCTGGTGTTAGAGGATAGGTTTTTTTATTTTTGAGATTATGATTAGAAAACCCTAGTGAAATCCTTAGCGACAAGACTATGTTTAATAAAAACATCCCTAAATTTTTGTGATTATAGATTAAGTGTTTTATTAATAAAATACATCTATTTGTGTATACAAACAAGTTGAGGCAGCTATAGCACAGATATATCTTACGGTAAAACCCAAAAACAATGCTTAGAGCTAGACTCGAATGGGAACTGGTGCTCAACAACAGGTTGTGATGAACTCTTGGTTCCGACACTCCAGGGGGATATGCTTTGTTAAATTCATAATTTTAGTATGAAAAATTATTAAGGGAATAAAAAATTCCCATAAGAATATATTTCGGGAAGTAGATCATGGATAACATTGATTACAGTCTATAAATTCATAAGTTAATGAAATATATGTAATTTATAAGTTTTCTTTTTTTCTTTGGATTCCCCTTTATGTGCTACCCCTAACATTCATTTTAATCTATCCAATGGCCAGTAATAGGAGGACTTGGGCTAACAACCAATGTGAAGATCAATGTGATCTCTATTCTAATGATATGCCCAATTTGATGGGAGTACGAATCGAGAAATTGGTAGTGATACTCTCTCACTTAAATCATGTTTTTAATATAAAAATGGGTCATGATGATCATCCAACCCCCCCCCCCCACCCCCACCAAGAGAGAACAGGACACAATCAAGAGATTCATGAGAAAAAGGCTACATACTTTTAATGGATCATCCAATCCCTCAATCGTTGAAAAATTGATCAACTCCATTGAAAAGACTTTATCCATCCTTTAATGTTCCAAATAAGAGAGGGTTATTCTGGAGACTTATGGTATGGATGCTGAAGCTGATCAATGGTGGAGATTGATAAAAAATATGAAGCTTGAGGAAGAGATCGATCTATTGTAATGGAAGGATATTCAAAAAACGAATTCGACATATATTTTCAATGCAACCTCTAACTGAAGATGGAAAGGGACTTCCTTTCCCTTAAGAAAAAATACGACAAATCCATCAGATCATATGAGGAAAACATCACAAGGATTTCACGATATGACTTTGGATTTTTTTTACCCCCTAATTCAAGGTTGAATGCTTCTTTGGTGGGATAAAACCTAGACTACGGAAAACCCTAGTGATCCGTGACTTCGATAGCTAAGGGGAAATTGTCTAATGTGCCCTCAAATTTGAAATGGGGATCAGAGAATCGCAGGGATATAATGGGATAATAAGTCAAAATTGGACATTAATTTTGGTTTTCCGATGGATAAATCCAATGCTTCTAATAAATTATGGCACCCCACTTTCCAATAGTACGAAAAGAAGAACCCTATAAATTGCTTGAAGAGGATGTGGAAATGATTTAGGTGTGGAGGAGAAGGGAACCTAACCATTAACTACAAACATGAAAAACCATCTACCATGACAGAGGAGATAAATGCTTCATTCGACCCTCAATGCATTTTTCTTTTCTTCAACTGCAAAGAACCAAGGCACTTTGTAAACCAATTCCCTAATAAAAGGGTTTTCAGAGCCAACATACAACCTCCAAGGTAGAAATAGCGATCGGTTTCCATCACTACCACCCAAACGAACCCCTACAATGAAGTGGTGATAGGTATTCTTGTTATTAATTAAATAATAGAAAACATAATTTTGATTTTGGTTCTATGCATTCTTTTATATTCCAAACGTTTAGTAGAACAATCCCAACACCACCACAAATCATGTAAGTAAATATGTCTGTGAGATTGAAAAATGGGGAAATCATTGCATCCCATGTATATAATTCCTCCCCTATCATAATTTGTGGATTGAAATTCCCAAATAACCTCATCATACTACCTCTTGTGGAATTTGATGCAATTCATAGCATGAATTAGATTTCCTTATATAGACCCAACATAAATTGCCACGAGAGGGAAGTAACTCTCCATATATGGAACTAAACCCTGATTCTGTATAAGTGCAAGGAGGATGAAGAATCTTATTTTTCACCATCATCTCAATCATGGATATTACTACCTGTGATCACGCATACCCAGCTTAGGTGATTGAGTCTAAGAGAGAAACCACCCTTGAATACATTCTTATTGTGTAGGAATTCACTGAAGTGTTTCCTGAAGAATTTTATGCTCTTCCTACTAAAAGAGATATTGAATTATTGATTGACCTTATACATAGGGTGTTTCTAATATACAAGACTTAGTATATAATGGTTGTTGTAGAGCTTGAGGAGCTGAAGAAGAAACTACTATAGAATCTTGATAAAGGGTTTATATGCCCATGTGCATCACCATGGAGTGCACCATTCCTCTTCGTCATGAAGAAGGATGTGTTAATGTTCCTTTTCATTGATTATTGTGATCTCAAAAAAATAACAATAAAGAACAAGTATCCTCTACCACGAATTGATGACTTGTTCGATCGGCTACATGGTGCACAATACTTCTCCCTGGTGGATTTGAATTTGGGATATTACCAAGTAAGTTTGAAGAATGAGGATATCCCCAAGACTACTTTTTGTAAAATATAAGGGCACTATGAATTCATAGTAATTCATTTCGGACTCACTAATGCTCAAGATATCTTCATGGAATTGATGAATAGAGTATTTGGATATTACCTCGACAAATATTTGGTAGTCTTTATAGACGCTATTCTAATATACACCAAAATCAAGGAGGATAATGAGAAGCATCTCAGCACTGTACTAGAGACCTTACAAAAGGAGAAGATCTAGGAAAAGTACATCAAGTGTGAGTTCTGGTTGAAGGAAGTCGCGTTATTGGGTCATATCATCACAAGCAATGGGATATATGTGGATCCCTCTAAGATAGTTATAATTTAGGTATTTTTGAGGCCAACATTGGTGATGGATATCTATAGAAACCTGGGGTTATCTATATATTATCACCGATTTGTGAGAAATTTCTCATGATTTTCCCACCCTCTTACCAAGATAACCTATAAGAGAGTCAATTTTTCATGGAGTGATGAATGCGAAGAGATCTTTAAGGAGTTTAAAAGGATCCTTATCACTATTCTCATTCTCACACTACCCACAAGTGGAGAACTTTTTATGGTATTCAGTGATGCTTCAGATAAGGTCCTGGGATATGTGTTGATACAAAATGGAAAAGTCATTGTCTATGCTGCAAGGCAGTTGAAAGTTCATGTGAAAAAACTATCCAACACATGATTTGGAGTTGGATGTAGTAATATTCGCTTTATAAATTTGTTGATATTACCTCATTGAGGAGAAGTGTGAAATATATATGGATCACAAAAGCCTAAATTAGTTATTCACACAAAAAGAGTTGAAAATGAACCAATGAAGATTATTAGAGCTGATCAAGACTATGAATGGTCAATCCATTACCAACTTGGGAAAATGAAAAATGTGGCGGGTGATCTAAGTAGAAAGGACCCAGTGATTCAATCATTGATGAGAATTAAAAAGGATCCAATCCTATTAGATTTTATGAAGATGGACATGGGAATCTTAAAAATGGAACATCGTCAATCATTTCACAAATGATTTATCAATCATTTCTTTTGGAAAAGTTAAAGGATGCTTAAAAGGATGATGTGGGAATTAATAAGAAATTATAACTATCAAAAAAGGGAAATCCTCAGAGTTCAATGTTAATGAAAAAAGGAATTGTGAGATTTGTGTCAAGACTATGTGTTCCATCAAGTATGGAGTTAAAGAAAGATCTTTTAGATGATTCACATAGTTCAAATTTCTCTATTCACCAAAGAAACCTAAAGTTATATAGAGTTCTCCGAGATCCTTATTAGTGGGATAACATGATAAATGAGATCACTGAGTATACAACAATGTTCTGGGTATGTCAGCAAGTGAAGGATGAGAGGAATATTTCTAAGGGGATGATGCAACCATTACCCATAACAACATTGAAATGGGAAAACATCACCATGGACTATGTCACTAGACTTTTGAAGACATCCAATGGAATAAATGATATTTGGGTTGTTGTAGATCATCTTCAAAAGACTTCGCACTTCATTACATTCAATAGGATAACTCATCATATCCACTGTAATAGATATACATTAGATAAGTTGTAAGGTTTCATGGAGTACTTCTATCGATTATATCCGATAGAAATCCAAGACTCACCTATATTTTCTGTAAGAGTCTCTAACACACTCTGAATACTGATTTGAACTTCCTTACGACTTATCATCCTCAAACTGATGGCCAATCTGAGCAGACAATCCATACAGGTGAGGACATGTTGAGAGCATGCTCAATGAACTTCAATGAAGGATGGGATCAATATCTTCCTATGGTTGATTTCTCTTACAACAACAGTTTCCACTCAAGAATCCAAATGGCTCCTTATGAATCTGTTTATGGGATGAGGTACATAACACCGGCATGTTGGGATGAATTTGGCGAATGAAAACTCCTAGGTCTAGAAATGGTCGAAGAAATGGTGCAGAAGGTTAAGACAATCCAGCAGCACATTAAATCTGCACAGAGTTGAAAAAATAGCTATGTTGATAATCATCGACGTGACATAGTGTTTGATGTTGGGGAAATGGTATTCCTCATCATATCACCGTGGTGAGATTTGGGAAGAAGGGAAAGCATAGTCCAAGTTACATCATCCATTTTCAGATCCTTGATCGCATTAGAGCAGTGGCCTATCGAATAGCACTCCTACTGAACCTATCTCAAGTACATGATTTATTCCATATATCACTATTAATGAAGTACATACCAGACCCATTGCATGTACTCAATCAAGAGTTGGTACCATCGGAGAATGACCTATCCTATGAAGATAATCTGGTGAAGATCTTAGATCATAGGGAAAATTTTCTACAAAATAATACAATTCCCCTCATCAAAATGTTTTGGAGAAACCACAAGTTTGAAGAAGCGGTGTGGGAATCAGAGGAAGTGATGAAGAAGAGTTACCCTAATATTTTTTAGTGTGGGAAAAAGAAATTTCATGGGAAAAATTTCTTGAGGGAAGATTGTAATGACCCAAACTCTTATTAATGAAAATTCCTCTTGATCTAATTAAATGTATTATTATGAAAAATGCTTATATAAGACATTTTTACATCCTTGGTTTTATATTTTTGGATTTTAAAATAAAATTATGAATTGTTATTTCTGCTAATATTGTCTTTGAACGGTGATCACATGATTAGTATAAATATAGGGCTTTAACAAATCCAATTTACTCAAACAAAGGAAATAATGGCATCATCCAGTAGAATTATTCCATATGAATCCCAATTTTCGGAGCTCAGAAAGGAGGTATCATCACAGTTCTTTTCCCTTGACCAGTCCCAATTCAAGCTTCAACATATTAACCTTGAATAGAACCTCTTGCGGGAGAAGTGGAAGTTAATAGAGATTACCACCCTAGTGATGTTATCCAAACCACCCCAATAGTCATTCTCCATCACACACCTTACCCCTAGGTATTATGCAAGTGTTATAATGGGTTATGTAACAATAACCTAGCACCATGATTGTGTGATTTATTTTTGTATAAAAAATATGCATTTATTTTATTATTATTTCTTTGTAAATGGGTATAAAGAGAAAATAGTATTTTAAAAATCTATTTTGATGAATTAATGGATTTTTGAATTAAATAATATTTTAATAAAATATTTTTACTAAATTAATTTTTTTAAAATATAAGTTATCATTTAATTTTTATGAATACAATTGTAATTTATATTAGGGTTTGAAAGTTTTTTTGTCAAAACCCATGAATTTCTGATAAATGTCAGTTTTTATTTTAAAAGTAAAAATTCACATATTTAGAAAATTATTTAGATAAAATGAATATTACTTTTGAATTCAAGATCTCCAAATAATCTAATGGAGGATTTTTCAAAATTTTCTGAGACAGTCAAATTTTTGGGTAAAAATTAAATAACCTTTAAACAAATAATGTGTTCTTTGGCATTATAATGACCCAATAGTGTTGTAAAAAATAATTTCAAAAGGTTTTTCAGAAAAAAAATATATTTTACCTTTAAAATAATGTGATTTTTGATTTGTTTTATTAATTTTATTGTGTCTTAGTGGACCCTCCAAGACTTATAAAACATTTTAAATTTTTAAAATGATTTCTTTGAGAGTGTGACTCACCTCCATATATTCAATCCAAATATTTTAAAAAATTCGGACTCTGAATTTATAAAATAATGTTTCCAACTCCCCTTTGTAGAATTTTGTGGGCAAAAACCATGGGTTGGTTAGAGATTTTGATTAGTTTAATGTGTGGTGTCTAAAACCTAAATAATAAAGAATTCCCTCTCCTTTCATATATAAACCCTCTCCATATCCCAATCCTCTTCACCCAAACTATTTGGATCTTGACCAACCTTTGTAATCTTCTCTCTAGAATCCTCCCAAGTTGCCCCAAGCTTCCATGAATCCTCTCTCAAGCCCCTCCCAAGCCTTTGGGATCAAACTTCCAAGTATGGGATTTCTTCATTTCTCTTTTTTATCCAAAATTCATTATATTTTTATAACCATTTGTTTTCAATTAAAAATGTTGGGGTATGTTTTTTCACCTCCCCCATAATTCCCTCCTTATGTTTGAATGATGATCGGCATCTTTCTCTCTCATTACTGCCTCTCATTCACACCTGTTGCCATGCCAAAATTCCGTAAGAAATTTATCACTAATCATTTATATTCAAGAAATTAATTTCTATTATGCATCTAAATTACATTACATATGTTGGGAAATGTATCTATATTAAACCCTTACTATCCATTTCATGTAAATATTTTTAGATACCACTTTATATCTCATCAACCATTTTTATGAATTCTTATGTCACGCCGTTATGCTACCGAAATTGCACTGCAATTCTACAAGACAAAGTCATTGTGTAGGGAATACCATGCCCATTTCTCTATCAAGGGTATTCACCATTATTAACATTCAATTATTGATTATATATTATCATATATGAATTCCACATTTCTTTAAAGAGGAATAAATGATGGTGTTTAGTTAATCCATGTTGTATGATCATTGTGGAACACTTATGCATGAAATGAAATGATTAAGAAGGGTGTGCCCCGATAGTGATCCAATGCATTGGGTAAAGATTAGTGTCATGATACATCAAGTGAAATGGGGGTTTAATCATGCTAATCCAAGTTAAATGAGTGTTTACTCTGGCTCCATGTGCAGTGATCCTTGTCGCATGCTAATATCATGTTAAATGTTATTGCCACATTTCCATGTTATGATAATCATGTTATATCATGGATTTATGTTCATGTTTCTCTTATGCTCCATTGATTTGACTATTTCTTAACATGTACTATATTCTTTATATTATTCATTGTTTACTCCCTTAATGGGCTTTATAGCTCACTATTTTCTTATGCATGTCCTCAGGTTATCCCATGCAATGCTATGTGTGAAGGAATATTATGGTCATGTAATAGATGTTTTCAACAAAGATGTGTATTTAATGTTTTATGTTGTTATGTAATGTTACCAATCCCCAAAGACACTAGACCTCTCAATATTCTATGTTGTATCTAGTGAAAATTTCATGTAATATATTATGTTTAAGTGTGAAATAAAGAGTAGGGTTGTTATAGTTAGTATTAGAGGGTAGGTTTAGTTATTTTTGGGATTGGGATTAGAAAAACCTAGTGAAAGACTTAGGGATAAGACTATGTATAATAAATACATCCCCAAATTTTTGTGAGTATATAGTAATTGGTTTATCAAGAAAATAAATCCATGTATGGATACAAACCAGAGGAGGCATCTCTAGTATAGATGTATCTAGGGGTAAAACCTAAAAACACCACTTTGAGCTAGACTCAAATATGAATTGGTGCACACAAATACGTTGTGCTGCACTCTTGGTTACAACACTCCAAGAGGATATGCTTTGGAAAATTCATAATCATAGTATAAACCATTATTAAGGGAATTAAAAAATGCCCCTAAGAATATATGTTGGGAATTAGATCATGGATAACATATATTGTTGCCTATAAATTCCAATGTAAAGGAAATAAATGTAATTTTTATGTTTTCCCTTTTTGTATTTGAATTACCCTTTATGTGTTACCCCTACCTTTCCTTTTATTCCATCCAATGGCCAGTAATAGGAGGACTCAGGCTAACAACTGATGGGAAGATCAATGTGATGACTGTTCTAATGAGATGCCCAATCTGATGGGAGTAGGAATCATGAACTTTGTAATGAAAATCTCTTAGTTAACTTAATTTTTAATAGAAACATGGGTCAAGATGATCACCAACCCCCCCCCCCCCCCCCAGAAAGATCAAGCTCAAATTGAAAGCTTCATGAGACAAATTCCTCCTACTTTTAGTGGATCATATGATCCCTCAATCTCCGAACAATTGATCAAATTCATAGAGAATATATTCTCCGTCCATCAATGTTCCGAACAATAGAAGGTTATTTTGGTGGCTTATCATATGGGTAGTGAAGCTGATCAATGGTAGATATTGATCCCAAATAAAAATCCCAAGGAAGATATCAATGCATTGGAATGGAAGGATTTCCAAAAAATGTTTTTCAATAAATATTTTCCACGCAGCCTCTGACTTAAGATGTAAAGGGACTTATTTTCCCTTAAAAAAATGATGACGAATCCATCAGATCGTATTAGGAAAACTTCACAAGGCTTGCATGATAAACCTCTAGCTTTGTTGTTACCCACTAATATAAGGTTGGCTGCTTCTTTTGTGGGCTAAAACCTAGCCTATAGAAGACCCTAGAGATCCATGACTTCGATAGCTATGAGGAAATTGTCTGATGTGCCCTCAAAGTTGAAATGGAGATCAAAAAATCTCAAGGGTATCATGGGGATAAGATGTGGAAAGTGGACATTAATTTTGGTGGTCTGATGGATAAATCCAATGGTATTAAGAAATTATAGTACACCACATTCCAAAGGTGTAGAAATAATCTCCCCCAGAAATTCCTTAAAGGTAACGAGAAAATGCTTTAGGTGTGGAAGGGAAGTGCACCTGGCTATTAAATGCCGACAAGAAAAACCCGCTGCTATGACAAATTTGAGGAACACTATGTTTGACCATCAACTCATTGTCCATTGCTTCAACTAAAACGAACCAGGTAAATTTTCAAACCAGTTCCCTAAGCCAAGGGTTTTGGAGGCAACCAATAACCTACAAGGTAGCAAGGATGAGCTTTTTCCATCTCTACAGTCGAAGAAAACCCTGACAATGAAGTAGTGACAGGTATGCTAGTTATTCATTCAATAATAGAGAACATTCATTTTGATTCTGGTTCTATTCATTCTTTTATATCCTGAATGTTTGTTAGAACAATCCCAACACCACCACAAATCATGGAAGTAAATATGTTAGTGAGAACAAAAAATGGGACAATCATTTCATCCAATGAATATAACTCCTCCCCTATCATAATTTTTGGATTGAACATCCTAGAGAACCTTGTCATAATCCCTCTGGTGGAATTTGATGAAATTCATGGCAGGGATTGTATTTCCTTACATAGATCCAACATAAATTTACATTAGAGAGAAATCACTCTCCATATAGAAAATTGACCCCTGATTCTATACAAGTTCAAGGAGGAGGATGAATTTTATTTAGCACCATCATGAATTTTTACCATTACTAATATATTCGTTGAATAGTGATAACATGATTTTTATAAATATAGGGACTTAACACATCCAATTTACTCCAAAAAAGGAAGTTATGGACTCATCC
Source organism: Viscum album (assembly GCA_963277665.1). Taxonomy (NCBI): domain Eukaryota; kingdom Viridiplantae; phylum Streptophyta; class Magnoliopsida; order Santalales; family Viscaceae; genus Viscum; species Viscum album. The sequence continues at coordinate 778,234,741 of OY728163.1, read as the reverse complement.
AGTAGAATTTCTCCATAAGAATCCAATTTTTCATAGCTCAAAATGGAGGTTGTGTCACTGGGCTTCGCTATTTACCAATCCCATGTTGAGCTTCAATACGTTAATCTTGAATGAAACCGCATATGGGTGAAGTGGAAGTTAATAGAGATTACCACCCGAGCGATGTTATCCAAGCCACACCAAGAGTCTATCACCATCGTAGACATTACCCTTAGGTCTTAGGTGGGTGTTATAAGGGGTTATGTATCAATAACCTATCACCATGATTGTGTGATTTATTTTTGTATAAAGAATATGCATTTTTTATTATTTTTACATTGTAAATGGTTTTTAAAGAAAAAATGGTATTTTAGATATCTATTTTGATTGATTAATAAATTTTTTAATTAAATAATATTTTAATAAAATATTATTACTAAATCACTTTCTACTAAATATAAATTATCATATATTTTTTATGAATACAATTGTTATTTTTATTAATGTTTGAAATTTATTTTTCTCAAAACCCATGAAATTCCGATAATGGTCAGTTTTTATTTAAAAAGTAAAAATTCACATATTTAGAAAACTATTTAGATGAGATTAATATTAGTTTTTTTATTCAAGACATAAAAATTATCTAGTGGTTAATTTTTCATAATTTTCTGAGATAGTCAATTTTTTGGGTAAAAATTAAATACCGTTTAAATACATAATATGTTTTATGACATCATAATGACCCAATAGTGATGTAATAAAATACTATAAAAATTATTTTCAGAAAATATATGTTTTTACTTTTAAAATAATGTGATTTTATATTTTATTGATTAATTTTATGGTGCCTTAGTGGACCCTCCAAGACTTATAAAATATTTTTACTTTTTAAAATGATTTCCATGAGAGTGTGACTCACCTCCACATAAGAAATCCTAATATTTTAATAAGTTTGGCCATTTGCTTTATAAAATAATGTTTTCCAGTCCATTTTTCTAAAAACCATGGACAAATACCATGGGTTGGTTTGTGGTTTTTATTAGTTTAATGTGTGGTGTCCAAAACCTAAATAGTAAAGAATTCCCTCTCATTTCCTATATAAACCTATTCAATCTCCCATTAATCTACACTCAAACTATTTGGATCTTGACCAACCTCTGGAATAATCTCTCTAGAATCCTAAAAATAGACCTCAAGCTCCCAAAAAGCCTCTATCAAGCCTCTCCCAATCCTTTGAGATCACACTTCCAGGTGAGGGATTTCTTCCTTTCATATTTTTTTCCAAATTTATTTATACTTTTATACCCTTTTTTCAATTAAAAAAGTTAGGGTTTGATTTCAAACCTACCACATACTTCCCTCCTTATGTTTAAATGATTAGATACCCATTTCTCTCTAATTAATTACTCCCATGAACACATATTACCATGCCAAAATTCCACAAGAAGTTTCTCTCTTCTCATTTTCATTAAATAAATTCTTTTATATTATCCTTTAAAATTTTGTTACATATATTGGTACATGTATATATATAACCCCATTGATGTAAATTTAATGTACATATTATAAGATACCACTTTCCATCTCATCAGCTATTTTTATGAATTATTATGTCACACTGTTATGCTGCCAAAATTGCATCGCGATTCTCCAAGACAAAGTCATTGTGTAGTGAATACCATGCCCATTTCTCTATGATGAGTATTCACCTTTATAAAGATTTACATATTTATTATAGAGTATCATGTATGAATTCCACATTCCTTTTTTTTTGGAATAAATGATGATTTTAATGAATCCATGTTGCATGATCTTTGTGGAACACTTATGCATTATTTAAATGACTAAGAAGGGTGCGCCCTGATAGCACTCCAATTCATTGGATAAGGATTAGTGTCAATGTAAGTCAAGTGAAATGAGGGTTTACTCATGCTAATTCATGTTCAATTAGGGTTTACTAATTCTCCATGTTCAATGAGCCTTGGCTCATGCTAATATCATGTTAAATGTTGTTTCTATATTTCAATGTAATGTTAATCAGGCTATATCATGACTTTATGTTCATGTTTCTCTTATGCTCCATTGATAATCCTATTTCCTAGCAAGTAATTTATTTTTCATGTTATGCCTTTTTTACTCCCTTACTAGGATTTATATATCACACTTTCTTTATGCATGTCCTCAGTTTATCTCATGCAGTGCTAAGTACAAAAGAATGATGTGTTCATATAAAAGAGGTTTTCAATAAAGATTTGTAGTTCTAGTTTTAAGTTGTTGTGTAATGTTCCTAAGCCCCAAAGACATTATACCTCTCAATATTCTATGTTTTATAAAGTGAAAATTTTGGGTAATAAATTATGTTTAATTGTGAAATAAATAACAAGGTTGTTATAGTTTTTATTATAGGATTAGATTAGTTAATTTAGGGATTAGGATTCGAAAACCCTGGTGAAAGCCTTAGGGATAAGACAAAGTATAATAAAAACATCCCTAAATTTTGGTGAGTATAGAGTAAGTGGTGTATCATGAAAATAAATCAATTTCTAGATACAAACAAGTTGAGGTGGCTCTAACACAGATGTATCTAGGGTTAAAACCCAAAAACACCGCTTTGAGCTAGACTCGAATGAGAACTGGTGCACAACAACGGTTTGTGATGCAATCTTGGTTATGAAACTCCTAGGAGAAATTATTTGGAAAATTAATAATCTTAGTATGAACCGTTATTAAGGGAATAAAAAATTCCTCTAAGAATATATGTTGGGAAGTAGATCATGGATAACATAGATTGACGCCTATAAATTCATAAGTTATGGAAATAAATGTAATTTATATGTTTTCCCTTTTTATCTTTGTATTCCACTTTATGTGTTACCCCTAAATTTAATTTCATACCAGCCAATATCCAGTAATAAGAGGACTCTGGCTAAAAACCGATGCGATGATCAATGTGATTATTATTCTAATGAGATGCCCAATCTGATGGGAGCAGGAATCACAAACTCTTTCAAGATACTCTCTGAGTTAACTCTAGTTTTTAAAAGAAATGTGTGTCAAGATGATCGTCAACCCCCCCCCAGATAGAATAATATGAGAATGAGAGCTTCATGGGACAAAGGCCTCCTACTTTTAATGGATCATTTGATCCCTCAATTGTTGAACAATGGATAAACTCCATTGAGAAGATCTTCTCCATCCTTTAATGTTCCAAACAAGAGAAGGTTCTTCTGGCGGCTTATCGTATGAAGCTTAAAGATGATCAATGGTGGAAATTGGTCAAAAATATGAAGTCTGAGGAAGATATCAATGTTCTGAAATGGAAGGATTTCTAGAAAATATTTTTCAACAAATATTTTCCATGGGCCCTCCGATATAATATTGAAGGAGACTTCCATTACCTCAAGAAAAAAGATGATGAATTTGTCAGAGCGTATAAGGAAAACTTCACAAGTCATTCATGATATTCCTTCAGCTTTGTCATTACCCCCAAATTCAAGGTTGACCGCTTCTTTGGTCAGATAAAACCTATCCTATAGGAAACCATAGAAATCCATGACTTCGATAGCTATGAAGAAATTGTCCAACATGCCCTCAAAGTTGAAATGGATATCGGCGAATCACAAGGGTATCTTGAGGATAAGAAGTGGAAAGTGGAATTTAATTATGGTGGTCCGATGGATAAATCCAATGGTGCTAAGAAATTATAGCACCCCACTTGCCAAAGGTTCATAAAGAATCACCCTAGAAATTTCTTGAAGGGGATGAGGAAATGCTTTAGGTGTGGAAGAGAAGGGAACCTGGCCATTAACTATCGACAAGAAAACCATGCTATTGTGATAGAGGAGAGGAACACTCCGTTCGACCTTCAATGCATTGTTCATTGCTTTAATTGCAAGGAACTAGGGTACTTTTCAAACCAGTGTCCTAATACAAGGGTTTTTGGAGGATACTAATAACCTCCAAGGAAGAAAGTGCGAGATTTTGACATCACTACCACCAAAGAGAACCCCAACAACAAAGTGGTGATAGGTACTCTAGTTATTCATTTAGAAATAGTTAAATTACTTTTTTATTATGGTTCTACGCATTCTTTTATATCCAAAAATTTTAGTAGAGAAATCCCAACACCATCACAAATCATAGAAGTAAGGATGTCAGTGAGAATGAAAAATGGGGCAATCATTGCATCCATTGAACATAACTCCTCCCCTATCATTATTTGTAGATTGAAATTTCTGGAGAACCTCTTCATACTCACTCTGGTACAATTTTATGATATTCATGGCATGGATTGTATTTCCTTATATAGATCTAACATAAATTTCCGTGAGAGGGAAATCACTCTCCAAATGGAAAATTGACCCCTAATTCTGTAGAAGTGCATGGAGGAGGATGAATTTTCTTTAGAAACATCATCTCAAGCATGGATATTACTACCCTCCGATCATGTGTATATTTCTTAGGTGATTGAGTCTAAGGAAGAAACCATCCTTGAAATCATTCATATTGTGAGGGAATTCGAAGAAGTGTTTCCCAATAAATTTCATGTTCTTCCTCCTAGAAAAGATGTTGAATTATTGATTTATCTTATACCTTGGGTGTTTCTAATATACAAGACTCTATATATAATGGTTGTTGTAAAGATTGAGGATCTCAAGAAAAAACTAATGGGGAATCTAGATGAAGGGTTTATACGTCCATGTGCTTCACCATGGGGTGCATTAGTCCTCTTCATTAAAAAGAATGATGGGTCAATGTTCCCTTTCATTGATTATCGTGACCTCAAAAAAATCACAATAAATAAAAAGTATCATTTGTCATGAATTGATGACTGGTTTGATCAGCTACATGGAGAACGATACTTATCCAGTGTGGATTTGAATTCGGGATATTACCATGTAAGGGTGAAGAAGGAGGATATCCCCAAGACTGCTTTTCGTATAAGATACTGGCACTATGAATTCATATTAATGCCTTTTGGACTCACTAAAACTCCATAAATCTTCATTGAATTTATGAATATGGTCTTTAGATATTACCTTGACAAATTTTTGTAGTATTTATAGATGATATTCAAATATACTCTAAAATCAAGGAGGATCGTGAGGAGCATCTAAGAATTGTACTAGAGACCTTTCAAAAGCAGAAGATCTATGAAAAGTACATCAAGTCTGATTTCTGGTTGAAGGAAGTCTCATTCTTTGGGCATATCATCAAAAGCAATGGGATATCTATGGATCCCTCCAAGACACTTTCCATTGAGGTATGTTCGACGAAAACATCAGTGATGGATATCTATTGAATCTTGGGGTTAGATGGATATTATTTCCTATTTGTGAGAAATTTATCATGATTGTCCAACCCTCTTACCAAGCTAACCTAGAAGGGAGTCAAGTTTTCTTTGAGTGATGAATCTGAAGATAGCATCATAAAGTTGGAAAGGAGGCATATCACTACGCCTATGATCACACTACCCACAAGTGTAGAACTTTTTTTGGTACTCAGTGATTATTTTTATAAAGACCTAGGCTTTGTGTTGATGAAAATGACAAATTAATTTCCTATGCTTCAAGTCAATTGAATTTTCATGACTAACACTGTCCATCACATGATCTGGGGTTCACTGAAGTAATATTCGCTTTAAAAATTTTATGGCATTACCTCATTGGGTAGAAGTGTGAAATATATATGGATCACAAAATCCTCAAGTATATATTCACATAGAAAGAGGTGAACATGCACCAACGAAGATGGTTAGATCTAATCAAAGACTATGACTACTCAATCCATTACCACCCTGGGAAAGAGAACAAGGTGGCGGATTCTCTATGTAGAAAGGACCTAGTGATTCTATCATTGATGAGAATTGAAAAGGATCCAATCTTCATAGATTTTATAAATATGGAAATGGGATTCCTAGTTAAGGGAATATAATAAATCCTTTCACAAATGATTGCTCAACCGTCTCTTTTGGAAATGTTAATGGATAATCAAAAGAATTATATAGGAATTTAGAAGATAGTGGAATCTATTAGAAAAGGGGAATCCTCAGAGTTCAATGTAAATGAATAAGGAATTTTGAGATTTGGGTCATGAATATGTGTTCCGTCAAGTTCGGAGTTAAAGAATGAACATTCGGATTATGCACATAGTTCAAATTTCTCCATTCACCCAGGAAACACAAAGATGTATCGAGATCTCCTAGAGAATTATTGGTGGGATAACATGAATAAGGAGATCACTGAGTATACATCAAAGTGTCTGGTATGTAAACAAGTGAAGGATGAGAGGTAGAAGTCTAAGGGGATGATACAACCATTATCCATAACAATATGGAAATGGGAAAACATCACTGTCTACTTTATCAACGGACTTTCGAAGACATCCAAAGGAAACAATTCTATCTGGTGTTTTTTGGATCGTATTACAAATATTGGACACTGCATTATAATTCGAGAGGATTTCTCATTGGATCAACTGGCATGGATAAACATCAAAGAACTGGTAAGGCTGTATGGAGTACCACTATCTATTATATCTGATCGAGATCCAAGATTCACCTCTAAGTTAAGGAAGAGTCTCCAACACACTCAGAATACTAAGTTGAACTTCAGTACAGTTTGTCATCCTCAAACTGATAGCCAATCTAAGCAGACTATCCAAACACTTGAGGACATTTTGAGAGCATACTCTATGGACTTCAAAGGAGGATGGGATCAACATCTTCCTCTAATTGTGTTCTCTTATAACAATAGTTTCCACTCAATAATCCAAATAGATCCTTATGAATCCCTTTATGGGAAGAGGTGCAGAACACCGGCATGTTGGGATGAAGTTGGGGAGAAAAAACTCTTAGTTCCAAAACTAGTCAAAGAAATGGTGGAGAAGGTTATGACCATCCAGCAACATATTAAAGCTTCACATAATCGACTAAAGAGATATGCAGATAATGGTTGACAAGACCTAGATTTCGATGTTAGGGACACTGTATTCCTCAGCATATCACCATGTAAGAGAGTTATAATATTTGAGAAGAATGGAAAACTTAGTCCAAGGTACATCATCCCTTTAGAGATCCTTGATCGCATTAGAGCAATGGCCTATCGAATATTACTCCCACAAAACCTATCTCAAGTACATGATATATTCCACATATCACTCTTGAGAAAGTACATACCATACCCATTGCATGTACTCAATCCGGAGGTGGTACCATTGGAGAATGACCTCTCCTATGAAGAGAATCCGGTGAAGATCTTATATCATAGGGAAAAATTTATAAGGAATAATTCAATACCCCTCGTCAATGTGTTGTAGAGAAACCACAAGTTTGAAGAAGAAATGATGGAATCAGATGAAGTGATGAAGAAGAGTTACCCTCATCTGTTTTAGTGTGGGAAAAGGAAATTTTGAGAGTGGAATTTCCTAAGGGGGAAGATAGTAATAGCCCAAACACTTATTAATGAAAATTCTTCTTCATCTAATTAAATGTATTAATTTAAAAACTGGTTATATAAGTCATATTCACTTCCTTGGTTTAATTTTTTTGTATTTTAAAATATCATTATGAATTGATACCATTGAAAATAAAGTATTTAAACACTGATCACATGATTAATATAAATATAGGGCTTTACCAAATCCACTTTACTTTGACAAAGGAAGAGATAGCCTCATCCAGTAGAATCGATCCATACAAATACGTTTTTTCGGAGCTCGTAAAGGAGGTAGAATAACTGGGATTAGCTCTTGACCAATCCCAAGATGAGCTTCAACAAATTATGCTTGAACAGAACCACCTACGAGACAAGTGGAATTTAAAAGATATTACCACCCGAGTGATGTTATCTGAGCCACCCCAAGAGTCTGTCACCATAGTACACCTTACCCTTAGGTCTTATTCTAGTGTTATAAAGGGTTATATAACAATACCATAGCACCAAGATTGTGTGCTTTATTTTTGTATAAAGAATATGAATTTCTTTTATTATTTTTACTTTGTAAATGAATTTTAAAGCACAAATAGTATTTTAGAAATCTATTTTGATGAATTAAGGAATTTTTAAATTAAATAATATTTTAATAAAATATTATTACAAAATAAATTTTTACTAAAAATAAATGATCGTATTATTTTTATGAATAAAATTGTAATTTTTATTAAGGTATGAAAGTAGTTTTTGTCAAAAAAACCCCATGAATTTCGGATAAATGATGGTTTTTATTTAAAAAGTAAAAATTTACATATTTAGAAAATTATATAGATAAAATTAATATTATTTTTGGATTTAGTACATCGAAATTATCTAATGGTCAATTTTTCATATTTTTTTGAGATAGTCGAATTTTTGGGTAAAAATTAAATACCATTTAAATATATGATATGTTTTATGACATCATAATAACCAAATAGTGATGTAATAAAATAATATAAAAATTATTTTGGTCCATTATATGTTTTACCTTTAAAATAATGTGATTTTATATTTCTTTGATTAATTTTATGGTGCCTTAGTGGTCCCTCCAAGACATATAAAACATTTTATCTTTTTAAAATGATTTATATGAGAGTGCGACTGACCTCCAGAAAAGTAAGACTCATATTTTAATAAGTTAGGCCATTGACCATATAAAATAATTTTTTCCACTCCCCTTTGGAAAAAAACATTGGCAAAAACCATGGTTTTGTTCTGGTTTTTATTAGTTAAATTTATGGTGTCCAAAACCTAAATAATAAAGAATTCCCTCTTCTTTCCTATATAAACCTAGTCAATCTATCATTAATATTCACTCAAGCCATTTTTATCCCGACCAACCTCTAGCTTCTTCTCTCTAGAATCCTCCCAAGGTGCTCCAATCTCCAAATAAGCCTCTCTCAAGCCTCTCCCAAGACATTGGGATCACACTTCCAGGTAAGGAATTTCGTACATTCTGATTTTGTCCAAAATTATTTATATTATTGTACCTTTTTTTCAATTACTAATGACGGGGTATGATTTTTCACCTCCCCAATACTTTTATCCTTATTTTTTAATGATTATATACCCCTTTCTCCCTTATTAATTCCTCCCTAGCACACATATTACCATGACAAAATTCCATAAGGAATTTCTATCTTCTCATTTACATTCAAGAAATTGTTTTATATTTTTCATATAAATTCCATTACATATGTTGGTACATGTATCTATATTAACCCTTACTGCCCATTTCTTCTAAATATGATGAGATACCCTTTTCTCTCTCATAAAACATTTTTATGAATTCTTCTATCATGTTGTACGCTGCCGAAATTGCATCGTGATTCTTCATGCCAAAGTCATTATATAGTGAATACCATAACCATTTCTCTATCAATGGTATTCAAAATTATGCACATTTACTTATTGATTATATAGTTTCATGTATTAATTAAACATTCCTTTATTTTGGAATAAATGATGATTTTTAATAAATCCATGTTGAATGATCTTTGTGAAACACTTATGCATGAAATGAAATGATTAAGAATGGTGTGCCATAATAGTGCTCCAATGCATTGGATAAAAATTTGTGTCATGATACATCACGTTTAATGAGGGTTTACACATTCTATATCAATTTCAATGTGGGTTTACTCATGCTCCATGTGCAATGAGCCTTGGCTCATTCTAATATCATGTTAAATGTTGTTGTCACATTTCCATGTTATGATAATCATGATATATCATTCCTTTATGTTCATGTTTCTCTTAGGATCCATTGATATTCCTATTACCTAACCTATACTACATTCTTAATGTTATGACTTTTTTACTCCTTTACTGGGCTTTATAGCTCTACCTTTTCTTATGCATGTCCTCAGGTTATCCCATGGAATGCTAAGTACGAAGAAATGTTGTGGTAATGTAAAATAATTTTTCAATAAAGATGTATATTTCATGTTTTATGTTGTTATTTAATATTCATAATCCCTATAGACACTATAACTCTCAATATATTAATTGTATCAAGTGAAAATTTTATGTAATAAATTATGTTTATGTTTGAAATAAAGAGAAGGGTTTTTATACACATTAGCCATTGTCAACAACCCATATTATTACTTATCCTCTAATAGGGATAATTTTTATTGATTCCATACTCATTCATTCATTATATGGATTATATTCGTTTCAAAAATATATTTTTTAACCCATTTATTCAACATGGGTTCATCAATTTTCAAAGATATTATTATTTAACCCATTTCTTTTTCATTGGTTACACATGTTTCAATGAGATTTTTATTTAACCCCTTTCTTTTATATGGGTTAATATTGTTTCAAATATATTGTTATTGATCCAATTTCATTTTAATTGTTTAATCACTTTTCAAAGATATTTCTATTTAACCCAATTACTTTCTATAGGTTAATCATGATTTCAAATAAATTTTTATTTAAACCATTTCCATTCCATGGGTTATTCATGTTTCTAATAGATTATTATTAAACCCATTTTTTCCATGGGTTAATTATGTGTGGTGAATTTTAAATGGTACTTGGACAATAGCGGGTGGTTCCATGGTAGACCAATGATAGATGGGTCCCTGATATCCCTCTAATTCATTGGGTATGTAAGTCGGTCATATATCTATTCCATTTGTAAGAGTGAAATGTATAGAAGTCGATTGCATAGTTTTTCATTTGTAAGTGTGTAAATTATAATGATGTCCCAATGTACCTTTATGTGTTTTTTTATTCTTTCTATTTGTTTATAATGATTCAAATGATCAAGATTTATATAATAGGCTTGTGATTATTTGTTCTGATGACTCTTGACATTGGAATGTTTTAATATTTGATAGTCTGGTTATTGATGGGTATTATTTATTTTATGATTCGATCATACGCTTTTGTTAAGTCATAATTCCATTATGCACTCTTATACTTATAGAATACATTTTTAATAATTCTTATGTTTACCATTACTGAGCATTTGAGCTCACTCTTTCTATGTTTACTTTTACATGTGTTTTAAATAATTATGTTTAATGATCTATTTCTATAAAGGATATCATAAGTATTGTATCGATGGCCTTGTGTGAAATACGAAAATCTAGTTTAAATGGGAGAAATGTACTTTTGATGACTTATGGGTCCAAGTTGATATGAGTTGATTGTGTAGGATTTTTTCCTAGTTCTCTAAAACTCTACACCTAAATGGTCTTCCAGTATGTAAGTGTTCCATGTTCTCCTTTGATGTTGTAATGTTTAAAAGAAAAAATTGGGTCAAAATTATTGGCGTCAAATCCGAGAATGTAAAGTTATGGTTTTCATCATAGGATTCAGAAGTGTGGGTTCTAGGCTGTTATATCTGGTATCAAAGGTCAATTTAGATAAAGTTTTATATTATGAAATTTTTTTGAGGTTATCTTAAGATTTATGGATATTTTTATAGGTAAATAAGCATAACTATAATCACATGTTCAATATATTAGACACCCCATTTAGGTTTTAAATGATGTGATCTTAACGGTATTTTTGGAGATTTATTTTAGGTTGAGGTATTTTTATTCCCTAGGGTAAAAATTAAGTTTTTATAAGGAATATTAAATTTCCATGTTAAAAGAAAAAACTGGACTACCTGTATGCTTAGTGAAACCCCATTGCATCTATCTCGGTGGTGGGTCTTGAATCCATGACCAAAGGATGATAAGGGTTTTATGCACTACAAATGTCATACATGATGTTTGTGATAGTATGAATTTTTTCATGTAAATATTTATTTATTTTGGAAAACATGTGGTATTTTATTTGAGGATTAATGGTTTTTTTCTTGGAATAATATATGATCAAATCATTAAAATAACTGGGTTTTAGAATTATTCAATAAATTTTTAAAGAATCTTATAGATGGTTATTTATGAAATAATTTGGTTTCAATATTGGGTATTACTATTGAATTATGATAGTTAGTGTATATATTTAAGATTTAATTATTTTTTGAATTATATTAATATTTTCTAATAATTGTTTTAACTAATTTGTAAAGATAGGTTTAATAGCATGACGATCACTATTATAGATCTGTGGTCTTTAAAATTTTACATCAGTTCATAAAGTATTTATAACTTCATCTCAAATAAACAACATTTAGATAAAAAGATGAGTTTTTTTTTTTGAAGTTTTACTCATCAAGTATGTTTGTTTCCTATTGTTCTAGATGGTAATAGAATTTAACTCTAGGAGAAGTATATTGAAACAAAAAAATTATTATCCCATTACATTCAATTTTGATGAATTGATGGTCATTTATATCATAAAAAATTATGTTTTTGAGACCCTTAACTTTGTATTGATCATTCAGTTGATTAGTATTGATGACCCCAATTAACCTCTAAATTTTTAAACTCCTTTCCTTCATTCCCACCTATGTTATCCCTTTATAGATTCCTAGTAATGAGTAAATTATGGTGACCTTTATGTTTTCCACTTTCCATTTTAAGAAGACATTGTATTACCACTTTCAGAGATATGGGTTTCAAAAAATGAATATTAGAAATTTTAATCAATTGATAACCAAGATTAATTCCTAGGGTGAAATTAATTTTAAGGGGGTATGATGTAATTCCCCAAAAATATTAAGTTGGAACGTTATATTTGATATTGTGTATAACATGCAATACCATAAAAGTAAGGGAATATAATATCCTAAGAATTTATAATATATTTAATATTTTAAAGAAAATTTAACATAATTTATAACTTGAAATGGACATGATACTGAGTTATTATGATACATACGCAACAATGAGTTTTTCAATGGATTTTGTTACACGCAAGACCAAGTTTTACTGAACAACAACATATTATTAAAATATTTTTATTTAATACAATAAATCATTACCTAACTGTTAAAATTAGAGGTTATGAATAGTATTTACTAAATTATGAAAATATGTGGTCTACAAAAAAGATAAAATGAATTCATTGTTTAAAAATTAATTATAAATGAATATAAGAACGAATTTAAGGGGAATATATTTATTGAAAAAACAAATTTTATGATCATAAAGTTGTTTTATCCTAATTATTTAATTAATATTATTAATTAATATTAATTAAATATATATTATATATTAAATAAAATATTTGTTACACTCATACAATATATTTTATGGATCACAATATAAGAAGAAACCCAATAATTCACATAAAAACCTATATTTTTTTAAGGAACTTTTATTACCTTTCAATGGAGAAACATTTTTAAATAAACTTTTTGGAAAATTAATAATTATTATATCTGTCAAAATAAACATCATATTAGAAATACAAATAGAAAATTTTTGTTCGGGTAAATTTTTGGTATTTTCCTATGAATTTTGATTTTTTAATGAAGCGTGAAAAATACTAAATTTTAGATCAAAACATCTTTTTCACCTAATTTATTTATTAGGATAAAATATTTTTTAAATTGGTATTAAATTTTAAATAGATAAAAAAAATAAATTTAATCCAATTTAGGTCATTGGAATAAATTTTAATTTTAAATTTACTATATAAACATAGAAAACGTTCGGATTTTTTTACTTTAAAAACACACATTTCCATCCAATCTACGAGATTAAATTTAAATTAATTTCTTCCACTTATGTATTTTGAATTTGTAAAAAAGATTAAATATTTGGAATCATAATAATTTCTAATTTATAATAATTATAACTTAGTTTTTTTCCAAAACTATTAGTGAAAGTAATTAAAATTAATTACAATTATTATGGAAAAATTAAGCTTAATAAGTGACTAATACTTAATATTAAGGGCCCAAATGACCAAGACCATTGTCTAAAATCCATTAGATAGCCATATTTATACACTATCCACCATTTTATTTATATTTTACCATTTTTGTATCCACATTTAATGTTAAAATTTTTTATGGTATTCCATTGTCAAAATATTACAAGAAAGACACTCCTCCATTATAAAAAGTTCTCCTCTCCTCTAACTTTGTCACACCTGTAAAGCCACTTAGGATAATCAAATATAAACCTAATTCACTCCTAAATGTCCCTTATTTAAACATAAGAGCATAACCTTTTTCATAAATCAATCCAATTAATCATTTTGGTACAAACCAAAATAAGTTACCTGATTAAGAGTTAATATATTTTCTTATACTCTTTAGTTTTATTTCCATTATACACCCCCTAAAATCTTCTTATTCCATGATCATATAAAAACACCAGTATCATTAATATAGAATGATTTAATTAAAGATAAGGTTTTGACCTACACTCACACACACAACCATCTAATGTTAAATGACCATAATGTTTACAGGTACGGTGAACTACCGTCCAACGAAATGATGATTGATTATTTTTTCCATTACCACATTTCAAGGTTGGTAATTATGATAAAACCTATATATAAATATGTTATATATTAAATTTATTATGTTGTTATAATTTTATTATTATTTGATAAAACATACCCTGAATAATTTATAGTTTTAGTAAATACGATAACATCATTTTTGGAAGTGTGGATTACAACCCCCTCAAAGTGATGTGATTGGTTCACACTATACATGGAACACATAAAATATGATTTTAATTTAAAATATGTGAAATTGTAATCATATATATGATATTAATTTAATAACTGACTTTCTATCAATATAATATATCATTTTTTTTGTTACCTTTTCCCATATATAAAAGTGATAATGTCGTTTGTGGACGTGTAGACTACCGCCTCCTTAACATGATGTGATTCCTTTTAAATAAAAAGAATGATATATATAAGTATATATTATTAAATAAAATTTATTTATGATATAATTATCATTCTATAAAGATGTAGTATTACTAAAATTCCGTACATCATTGAAAAATGGGAATGATACTCATTCATACGTACGGCCTACCGTCTCGATGATTGTAACGTTGGTTCATTTTGTATAATTGTATTTAATGATTGGTTTTAAAAGTATAATTTATTTATAAATATAAGAATTATTTCATGATTATTATTATGGAGATGTTATATAATGACCCGTTTGACCATGGTTGACCTACTATAGTTATTTTTAACACATAAACCAAATTTGGTCAAAACACCTGATATGAAATTAATTGTTTAAGTAGTCGTATAAAAAATAGTAAAAAGTGAAATAAAAGTAATTATAAACATGAAAATTGTTCTGAATCAAGTATATAATTGACATAAGTTTATTGTATAGTAATTTAAAGGATTTTCTCCCAAAAAGAAATGTATGGTAAGGGATTTCATCTCAATTTCATTTCATTAAGTCAAATTGTTTTGTTATACACTTAGTTTTTTTATATGGGGTATATACTTTTTCAAGGACATTTATATCCTGAATTCAATTTATTTCATGGTATTAAGATGTTTCATTGATTTTATTTTTTCATGGAACTCACACATTAAAATTTACTCATGTTGTAAGGGATTTTCCTCTCACTTTTTACATCTCTGAGATAAATGTCATATTCACCACTTACTTATTTTTCAATGGTACTTCGACAATGATGGGTGGTTCTTTGATAGACCAATTGTGGTTGGATCTGTGATAACCCTCTAATGCATTGGGTATGGAAGTCTGGGATATGGTTATTCCATTTATAATAGTGACATGTATTTAATTTTACTTCATGGTTATTCCATTTATAAGTGTGGAAAGTATAATGATGTCCCAAGGTAACTTTATGCATTTATTTATGATTTATATATGATTATAATGATTCTATTGATCGAGATTCATATCACATGGATTAGGATTTTTTACTCTAATGACTCTTTCATTTGACATGATTTCATATTTTATGGTCTAAGTATTGATGGATTTGAGTTATTTTATGATTGGATAATACACATTTGTTAATCCATCATTCCATTTTTCACTCTTATGCTTATTTATGAAATTTATTTTCAATTATTATGTTTACACTAATTAACAATTGGATCTTTCCCTTCTTATGTTTTTCCCTGATATTTTAATAATTATGTTGAATGATCTATATCTATAAAGGATATCACAAGGATTATGTTTATGACCTCTTGTGAAATAAGAAAAGATGAGTTAAATGGAAGAATTGTACTTTTGATGACTTATTATTCCAAGTTGATATGAGTTTTTTATGTAGTATTTTTTCCAAATTCTCTAAAACTATAAACCTAAAATTTCCTCTTATATGAAAGTGATCCATGTTATCCTTTGATGTTGTAATGTTTGACGGAAACAGTTGGGTCACAATTATTGGGATCATATCCTATAATGTTATGTTATGGTTTTCATTAAAGGATATGGGAGTGTGGGTTCTAGGATATTATATTTTTCCTTTATGTGTTTGTAGATTATCTTCTTCTAGGTTTGAGTAAAGGAAAATCTCCACATAAAGGTGGTTCTTGTTGTTGATCCTTGGGACTTGGAGAGCTGTGTCCATTGAAACTTGGGTTGTTTCTCTCCCCATTTTCTGGTACTTTGGTGGTGTACTTATGGTTATTTATACATGTTTGAATTCTAGTAAAACTCTACATGTGGAGTATTATTTTGAGAATAATGAATTTTAACTGTTTATTCCACTATTTATGTGGAAAAACCATTCCCAGTTTTATTCGTGTACATTTTCATGTGCTAGTTTCCAACTCATGGGTATCTGGAATGCCTTTTGAGCTATGTCAATGTCAACACTGGTATTTGCGTATGAGGGTATCCAGTCTTGTTCAAAAAAATTTGGTATCAAAGGAGTAGTTTAATCATAATTTCTTGATATCAGTTTTTAATTGATTAATCTTTTCAGGACTTTGGAGGTAGTTACCACTGAGTGTATAGCTATATCTCACCATAATGAGCTTTAAGTCACCAAGGGTGGTTTGGGAAAGACATACTGATGATTATTTCTAGTATTTTACCAAATTTTTATTTTCATATAATGAAATCCAGATCCTATTTTTCTATTTATTGTTATCAATTTATGTTGTTTCTCTATTTGAGTATTAATATTTTGTCTTCAATGTTGTCTTCTGATGTTGTGTAGAATCATGCCTTCGATAATACATGTGAGGTTAATCTAGAAGGAAGTTGTTGATGAACCTCAGTTATTAAATCCTATTGTGGACCAAAAAATAGTGGAGGTTATCATTTTTGTAGTCGAAACTTTGGTATAGAAATATGTACCAGCTTTCATTCAATCTTGAGTTATAGAACCTTAGATGGTTGTTTTATGGAATCTTAATTTATAATTTATACTCTAATAGACACCAACATTCAAATTTGTTGATAATCCTCAACTAGATGAGGATTGGTTGAGATATGTAAATCTTCTGTTTGAGTTCCTAGAAACACTCATTGAAATCATGATGAAATATTCCACCTTCAAGCTATAGGGACGTAGCAGGAGATAATGGGACATATGGAGATGGCTAAGAAACATGATGGATTAGATTATAAAGAATTGATATTTATTTTCACAAACCAGTTATATCCAATGTATATGGTGTTGTAAAAATATTTAGAGTTCTTTAAAATTGATAAGGCTAGAAAGACCGTAAGAGAATTTGAAAATTGTTTTGTTGACTTTATATATTTTTCATCTAATATTGTGTCGAATGAGAAGATTAAGACTCAATAGTTCAAGATGGGAATTAAATTTTTTATTCCTTACTAGGTTTTATAACTAAATTTTCCTTCTTATGTGGATGTGTTAGATAGAGTGTTAATGGTTGAGATGAACATGGTTAGTATGTCATGGTTTAAGGGGGTTAATTTTTCTCTTAATGTAAGTTCTACAAATTACTTTAAAGGGAAGAGAAATAATGATGATTCTCATTGTGGTTCTTAATAATAATATTTTTCTAGACCTCTTATAGTGTAATGAAGAGGCCCATTGATCTATTACCAGTTTGGAAATCCTATGAACTTTTAAATTGTTTGAACTGAGGCTCCCAATATATGTGGTTCCTATAGACTCTCAGGTCACTTGCATAAGTTCTAGAATGTTTATTCTAAACCACATAGTGGTAAAGGATCATCAGAACCTAATAAAACTATGGTTCAATCCAATGATTTATAAACAAAGGGGTTCCAAACACATGCATTCAAAACAAATCTTCTTCATGCAATGGAAGAGTCACTTAATGGAATCATATATGGTATTAGTTCCTTTGATAGGTACCATCACTATTTCTTCATCATTAGTGATTAATTTTATTTGATACTGGTGAATCTCATTCATTATTTTAAACTTTTATCATGAATCTAAAAAATCTTCCTATGGATCTTTTGTCTTATATAATGGATATTTCAACACCTAACAGAATGAAGAGATAGAATGGTCTCCATAGTCCTTTTCATGTTTTCTCGTTATGAGATATCAATATTTCTTGGAATTTTCTAGTTCTCGACATAAAACCTCTTGATTTTATTTTCATAATGGATTGGATCACTTTTGATAAATCATGGATTGATTGTTATTTCAACGTGTCTCCATTATTGTGCATGATGGGGTGTGTCGTATATTTTGGGGATAATGAGACCTGCGGATGAGTAGATCTGAAACATATTAGATTGGTGGAAGTGATGTATGTGTTTTCTATGTCTTGGAGTGAGATTCATTGAGTAATTATCTTCCTCTAGTTTTTTTCAAGTTTCCTGACGTATTTCCTTATAAATTCTCTAGTTTTACATCAGTAACAGAGGTAGAGTTTTCTATCAATTTAGTACTAGTTACTCAACTAGTATCCATTCCTTCTTACCACATGGAAGGTACTAAAATGGTAGAGTTGAAGGATCTGTTGGATGGTCTTTTATAGAAAGGTATTATACACTCCAGTGTGTCTCCTTGTGTGGAAACTGTTCTCCTTTGAAGAAAATTGATGGGCAACTTCATATTTTTGTTAATTAAAGAAAACTCTATCATGTAATGGTGAAATAAAGTACAATCTATTTCTACAAATTGATGATTTGTTTGAATGGTTGAAATGGGTGAGGTGGTTCTCAGAGACTGATCTGTAATCCAGTTACCATCAGTTAATAATAAAAGAATCTGACATTAAGAAAACCACCTTTCAGAGTAGGTATGACCATTATGAATAACTTTTCTTTCCATTTGGTCTAATAAATTCTCTATAAGCCTTTATGAATGTAATGAACATGATATTCCATTAGTATCTAGACACATTCATGGTGGTATTTTTGGATGAAAACCTTGTTTACTCTATGTTAAAGGGGGGTTATTTACATCATCTGATAGTAGTTATGAAATTTTTGAAAAATATCCAACATTATAATAATCTATTGAAATGTAATTTATGGATTCTAGAAGTTAACTTCTTGGGACTTCTGGTGTCGGAACATGGTATTATAGATGATACTAATAAGGTGAATTCTATAATGACATGGGTGCAAGAATGGAATGTTTACATGATTCTAAGATTATTGGGATTACCTGGGTATTATTTTCAGCTTTTGAATGGAATTTCATTGTTTTATTTCTGATGAATTATCTAACTATAAATTGAGTAAAGTTTACATGGGATAAGAAATTTCAGGGTTCTTTTGTTGAGATGAAATGTCTTTTGACTATTATGCTGGTGTTGACTCTTCCAGAGGTCGAGAAGGGCTATGTGGTCTTCTATGATGCATCATGTTTGGGTTTGGGATGTGTTCTTGTGTAGGTTAATCATGTCATTGCTTATGGATATCATCATATTAGGTCACATGAGAAAAATTACACAACCCATAACCTTGAAATTATAGTTTTGAGGCATGTTCTTAAGAGTTGATGGATTTACCTTTTCTGATAATGGTTTTCCACGTTTTCTAACCACTAGAGCTTGACTTATATCTTCTCTCAAAAAAACTGAATCTCCTCTAGAGGCATTGGGTGGAATACCAAAAATATTATGATATTAATATAGCTTATACCCTAGGGAATGTAAATCTCATCACAGGTTATTTGAGAAGGAAACATTCAACCCATTCCATTAATAAATAATTAGTAGAGTGGAACTTGACGGATCTTTTTTCAAATATTAATATTGGAGTACGAGAATCCAGTGCCAATGTTTCCTTCACTTGTATTCCATTGACATATATTATTCTCCATATGATTCTTTAGGTACAACATATTGTTTCTGAATTCTGTAGTATTTGAGACTCTATTAATGGTGGGGAGACCATGTCAGACAGCTCAATCTCCACTGAGTGCATTCTTTGTTACTGGAATTGTTTTGTTGTACTATCATTGGATAGTAAAGTTGTGATGGGGGATTTCAATACATCCTAGTGGGAAGTTTACCTATGAACAACGTGACTATTCAATGACATGAAACGATGATTCAAGTAGCCAGATATGAGAAGAGGCATTGTTGATTTTTTTCTCTCATTTTTATACTTTTCAGTAGGTCAAGGGTGTATACTCGAGGAATTCAGGTTTTCTTCAGCCACACCTAGTGCCTACATTGATTTGGTATGAGATATCTATGGATATTTTGGATGGGTTTCCACATACCCTTAAAACAATAATTCAATTTGGGTTTTGATCAATATACTGGCCAAATATGGTCACTTTATATACATTCATGATACAACCAAAGTTGTAGAGTTGGTAAATCTTTAGTTAAATGAGATTTTTCATTTTCATAGAGCTCCATCTTCTAGAGTATCTGATAGAGATTCTTGTTTTACTTCTCACTATTAGAGACACCTTTAGGAGGAACTTGGATCTCTGGTTTGTTTGAGTATGGAATACCATATGCATTCCGATGGATAGACGAAAATATCTAAGCATATTACTGACAATATAATTTGTTCCTATATTCTCAGCTATGGTGGGGCTTGGGATGACTATCTAGGGATGGTCAAGTTTTCTTATTTTAATAATTACCATTCTATGATCATAATGGATCCTTTTGAGGATTGTATAGCCATATTTTTAAATCTCAATTATGGTGGTTGGGGATCAGATAATGTTTCTTTGTTTGACCAATCATGGTTCAAGATACAATGGAAAATATTTAGTTGATTCATTAGTGGATGTTCATAGAATAGATCCATAATAAATCTTATGTTTTTCGTCATCACAGATAATTTGTATTTTTGAGTTGGAGACTTGGTGTTCTTGAAAGTTTCAGCTTCTTTGGTTCATCGATGGTTTTGGAGGTAAGGTAAACTTGATCCTAGTTTTGGGACCTTTTTAGGTTTTTGAGTAGGTTGGAAAAGTGGCTTACTATTTAGTAATTTTACCATAGCTGATGCTGATACATAACATTTTCTATGTATCTCAATTAACAAAATATCATTCTGATCTATCTAATGTTTAGAGAAGGATGGATCATGATGTTGAGCCTGACATATCTATGACTGATCATCTAGTCATGATAGTTGATTCTGAAACTAAATTGATTAATGTGAGGAAGATAACATTGGTTTGAGTGCTATAATATAATGGTTCTGTTACTCATGAGATGAGAGAGAAAGAGTGGCACTGATGAGAGAGTGGTAGCCTCATCTTTTTGACAAGGAAGCTACGTGACAAGATTTCTAGGGGCAAAATATTACTATGGTGGGGCAGTGTTAACATTCTATTATTTTTTTGGATACTCCTTGACCACCCTTTCTATTCATGCATTCATTGGGGTTTGTCTCAGGTTGTTTCAAGAGTGAATTTGAAAAAAAATTGAAATTTTAGGGTTGTCCGTAGTTGGAACCTGATTTTCCCTAACTCTGTACCCCTATAGAGGAAATCATTAAAACACAAACTATGGGGGGTTTTTTGTCTAGAAAAATGTTTGAAATACTATGCACTCACCTAGTAGAAATAATTCACCTTGGAAGCTGGGGCACGTTGTTAGGGTGCATGGTCTAAAAAATTGTGCTACCCTACCCAACTAACCATGCACATGGAATTCATTTTTTCTATAAATTCATATATAAATTCTAGAACCCCTACTTGGACTACCACTATGGCCTAACTCACTATATTACATTTTTTTAGGTTTAGATGTCTCCCCAAAACTAATTTTGGCTTCTCAAAACCGTCTCCAAGGATAATCAAATTTAGGTGATCATCATTTGGTTCCTTCCCAGTAATATTTCTCTCCCCATTTCTTCTCTCTCAATTAATTTCTCTCTCTTCATTAGGTTTTTTATATCTATATGTTTTTAGAGTATCTAATACATGTTATTTTAGATCTTTATTCTTGGTTTAATTCTCAAATATATGTTGTTGGCGTTCTTCAATGGATTTCCCTGTTACGAGCATCATGAGATGTGATAACTTTGTTTTGGAAGGTGATTCAATTTATGCTTGGCATATTAATATAAGCAAGAAATTATAAATTGTTTAATTTTTTTTAATTAAATTATAAAAACCCAATTCTATTTGGATTGAGATGTAAAAAAAAATTAGAATGAAATACAGGAAATCCTCCAATTTCAACGAATTATGGCCTGATTTGGATTTGATGAAATTGATGTACTTGAAATTTATTTGGAATGAATTAATTTGAAATTTTTATTTGAGGAAATGGATTAAATTATTTTGATAAAGAACGATTTGGTTATATGCTATAAAAATTTATTAATTCATTAAAAACTCATTTGGTTTTAAATGGATGTTGGCATATTGAAATGTGAAATGGGTTAATTGTATTTTAATGAATTTTTAAATAAATTTCCTATTATTGATTTATTGTTAGGGAACCTGAAATCCTATATAGTTAGTGATCTATTTAGAAAAACACTCTATTGATGCTTTAAAACTTTGAAAATACATATACAACAAGTCACATCCCTGATTGTATGGTGATGAATCCTCTTGGACTAGTGTTTAAGGTATGTGTGTACCCATATTTATGTGACTGCTTATTCGAGTCTGTGAAGATCCCATGATATGGAACTATACTACCTATAGGAATATGACTATGTAGCTCATTTGTGATTGTTTTAATACATATATTCCTTTTTTGTAAACTATTTTACAAATTCCTTATGATTATATATAAACTATTTTATAAAAAATAATTATTAATCCATTGTTTAGAAATATTTCCATAATTTTATATGTAAAGAATGATTAATTTAAATATTCTTTTGAAGTTACATTCTAGATTAATTAAATTTCCCGAAATTATTTGGTTAAATAATTTTGCATCTTATTGTGGAATCATTGGTGATACCCTGATAAGATTTTTGCTCACACTCTTCCTGTTCCTTCTGGTGTTTGAAGATTGTCTTCTTCTATGTTTGAGAAAGGGAAAAGTGTCACTTGGAGGTGGTTCTTATTGTTGATACTTGGTACTTGGAGAGTTGTTTTTTACAGGAACATGGGTTATAAATATTCCTATTATCTATTCCTTTAGTGATGTACTTATGGTTATTTATACCTATTTTAATTCTAGTACAATTCTCCATGTGGGGTTTTCTTTTTAGCAGACTCACTTGAAACTATTTCTTCTATAGTTTCTGTGGAAATAACATTACCAATTTTATTATTTTATAATTCTAGGTGCTAGTCACCAACCCATAGAAATACTATTCTGACTATGTCAATTAAGGATCAGGTATCAGGGTTCCAGGGTATCCAAACTAGTTCAGGACAATTTTTTCTAAATATTCTATAATTTTCCTAAAAGCAAGTGATTTTCATTATGAAAATGGAATTTTTATCAATATTTTTAATGATTATTTATGCTATTTATATTCATCATAAATATAAATTCTTTAGTTTATTTGTAATCCATTAGTGATATATTGTAATGAAAACATCATTAATCTTTCTTTAGATGGTTTAATATCAGTTTAAATGGGGAAAATAATAAAATTTAGTCTAATGGTATCTTAATATGAATTTTTTATTGATTATGTTATTCACTCATACCATATGATGAATGAATTAGACATAGTAAGTGATATGATGGTACCACTATATCCCCTCGATTAATTTTTTAGTTTAATGTGACAACTATTTTGGGTAGTTAGTCAAGGCCTTACCCATTAAATTGTGATATTTTATCTTAAGGTCTTGTTGGTAACTTTATGATATCAATAAGTATTCATTCCATCATTATGAGATTAGTTATTTTTTCCCTATGATTATTTTAATAGTTATCCAGTGATAGGTTTCATGTTCATGAAATTAGTGGTATAGAATCATTTGATCATCATTTATTCATATCGTATTATTATTTATTCTCATATTATTGATTAAAAGTAACGTTTGTTCTATAATTTACCTTTCCATATTTATTATGTCTTATTTATTAAATATATCTTTTGTTTTACATAATTATTACTCAAGGACAAAGCTCACCCTTTGTTTTTTTTTCTTTCCCCAAGATGATAGGATGTGTACTATGGATGGTATGGAAAAAATTTCTCTAGTGAATAAATATTTTCTCTAATAAAATACTATTTTATTTTTTATTTTTTCAACTATAATGTGAGATTTATGTATGAATATAGTTTATGAATACTTCTAAACTATTAGATATTTTGGTATGTGATAATATTTATCTTATAAAAATGTTATATGTTAACCACCGACATTGGGATTCTAGAGTTGGGGTCTATAGATTTATAGTCTTATTATTCTATTTTTGGTGTTGATAAATGAATCCTTCATCAGAAATAAAAGGAAATGATAAATCAAGTAGTAATAATTTCATCATTTATTAGAACTAGATAAAATGGAAATATATGATGTGTTTATCAAAGGTCTAAAAGTAATATAAATATACCTTATATTAGTGCTTTTTTATGATTATAAAGTGTTTATTTAGTGATGATTTTGTGATTTTATTTCCAAATAAAATTGTCTTAATTTTTTTCTTCCATTTTTTTCCTTATCATTTCTCATGAATGTAATATTATTTGTGATTTATTTTATATTCTCAAAACACATGGTGGTATAGGATTAATTTTTTTACATAGACTATTATTTGGGGATCTTGGCTTAGGAAATGTTTTTTATTCTGTGTCTTCTAATCAACTTGTTAGAACAACAATTCTCATTATATCTTTAGGGGCCATGTGATCTATTTAAAAATTAACCATTATTTTCATTTGGATCATCCACCTGTTTCAAGATTAGAAATTGGTCTATTCAAATCTATAATGTGTATTTTAAGGATTTCTATGAATGGTTTTGGACACCTTCCATCTACTGTGGTCTGTCAGGGTAATTAGTCACCCATGAACTAGCCTCTTTTCTTAACTCAATTATTTGTCTTTCTCAAGTTTTTATCTTTTCTTGGTGTGTTAGAACTCAATTATCCTCAGTGTTTATGAATTCATGAGATATCAAAAACTATGAATTTTATCATCCTTATCTACCACTAGTGTGATGTTTTCTTGTAGAGCATTGGTGAAATACTTTTTATTGAATATGTGTGTCCATTTATGATCCATATGTCTTATAGAGAACCAGGTGGTGCATAATTTTTGTGGATGATTCCCGATCTTGGAACCTTTATTCCTCAGCCTTTTAAGACTGTACGAAGACCCTTTGGGCAGTGGTAATTTTTCTAGATCTATATGTATTATTTCATTATTTTATTTCTTCAATTTCATTCTTTAAATGTTCTTTTTTACTTGTTATGTGATCCCAACTGTATTTTGTACCACATTTTTTGAGAATTGAAAAATCTTGTATATGGGTGGTGTTCTTATCATGCATATAGGTCCAAAAGGGTTTAAGCACGTTAAATCCATGTGTTATTTATACTTTTTGTTATAATTTTTTACATTTTTTTCATTTTAACTTTTCCTTTGATCTCATAATGATACACCAAGATTATAAAACTATTTTATTTTCTCCATCACATTATTTTCTATCAAACAAAGCTAAATTATATTAATCATATATTCATGTCCTTTGAAAGTATTGGGGGAAAATACATAATGTTATCCCCAAATATTTTAGTATCAGATATCTCAAAATTAAAGATTTCATCTTCATTGTCTGAGATAGAAAAATGAATTATATACAAAAACTTTATTATCTGGTGAATCCAGATAAGTTCCCTACAGGAAAATAGGTACTCATCGATGCTTTACATGGTCCTATGAAACCAATAATTGTTCTATTCAATGATGGATAGAATACCACTACATATAAATATTTATCTTAAAATTTATTACATAAATCCCGTAGTTCCTATTTATTATCCTTAGGATAAAATTTCCTAAGGTAAATTTCCTTTATGCCTTCAACTATTGGAATTATGTTTATTTTTTATAAATTATTTTTGACTGCATCACTTGGTGGTCATATTTCTAAAAATAATTGGATGTTTGCATTTAATATGTGATCTGTAACTTTAATGAGGGCCCAAAATTATGAATTTTATAATATTAAACTATCGCTTTTTAATATCAATTTCTATTTTGATGATGAATACCAAGTCAGGATCCTACTCTTTTCTCCAAATAAATCCTATTTTACTCTTTTTGAAACTATGTTGTATGGGAGTGACTCATTGACCCTAGATTATATTAAATCTTTTTTAATGTATGAGGACAATTAAAATATAACTAACTTAATTTCAAAGTCTTTGATATTATTTACTAGAGGTAGGCCTGACGTAGAAATAAGAAAAAAGATAAAAAATATTATTAATAACAGGAATAATAATCAACCTAGGTATAGTAGATATAAATCCTTACCTTGGAATGTAACCTTCCATAATTAAATTCTTGAAAATAATCTTCAATTTAACCATGTAATGATTGTTTTCTTATAATAATTTCTCATTAAAAGTAGAATTATATAATTCTTTAACAACCATAGTTATTTTAATAAATACTCTATAATATTTACTAATAGAGGAATATCCAAAATATATTCCTTCATCTGATATAGTATCAAAAAATATAAAATAAATTTAGTATAAAAATTTAAAAAAACTATAAAAAAAATATAAAATATCAAAAAAAGGTCTCCATAATTTTCATATGTCATAAGGGGTATTTCTCAAAATAGGACTAAGGAGAACTCTGTTAAAAATCTTATAATTCATAAAATATACTCAGACCCAAATATATTTATGTAATGTTTATTTAGTAAACATGGTTCATAACATTCCAACTATTGTTCGATTCTTCCATTCAATAACTCCATTTTTCTAACAATTTCACAGTGATGAAAAATTAGTTAAATAAACATTGGGTTCACAAATTTTTTAAAATTCATGGTTTTGAAATTTACCTACAATATCAAATAAAATATTAATAATCATACATCATATTTTATTTTGAAGAAAATTATAGAAATAAGTGAAATTATGAGCATCCTGAGATGTGATCTCTTTGTTACGGTAGATGATTCAATTTATTCTTGGCCAATTAATCTAACCTATAATTTCTTAATTGTTTTATATTATTTTAGTTATATTGTAAAACCCAATTAAGTGTGTATTGAGATGTTAAATTTTTTTTGGAATAGAATACAAGGAAATACCCAATTCCTAGGAATTTGGGTCTGATTTGGATTTGATGAAATTGATGGAATTGAAATTGAATTGGAATGAATTGATTTGAAATTTGTATTTGAGAAAATAGAATAAATTGTTTTGATAAGGACCTGTTTGGATATATCCTATAAAATGGAAAAAAATTATTAAACACTAGTTTTGGTTTTTAAATAAAAATTGGCATATTGAAATATGAAATGGATTAATTGAATTTTAAATAGTTTTGAAATAAACTTCTCATTGTTGATTTATTGTTAGAGAATATGAATTCCTAAATAGTTAATAAGTTATTTGTAACATCACTCTATTGACTCTTTATAAATCTAATAATTCATACGCAGTAGGTCACATCCCCAATGGGATGCTAATGAGTCCTCTTTTACCAGTGTCTGAGGGATGTGTGTACACATATTTTCATGATCACTTATTTGAGTGTTTGAGGATCGCATGATATGGAACTATCATACCTCTTGGAATATGACCATGTTCCTAATTTATGATTGTTTTGATACATATAGTATTTTTTTGTAAATGATTTTACAAATTCCTTGTGAATTTATATAATCTATTTTATATAATATAATTAGTATGCCATTTTTTAGAAATATTTCCATCATTTGAAATGTAAAGAATGATTTATTTTAAATATTATTTTGAAATTACATGTTTTTTTATTTAAAGTTGAAAGAATGTTTTGGTTAATTAATTTGGAATCTTATTATGGAATCCTTGGTGAGACCCTGCGGATATTTTAGCTCACACCCTACCTATGCCTTCTGGTGTTCGTATATTATCTTCTTATCGGTTTGAGCAAGGGAAAAGGTCCACTTTGAGGTGGTTATATTTTTGATCCTTAGGACATAGAGAGTTGTTTTTTTTTTGTGACTTGGGTTATCTATCTTCCCATTTTATAGTCCTTTGGTGATTTACATAGGTTTATTTATATGGAATCTCTCCTTTTTATTACATAACTTTTCATTTCATTTTACAAACTGAGGATCTTTAAAGTCTAGTATCTTGAAAATCAGGAACATAAAACATGAAAGCATAAAAACATTATTCTAATAATCTTTTAGGGATTCATCATCATTTCATCCTAAGTGAAATTATTGCATCTCATAACCTGGATACATACATCAATTGAAAGGGTGAGAAGAAGGTCCAGTAAGGGTAAACGAGGGTAACAGTTTACTTGTAATATCAATAAGAACTTGATGATTTACATAAAGACATTAGAAATGGAAAAAGAGGAATATCATAATAAAAAATAACATGAATATGTGGCTAAAACATTTAATTTAGACATTCGTTAACATATCCCCAAGGTATACCCCCAAGGTGATATAAACATTGTAAAGGTTATTCACCAACGTATCGTAAAACTTGTCATTTAGAGAGATTAAATTCTTTACCCAATGCATTAGAGTGATATCAAGTCACGCCATTAATATGAAATTATTATCATGTGATCCATGTAGATCATAATCAAACATTTCATAAATAACCCATAGAGAATAAAATAAATGGGTTTCATTTCAAAATTATGATGTTTCAAAAGTGCTTAAAAACTTAATTGTTATGTCATTTATAACCCATGGAAAAGTTATGAGGGTTTTATGTATGTAAAAATTAGAACCAAATATAAAAATTTTATTTCATGATGAATACCCCCAGAAATAAAATAGGCTTGGGTATTCACATAATGAAAATAAGATAATTTCTTGAGAGAAAGAGTGAAATTTTGATACAAAATTTCTGCAGCATAACGACTATATAACATGGTTTTAAAAAACAATAAAAAGAGAGGGGAAAAGGGTATACCATCCATAAATGAACCATTTTATAGTATAGGTACAGAATAAAATATAAATAATATCATGGTGTGGATATTTGAATTACACAACACAAGAAAAGAAAACTTGAAAGAAAAGAGAAAATGTGATTTCTTTTACAAAAATTCGATAGCCTTATGACATCACCTAAAAATTCAGAAAATAAATTGACGAGAGTGTAAATGGTCTCTTGTCATTTTTAAATAAAATTTATAGTAATAAGAATATATAAGAACATACCCCAACATAATAATATGGAATCTATAAGACATGACATAAAGGAAGCCATGACTTAAAAGAGGAGGGTGAAAGGTTCCCTTACCTTCAAGAGTAACTTCGAAAGCATGAAGGTTGGGACCTTGGGGGATTTAGAGAACCTTGGGAGGAATCCTTGGGAGGTAAAAAGACCATATATTGGTTGAGGGGGATTTTTTAATGAAAATAATGAGGGGATGTCTAGGTATTTATAGCAAAAGTGAGGGAATATTTTTTAAATTTCCAAGGGACACCTCATCGATGGTATTTGCAAAACCATGGGTTTTCCCCTGGTATTTCCCATGTAATTGGCCACTTGGAACACCTCATAACATATATTACTATTAATAAGTCTACCAGAATTATTAAATCATTATTACTTCATTAATGATGTCATTAATCACACTGAAACTCAAAACTATATTTTTACTATTCACCCAAAAACAAAACATTTTATAAAAATATCATAAATTCACCCAAACCTAATATATATTATCTAAATTCAAAAATGAACTCCATTTTATGAAAATAATTTTTTAAATATTTATAATTTAATTTTAAATTAAAATCATTATTTATTAAAAAACAACTCTAAAAATATAACTGGTTTTGTAACACTTTGAAAAAGTAATCAAGGTCCAATAAAATTATAGTATAACCTTAATAAAATAAATTAATAGTTTTTTATTAAATTTTATAAATATACGTTACTATTTTAAATTATTAAATTAATTATAAAATTTTAAATAAAATATTTATGACATACAAAATACCAAAATGTATACTATGATCGTTTTTTCACATTTAATATGCCTAAATTGTATTTATACATTCATGGGTGAAGTTTCTATTATTTTGGCCAATTTTATATTCATTACTATTCATAAGGGTATGTAACTATTCACCAAGAAAATTATTTTGATCTTATTTAACTACATATTTCACCTAGATTACAACCATGTATGACGGATTTTTGAAAATCATTTCACAGAAAAAGTTATTTAATAATAAAACATTTTATACTATTCATCAAAAAACATTATTAACAAAACACTATTCATCAAAAAAACACTATTCATCAACTTGAAACTTCCTAAAAATTTTATAAAAATTCATCCTAGGTTAATTTTGACATTTGAAATTACAAAATGATGTTTATTTTACCATAATTATTCTCTTTGTATGAGAAATCTTTGAAAAGTACAATTTTTAATTCTAAAATAAATTTATCAAATTTATCTTAATTAAACATATAATTTATTAATAAAAGCTATTCCAAAAACATGAATGATGAAATAACAATTATATTTATACAAAAGGATTAAACAGAGTAACTAAGGTCTCATTACATTACCCATTATAACATCTGCATATGACTTAAGTGTAAGGTGTGCTTTAATGATAGAATCTTGGGGTGGCTCAGAAAAAATTGAATGAGTAGTGATTTCTATCATCTTGAACTTCTCCATTAGGAAATTACTTTCATAATTCACATGTTGAAACTCATCCTGCACTTGGTATGGAGCAAAGTTTAGTGACCCAACCACCTTACCAAGCTCCGACAGATGGTCTTTGTATGGCCCGAGTCTACTGGATGAGGCCATCGACTCTTCTTTCTGTATTAATTAACCAAGAACCCTTGAATTTATAGAAAATAATCTTAATGTCAAGAGTTTATTTTCCAATGGTCATATTGACCAACGGTCATATAACAGTCGAAAACCAACATTATCATTTTAATTATAATCACTTAATTTATTAAAGGACATAGTTTTTTGATTATATAATAAAATAACACCAAAATTTGGGAAACAAATATTATTCAAACTTTTAGGTCATTACAATTTATACCTATTTGAATTATAGTACAATTCTATAGATTGGTATTTCTTTTGATCATACTCACTTATAACTGTTTCTTATACTATTTATGTGGAAACATTGTTCCCAGTTTTGTTATTGTATGATTCATTGGTTTTATTCACCAACCCACGGGAACACCCTTTGGGAGTGTCAACTCGGGTATCATGGTACCAAGGTATCCAAGATGGTTCAAGAAAATTTCTTTCTAAATATTATAGAAATTATTTTTTTAAAACGTTATTTTCAAAGTGAAAAGGGCATTTTCCTCAAGATTCTATTTTATTATTTCTTAGGAAATTCCTATTCATCATCAATAGAAACACATTATGTTATTTATACTCCAGTTGGATATTTTTTAATGAAAATATATATATTATTTCTCTAGATAGTTTATTATCAGTTTGAATGGGGTAAAATAATAACATTTCGTATGCTAGTTTCTTAATATGAATTTTTATGTTGATTATGTCATTCTCCCATTTCATATAATGAATGAATTGGACATAGTAAGTAATTTATGGATACCACTATACACCCTTGATTCATTTTTTATTCTAATGAGAAAAAATATTTTGGGTAGTTGGTTGAGGCCTTACCCATTAATGTGAGATGTTTTAGCTTGAGTTCATGTTGGTAAGTTTATGATATCCATCATTATACATTCTATCATTATGAGATTAGTTATTGATTTCCATGTGATTATTTTAATAGTAATCCAGTGATAGGTTTGAAGTTCATTTGATTATTGACATGGAATTATTCGATCATCATTTATTCATACCATATTATTCTTCATTGTAGTGTTATTGATTAAAAGGAATGTTCGTTCTCTCATTTACCTTTCAATATTGATTATGTATTATTTAGTCAATATATCATTGGTTATACATAACTCTTACTTATCTAATGATCTCAACCTTTGTTATTTTCTTTTCCCCAGAATGGTAGGAAGTGTATTATGAATGATATGGAGGGATTTTCTATAGATAATAATGATTTTCTCAAATAAAATATAATTTTTAATTTTATATTTTAAAATATAATGTGATATTTAAGTATGAGTCTAGCTTACAAATACTAATAAACTAATAGATCATTTAAGATGTGGTTATTTTTTATTATAAAAATGTAATAACGTAACCATTTAATTGGGGATACTAGATCTAGGGTCTATTCATTTATAGTATTATTATCATATTTTTAGTGTTGAAAAATGAATTATTTATCAGAACTAAAAATAACTGATAAAACAATCTTTAATAATTTATCCCTTTATCAATACTGGGGGTAAATGGAAATTTAGGGGGTGTTTATCCGTGCTAAAAAAGGGTGTCTAAATATCCATTATATTATTTCTTTTTTATGATTATAAAGGGTTTCTTTATTGATGATTTTGTGATTTTATTAAATTATAAAATTTTCTTAATTTTTTTATTCCATTTTTTCATGATGCATTTCTCGGGTATGTAATATTAGTTTTGATTTATTTTATATTATCAAAACATATGGTGGTAACAGATTAATATTTACCACATGGAATACTATTTGGGGATCTTTTCTCAGGAAATGTTTTCTGGCATGTGTCTTCCGATAAACATGTTAGCATTACTATCCGCATTTTATCATTAGGGATCATGTGATCTATTTATGAATCCAGCTGTATTTGTATTTGAATCATCCACCTGTGTAGATCATTGTAATTAGTCTATTCATATATATAATATTTCTTGTATGGATTCCTAAATGTGGTTTTGGCCACCTTCCATCTACTGGGGTATGTTAGGGTAATTAGTCACCCATGCACATGCCTCTTTCCTTGACCCGATTATTATTCTATCTCTAGTTTTTCTCTTTTCTTAGTGTGTAGAAACTCTATTTTCCTTAGTGATTATAAATTCATGAGATATAAGAAACCATGAATTTTTTCAACCTTATCTAATTATGGTGTGATTTTTTCTAGTAGAGCATTTGTAAAATACTTCAAATTTAATATGTGCGCCCACTCCCAATCCAAAAGTCTTATAGAGAACCAAGTGATGTGTTATTTTAGTGCATGATTCTATATCTAGGAGCCTTTATTCCTCACCCTTTTAGGCTTGTATGAAGACCCTTCAAGTAGTGGTAAGTTGTTTAGATCTATATGTATTATTTCATTCTTTTCATTCTTGAATTTGTTCATTCAATGTTCTTTTTTACCAATTATTAGATTCTCACTATATTTTGTACTGCATTTTTTTGAGAATTGAAAAATCATGTATATGATGGTGTTATTATCATGCATATAGGTCCAAAAAGGATTGAATCACATTAAATACATGTGTTATATCTACTTTATTGTTATACTGTTTCACATTTTGGTTTTTCATTTTCACTTTTCCATCAATCTCAAAATGATACGCCAAAATTCTGCAACTATTTTATTTTCTCTATAAATTTGATTTCTATAAAAAATACCAAACTGATATTAATCATATATTCAGGTCCTCAAATTTTATTAGGGGAATAAACCTAACATTTTCCC
Source organism: Viscum album (assembly GCA_963277665.1). Taxonomy (NCBI): domain Eukaryota; kingdom Viridiplantae; phylum Streptophyta; class Magnoliopsida; order Santalales; family Viscaceae; genus Viscum; species Viscum album. Next base: position 778,200,824 of record OY728163.1, on the reverse strand, counting down.
AAAATATCATGATATCAATGATCTCAAAATTAATGATTTCCTTTTTAAGGTATGAGAGAAAAATTCAATAGATAAATTGATTTTAATCTCTTTTTTATCAATATAAGTTCCTTCCTTCCACAATAAGGACTCATCAATGCTTTACATGGACCTAAGAAACGAATAATTAGTCTATTAGGTGATGAATAGACTACTACTATATATGAATGTTTCTCTTTAATTGTCTTTCATAAATCCCAGAGTTCCCTTTTATTATCCTTAGGAGAAAATTTACTTAGGTAAATTTTCTTTATGACTTGTTCTTCTAAAATTATGTTGATGCATGAGAATTATTTGTGGCAGCATCGCTAGGTGTTCATATTTATAAAAATTGTTGGATGATTAAATTTAATATGTGATTTGTAACTTCTATGATGGACCAAAAATATGAATTAAATAATATAAATTAGTCTCTTTCTAATATAAATGTCTTTGTTTATGATAAAGACCATGTAATTAACCAACTCTTTTATTCAGATAATTCCTATTGTACTTGGTTTCAAACTATGTTGTATGGGAGTGACTCATTTACCATAAAAGATATTAAATATTCTTTAATGTATAAGGATAATTAAAATATAGCAAACTTAATTTTCAATTCATTGAGATTATTTAATATAGGTAGGTCTAAAATAGAAATAAACAAATACAAAAAGATTAATAACAAGAATAATAATAAACCTAGTTATATTAGATCTAAATCAATGCCTTAGAATGTAACCTTCCATAATTAAATTCTCAAAAAACATCTTCAATTTAACCATATAGTAAAAATTTTCTTATAATAATTTATCATTAGAAATAAAATGAATTATTTCTTTGAAAATCATAGTTATTTTATTAAATAATCTATAATATTTACTAATATAAGAATATCCAAAATATATTCCTTCATCTGATATAGTATAAAACAAATCTAAATTACATTTTGTATAAAATGAAAAAATTTATAAAACCAAAAATCTAAAATATCAAACAAATGGTCCATATACTTTACATATTTCATAAGGGGTATTTCTCAAAATATGACTAAATTGAACTCTATTAAAAATGTTATAATTTGTAAAGTATTCTGTGACAAAAAAATATTTAGGCAAAGTTTATTTTTTAATCCTAGTTCTTGACATTCCCACTATTGATTGATTATTCCATTCAACAACTCCATTTTTGTAACAATTTCTCAATGATGAAAATTTGTTAAATAAACAATGTGTTCATAAATTTTCAAAAATTCATGATTTTTATTTATGTCAGTTTTTATTTGAAAGGTAAAAATTCAAATATTTATAAAATTATTTAGATAAAATGAATATTATTTTTTGAATCAGGAAATCGAAATTAACGATAAATTTTTCATAATTTTCTAAGACAGTTGGACTTTTGGGTAAAAAGTAAATACCTTTTAAATATATAATGCATTTTATTACATCATAATGACCCCATAGGGATGTAATAAAATACTATAAATGGTATGTTCGGCCAATATATGTTTTACAATTAAAATAATGTGATTTTAGGTTTGTTTGATTTATTTTACAAAGCCTTAGTGGACCCTCCAATACTTATAAAACATTTTATCTTTTTAAATATTTTTCCATGAGAGTGTGACTCACGTCCACATAAGAAATCCTAATATTTTAATATGTTATTCCATTGGAAATATAAAATAATTCTTTCCAATCTAGTTTTTTCATAAAACCATGGGCAAAAACAATGGGATGATTTGTGGTTATGATTAGTTTAATATGTGGTGTCCAAAACCTAAATAATAAATAATTCCCTCTCATTTCCTATATAAACCCACCCAGTCTCAATCTTCATCATCACTAAAAGACTTTTTAGCTCGATCAACCCCTACCCTCATCTCTCTATAATCCTCCCAAGGTTCCCCATTCTCACAAGAAGCCTCTCTCAAGCCTCTCCCAATCCTTTGAGATCTCACTTCCAAGTAAGGGATTTCTTCCTTTCTCATTTTTTTCCAAAATTTTTATGTTGTTATAGAATTTTATTTTCAATTAAAAAATTTTGGGTATGATTTTTCACATCCCCCATACTTCCCACCATATTTTTTAATGATGATATACACCTTTATATCTCATTAATGCCTCCCATGTACACCCATTACCATGCCGATATTCCGTTAGGGATTTATCTCTCCTCATTTACATTCAAGAAATTATTTTATATATGAATATAAATTCCATTACATATATTGGGAAATGTATCTATATGAACCCCTTACTGTATATTTCATGTATATATGATTAGATACATCTTTCTCTCATTTCAGCCATTTTTATGAATTCTTATGTCGTGTTGTTCTGCTGCTGAAATTGCACCGTGATTTTCCAAGACAAATTCATTGCGTAGTGAATACAATTACCTTTTATATATAAAGGGTATTAATTTTTAAGCACATTTAATTATTGATTATATTGTTCCATGTATGAATTAAACATTTCTTAATCATGGAATAACTTATGATGTTGAATGATTCCATGTTATATGATCCATGCGGCACACTTAAGCATGAAATGAAATGATTAAGAATGGTGCGCACTAATATCACTCCAATGCATTGGGTGAAGATTAGTCTCATGATACATCAAGTGAAATGAGGTTTTACTCATGATAATTCAAGTGAAATAAGGGTTTACTCATGCTCCATGTGCAATGATCCTTGTCTCATGCTAATAATATGTTAAATGTTGATGCCACATTTCCATGTTATGATAATCATGTTATATCATGCCATTATGTTCATGTTTCTCTTGTGATCTATTGATATGTCTATTTCATAACATGTACTATATTCTTCTTGTTATCCCTTTTTTACTCCCTTACTCGGATTTATAGCTCACCCTTTTCTTATAAATGTCCTCAGGTTATCCCATGAAATGCTAAGTACGAGGTAATGTAGTGGTCATCTAAAGAATGTTTTCAATAAAAATGTTGTATTTTAATGTTTTAAGTGGTTATGTAATGTTCCTAAGCCCCAAAGACACTAGACCCATAGATCCTCAGAGTTTTATTAAGTGAAATATTGTGTAATAAATCATTTTTAATTGTGTAATAAAGTGGAGGGTTGTTATAGTTGGTATCATGGGATAGGTTTAGTTATTTTTTGGATTTGGATTAGAAAACCCTAGTGAAAGCCATAGGGATAAGACTAAGTATAATAAAAAATCCCTATGTTTTGGTGAGTATTGATTATGTTTTTTATGAAGAAAATACATCCATGTCTAGATACGAGTAGGTATAGGCGGCTCTGGCATAGATGTATCTAGAGGTTAAACCTGAAAACACTGCTTTGAGCTAGAGTTGAGTGGGATCTAGTGCATGACAATGGAAATTGATTCACTCTTGGTTACGACACTCTTAGGGGATGTGATTTTGTTAATTCATAAGCTTGGTATGAACCATTATTAAGGAAATTAAAAAAAATCCCCGAAGAATATATGTTGGGAAGTAGATCATGGATAACATAGATTGAATCCTATAAATTACTAAGTTATAGAAATAAATTTATTTTATATGTTACCCATTTTTATCCTTGGATTCCCCTTTATGTGTTACCCCAAACATTACTTTTATTACATCCAATGGCCAATAATATGAGAACTCAAGAAAACAACCGATGTAAAGATCAATGTGATGATTTTTCTAATGAGATTCCCAATCTGATGGGAGTGGGAATCGCAAACATTTTCATGATACTCTCTCAGATAAATCATGTTTTTAATAGAATCGTGGGTCAATAGGAACGTTCAACCACCCTTAAGAAAGAACAATTCACAATTGAGAGCTTCGTGAGACAAATGCCTCCTACTTTTAATGGATCATTCGATCCCTCAATAATATAACAATGGATAAAATCCATTGAAAATATCTTCTCCATCCTTCAATGTTCTGAACAAGAGAATGTACTTCTGGCTGCTTATCGTATGGTGGGTGAATCTGATCAATTGTAGAAATTTATCAAAAATATGATGCTTTAGGAGGATATCAAGTGTTGGAATGGAAGGATTTCCAGAAAATGCATTTTCGATAAATATTTTTCATGCACCCTCTGACTTAATATGGAAAGGGACTTCCTTTCCCTCAAGAAAAAAGATGACAAATCCATCAGAGCGTACGAGGAAAACTTCACAAGGCTTGGATGATATGCCTCCAACATTGTCATTACCCCTGAATGAAAGGTTGACCATATATTTGGTGGCCTAAAATATTGCATATGGAAATCCCTAGAGATATGTGACTTTGAGAGTTGTGAGGAAATTGTATGATGTTCCCTCGAGATCAAGATAGACATTGGAAAATCACAGGGGTATCATGATGATAAGAAGCATAAGGTGGACTTTATTTCTTGTACTCTGATGGATAAATCCAATAGTGGTGAGAAATTCTAGAACCCCACTTTCCAAATGTGTGGAAAGAATAACTCCAAATATTGCTTGAAGGGGATGAGTAAATGCTTTAGTGTGGAGGAAAAAGGCACCTAGCTATTAACTACTGACAAAAAAACCATGGTTGTGACAGAGGATATGAATGCTCAGTTCGACCCTCAATGCGGTTTTCATTACTTTATCTTCAATGAAACAAGTCACTTTTCAAACTAGTTCCCTAAGCCAAGGTATTTCGGAGGCATCCAATGACCTGCAAGGCAACAAGGGAGAGCTTTTTCCATCACTACCACCGAAGTGAACCCCGACAACGAAGTGGTGAAAGGTATGCTTGTTATTCATTCAAGAATAAAAAATGTACTTTTTGATTCTTATTCTATGATTTATTTTATATCCTAATAGTTTACTAGAACAATCCCAACACCACCACAAATCATCGAATTAAATATGTCATTGAGTACAGAAAATGGGGAAATCATTGCATCCCATGAATATAACTCTTCCCCTATCATAATTTTTTGATTGAACATCTCGGGGAACTTCATCATACTCCCTCTAGTTAACTTTTATGAAATTCTGGTCATGGATTGGCTTTCCTTATATAGACCCAACATAAATTACTGTGAGAGGGAAATCACCCTCTATATGGTGAATCAACCCCCCGATTCTGTACATGTTCGAGGAGGAGGATGAATATTCATTATCACCATCATCTCAAGCATGGATATTACTTCCCTATGATCATTCATATCATTCTTAGATGATTGAGTCTAAGGTAGAAACCATATTTGAAGACATGAATATTGTGAGGGAATTCACTAAAGTGTTTCTTGAAGAATTGCCTGGTATTCCTCCTAGAATAGATGTTGAATTATCAGTTGATATTATACCTAGGGCATTGCCAAATATCCAAGACACCATATAGAATGGCTGTTGTGGAGCTTTAGGAGTTGAAGAAACAAAAACAGGAGAATATGGATAAAGTGTTTATACGCCCAAGTGCTTCACTATGGGTTTCACCAGTCCTCTTAGTCAAGAATAAGGATGGGTCAATGAACCTTTGCATTGATTATCGTGATCGAAAAAAATCAAGATAAAGAACAGGTATCCTCTTCCATGAATTGATGGATTATTAGATCAACTATGTGGAGCACAATACTTCTTCAAAGTGGATATGCAGTCGGGATATTATCAAGTATTGGTGAAGAAAGATGATATCCCCAAGGACTCATTTCGTATAGGATACGGGCACTATGAATTCATAGAAATTCCTTTAGGACTCACTAATATTCGATAAATATCCATGGAATTGATGAATAGAGTCTTTTGAGATTACTGCGAAAAAAAATTTGTTGTATTAATAGAAGATATTCTAATATACTCCAATACCACCAAGGAGTATAAGGGTCATCTAATAACTATACTGGGGACCTTGCAAAAGGATAAGCTCTATGAAAAGTAAATAAAGTGTGTGTTCTGGTTGAATGAGGTCTCATTATTGGGTTATATCATCACAAGCAAGGGGATATCTATGGATCCCTCCAAGATAGTTGCAATAAAGGGATGGCTGGGGCCAACATTAGTAATGGATATTCGTAGCTTCCTGGGGTTAGCTGGATATTATCGCCGATTTGTGAGAAATTTCTCACGATTTTCAAGCCCGTTTACCAAGCTAACTTAGAAGGAAGTCAATCTTTCTTGGAGTGATGAATGTGAAGAAAGATTCTAGGAGTTGAAAAGGAGTCTTATCAATGAGCATGTTCTCACCTTACCAATAAGGCCCCAGCCTTAAACATTACTTAATCTTGAGTTATTTCAATAATACACGTTGAGAATATTTTCAGGTTTAGAGTTTTATAGAATTAGATCATAAAACATGCATTACATTCAACATTTAAACAAAGTGGTTACATATAAGATAGTACTCATTTTTCCCATCAATGGAAACATATTTAAAATATAACATGGATTCTTTATTGACACTTCCTTGACACTATCATCACATCATGTACCTTTCCCTTGACCTGTGAAAAACATTTCAAAAACTTGGGATGAGCATAAAAAGCTCAGTAAGGGATATAAAAGTATGAAATGAAAACATTATTCCATGTATGAAATCATACTTTACTCATAAAACATAAGCACTTTAACATACCTCATGAAATCATGAATAAATCATAGAAATCATAAGACATAAAGGTAACTTGAGGCATTCATAACATTCTTACGTAGGGAGTAACCCTCTTGGTTACGTTTGGAATACTCATCACAGTATATTCCCTAAATCTCTTCGGAGAAACCTTAACGTTTAACCCCTTCACATTACCCAATGCATTGGAGTGCTATATCGGGCTCACCCGCCCTTAGTTTATCACGGAACCACTTGTCTTCATAACAATTCCCAAGAACCATAACATAATCGTATCACATAAAACATACATAAAGGAAACATAATATTTCCACATTTCAATCACAAGATATCAATACAACACATTGATATAATGAAAACATTATAAAAACCATTTTCAATATAAAAATAAAAGAAATGTAAAACATGGTATTTATTTTTCTTTTAAAAAAAAGGTATGGCTTGTAGAGGAATCTGAAACTCAAATAATGGTCACGGCGGCGGAGAAGTCATTGTCGTCGCATACATACGACAAAAAAATCCCTTTTATCATTTAGTAAAATGCTTTGTATAAAAAATATTCCTCTCGGATAAATGTAAAAAGTCAAAGGGGTTTATACACCCTATAAAATAAATTTGTGTATAAAACAAAATATGCCTCAATGAATGGAGATTGAGACGAAGTCCCATACCTCGGGTCTGACTTGACACGATCATTCTTTAATGTCCTGAATAATAAACTTGAGTTAATTTATATTTTCTTAAGAACCTTTTTCAAGTTCATTATTCTTTTTATATCACTTATTACCATGTCATGAATACTATGTAATTATTTAAGTTAATAACGGTCGTTTTAACGATCATTGGTACTTGAGTCAAAAATAAACTCTTTATAATTACAATTTGTTCATGTATTCATTATATACAGAGTTATACGCATGATGTAGGTATCATATATATCATATATATCCAGTATATACATGCATTTATAATATTATATAACATTTAGAGGTAAGAAATGAAATGCACCGTTCATGGAGACGGTAAGTCGTACGTACGCATGAAAGCAACTTTCGTTTCTATTTCTTACTTAATGGAGTGAAATCATAATGATATACAGGTATATTATAATTCCAATATAGTATCATATATAATATCATTAAATCTATCCTTTATACGTACCACATATGGTATTAATGAATCAAATCACTTTAAGGCGGCGGTAGTCCGCACTTCCTAAAATGAAATTATCGTGTTTACCCACAATGGAAACCATAAAGGTATGCTAAAAATGAAAAATACAGAAGCATAAGGAAAACATAAACATAATATATATCATATATAAATATAGTGACATCTTAATGGCCACCATGAAAGGTGTTAAAATAATATTGAACAATCATCATTTCGTGAGGCAGAAATTCACCATCCACAGAAAAATTATGTTCTTTAACCATTAGACGAAGGTGTGTGTAAGTGTAGCTCGAATCCTCCACATAACAACATCCTAGTATAATGAAGATACTGGTGTTGTTACAAAATAAAGGAATAGAAAGAGTTTAGGGGGTTGGAGAAGGAAAATAAAACATAAGAACACAAGAGAAAACACTACCTTTAAAACGGGTAACTCTCTTTGATTTGAGCTCAAAGGCATCCTTGGGAAGACTTCTGCCAAAATTGAGGCTTCTAGAAGTAATAGAGGAATGTGGAGAGACAAAATGGGCAGGGGTTGGCCGAGCCAAAGGCTTGAGAGGTGGGGGTAAGGTGGTAGAGGTGGGGGCCTTTTATAAGAGGAGAGGAGGGGCACTCTTGGAAAGTCTTGAAAAGTAACTATATTATAAAATGCTTTTCGGATTTTAAAGGGCCTAAAATTATATATTTCTAGGATAAGGTGATAATAGATCTAAATCCACACATTCAATAGGTTTTTTACAAGTGTAGGTCTTCGATTTTACATTATCTTTTCATTTTATTTAAATCATTAAATAATGAGGTATTCGTTGCATCATCATGGTGTCATAAATAATTTAATATATTTAATGTCTAAAAATTATAAAAAAAATATCATGATGTAGGAAATATATTTATATTTCTAATTAATATTTATAGTCAAAAATATGACTTTTATAACCTCATTTAAATTTTTTTTTAGTAAAACAACTCTTGTTTGTGATATTTTCATTTTAACTTTAAATAAAAAGTTATTAATGTCATTTTCCTACCAAAGTGGCTCCATGGGGTCCCCAAGTCGACCCATGGATTTTCTTGGTCGGCCATGACACATCCAATAAGGTTAGGACATGTTCTTAGGTTATTTCATATTATTAAAACATTATTTTTACCTTAAACTACACTAATTACCTCTAATCGCGATTAAAAACATAAAAGTTACTATTCACCAAAAAATTATTTTAATCCCATTGAACCACATTTTACTTCCTAATGAAAACCATTTATGTCGGATTTTTGAAATTCAAAACACAGAGGTGGTAAAATTTCATTTAAACGAAAAATCAGTTTTTTAAGTACCACTTAGTGGTTTCACTATTTATCAAAAATTGAAGTTTTTCAGAAAAATACCAAAAATTCACCCTAAGATATATTTGATATTCCGAATTCAGAAATGATTTCTATTTTAAAAAATTAAAAACATATAAGTTACATTAATTAATTTAATAATTAATTCCCGCTGTCAGAGCAAATAGCGTGTTTTTATGAAACAATAAGTATCAAAAGATTGACACTAGTTTAAGTCCAATTTCAAAGTGAAATTAATTCCAATGACCACCATTGGATTAAATGGTAAAAATATATTCTAATTTCACTTTAAAAAAAATTCAAAAGATAATCTAATCATATAAATAAATTAGATTAAAAATAGGTTTTGAATTAGAATACAACATTTTTTACTATTCATTAAAAAATGAACTTTATCGGAAAAATACCAAGAATTTAGACAAAGTAAATTTTGATGTCCCGATTCTAAAGAAGAATTTTATTTGGTCCAATAGAATGTATAAGAGTGACCAAAACTATATTTAATGATGGTTCTCCATCAAAAGGCGATAAGTGGACCTTTAGTGAATATTAGAGTATATATGCCTAAAATTGAATTCCTTTCGTATTTTAAGCCTTTATCCTTTATTGGATAAATGTAAAAAAAATTAACAAACATATATAACCATATTTTAGTTATTTCTATTCATTCCCGCCAATACAACGGCTGCGTGTTAAATACCATTTAAAATAATATTATTTTATTACTAGTGTGCATCGTAATATTTCAAAGAAACTCTTCGTTGCGTATCGGGTACGCTATCGAACATAGCAACCCCTTTAAAGTAAAATCAATATTTAATTCGTAAATATTAATAAATATGAAAATGTTTTATTCTTTATTTACCTGGGATGTTACATCCTTCCCCCCTTTTGGGAATTGCGTCCTCGTAGTTTTATTCACTTATCAAAATAAGTGGGGGTATTTATCCCTCATAGCATTTTCAGATTCCCATGTCGCCTCATCAACCATATGGTTTTTCCAAAAAACCTTTACCTGGTGAATTACCTTATTCCGCAACAATTTCTCTCTATGGTCAAGAATCTGGACTGGTTGTTCTTCATAAGAGAGATTCTCCTCCAACTGAACTACCTCTGGGCTCAATACATGAGATGGATCTGGCATATACATTCTCAACATCAAAACATGAAAAACATTGTGTACCTGAGATAAACTCGGAGGTAAATCCACTTATTAAGCAACTGATCCAACTTTCTCCATAATTTCATATGGTCCAATGAACCTTGGACTCAGCTTTCCTTTCTTACCGAATCACATCACACTTTTCTATGGTGAAACTTTGAGAAAAACATGATCACCTACCTTGAAAGATAGATCCTTCCTCTGGTTATCCGCATAACTCTTCTACCTTCTCTGAGCTGTTCTCATGTGTTTCTGAATCAACTGAACTTTTTATAACAACTCTTTTACCAATTCTGGTCCCATCAACTTCCTTTCACCCACTTCATCCCAGAAAGCCGGAGTTCGACACCGCTTCCCATATAATGCCTCAAATGGTGCCATCTGTATACTAGAATGAAAAATATTATTGTAGGAAAACTCAACCAAAGAACGATGTTGGTCCCAACTTCCCTGATAATCCATTGAACAAGCACGTAGCATATCCTCCAAATTCTGAATTGTTCGTTCTGACTGCCCATCTGATTGAGGATGAAAATTTGTACTAAAATTTAATTCTGTACCCAACGACTTCTGAAGGACCTTCTAAAAGTTAGAAGTGAACATGGGATCACGGTCAGATACAATGGAGAGAGGAACTCCATGTAACCTGACTATCTCTTTAAGATACAAACGGGAAAGTTGATCTAGGGAAAAAGTATCTCGTATAGCAAGGAAATGAGTATATTTAGTCAAGCGATCAACAATAACCCAGATTGCATTATTACCTCGAGGTGTCTTCGGCAATCCCACAACAAAGTCCATGGATATATTCTCCCATTTCCATTCTGGTACTAGTAAAGGCTGAAGCATCCCTTTCGGTAACTGCCTCTCTACTTTTACCTATTGACAAGTCAAAAACTTCACAATAAGATCAACAATATCCATTTTCATTCCATCCCACTAGTAATACTCCCGAAGATCTCTATACATATTAGTAATGCCTAGATGAACTGAAAATGGAGAACTATGAGCTTCACATAACAACTCTCTCTTCAACTGTGAATCACAAGGCACGCACAATCTCTTCCCAAATCTCAAAACACAATCATTATCAATATTGAATTTAGGCAACTTACCCTTCTGAACCAGCTCTAGCTTTTTCTGCAACTCGCTGTCTTGCTTCTGTGCTTGCTTAATTCTGTCTGATAGAGAAGATTTCACTGATACCTGAAACTAAACAGAAGTACATCCTGCACCAACAACTTCTATGCCAAATCTCATCAAATCCTTAACCAAAGGATCACGTTCCAAACACAACATTGTTAATGAAGCATTACTTTTTCGACTCAAAGCATCAGCCACTTTATTTACTTTTCCTGGATGGTAATGAATTGTACAATCATAATCCTTGATTAATTCCAGTCATCTCCTCTGTCTCATGTTCAATTCTTTCTGAGTGAATATATAATTTAAACTTTTGTGATCGGTATATATTTCACACTTTACTCCATACAAATGATGCCTCCAAATTTTTAGAGCAAAAACAACAACAACTAATTCCTAGTCATGTGTAGTGTAATTTACCTCAGGAGTTTTCAACTGTCGTGAAGCATAAGCAATTACCTGATCATTATGCATTAGGATGCAACCAAGTCCTTTCAATGAAGCATCACTTTAGATAACAAACTCACCATTCCTGGAAGGTAGTTCCAAAACTAGAGTATTCACCAATCTTCTTTTCAGTTCCTGAAAACAATCATCACATTCTTTTTTCCAGATAAACTTAACACCCTTCCGAGTTAGCTTAGTCATTGGACTAGATAACCATGAAAAAATTTCAACAAACCTTTGGTAGTAACCTTCCAAACCAATAAAACTACGGATCTCAGTTACATTTGTGGGTCTTTTCCATTCTTCAATAACTTTTGTTTTTGTAGGATCCACAGTTATTCCATCTTTAGAAACAATATGACCAAGGAAAGAAATTTGTTGCAACCAAAACTCAAACTTTCTGAATTTCCCATACAATTTCTTTTCTTTTGAGGTTTGTAGAATAACCCTTAAATGTCTTTCATGCTCCTCTTTACTTTTAGAAAACACCAAAATATCATCAATGAAAAAACCACAAACTTATCCAAGAACTCATGTAAAATTCTATTCATAAGGTCCATGAATACAACAGTTGCATTGGTTAGCCCAAAAGGCATTACTACAAATTCATAATGGCCATATCTTGTTTGAAACGTGGTCTTCATAATATTTGCTTCCTTTACATTCAACTGATGGTACCCCGATCTCAGGTCAATCTTTGAAAAAAACTGAGCTCCCTGGAGGTGATCAAACAAATCATCGATATGAGGCAAAGGATACTTGTTCTTAATAGTGATATTTTTCAAGGCTCTATAATCAATGCAAAGTCTCATAGAACCATTTTTCTTTTTAAAAAATAAAACAGGAGCACCTCATGGTGATGTGCTAGGTCGAATGAAACCTTTCTCTAATAAATCATACAATTTCTCGTTCAACTCTAAAAGTTCAATTTGAGCCATTCGATAAGGGGGTTTTGAAATTAGCTTAGCATCAGAAACTAAGTCAATATTAAATTCAACTTCCCGATCTGGTATTATTCCAGGAAACTCATCAGGAAAAACATCAGGATACTCATTTACCACTGACACATCATTAATCTGAATAGTTCCCTTTTTTCAACAATATGTGAAAGGTAACATTCATTTCCATCTTTTAAAAGTTTCTCAGTCTCTTGATATGTTATCAACAGTAAGGGTTCATTCTTGTAAACAAACTGAAAGTCTTTCTGAAAAGAAACTTCTTTAGCTCTATAGTCAATCTTAGCATGGTAAAAAGAGATCCAATCCATACCCAGGATAACATCAAACTCTACTATAGGTAAAACAATAAGGTTTTCAAGTAGGTTCTTTCCATAGATAAGGATAGGAAGATTCTTATAAATTCTTTTTTCCTCAACATTTCCCCCAGGTGTTTTTACCACAAGTTCAGGAGTCATTTCTTGAGATGGTATTCCCATTTTACTAGAAAAGTTTTCAGAGATGAAAGAATGTGTAGACCCCGAATCAAACAACACAGTGGCATAATCTGAAAAAACAAACAAAGTACCAGATACCACTTAATTTGATGGCCCAATATCTTCTAAAGTAGTTGCAAAGGATTTCACCACCCTTTTCTGCTTGTAGTCTAACTGCTTCCCATCACTCGAGCTCTTTGTCGGACACTCGTTTGCATAGTGACCCATCTCATTGCGCTTTAAACATTTCACTAACTGCAAATCAAATTTGGGCTTACCATCACCTTGATCTTTTTCATTGCAATCACGAGCCTTATTTCCCATCTTACCACATCAGTAGCACTTTCGGGAATTCATAAGACATTCACCAGCATGCCTTTACCACATTTATCACAAACTGGAAACTTAGTTTTCTTACCGTCAGACCTTTTTGAAGAATTCTTTTCTTTCTCCTACCACCTTGGTCTCTTCTTCTGCTGGTTTTTATAGAACACTTGATCATCGACAAACTCCATTTCCACCTTCTCAGCACATCGAACAAGCTTTTCATAACTTTTGAACTCACAAGAAGCTAAAGCCCTTCGATATTTTGGCTTTAATCCTGATTAAAAACGATTAATTTTACTATCAAGGTCTCGGATAAAATTTGGAGTATACCTTGCCAATCGAGTGAACCTTTCTTCATAGGCAGCCACTGAGTCTTCCTCTTACCTAAATTCCAGGAATTGTTTTTCCATCATAAGTCGAACAGCCTTAGGAAAATAATTCTCAAGAAACATACCTTTGAATTCATCCCAGTCGAGACCATCAATCTCATCAGTGTCCCTAATATTTTTAACCATCGACCACCACTGATCTGCTTCACCCTCCGAACGGTAAATAGAAAGACTAAACTTTTGATTTTATGAACACCCCATGACATCGAAAATCTTCTCCAGTGCTTTAATCCACCCTTTAGCTAGCACAGGGTCAGATGATCCTCTGAATGATGGGAGATGTTGCCTCATGAAATGTTCCACCACTGACATGTTCCTCTGCAGTTGATCTGGAAGATCTCGTGCATGGATACCACAACCGTTTATCACTTGATTAAACTGTGCCATTACTGCAACAAACTATTTAGTTCCAATTCCGACCATCTCAGGATGCTGATTCGGAAGGTTATTTCCTTCTGTAAGCCTTCCTAGCACTACTTCCCTGTTTCCTCTGCAGAAAACCATTCTGAACAAACATGTCTTTGATGAAGAAACATGGTAATCTTCAAATGCTATATCATTTCAATTTGACCATAAAAAAATACTTTCGGATAATCATTTAATAGAATTCTAACTCCTAAAGTTATCTAAACTGACCTCTAATACCAACTATAAGGCCCCAACCTTAAATATTACTTAATCTTCAGTTATTTCAAGAATACACATTGAGAATCTTTTCAGGTTTAGAGTTTTAGAGAATTAGATCATAAAATATTCATTATATTCCACATTTAAACTAAGTGGTTACATAAAAGATAGTACCCATTTTTTCCATCAACGGAAACATATTTAAAATATAACATGGATTTTTTATTGACACTTCCTTGACACTATCATCACATCATGTACCTTTCCCTTGACTTGTGAGAAACATTTCAAAAACTTGGGATGAGCATAAAAATATCAGTAAGGGATATAAAAGTATGAAATGAAAACATTACTCCATGTAGGAAATCATACATTACTCATAAAACATAAGCACTTTAACATACCTCATCAAATCATGAATAAATCATAGAAATCATAATACATAAAGGTAACTTGAGGCATTCATAACATTCTTACGTAGGGAGTAACCCTCTTGGTTACGTTTGGAATACCCATCACGGTATATTCCCTAAATCTCTTCGAGGAAACCTTAACGTTTAACCCCTTCGTGTTACCCAATGCATTGGAGAGCTATATCAGGCTCACCCGCCCTTATTTTATCACGGAACCACCCGTCTTCATAACAATTCCCAAGAACCATAACATAATCGTATCACATAAAACATACATAAAAGAAACATAACATTTCTACATTTTAATCACAAGATATCAATACAACACATTGATATAATAAAAACATTATGAAAACCATTTTCAATACCAAAATAAAAGAAAAGTAAAACATGGTATTTATTTTTCTTTTAAAAAAAGGTATGGCTTGTAGAGGAAGCCAAAACTCAAATAATGGTCATGGCGGCGGAGAAGACGTTGTCGCCGCATACGTATGACAAAAACATTCCCTTTTGTCATTTAGTAAAACTCTTTGTATAAAAAATATTCCTTTTGGATAAAGGTAAAAAGTCAAAGGGGTTTATACACCCTATAAAAGAAAGTTGTGTATAAAACAAAATATGCCTCAATTAATGGAGATTGAGACGAAGTCCCATACCTCGGGCCCGACTTGACTCGATCGTTATTTAATGTACTGAATAATAAACTTGAGTTAATTTATACTTGCTTAAGAATCTTTTTTAGGTTCATTATTCTTTTTATATAACTTATTACCATGTCATTAACACTATGTAATTATTTAAGTTAATAACGGTCGTTTTAACGATCATTGGTACTTGAGTCAAAAATAAACTCTTTATAATTACAAGTTGTTCATGTATCCATTATATACAGAGTTATACTCATGATGTAGATATCATATATATCATATATATGCAGTATATACATGCATTTATAATATTACATAACATTTAGAGGTAAGAAATGAAATGCACCGTTCATGGAGACGGTAATCTGTACGTACGCATGAACACTACTTTCATTTCTATTTCTTACTTAATGGAGTGAAATCATAATGATATAAAGGTATATTATAATACCAGTATATTATCATATATAATATCATTAAATCTATCCTTTATACATACCACATATGGTATTAACGAATCAAATCACTTTGAGGGGGCGGTAGTCCGCACTTCCTAAAATGAAATTATCGTGTTTACCCACAATGGAAACCAAAAGGTATACCACAAATGAAAAATACCGAAGCATAAGGAAAACATAGACATAATATATATCATATATAAGTATAGTGACATCTTAATGTCCACCATGAATGGTGTTAAAATAATATTGAACAATCATCGTTTCGTGATGCAGAAATTCGTCATCCACAGAAACATTATGTTCTTTAACCATTAGATGAAGGTGTGTGTAATTGTAGCTAGAATCCTTCACATAACAATATCCTAGTATATCAAAGATACTGGTGTTGTTATAAAATAAAGGAATAGAAATATTTTAATGGGTTGGAGAAGCAAAATAAAACATAAGAACACAAGAGAAAACACTACCTTTAAAACGGGTAACTCTCTTTGATTTGAGCTCAAAGGCTTCCTTGGGAAGACTTATGCCCAAATTGAGGCTTCTAGGAGTAATAGAGGAATGTGGAGAGACAAAATGGGCAGGTTGTGGCTGATCCAAAGGCTTGAGAGGTGTGGGTATGGTGGTAGAGGTGGGGGCCTTTTATAAGAGGAGAGGAGGGGTACTCTTGGAAAGTCTTGAAAAGTAACAATATTATAAAATGCTTTGCGGATTTTAAAGGGCCCATAATTATATATTTCGAGGATAAGGTAATAATAATTCTAAATCAGCACATCCTATAGGTTTTTGACAATTTTAGGTCTTAGATTTCCCATTATCTTTTCATTTTATTTAAATCGTTAAATAATGAGGTAATCGCTGCATCATAATGGTGTCATAAATAATTTAATTTATTTAATGTATAAAAATTATAAAAAAATATAATGATGTAGGAAATAATTTTATCATTCTAATGAATATTTATAGTCAAAAATCTGACTTGTATAACCATATTTAAAAATTGTTTTAGTAAAACAACTCATGTTTGTGACATTTTCATTTTAACTTTAAATAAAAAGTTATTAATGTCATTTTCCTGCCAAAGTGGATCCATGGGGTCCCCAAGTCGACCCATGGATTATCTTGGTCGGCCATGTTGCATCCAATAAGGGTAGGACATGTGTCTAGGTCATGTTAAATTATTAAAACATTATTTTTACCTTAAACTACACTAATTACCTCTAATCGCGATTAAAAACTTAAAAGTTACTATTCACCAAAAAATTATTTTAATCCCATTTAACCAAATTTTACTTCCAAATGACAACCATGTATGTCGGATTTTTGAAATTCAAAACACAGATGTGGTAAAATTTCATTTAAACAAAAAATTAGTTTTTTAAGTACCACTTAGTGGTTTCACTATTCATCAAACATTGATGTTTTTCAGAAAAATACCAAAAATTCACCCTAAGCTATATTTGATATTTCGAATTCAAAAATGATGTCTATTTTATAAAATTCAAAACATATGACTTACATTAATTAATTTAATAATTAATTCCCACTGTCAAAGTAAATAGCGTGTTTTCATGAAACAATAAGTATCAAAAGATTGACACTAGTTTAAGTCCAATTTCAAAGTGAAATTAATTCCAATGACCACTATTAGATTAAATGGTAAAAATATATTCTAATTTCACTTTAAAACCAATTCAAAAGATAATCTAATCATATAAATAAATTATATTAAAAATAGGTTTTGAATTAGAATACAACATTTTTCACTATTTATTAAAAATGAACTTTATCGGAAAAATACCAAAAATTTACACAAAGTAAATTTTGATGTCCCGATTCTAAAGAAGAATTTTATTTGGTCCAATAGAATTTATAAGAGTGACCAAAACTATATTTAATGACGGTTCTCCATAAAAAGGCAATAAGTGGACCTTTAGTGAATATTAGAGTATATATGCCTAAAATTGAATTCTTTTCATATTTTAAGCCTTTATCCTTTATTGGCTAAATGTAAAAACATTTAACAAATATATATAACCATATTTTAGTTATTTCTATTCATTCCTTCCAATACAACGGCTACGTGTTAACTACCATTTAAAATAATATTATTTTATTACTAGTGTGCATCGTAAGATTTCAAAGAAATTCTTCGTTGCGTATCGGGTACGCTATCGAACATAGCAACCCCTTTAAAGTAAAATTAATATTTAATTCGTAATTATTAATAAATATGAAAATGTTTTATTCTTTTTTTACCTGGTTTGTTACATTACCCATAGGTGGAGAACATTTTATGGTATTCATTGATGCTTCAAAGATGGTCTTGGGCTGTGTGTTGATGAAAATGACAAATTCATTGCCCATGCTTCAAAGCAATTGAAATTTCATGAGAAAAACTATCTAACAAATGATCTAAAGTTGGTTACAGTAATCTTCACTTTGAAAATTTGGTGGCATTACCTATTTGGGGAGAAGTGTGAAATATATACGGACCATAAATGCCTCAAGTATATATTCACATAGAAAGAGTTGAATATGCACCAACGAAGATGGTTAGAGCTGATCAAATACTATAACTACTCAATCCATTACTATCTTGGGAAAGTGAACAAGGTGGAGGATGCTCTATGTAGAAAGGACCAAGTGATTCGATCATTGATGAGAATTGAAAAGGATCTAATCATCATAGATTTGATGAAGATGGACATGGGATTTCTAATAAAGGGAACATAATCAATCCTTTCACAAATGATTGCTCAACTGTATCTTTTGGAAATGTAAAAGGATGCTCAAAAGAATGATATGGAAATTTAGAAGAAAGTTAAAACTCTTAGAAAAGGGAAATCCTCGGAGTTTAATGTTAATGATGATGTGATTGTGAGATTTGGGTCAAGATTATGTGTTACATCAAGTTCGGAGTTAAAGAAAAAACTTTTGGATGATGCACATAGTTCAAATTTATCCATTCACCCAGGAAACAGAAAGATGTATCAAGATCTCATAGGGTATTATTGGTACGATAACATCAAGAAGGAGATCACTGAGTATACATAAAAGTTCCTTGTATGTCAGCAAGTGAAGGCTGAGAGGTAGAAGTATAAGGGGATGATGCAACCATTACCCATACTAGCATGGAAATAGAAGAACATTACCATAGACTTTGTCACCAGACTTCTAATGAAATCCAAAGGAAATAATGCCATTTGGGTTGTTTTGGATCGACTTACAAAGACTGCACACTTTATTGAAATTTGAAAGTATTTTTCATTGGATCAACTGGCATGGATATACATCAGAGATGTGGTAGGACTACATGGGGTACCACTATCTAATGTATCTTATCGATATCCAAGATTCACCTCTATGTTCTAGAAGAGTCTCCAACACGCTCTGAATAATGAGCTAAACTTTAGTACGTCTTATCATCCCCAAATTGATGGCCAATATAAGCATACTATCCAGAAACTAGAGGATCTGTTAAAAGCATGCTCAATGTACATCAAAAGAGGATGGGATCAACATCTTTCTCTGGTTGAGTTCTCTTATAACAACAGTGTCCACTGAAGCATCCAAATGGATCCTTATAAAGCCCAAAATGGGAAGAGGTGAAGAACACCAACATGTTCGGATAAAGTTGGGGAGTGAAAACTCCTAGGTCCATAAATGGTCAATGAAATGGTGGAGAAGGTTATGACCATCCAGTAGCACATTATAGATTCTTAGAGTTGGCAAAATAGCTATACTGATAATCGTCGATGATAACTATAGATTGATGTTAGAGACATGGTATTCCTCTGCATATCACTGTGGAAGAGAGTGATGAGATTTTGGATGAAGGGAAATCTTAGTCAAAGGTACATCAGTCATTTTGATATCTTTGATCGCATTGGATCAGTGGCCTATTGACTAGCACTCCCACCGAACCTATCTCAAGTACATGATGTATTCCATGTATCACTCTTATGGAAGTACATACCTCACCCATCACATGTACTAAATCAAGAGGTGGTACCATTGGAGAATGACCTCTTCTATAAAGAGAAATCGGTGAAGATCTTAGATCGTAGAGAAAAGGTTCTACTAAATAAGATAATGCCCCTCGTTAAGGAGTTCTGGTGAAACCAAATGTTTGAAGAGACAACATGGGATTCAGAGGAAGTGAAGAAGAAGAGTTACCCACATCTATTTTAGTGTGGGAAAATGAAATTTTTATGGTGAAATTTCTTAAGGGGGGAAGATTACAATGACCCAAAATTTTATTAATGAAAATTTATCTTAATATAATTAAATTTCTTATTATGTAAAATGGTTATATGAATAATCCTTGGTTTTATGTTTTTGTATTTAAAACACCATTATGAATTGTGACGGTTGATAATCTAGCCATTGAATAGTGATCACATGGTTAGTACAAATATGGGGCTTTAACAAATCCAATTTACTCAGACAAAGGTTGTGATTGCTTCATCTGGTAGAATTACTCCGTACGAAGCCCATTTGTCAGATCTCAAAAAAGAGGTAGCATCACTGGGATTTTCTCTTGACCAATACCAATCCAAACTTCAACACGTTAATCTTTAATGGAACCGCCTACAGGATAAGTGGAAGTTGATAGAGATTACCACCCGAGAAATGTTATATGTCCACCCCAAGAGTCTGCCATTATCTCGCACCTTACCTTTAGGTATTATGTGGGTGTTTTAAGGGGTTATTTAATAGGACCCTAGAACTATGA
Organism: Viscum album; assembly: GCA_963277665.1. Classification (NCBI taxonomy): domain Eukaryota; kingdom Viridiplantae; phylum Streptophyta; class Magnoliopsida; order Santalales; family Viscaceae; genus Viscum; species Viscum album. Next base: position 778,179,933 of record OY728163.1, on the reverse strand, counting down.
ATATGTGGATTGTTTTTGTATAGAATAAATAATATACATTCATTTTATTATTGTCACTTTTTTAATAGTTTTTAAACCACAAACAGTATTTTAGTTAATATTCAATTAAGAAATCTATTTTGATGAATTAACATAATTTTTAATTTAATAATATTTTAATATCGTTACTAAATTACCTTTTATTAAATATAAATTATCATATAATTTTCATGAAATCTATTGTAATTTTTATTACAGTTTGAAAGTTGTTTTTGTTAAAACTCATGAATTTTCGATTAATATTGATTTTTATTTTAAAAGTAAAAAATCAAATATTTAGAAAATTGGTTAGATAAAATGAATATTATTTTTGGAATCAGGACGTCAAAATTATCTAATGGTGAATTTTTCAAAATTTTCTAAGAGAATCGAATATTTGGGTAAAAATTAAATAACTTTTAAATATATAATGTGTTTTATGACATCATAATGACCCAATAGTGATGTAATAAAATACTATAAATCATATGCTCAGCCAATATATTTTTTACCATTAAAATAATGTTATTTTAGGTTTGATTAATTTATTTTACAAATCCTTAGTGGACCCTCCAAGACTTATAAAACATTTAATTTTTTAAAATTGTGTTACTTGAGAGTGTGACTCGCCTCTATATAAGCAAGCCTAATATTTTAATAATTAAGAACATTGGCCTTATAAAATAATATTTTACACTCCCCTTTGGAAAAACCCATGGGAAAAACTATTGGATGGTTAGTGGTTTTGATTAGTTTAATTTGTGGTGTCCCAAACCAAAATAATAAAGAATTTCCTCTCTTTTCCAATATAAACCCACCCAAGCTCTCACTTCCTCTTCTCTCAAAGCCTTTGGATCTCGACCAACCCCTAACCTCATCTCTCAATAATCCTACCAACATGCCCCAAACTCCCAAAAAGTCTCTCTCAAGCCTCTCCCAAGCCTTTGATATCACACTTCCAACTAAGTGATTTCGTCCTTTCTCGTTTTTGTCCAAATTTATTTATGTTCTTATACCCTTTTTTTCAATTAAAATTGTTGGGGTATGATTTTTTACCTCCCACATACTTCCCTCCTTATGATTTAATGACAATATACCCCATTATCTCTCATTAATTCCTCTCATTTACACCTGCTACCATGCCAAAATTCTGTAAGGGGTTTCTCTCTCCCCATTTACATTAAAGAAATTGTGTTATATTATGAATATAAATTCTATTACATATGTTGAAACATGTATCTACATGACCCCATTACTATCCATTTCATGTATATATGATTACATACCCCTTTCCCCCTCATCAACCATTTTTATGAATTCTTATGTCACGCTGTTATGTTGTTGAAATTGCACAGTGATTTTCCAAGCCAAAGTCATTGCATAGTGAATACCATGACCATTTCTCTATCATGGGTATTCACATTTATGTGCATTTACATATTACTTATAAAGTTTCATGTATTAATTCCACATTCCTTAATCATGGAATAACTTATGATGTTGAATGATTCCATGTTATATGATCCATGTGGAACACTTATTAATGAAATGTAATGTTTAAGAAGGGTGTGCCCTGATAGCGCTCTAATGCATTAGGTAAAGATTAGTATCATGATAAGTCAAGTGAAATGAGAGTTTACTCATGCTAATTCAAGTGTAATGAGGTTTTACTCATGCTCCATTTGCAATTATCCTTGTCTCATGCTAATATCATGTTAAATGTTGATGCAACATTTCCATGTTATGATAATCATTCTGTATCATGTCTTTATGTTCATGTTTCTCTTGTGCTCTATTGATATGCATATTTATTAACATGTACTATATTCTTCTTATTATGCCTTTTTAACTCCCTTGTTAGGCTTTATAGCTCACCTTTTTCTTATGCATGCCCTCAGGTTATCTCATGCAATGCTAAGTACGAGGTAATGTAGTGGTCATGTGAAGGATGTTTTTAAAAAAGATGTTGTATTTTCAGGTTTTAAGTGGTTATGTAATGTTCCTAAGCCCCAAAGACACTAGACCTCTCGATAATCAGTGTTTTATTATTTGCAAGATTATGCAATAAATCATGTTTATGAGTGTAATAAAGATTAGGGTTGTTATAGACGTTTAGTTTGAGGCCTGATACAGAAGGGTTCCATTGAACCCAATTACCTTGAGAAGACACCCGTGGAGATGGAAAACGAATCATGTTTCTTGCCATGAAGTGTCAAAGGGAAGGGTCCAGTCCACCCCGCTTGAGCAGCAACGAGAGCTCCGTCTCCAAGGACTTCGGACTGACCCTCAATGATTTTATAGAGCTAGAACATCCCTCGTGCATGGACCTAATGCGAGTATCCAATAGAATCTAGCAGCTAGCGGTGAACACCACAGAACGTGCCCTCAGCTCAGGAACACATTCCGCCGAGCTGAAGAACCAGGCCTAGGGGAACACGTCCTCAGAGAGGCCCTATACATCACTAAATATTCTCCAGATACAGGTCCCCCATTCTCCCATAAAGAATAAATTCTATGTCATCTCCCCTTTAGGTTTGTTATAGAAAATGAATTTGGAGGCAAATGAAATTCCTCTTTGACACACATCTTCATCCCTGGGGAGTGCATGATTGTGGAGCCTCCATATGAGGAAGTTAAACATGGTTGGGATATCAATGCACCAAAGGAACCCTCCCCAATAATTATGACCTTCGTTAGCATGCAAACATCCATGATATGCCTTCGCTGAAAAAGAGACAGACTATGAGTCCGTGAACACCAGCTGGTCCAACTAATTTGTGATCATAATACAGTAGAGCAAGACCAGTTGAGAGGGGGAGATGACCACTTGGGTGAAGGTAGGGAAATAAGTATCATGTAAGAATGAAAATTCAGGAACGTGACATCCAAGAAAGCTGTGGATACTCCCCGACCAGTTGGCACTCCAAAAGTTGATCGACCTATCTCCAACAATCCACCTTGAATGATGCTACAGATTAAGGATGTGACAGCGAGTAACATTACAAAGAATGATGAATCTCCCTATTACACATCAAACTGAGATCCATATTTTTTAATGGAAAATTGTTCCCATAGAGATCTCCCCTCCAAAACATCCCAAGCCAACTTTTCCTGCAAATATGACATGGAATCTGAAACACTCCTTAGATTAAAACCACCCTCCTCAAAAAGGAGAGCCATCATTTTCCACGAGGCCCAATGTTACTTCCAATCTCCTTGGGAATCCCAAATAAAGCTAACCAGAATTCTTTCAATATTACGAAGAACCATCTTGGGAGAAATAGTGGCCACTAGGACATGCATGGGGATGGATGTTAACACACTATTTACCAAGGTAATTATTCCCCTAAAGGAAAGGAAATGGTGTTTCTAATTAATAATACGGACAGTAATTTTATCCATAATACCTTCAAAATGATGTATGTGAATCCTACCCAGTGAAATTGGATCCCCTAAATAATCCATGGGAAAATGTATCAGAGCGACCCCCAAGCTATCTTCTATCCTCTTGCCCCTAGCACCTGAGCACATCCCTAAGATATAAACACCTCTCTTCCCACGATTGATGACATGTCTTCTCTAATTACAATAAACATCAAGGATATGATTGAGGGCCTGAATGTTCTTATTGAAACCATTGAGAAAGATAAAAATATCATCTGCAATGAATAAGTGGGATATTCCTAGGAGGTTTGGTTTACACCAGAAGGGCCGGACATTACCATCAGAGAAACATTTATTCGGGTATCTACTAAAGGTATCCTAAACCATAATAAATACACAAGGTGAGAGAGGATCCCCCTATTGTAGCCCTTGGACCAATTTAATAAAACCATAGATTCTCCCCCATAAAAGTAACTGAGAACCATGAAGACCCAATGAAACTGAAGAAGGGATCGACCACCCTCTCGGAGAAACTCATACACCTCATGACTCTGATAATTAAACTCCACTCAACCCGATCATAGGCTTTTTCCATGTTAAGCTTAATGGAAATGTTTGAGCCCAAGAGTTTCCTGTGTATATCAACCAGCATTTCCTGTTCCAAGGAAATTTCGGATTGAGTGTGCATGACTTGAATAAAGACCTACTACTCATCCAAAATCCACTAATGGAGGTACAACACAATCCTTCAGTTTATAATGGTGGCACGAACATTGTAGAGGAAATTAAATATACTGATTGGTCTAAATTTTGTTAAAGAGGATATGTCCTTTACTTTGGGAATGAGAATAAGCATGGTGGCTCATGCCACCCATGGTAAACCTCCCCCACAGAAACAGTCCTAAATACATTCCACTCATTTGTGTTCGATGAAGTCCCAGGAGATGATATAGAATGATCCTTGAAATCCATCGGGGTAGGGGCACTTTCAAAGTTATGTGCAGAGATAGCTTTCCACACCTATTTCTCATCTGGAACCCTTTTGAATACCCCATTGATGTCATGGCAGAGCACACGTGGGGTAGAATCAAAGAGGTATGAGTGCCCTATTGGGTATCCAGCCTGCATGAGAGGGTTAACATCAACAAGGAATGAAAATGGGTCTCAGCCACACCTCCCACCACCTGTGGGTCATTAGTGAAAGAGTAGTTATCAAGGAGGATGTTCGGGGCTTCAGACCTTTTCCTCTCCTTAATGAAAGCATAAAAGAAAGCATAAAAGAAAGCAGTATTTTTATCACCCTCTTTAAGCCAACACATGATCTCTCCTTAGTACTTCTTTCCTGCACAAGGAGTAGGTCTGCAAACTGATTCTTCAAACACACGAGGTTGCTGAAAAAAACATCATCTCATTGAGATTACAGTCCCTACTCATACTGCTCAATATTGGCTTTAAGGGTATCCATGTCTAGGAAGATAGAAGGTTCCTATACATGTAGATCCTCTTTCAGCCTTCGAAGGTAGTTGTGAAAGCCCACCCAAGAGTTCTCATGCGTAGGACTCTCCCACGATGAGTGCTCCGTATTGAGAAAATCATGGTCACCTGCCCATCATCAAGAATAGAAAATCGATCATAGATAATATTTGTACCTACTAGGATGAGTAGGATAGGGGAGTGACCCAAGATATCTCGAACTAAATGCTCCTCCTTAGTAGTAGGAAAGTATGAAATGAGATTCAGATTAGAAATGCAATGATCAAGCCGACTCCACATTGAGTGTCTACCCTTTTGGTTATTCCACCATGTAAATTTATCACCAGAGAATCCGAAGTCCAGGAGCCCAGTTTGAGTCATGAAGCCCTCAAAAGCAAGTATGTCCCTTAACCGGTAAGTACCTCCACCTTTTCTTTCATGAGCCACAAGGATGCAATTAAAATACCCACCAACCATCCAGGCCTCATGAGCTGTGTTGAGGTCACAAAGATCATTCCAAATAATTTCCCTATCCTTCGGATCACATTTGGCTTAAACGGAAATTAAAAAGGGGGAAACACCAAAACAAGCCTTCACAGAAATATCTTGTCTTGAAACCGCAACCCTCTTCACTGACAAGGAATGGTTCCATAAAAGCCAAATGTGTTGGTTCTCTGAGTCCCCATGCATGTAGTGACGAAAGCCTAACATACTAGAAAAATCCTGGATTCTTGATTGCTGCTTCTTATGTTAAAGGATTTCAACCAAGGCCACCTGCCTGAAGATAAGTTTAGATATGAATTCAATATTAGGTAGGAAATCATGGGGAATGAAAGCGGCGGGTTTTGGCCTTTGTCGCTGAAGAGCACTCTGGATGGGTAGAAGATGAAGAAATATCATGTTTATTCTAGGATCTGGTTCGGACACCGCTGGAAGGAGGGTAGAAAATCTCAGGATCCATACCTGAATTCACAAAGGAAATTAAACTGAAACTATTTGATAATACCAGTGCACTGGGTGTCGAGGGACAGGGAGCAAGAAGCAGTTCCATTCCCCTTCAGCGATTGAGCTATGGGCCATCCAAAGGAAGAACCTCACGTCCCAAGGATACTGGAGGATCAAGCAGAACATGCACCTCTTCAAGGCTAGGGCGAAGGTCCAAAGCAGGTCGATATAGAACCAGGACTGTGCAGTAGTTGAGTTGACCAAAACCATTCATCCACAAACTATTTGTCGAGACCGAGGGAGGACGTAAAAGCTACCCTGGGTTGACCATGGGGGCAACAGGTTGAGGGTCGCAAACCAGAACTGAGGGGGAGGTAAGAGATGGTGTTGGTGAGATCGGATTCCCCACATTAGGCTCACCATAGGATGAGGGCTACTTCAGAGAAGGAGTTGTCGGCTTGAACAGAATCTTGAAACAAACATGAAGAGAGTGGACATGTAAGTTACATGCGGTGAAGAAACGATCAGCAGAAAGATACACGAGGGATTGCCACCAAGCCACCGCTTCCCCTACCCTAAGCAAGATGTAGGATGGGGGAGGCTGGGACAAATTCATCTCAACCCAGATGCGAGCCACTCCCACATCCTGAAGATGGAGAGACCGTTTTTCAGCACAAAGAAAAGATCCAAGGGTGAAGCCAATACCGCGAAGGAAGGCAAGGTTGTGGAAAGGGAGGGGGGCCAGGTAAGTTCACCCAGACCACCGTTTGAGGTGAATCATTAGCGAAATGAGCCTCCATAGACCACCGGAAGATATTGAAATTCCATTTTCCGACGGACCGAGGGATTTGAGACAATGCCTTAACGAAAACTTCGCGCGAGGCTAGCACTATACAGAAATACTTTCTATTTAGAGACGAGACCCTTTTCAGAGCCTCCAGTCCCCAAGAAACAACGAAGCTCTGGAACAGATATAGAGGGGGTTTATCCACACCAAAACAGGCCACCAATGTCCACCGATGAAGATCAACAGCCAATACGAAGGATTCTGAAGATAAATCAACCATCGGGGAACCCTCGACAAAAAACGCATGGATGCTGCTTATAGGAATTTCGGGAATCAGAGGAAGTAGGACTGAGCAGGAAGGTTTCGGGCGAATCAGGATGTCCATTTGCGACGGGCCGTCCTGGGCACCGAGGGAGGGATGCGCCACCACTGGATCTGAGGATTCGGAGGCAGGGAGATGAGTAGGGGGCAGCGAGGGGGTGGCAGCGGCCACGGGAGGAAGCTACGGTGTGTTGGAATTGCAAACCTTATCACACCTCTATTTATTTTCTTTGAATGAATTTAAATGCTATGTATTTAAAAATTTTGTAAATCTATGTACCATACTAAATGCTCTGCATTTAATATTTTGGTCTTTCCTTATACCGTCATAAATTCTCTGTATTTAATGTTTTGGTCTTTCTTTGTACCAACATAAATGCTATGCATTTAATGTTGTGAGTCTATAAATTGATGTAATTGTAGTCTAAAATTTCAGTTGTGAAAAATTGTGAAATTGTGTGAAAAAGCTTGAAAGCTCCTTTTTTGTTGTGTGCCAATTTTCTTCCTCTTCGATTTCTTCCTCTCATATTTCTCGGCTTGTATAGCCAACACAGTGCAACATCATGCAAGGGAGGAGAAACAACTCCTTTTCAACTTTTCACTAAAAAAATTTATACATATGAGATAATTTTCCGTCATATAAAAAACTCTTTATTTATACTCATTTTATTTGAAGACATCATTTTATAAAGACTCTTTCATCCTTAAATAAATTTGGGCAAATTTCTCTTTAAACATTAAATTTCATTCTTTTGTTTTCAATCAAGATCTGTTTAGATTTTAGTTCATCATAAACAATCTCATTTTTTTAATAATCAGTGTTTTTTATTTCTCTCGTTCTTTTTCAGAATAATTTTTTCATCAAAAATTTTATTCTAATTTTCATTAACCTCGTTATTTAATTCAGTATTACAAAAAACATATTTTACCAATCTATAAATTCAATCATTCAATTCATTGACTGTTTTTTATCAAAATCAGAATATTTATCAGCACATCCTAAATAAAAACTAAAATCAATAACCTCATTCAATGATTCCATAAATCATAAGTTAACTGATTCATTTTCATTTTTAGACTCATTACTAAAATTAGTTTCATCAGTACAACATAGTCATATATTTCAATCATTTTTCTCTTTCTTGTTATATTTATTATCCTTTCCCTCTTTTTTGTAGATTATGATTTATTGTCTTGAAATATTCCTTTATTTCTATGCACAAAAAATCTAAAGTATTACAATTAATATTTTCATTAACTTTCCTTTCACCTTTTTTATTATCCTTTTGGGATTCCCCTCTAGATCTATATTTGAATCCTTTCTTTTTCGTTTTATTGTAAACTCTAGTAACTTTTTTGAGCCATGTCTTCTTTGTCGCTCTCCAAAATTTCATAACCAAAGGAGTTGGTGGATGTAATATAACACACTTAAAAGCTACACCTTTATTCTTTTAGTATATTCCTCATATTTATTCTTTAACTCCAGTTCATCGTAAAGTAATTAACAAAACAATCTTTCAAGATTATATTCCTTGAAGTTCTTTTTGCAAAAATGGAAACCTTCTTAGCACGCCACTTCTTTAGTAATGCTCTCAAGATTCCTTCAAGAAGTACTGAGTTGACCAATTTTTCTACAAGAGAATTCATGAAATTAAAAATTCTAGTAATACTTTAAGACATCTAGTTAACAATTTCATCATCAACAAAATTTAAATCTTGATATTTAGGCTCAAGTATTCCATGGTTTCTTCTAATCAACATATTAGAGCCAAGGTGAGTAACTTTCCAAATTCTCTTGATTTCATGAGGAGTATTACATGAAGAAATATGAATAAATTTATTTCTATTAATAACATGATATATAATATTCATTAAAATATAATTGAAAAAATATTTAGCATCATTACTTCCTTTAAGTGAATAAAGGTCATAATGAAGTAATATATAGGGTTTTACCATACTAGTCTAATGACCAGTACCACGTTTCTTAAGGTAGGATTCTATTTGAGTTTTCTTATAGCAATAGTCTAACCCCTCAAAGTGATATGTTTTCTGAGGAATCTATCCAACATTTGAAATTATCCCTTCCCTATTAAAAATCGTGGACATAGAAATTGAGGTCTAGGAAAAGGTTGGAACTTAAAATGTTAAAAAAATTATGATTTCCTTATATGGTCATGCTCTAATACGAATGTTAATTCATAGTGGAGGAGATGTTCGTTGCTCTAGAGGGGGGTTAATGAATCAAATTAATGTTAATATCCAATATTTTTCATAATGTTAATCAATCAAAGATAAACATGAAAAATGTAAAACAAGGGGTGTAAAATATAAATGGGAAATCATAGAAACATTTTGATAGTAGTTTGGATAAAAGAAGATCCTATATCTAATATTCAAACATCTATACTCCGTAAGTGATATAGTATTCACTAAGACGTGAATTTTTAAGGGGATTTACAACTCGATTACAAGATACCTTTTCTAGTAGAGGCACAACCAAATATACAACCATAAATTTTCAATTGAGAGTAAGAAGCTGACCTAACTTCTAAAGGAGAACCACAAATTGATTATGACATAAACCTTTTTTGGATGTATAACCAAAAATGATAACTGATTTTTAAATCAAAATCCATAATCTTGTAATAGTTTAAGAATAGATAAAAAGAATATAAATAATTAACTATATCTTTAAAGAACCATTCATGGTAGTCGATTTACAATAGTAGAAGCATCCCAACTAGACCTTAATAAATGGGGTTGTTTATGCCTCCATAGTAATATTGATTGTATAGTTTAGTTCATCCAAGAGATTCACCAAGTGGTTTGCCAAAATATGTTCCCACATATCAATTTTTGTTGTCACAATACATACCAGTGAACACCACTATAAATTGTTATATCATTACGTTCAAACTTTTAAAATATTTTCAGAATTGTGATCCTTAAATAAATTAGAATTATCACTTTAATTATCATAAGTAATCATCTATAACAATAAATTGATGGATAATGGACTACTTTAGTGTTGGTTAATCAATATTAAGATCATTGAATGGGTTCAAAATACATACTATAATAATCAGTCTTAATATACCATGAATCATGAAATTATGAATCCTTCTCAAATATTTAAAATTTTAATATCTTTTAAAAAAGAAGAATATAAATATTTAAGCATGATTTTGAATTAAACCCATAAAAATTTTCCAAAATATTATGAGTAAAATATTAAGGATTCGTGAATAATAATAAAAAAATCAAAATAATATTCGAAAGAAAATGATAATTAAAATTAAATTAGTTTGTAAAAAGTAAAACATAAGAGAAAAAAATAAGCTTAGTCAAAAAAATAAACATTAATTTCAATTACATAATAAGACTCATACTACACTTAGAAAAATTTAGGAATACATATTTCATTAAGGATTTTAAAATTATTTTGTAGGATATTTAGTTTTTTCAAAAACTTCTGACCCAGCAAGATAGCCATTTCATCGGACTATCTTAAAACCATAAAATTTTAGTTTCTCATAAAAATAATTAATTAATGAAATTTCAATTTTGTACAAATTTCATGAAACCCTAATACATTTAAAAAACATAAGGATTTTAGAAAATAGTATGAATTTTTATGTAGGCATATTTTGAAGCCTATATCTCATAACACATTTGAAAAAAATATAGTTTTTTTCTTCTAAAAAATATTAGACATATAGAATATATGTAGAATAAGAATAATAATAATAATATGAATAAATAAATGATAAAAAATTAAATACAAATAATATAATAAATAAAAAATGAATATTAAGGAAGTTCGATGTCACTTTTTTCTTTTACATGTAGTGAAAATTGTAAACATGAAAAGCATTTATTTAAACATATGTTAGAGGGAATAAAGAATAAAGTGTGGTTTATTTAATTATCAAATAAAATTAAATTAAATAACAAAAATAACTCAAAAATATGCATTTGTGGTCCATACATAATAAATGTATCAATCCCCTAAATATAGATTAATTATTAGGGATATCAAAAAGATAGTTCAAAACATGATTATCCATATATGTAATACCATGATATTTATTATAGGATTAAAAAATAATAAAGCTACCCATTTTAATTTTACTCATCTATAACCTATTCTTTTCTTTCAATAAGGATTTTATATATAAGTCATTTTTATGATATTAATTCATAATTTCAACATTAAATTATTAGAAACATATATTAAAAATGTGAGGATTAAATTTCCAATTTGAGATTTTCAAAGTATATTTCGGTTTAATATGTTTCACTTTACATGTGGCGGCTTTTTGTTCTTGTGATTCTATTTGTATATTTATTATTGTGATTATGAATTTTAATTAGTTGCATTTTTGTTATGGCATATATTTCTAGATAAATTAGTTTCATTTTTTCATCAATGGTGGTGCCCGATTTGATAATGATCACTAAAACGAAAAAGATCATTTCCATCTACTATCACTCATGTTCCACATTGTAATCATGATATTTTTACTCTAAAATGGTAAAATTGTTTTAATTTTTTAATATCATTTAAGTAGGGATAAAATGTGTGGGAAATTTTTTCATTTTATTTATACTATATAAATGAATTTTATAGAAAAGCGTGTCCTAAAAATTTTAAATTTAAAATGAATGGACAACCAAAATGTTTTGGAAAATCCAAACAGAAGAATCTATCTATAGATGAAAAAATAAATAGGTTTTTTCATCACCACTTAACATAAACCATAAAAGATTTGTTAACATGCCACCCCCCACTAGCTCTATTATTGAATAGAATTTATAGAAATAAAAGAGTCCACTCACCATTTTTTTCTAAAATAATGTGGTCATAATATTCTATGGTGTAGTCCTCAATCAAAATGTCTTGAAACTCTAGTAGGAACTCATTTTCTATGATATACCCACCGACATCCCTACCCAAGGAATCAAACTCCTCTAGGAGTTATGATTAGAAAGATCTTGTGAAAGCCAGTGGAATGGTGAAAAACTCTTCCAGGATAATATATCCATTTTTGTTTTCCTTGATATTTCTCACCATTATTCAAATCACACCATTGATTGGTGGTAATTTTCCTACATGTAAAAGCACTACCGCTAACTCATGTTATGAGAACAGACCATCGCCATCTTTATCAATGAACCGGATGGATCTTTTGGAACCATCCATCAAAGCAGAGTTCCAAATTTTTAAATACCCCTTTTGAGTTCTTAATTAATTCTAGTGTACGGTGCTAGATAGTGATGAAAAATGATTTCTAAAATGGGAGGATGCCGAGTCAGATAAGATCGGCCACAAATTCTAGAACACTGGTGAAGAACAATAAAGATCATGATTAGAGATATAGATTGTGTGGTGGATTTTATAATGATGCATCATGATTATCCTCTCCATAAACATCATGGACTCCTCAAGTAGGAAAAATAAAAATAATTATGGGGGAGAACTAGATGGGTGGAAGGAAATAAAATTTTCAAATGGAAGAGTCACCATTATTTAAAAAATTAATAATTTGGGATCCTCCTATTGAAGTGAGGTATATATGGTACCAAAAGAAAATTGATCTACCCAGTTTTTTTGTCTTAATTATAGATCATAATCCTGGATTAGTTCTTTTACAACTGGTCAATAAAATTTTATTAACAATTTTCAAGTGTATTGTACTATTTTAAAATATTTTTTAAATTTATTTCTTGTATTTTATTTTTTGGTACATTATATTTTGAATTAAAAAAACAATAATTTATGGGTTAATAATTATCAATAGAATCAATGTGTAAAAACAATAGTCAAAGAAGATACACTATCAAACATTGATTTTTTGGGGGTGAGATTTTTTTTCAAATTTAATAGAACAATACAGTATGTATGCACTGCTAAAAAAAGATTTTACAGTGATACACATTTATTAACTCTAGCTATAAGTGCTAATAAATACACCTTTATCAATGATTGAAAATAGTATGGTGAAATTATACCATTTTTTTCATTGATAAGAGAGACATTTATTACAATATATATATTTTTAAAAATTCTATTTTAATATAACAATATATTTCTACTAATATAACAGGAACTAATATTTCATTTCTCACAAAGATGAATCTTTCTCTGTCACATAGAATACATATCATCATGTAACCCTACATAGATACACTTATGTGTGTAGTGGAATAATAATCTACCCATTAAGTAACTTTAGGCATAGATAACATAAGAACAAATAAAATTAAAGAGTGTCCCATTATTTTTATGGAAACTCTTTCATTACGTGTTCAATATTATATGAAAATTAGTATGTTTCCTCTTAATCCTATTACATTACCCATTTTTCATAGTTGGTATTCAACTTTCCACTTTTTATCATTATGGGAAACTTCCACATGGGACATTTTAGTCTTTTTGGACTTCATTCAACATTCTTCTTACAAAAATGTGAGATTAACACATTAAGTTACCATTTCAACTTATGGGTGTTCTAGATGACCTAAAATTGAAAATATTGTGAAGGAATATAAATCAAATAAAAATATAAAAGAAAATACTCAAAAAACAAAAAAAAATTGTGCATTATGTTTTGAAGTAACCTTATAAATACCTATGATATACTCTCCTATGTTTCAATTTACATTTTACATCATTAATGTTTGATTATGTTATAATAATAAAACTAAAAATTAGGATAATAAAACTATAACCAATACTCTAAATTCATAAATTTAATAATTTCAAAGTAATTATTTCAAATAATCATAATCCATATAATAAGAGAGCTTGTAAAATATTAATATTTAATCTTTTGGAAAAATTAGTTATTGTAATCAGTAATCTTGAGAAAATAATCAATTTATTACAATTACCCTTATCAAATAATAAACCATTATTTAAACTTTCATATTATTTAAATGGAAAAATAAAATTGTCACATATATTTCAGTGTATGTTCATTAATTATTTTCCCAAATAGAAACCTTAATTTGGGTTGATCATTATTCATATAATTAATTAATATATATATATATATAAACATAATATTTAAATAAATTAATATATGAAAATAGTTCACTCTAGAAATATTTTTTAATCAAATTTATACCAAAATATAATGCATGCCCATATAAATTGAAAAATATCAAAATATGAACTCGGAGGTTGAAACTAAATTTTCCTTCAAGGTAATTACAATTGAAATTATATATAAAATTAATTTGATTACGTATTGACATACCATCAATATATATTGATTTTTTATCTTTAAATAAGAAAGTAAAATTAAAATTAAAATTAATATAATTTTATATATCATGTTGAAATGTAAAACTGATATTCCTATCCATAATCAATAATTTTTTTGTTCAATAATATGGCTGAATTCCATAAAATGGAGGAACCCAATCACAGTTTTCCACAATGCAGTCATCATCACCAATGGTGTGGAATAGTATTAATAGCTCCTCTACTATGATATTCCCATCATCATCCCTATCCAGGAAATAAAACACTTATTTGGTCATCAAGTGTGATATCAGCCATGACGTTTCATGAGTAGATAATTACTAAGTGTCTCTCCAGGGACCCTTCTTCTGTTATCCTATAATTGTGGTGGAAAAAATTATACAATGGTTCAATGATGGGGTATTTGTGTTTGGAATTATGGAATGTGATGAATTGACCAAATAAAAACCAAGAAATTGCATAATTGAAATAAATTTCCTATCCCTTTAAACAATCCTAAAAAATTAAAACGGATGTGTAATGACCAAAAATATATGCAGAAAAAATAAATGCTGACATTAGAAATTTTTAAATTGGAGAAACCAAAAAGGGAAATCCATAGGACCAATTCTTAAAAAAAACCAAAAATAATCAAGGGTACACCATAGATATTCCCAAATTTGTTCAGGATCTCAAAAAAATACATATATATAAAAACAAATAAAAGGAAGGAATAAGATGTAGTATGAAAGAAGCATGAAAAGAAGAATAGAACCGGATAAAGAAAACCAAATAGATCTGATCATAAAGGGAAATTTATCACTATCCAAATAAAAGGTTCAAAAGAAAAACACCATAGTCATATCCCAAAACAAGAAAGATGAAATTTGACTGCATCTGAATAATTTTTTTCTATTGCGGATATGAAAAACTGATGGGTAAAACCATAACAACATTGCACTGAAGATGCGTAATGAAGAGTATTTTTCCAGAAAAAAATCAAGGTCCTAAAATATGTAACCCTCATCACATCTTTTTTTTTATTTTTCTCCTTTTTTATATTTTAAGAGTTTTACATGGATCCCCACATGAGATGGGCCCCAATAAACTCCCCCTACAACCCAAGTGGTGATAACCGCCAACCCTATAATCAGTCAGAAAGTCTCAAATATACCTAGGGGTAAATTATTAGTCCATATATATCTACCATCTTCATCTATGTGGATCATACTGATCTCAATCTAACTTGAAATCATGGAACCAATGACATTGAACAACGATATGTTTCGACCTATCCTGAAAAGTGGGATTCTTTCCCTAAAAATAACACTCTTGGTATTATAAAAAAACACACCTATCCTAATTTAAATTGGACTCCTCTATAAAAGTTGTCATTCACAAAATTTCATTACAAGAATCTATACCTGCAATTAAATAAGACATAGTTGTAGATATATCAACACATATACTCAATCTAGACTACTAGGATACAGACCCCCTAGAAAAAATGTTCAAATTTCTTGAAGTAGACTTCCTCTAACCTATATCTCCTACCATATTTATATCTATAATGCTAAAAATCATAGTTTACTTATTTCAAAAACACAATCTCTAATAATATGTACCATGAAGGTAATCAAGTTTATATATCACTACTTTAAAATTATCTCTACTTGGAATACAATGAAAAGCAGTGAACGCACCAACTACATGAGCTATATGAGGTCTAGTACATACCCTCAAAAATATCAAATAGCCAATACCAAATGAATAAGGTATTTCTTTCATATCTTTTCTATATCTCTCTTCATCAGTATAAGGAAATAGTGTATCACTAAGTATAAGATATAAAGAAAATGGAGTACTAACAACTTTCACTCTTTCCAATGAAAATATCTGAATAACCTTCTCAGTATATCTCTCTTTAGATTACCATAATTTTGTACACTTTCAATAATGGTAGATTTATATGCCAATAATATTTTGTATTGTCCCCAATTCCTTCATTGTAAAAGAATAAACATGATTCTTCTTAAATACCAATTCTAGAAGTATCATTCCTAATAATTAGAATATCAAAATCCTAAATAAATAGTATATTAATATTATCATTGGTAAATCTATGAACAAAAACACAATGATAATAAGATGTATTCTAAAAACCTTGATGAAAAATAACATATTTAGAATTATTATACCACTACCTCAATGCTTGATTCCAAACATACAAACTCTTCTTTAACCTGTAGAAATAACTCACTTTACCTATTTCAAAAAATCCCACAGGATGCTCCATATAAATCTTCTCCTATAGATCTCCATGGAAGAAAGATATATTCACCTCCATCTTGTAAATATGTAGATACAAACTAGTATCAAAACCAAGAACAATATTAATAGAATACATCTTATAAAAGGGTGAAAAATATCATCAAAATCACTACCTTTCTTCAGATGGAATCCTTTTTCTAATAACCTTTCCCAATATCATGGAAAATATCTATATTATTCATTCTTAATCTAATAAATCCATTGATTTTTCAATGCACTCTTACCTATAGGTAACTTCACCAACTGAAAATTATATATTTCTTGTAATGACATCATCTCAACATCTATTACTAAAACCCATTTGTTCTTGGTATAACCTTACATCAACTCATCAAAAGATTCTGGTTCTCCCTCCTTTATAAATAAGAACATACTCATTAGGTGAATACTAAGAAATAATGGTATGATGTCAAGATGATCTTCAGAGTGAAGCATCATGCTCATTAAGGACTCTAGGATCAGATCATTAGAAAGACAAGGTGAATTAAAAACATTATATCTAACCTATTCAACTTGAACATCATTCTGCACATCAACACAATCATCATAATTAACAAACGGAGGTGAATGTGACATAAGAACTGGCTTAAAGAGTCAAAACACCACCAAACGTTATATAAGTATATTTTATCTCATATCAATATATACAATATTTTGATCCTCTAAAAATATTGCATCACAACTTCTTATAATTATATTTAATATAGGATCATAGAACCAGTATCCAAAAACCCACATGTCCAAAGATAATAAAATTATACTTTCATGATGAACCATCTATCTGGGATCTCTCATCTCTAGAAATGTGAACAAAATTCTTTATAGCTAAAAACATGTAAATGATAATACTTGATCTCTTTTCCATACCACAACTTTTCAGGAGTGTCTATTTTCAAAGAAACAACAAGTGAAAAATTGATAATATATATAGTTTAAAATAAATTCTCACAACCAAAATGTCCAGTAAACTTTTATTCTGATAGAAAACATCATACTATTTACAATAATTTCATTTATATTCTCAGCTACAGCACTTACCTAATGTGTCTTGGGAGGAACCTTTTGATATAGAATACCCTCTTTCTTATGATATTGATCAAAAGTACCACAATACTCACCCCCATTGTCCATGGGAATACATTTCATCTTCTTATATGATTTCATCTCAACTAAAACAATTAAATTTCCTAAAAACAATGAGCACTTAACTTTTGGAATTCAAAAAAATCATAAATTAGTATTCATTAATATATTTCAAAAACTAAACACCTCAACAAATGGTATTATATTTAAATTGGAAAAACATAAAGATGTATTGATTCAAGTATATATCACTTTCTGTGTAAAAGAGGACTGTTGAAAATCACCCTAATCTATTTTTCGGCCAAATAGTGATTGCGCATGCCAAATATTATACCATTCAAACATGCAAGAAAAGTTCTATTGTCTAAAAAAACAATCCCCTTATCTCTAACGTAGTTGAGCCTCTAATGAGTTAAAATGGAAGAAACACTATACTTAATAATGAAATAATTATCAAAAGAAATAAAATACCAGTCAAGAACAAACTTGAATATATCTTTCATCGACCCACAATCAAGGAACCCTTTAAATACAACCACCGGCTATCACCAAAAGTACTAATAAGACCTTCATCATCATGAACACTAGTAGATATAAGATTTACATGGACCTCTAATGAATGTTAAACATTTTTCAAAATCATATTACTTCTTGTTCTTGTCTCTAAACAAACAGTCCTAATACATATTCAATCAGCATAACCATCATTACCCATCTTTTAAATCCCATAATTACATGGTTTTTAATATGTATGTAACTCCTTACTCAATATCACATGAAATAAGTAACTACTATCATCATCCCAACACTAATCATCTAAGTTTATATTAATGGAGCCATAAATAGAAACAAGATCACCTCCAATAGTGGTAGCAATACGATCATCTCTATCACCATTTTCTTCTACAGATTATAAATCATTATTTTTTCAATTTTTAGATGATATAAAAAATTATTAGCATGTCCTTAATAACCATAATAATGAAATTAAAACTCTATATTCTTTGAACTATATTTTATTCTACCTTTTCTCTTACCTCAAATACAATGTACCTGATTTATTTCTTATCTTCTCCCACTATTCCCTATAACTAGATGTTCTGATAAAGATATCTCCTACGTACATATCATGAACTTTTCTTTTAAAATAGTAGACTTAACCAAACAAAATTTCATAGAACCATTAATAGAAGAACTGGTTTGAGTAATAAACATGTTATCCCAAGAATCAAGTAATGTATTCAGAAACAAAAGTGTAAAAAATAACTTTTTCAAAAGTAATACCCATAAAAAATTATTAAAACATACATAAAATTAACTCAAATAGTCATAAATTGATTTCATTTATTTCTACTTAAAATTCATTAACTTTTTGAGGAGAAAAATTTTATTATCTTCCTTCTGATTACTAGGCATCAGTAGATGAATTATCCTAATAAGAAAAAGATCTTTCATTTTTAATCTACACATATGGAAGTTGGAAGCATTTAAAAAATAATTTAACTTTAGTTGGATTCCATAATTTATCTGAAAAAAACAAACTCGTTGATATTAGATGTAAAGAAAGATAGAAATTTATGGACACACAAATGAACAAACCAAGATATCTCACAGTAGAAAAAAATTTAATTACCCCTAAAAATGACTAAAAATTTAAAGGGATAAACAACAACAGAAAATACATATAGAAAAAATATATATTGACAAAAAAAAATTAACATGGAAAACCCAAAAGGGGAAAACCACTGTACATATTCAAAAAATTGGAATCCACTGACAATCAGTAGTACACTATAGTGACTCCAAAAGTTATGTGGGATCTAAAAAATAATACTCATATAAAATAGAGGATCAATGGAGGAATGTATAAGAAGTCTGAAAGATGCCTAAATTGAAGAACACATCCAGATAAAAAAACCCAAATAGATCTGACTATGAATGTAGGTTGATCAATTTTCTAATTAAATGTGGAGAATAAAAACAAATCAATCAAGATCACTGAGCACCACATAACTAAGTCTTTCAGACCTGAAGAATTTCTCTAGTTGTAGATCTAGAAAAACACTAGGCAAAACCCTTACGCCACTACACCGAATATGAGGAATGAAGAGTAAATCACCACCAAAATATCATCTTCCTAAAAGATGTTACCCTCATATAAGATATGTTTTCACCTATTTTTTATATTTTAAAATTTTTATGTAGGTCCCCATGTGATGAGGTCAACAACATCTTATTCAAATCAAGAAAGTGTAAGTTAGATCTTACAGAGTCACTTGTGAATTTAACTCTAAAAAAACAACATGCTTGTATGGAGGAAGAAAAAGGGAGACCTATATGGAAGGAAGTAAACATATTAGAAAATTGTATGGGGGAGGATTAGATGGATAGGATCAGTTTTAAAATTTCTTATGTGGGGCCCACCAGGTGGAATGTAGTGGTCCCAAAACAAAATGGATTTATCAATCCGCTCATCGAGGATTCATTGATCTCCATTATAGATCTGAATCAAGGGATTGGTATATAAATAACTATAATATATATATTATTAATTAATAATATTTTATAAAACATAAATCACACTTGAATGTATGTATACGTACATAAATATGTGTATATATATATATATCTGTGTGCGTGTGAGATTTTATATGTGTATATATGTGTGTGTGTGTGTGTATTTGTATGTATAGACGTATGTATGTATGTATGTATGTATGTATGTATGTATGTATGTATGTATGTATGTATGTATGTATTTATGTATTTATGTATTTATGATTGTATGTATTTATAATTTTTAATATATAAAATTAAAATTTAATTTAAATAATTATTTGTATCTATGTATATATACATGTATGTGAGAATGTATATATGTGTAGCTCCTTGACCCCATAAATCCCAAAGTCGGTGTCTCTCTAGCATTACATTGGAATAATATACAAGTAAATATTGTCCTAAAGAACTGAATAGTTTATTAGTCTTCATAAACTAGATACATACATCAGTCATTTATTACAAATGTATAAAAAAATTACAACGTATTTTTTTCAAGGGTAATAATTATATTCCATCTAGCTTATCCTTAAATATCTTTCATAGTACACTTTAGGGAATCCTTTGGAAAGGAAACATAATAATGGTGAGGTAAAATTCTTGTTAAGGGTAAAGTATAGTGAAATAAATAATAAATCAATGAGAATATAAAATATGGAAAGGTAATAACTAAAGAAAAATTTAATGTAATAAATAAACAAATATTAAAGTGGGTAAAATATATTGCAATGTAAATAATTGAAAATGCATTCCATTTAAAATGATTTGATAATGTTTAATCAATATAGATCAGTAATAAACATAAAACACATTCCATTTTATAAATAAACTGATAATTAAATTCATCCGTAGACAATGTCATAGTGAAATATCATGGATAAGAAATACAGAATCAAAATGAAGGTAATGATTAATTTTTGGATGTCATGTCTCAGGCTCATGAAAACCTCTACTGTCAAGATATGTCCTCTTGAAAGTTTAAAATTATAGGTAGAAACCCATATAATTTGAAAAAATTATTTTTATCATGGGAACTTATCGATGCATCGAGGGGATATATAAAGATTGGGCTCCACCGATCACTGCATGTCCAAATCATTCCTCATATCGAGTAATTGGTTTAAACAATATTCCTTATCAAATATCTGTATTGAATAGAGAATATGGATTTATCAATATTTCCCTAGACATTAAAATAAATTTTATTGTAAACACTATATTTTTAAATGATACACAGTTTATGAAATAAATATATCCATGATAAATTATATGGTTAATAATGGGAAATTCAATGTTCAATAATGATAGGAAATTGAATAATTCATGGGGACTAGAAAAGTAATAAAGTTAGATAATTTAAATACTATCCTCAGTCAAATAAATCATAGACCATCCAAAGGATGAATATGACGGTATCAATACAACATATCCCAAGTAGATTAAAAATAAATTATTTTTGTCATTGATGAATAGAAATACGATAAAAAGGTATTTTGAAAAAATTCTTGATGAAAATATCCTTTTCATTTTGAAAATCATTTTCATTAAAAATAATTTTCATTTAAAATCAATTTTAATAAAAAAATCTTTTAAAATGATAACTTTATATAGCCAAAGGAATCTTTAAAGAAATGATGGTAGGTAAATCTATACATGTAATACAATGTAAAAAAATATTCTTTTTTCTTGGAAAAAAGGTCAGAAAAGTGAATTGTTAGAATAGAGACAAGAAGATTCCTTTGAAAAAAAATTTAGAAGAAAAAATGGTAAATATACATTTAATAAATCATTTTTAAAGGAAAAAAACGTTTTTTAAAACCTTTTTAGAAAATAGGGTTTTTAGAAGAAAATAGGTCCTCTGACTAAAGACATAAATGAAGCTAGGTTTTCTTTA
Organism: Viscum album; assembly: GCA_963277665.1. Classification (NCBI taxonomy): domain Eukaryota; kingdom Viridiplantae; phylum Streptophyta; class Magnoliopsida; order Santalales; family Viscaceae; genus Viscum; species Viscum album. Next base: position 778,157,886 of record OY728163.1, on the reverse strand, counting down.
AAAAAATTCTAAAACATTTTGAGTGCAAATGAGTTAGAAAAAGGTAATATTATTTGAAAAAGGTCATGGATAACCATAGGAAAATAAAATTAATAGGTTTTATTGAAAATTAATCAAATAAATTACATTAATGTAAATTTATGAATAAACAATGTCAAATATAATGAGATTTTGAAATAGACCCTTAAAATGATCATAACGTCAATGTGGGAATTGATAAATGAAGATATTATGTGTATCAACAATAAATAAAAATAATATAAGTTTAAATACATCAATATATAGTCCAATTAATTATACACATAATCATAGAATATTGACGATAATGAGGAGGTGATATGACCCAATGAAAAGGAGTTGAGTTATTAAATTTCTTTATCACTTGGTAATTTTAAATTTTAATCCCCTTAGATGATATATTTCAAATTTAAACTCAAAATGACATGGATATTTAATTATTCCTGATATTATATTTCAATGTGGTAGAATTTTCATCATATATATGAAATAGGTCCACAATGATAAAGTATTCCTCAAAGAATGGAAATTGAGATGAAATCCATTACAACTTGGTAACTATTAAATAAAAAACCCAATGAAAGAAATAAATTCACAAGAAAACCCTGATGTAATTATCATATATATTATTTATATATTTATTTATAATAATACATAAATTTTTGAAACAAGAAATGAAATGCACTATTCAAGGAGATAGTAGACCGTACGTACGCATGAATGCTAAGTCCATTTTTTAGTCGTATTTAAAAGAATGAATAGTAAATGATGTATTTGTATATTATTATTATATTATAAAATTAATTTCATATATTTCAAATAGGTTTATTAGAGCTATCCTTCATACATTACAAGTATAGCGTGAATGAATCAAATCATTTTGAGTAGGTGGTTGTCCACACGTCCACAAAAGAAGTTATTGTATTTCCATAAAATGGAAAGCATAAAGGTATAATTAATATAAGAATTAAACAAGAATAAATAAAACATAAATATCAAATATATCATATAAATTTTTTTATTTCCATCATAATTACCAACCATGATAGGTGATAAGGAAAAATGAACGACATCGTTCCGTGAGGCGGTAGTTTATTGTACACGTACAATAAGTTTGTTGCTGATTTGATTAATGTGTGTATAATTTTAGATAAAAAAATTAACATTAAAAATTATTTGTATATTTATGATAATTATTTTATTATTTAATCATGTAATAAGAATATTTTAGGGGTGGATAATGAAAATAAAACAAAAGAGCTTGAGGAAGGATGTTACATCTTATTTGGGATACTCCTTTTGGTTTATACTAAAAGGATTCTTTGGTTGGGTTTATGAAAAAGGTGGGGATTATAAAAATAGGGGAATGGTATTTTTGAGATATTTTAGAAGTTTTTTTGATAAAAAATTTTATTGAGAGGTGTGAGGAAGTGGTAGAAATAAGGTCCTTTTATAGTGGAGGAGGAGTGGCATTGTTGTATATTTTTGAAAAGGCAATTATAACAAGATTTTACCAATTAATATGGATACAATAATGGTAAAAATTTGATAAAATAGAGTATAGGGTAAAAATAGTTCCATAAAATGGATTTTTGAAAATTTTATAGGTCATTTCAAGACGTATTTATGAGGTTTAATCCTTTGTTAAGCTAATTTTTCTCTTAATCGCTGTAATTAGTTTTAATTAATTTCACTAATATTTTAGGTAAAAATCTAAGATGAAATTATTAGACATTAAAATTATGATTATTTCAAATATAAAATCTATTTTTACATATTCTAATCACATAAGTGTTATAAATTAATTTAAATTTAATCCTGCGAATGGGACAAAAAAGTGGGTTTTTAAAGTAGAAATGTTCAAAAAATTAAAATATTTTTATATCGAATTTCAAAGTGAAATTAGTTCCAATTACCTTAATTAGAAAAAATTAGATAAAATTTATCAAATTAATCATTAAACCCAATAGAAAGTAAAATTAATACTTAAAAATAATTAGTGAAAAAAGAATATGAATTAAAATTCAGTATTTTTCACTATTCATCAAAAAATGAAACTTTATAGAAAAATACCTAAAATTCACCCTATCCTAATTTTTAATCTTATATTTTAGAAATGGAATTTATTTTTAAATATATATATATATATATATATTTATAAGTTCCAAAATTTATTTTTAAAATATGTTCTCCATGAAAGGCAGTCAAATGCCTTAATAGGAATATACGTTTTTAATTGTAAAATTGGGTTTCTTCTTATATTATACCTATAAAATCTAATAGATGAGTATAAAAAAATATTTGTTTGAATATATAATACATATATTCTCTTATGTTATTTAATACTATCCATAACCCCAAATTTAACTATTAGGTTGTGTCTTATTATATTAAATAATAATATTTTAATAATATATTGTTTTTCGGTAAAACTCGGTCTTGTGTATAATGTGAGACATTGAAGAAAATAGTTTTTGTGTACAGTTCACACTAACTCAGTATTACGTTCATTGAATGATCTATCATATATTTATTTAAAATAGTAAATTTATCATAAATTATTTGGATATTATATTCCCTTACGCGCTTGGTGTTGTGTGTCACATACACTATCGATTACAAACTTCTTACTTTATAATTATGGGGAGTTACATTTTACCCACCATAAATAAATAGTGTCCTAAAAATTTAAACATGATCTTGGAAATAGATTGTTTTATATTCCCTATGTTTAAATCCGACATCGTGCAAAGGGTTCATGAAACATCCTCTAGAATAAAGAGAATGGGAAGTATAAAGTTCACATGGAATAACATATATCTAGGTCACTAAATATAATAACATTAATGAAAATTAGAGATATGCACATGAATGAAAGTTCTAAATATTTATAGACTTTATTGTGTTTATTGATCACAAAATAACTGAATTATCAATGGAATGTCGAGGGCCTAAAATCCATATATCTTTGATGATTTATAAAACCATCTATTCAACAAAAATTTAGGTATTAAGACAACATTTTTTAATATTATTTACTTAATACTGAGGAATTAATTTATTTTCCAATAATATAAGGAAATAAATATAATTGATAGGATACAATTTCATATGAACAATTCAATCCTTGGTTTTTGTTTATATCAAATTCTAATTCATTCATTACACCATTAAATGGATATCCAAAAATCAACTTTGATGCCTAAATAACTAAAATACACTTTTAACATATTATAAGACCGATAAAAGAGTGAAAAGTCTTTCCATTTCTCTCTAACTATCCTTAACATCTTATATGTCAAATTTATAAATCTCTAAACCAAAAAAGGTAACACTATAAATTCATCATTAATATTTATTCATCAAATTGTTCAACTAAAAAATGACATATTAACTAGGACATTTAATAGGTTAGTGGTTAGAATTAAACCCTTATCGTATTTTGGTCACGGGTTCAAGTCCCACGACCTTTCCAGAAATGGTCATTTTTCACCAGGCATATGGGTTGTCCTATTCTAAAACCAAATTAATATATTTTAAAAAATAAATATGATGGAAATCCTTGAAATTTAATTAATAAATATCCTTTTAACAAAGGTTTTCAATTCAACCTATTCTTTTTAAAAAGTATAATAATCATATTTTACTATTACAATGATTTCATTACTAATCATATAAACCAAAAAGGTTAACAATAACATTAAACTTTTGTCTATAAAAATTAATTTCATTATTCCTCAAATAACTTTTTCAACAGAAAATTATATTTTCCATTAGTTTCTCTAAAATTTACGTAATCTTGGTATACTATCATTAAAAAAAATTAATAAAATTAATTCTATGATATTATTTTAAATATAAATCAACTTAATTTTATACTTGGTTATTCATTTTTACCATATTTTCAACTATTTAATAATTATTTGTCAATAAAATGGTAATTATTCTAAAAATACCCCCTATGATTGTCAAGACGGGTGTAAGGTAAGACCCTTTTTCATGTACTAGGTTACAATGAGTTAGGCATGACACACCTTATCAGAGTTGTTACCCTTAGGTATATATACATCTGGTTAATGTCCCCTTTTAGTATTCAGACCTGGATTTATTTCTAGGAAAACCACATAATCTCTATCTAACCAAACCATTAGGTTGTTATTCTATAATTATCCTAAAATTATACCTCAGGGTTATGTTTTATTTTCTATATTTCCCTAAATTTAGTTCCCAAAATAGCTAATAAACTTGCTCTGATACAAACAGTAGCACCCCAACCCCAAGAAATTACATATCTTATATCGTCCTAACATTACATTGACATTTGATACAAGTAAATCATATCCCAAAGGGCCAAATAGTTTAGTAGCCTTGGTAAACTAGATGCATACATGTGTCATGTATTAAAAATGAATACACAAATAACAACATATTTTTTCGACGATAATAACTTTATTACCTCTAACGTATCATTTAATATATTTCTTCGTACACTTCATGGAATACTATGGAATGGAAACATAATTAGAGTGATCTAAAATACTCAGTAAGGGTAAATTATAGTTGAATCATGTAAGGATATCGACCCTAGTTTCCTAGAGCTGGTTCGTTATTTCATTACAATGTCATATAAACAAGGAATATTCATCCTGAAGGGATAAATAGTTTAGTAGATTTGGAAAACAAGATATATATGTAAGTTCAACATTACAACTTGAAAAGAAATATAATTTAGAAATTCCTTTGGAAATATAAGCAACTCCTACATTATCCCTGCATTCCATTCTTAATATACTTCTTCACATCCTCTAAAAAATAAAACATAATAAAGGGGTGAGATAATATTCTCAGTAAGGGTAAGATATATAGTGGAAGATATCATAAAAATAAACATTAGGCATGATGAATAACTATAAAACATCCATTTAAAAATAAAAATGAGCATTGTATGGAAGGAATGAAAAATGAATAAATAAATCCATATAAATGATCATAATAGAATGAAACTTAACCAGTGATATTATACTAGTTGAATAATCACATGGTTTATCAATTACTAATATCATAATGACATAATTCATAATGTGGGAAATCTTAATCATTCCATTAAGGCCTCATCCAAGTCACTTAAAAATGATTAAGGCCTCAACTAAAACCATATATGAATATGGGAAAGGCATCAGTCAAGTCCATAACTATTTTGTCTCATGAGACCTACCGATGCGTCGAGGGGGTATAGTGGGCCCCCAATCACTAAATAAGTCTAATTAATTTCTCATATGAATGGGGATAAACATATACAACATATATATTTATATATATATGAAATGTAAATAACTTTCCCTAGTTTGTAAACATAATACTAACCATTCTGAGTAATAAGGTGAATGATATCAAAATAGCACATCCATAGTCAGATTGATCATAAACCATTTAATAAAATATAGTGGATGATAAACATAAGAGATAATACTTAGTAAATAATAACATTCAATAAAGGTGTTTAAATTGATGAAAATAATCGAATAAAATCATTGAGGAATTTTTAAGAGAAATACCCCTTTTAATTTACAAAGAAGAGTTATTTTGTTAAAATCATTTGTATTTGTCATGATTTTTTATAAAAAATAGGAACCAAACAAATATAGTTTTTCATGAAAAAATTAGTGATTTTACATAAATAATGGGGTTTTATAATAGATTATGTATAGTAATCAAAACTGGATAAGAAATTGAGATGTTCCCTTTTATCTAGCTTACATATCAACAAGAATTCAGAAAGATCATTATAAAACATGTAACTCCCCATAGAATAAAGAGGGATTATTATTGGTACAAATATATAGAACATTCAAATAAAATTTTTGAGGAGTAAATAAGAATAATTAGTAATCTAATTTTGGTTAAGAGAGAAAATGATAACTTGAATGAAAATGGAGGTTCAGGTAGAAACCCTTACCTTATGTATGAATGAGTTCTTCACTTTAACTTAATTTCCGGGATATTAAAATTTAATTCATTAATTAATTAACTCATAACCTTTTATATATGTATTTTGTCTGGAATAATTTTATGAATTTCATTTATGGCCTTAAGTCCATGTTGAATGGGTATAATTATCCCGAATAGGAATTAAATGTTATTAATGAACATACAAATGTGTAATTGGTATTATTTATTATTATTATTTTCATGTATTAGGATTAATCATTAGATAAAATGTTAATGATAATATTTTATCTTGATTTATGCAGTTTTTCGATCAAACCAAACTAGTTTTGTTCTCTTGTTTCATATCATGTATCTATAATGGTTCCATAAAATTAAATAAGACATAATAAATATTTCATAATCTGGTTAAACCATAAAAATGGTTTCATGACCATCCATTAAGGATAAATTGAAGAACTAATGTTCATCATCCATGAAGGTTGTAAATAGGTGCCTCCCGGGCGATGATTTAATTTTTAAAATAATAGAGATAGAGATGAAGAGATAGAGATAGAGATAGAGAGAGAGATAGTAGTTTAAGGAAGGATATTCCATTAACATGATACAATTTTAGTATATATAATATAATGGATTTATCATGATCATTTAGATGGAGGAGGTGAGGAGAGAATAATAAAAGAAATCACTTGAAAATAAATTAAAATGAAAAGGAAGAAGGTTTTACCTCTTGAATACTTCTTTTTGAGAACCTCTTTATGGGGAATAGTTGTGGTATTTTGGAGTGACCAATATCTTCTAGATGTTTGGGATAGAATATGAAATATTATCTGGGTAGAACATTAACAAGATTTAAGGTATAGAGTTGTGAGGAGAAGAGGGGGTGAGGGGTGGTTTTATAGTGGAGGAGAGGGGTGATTTTTGAATATCTTATTCATTTGTTTATTATTTTGGCTCAAGACTATGAATAGTTTGATAATTATCATAAAATATATTAAAATAATTAATTCATGTTCTAGATTATGGTTCATACATCATCAATGACTCAAGGATTAGTGTATTTAGCTTCTAATGTATTTATACCGTAAATTACAGTATTTTACTATTCACCAAAAATTCAAGTATTGAGAAAAAACACCAAAATACACCACATCCATTTATCTACATGTAGGATTAAAAAATTGACCCCATTTTATCAAAATAATTTTCTTAAAATATAAAATTTAATTTTTAAATAAAACCATTTTTTACATGAAAAATATAGATTTTAACTTTAAAACTGAATTTATAAAACTGAAAAATTTACTATGGTCTCAATAAATTATCTTAAAATCATAATACAACAATATATTAACATAAAAGTCTATATTTTGGAAGTAAATTTTCTTTTAAATAATTCTATTATTTATAAAAATGTAATTAAAAATTTGTTACTCATAAAAATACCCACACTTAATCAATAATTTTTAAAATATTCATTTACATATACAGTGATAAAATTATATTATACTTTCAATTAGGAGATGAATAAATTTTATTTATTCATTCATGGGTGAGTTTACTATTTTTTTGATCAATTTACTATTCATAAGGGTCATATCACTATTCCTAAATTCATGTTACTATTTCTTTGGTATAATTTCCTTAACTTCTAGAAATACCACTTATTTCATTCATTATTCATTAATAAATATTTTATTGTGTTCTATATGTGTTTTTATGTCATTTATAGTATATATAAAATAAAAATTAGAAGGGAAATCTCATTGATAGAATTCAAGGTCGTTACATTATACCATCCTATAGAAATTTCATCCTCCAAATTTCTAGAATGTCACCTCGTAAAAAGATTTGGGTAGTTCTTCATCATAATTTCCTCAGGATCCTACATCTCCTCTTCAATATTATGATTTTTCCAAAGTACCTTTATGAGATGAGTATTCCAATTCATCAACACCTATTATTTAGTGTCCATAATCTGGATAGTTTATTCACAGTAAGATAAGTCAAGTTCTAATTATATACTCTCATAAGTGAGTAAATGTGTTGGGTCTAACATATACTTCCTTAACAAAGAGACGTAGAACAAATTTTGTACTTTAGAAAGGCTAGGTGGTTTCCCCAAATGATAATCCATAGCTCCAAATCTCTCAATAATTTCAAAAGGAACAATGTACCTGGGGATCAGTTTCCCTTTCTTCCCAAATCTTATAACACCCTTCCATGGAGATACTTTCAAGAAAACATGATCTCCCACCTAAAATTCCAAATTCTTCCTTCGATTATTGGTGTTGATATTTTTTCCTACCTTGAGATACTTTGATGTGGGTTTTAATAGCCATTAACATGGATGTTATTTCCTCCATAAGCTCTGGGCCCGTAAGCTTCCTTCCACCAACTTCATCCCAACAAGTTGTTGTATGCCATATCTTTATACATAATGCTTTATATGCTGCCATTTGAATACATGAATAGAAACTATTATTTTATGAAAACGCAACCAAAGGTAAATACTAATACCCTATACCTTGAAAATAAAGTGAACATGGTCTCAACATCACTTCTAAAGTTTGAATCATTCTTTCTGATAGCCCGCCAGTTTGAGGGTGATAAGAAGCACTCAAATGAAGTTTAGTATTCAAATATTTCTGAAGACTTTTCTAGAATTTCAATTTAAATAATGTATCATGATAAAAAAAAATTGGGATAGGTGCTCCATGAAGTCTTAAAACTTTATTTATATATATCTGAGTATGGAGCTCTAGTTGAAAATCCACTCTTATAGCGAGGAAATGTGCATATTTCATAAGTCGGTCAATAATCACCCATATTACATCATTCTTTCTTGTCGTTTTTGGGATAGGTGGTTCCTTGCGTTTTGGATTCGGCCCAAAGGGTGGTAAAGAAATGTCTTTCATAGAAGCAGAAACCCAGCTTGGGATGAGAGTCGAATCCTTCCCCTGACTCGCTTTCTTTTCCCTAGAATTGACCATGGTCATTGTGTTGCACAAAGGCCCTCCTTCCCCCCACTGATCCACTTGAGTGCCAGTAGAAAAATTTGGTGGTCCAAGCATGATGATATTATTGTGATTTGATTCAGTCTACTTAATGAAAGCCTTCGCAAGACTGTCATGATCTTTTTGTTTTTCAAACTTGAAGATGAAAGTTGTTCCAATAGTTTTTGCACAAAGCCAGGGGCCGTATTGCATAATAAAATTTTCTTGTTCATCCTCCTTCATCTAACCACAATCCTTTTCTAAATATCTGAGACACCCACAAAAGAAACGGGAAATTGGAAGCTTTTCAAACTCAAAGGATATCCAGACGTTAGAATCCTATTTTGACAATAACAGACCCCTCATTAGTGGTTGTACAACATTGACCAAGGTTATGATCTTCTCAATGGGTCCCCAGTGAATTAGATCGAACCGATCCCATTCCAGATATTTACCAATGCGTCCTCTAATTTCATCCATAACTCGTTTAGTTCTACCATGAAACGTAATTCCATTGATTCGTATTGAGAAAGGTGAACAAGATAGATTAATGTTTTCAATATCTTCCCCACCTTTAAAGTCCTCCATAAGGATGATCTGGTTATCAAAGGACCATGACCTATCTTTGAGGACATTTTCTTTGTCCCTTTCATTGAAAAATTAAAAGACAAGAAATATATCTCCCACTTCTCTGACGGGATGCTTTCCTCCAATCTTCATATGTTTTGCAGAATATTTTTTAGAGCGCCCTGATTGAAAGACCATTTTGCCATAAATTTCCCGACGATCAGAAGAGACATACGATGCACGCCCACTCCTTTGCACGACCAACCCTTGGCAAGCAATCCATGTGCAAGAACACCCCTTCGCGAGCGAGCAAGACCTTCGCGAGCCGCAGGTGGCAAATTGACTCATCACATATTTCATATGTATTCCATGGTTTCTTCTAATCAACATATTAGAGCCAAGGTGAGTAACTTTCAAAATTCTCTTGATTTCATGAGGAGTATTACATGAAGAAATATGAATAAATTTATTTCTATTAATAACATGATATATAATATTCATTACATTATAATTGAAAAAATATTTAGCATCATTACTTCCTATAAGTGAATAAAGGTCATAATGAAGTAATATATAGGGTTTTACCATAGTAGTCTAATGACCAGTACCAAGTTTCTTAAGGTAGGATTCTATTTGAGTTTTCTTATAGCAATAGTCTAACCCCTCAAAGTGATATGTTTTCTGAGGAATCTATCCAACATTTGATATTATCCCTTCCCTATTAAAAATCGTGGACATAGAAATTGAGGTCTAGGAAAAGGTTGGAACTTAAAATGTAAAAAAAATTATGATTTCCTTATATGGTCATGCTCTAATACGAATGTTAATTCATAGTGGAGGAGATGTTCGTTGGTCTAGAGGGCGGTTAATGAATCAAATTAAATTTAATATCCAATATTTTTCATAATGTTAATCAATCAAAGATAAACATGAAAAATGTCAAAACAAGGGGTGTAAAATATAAATGGGAAATCATAGAAACATTTTGATAGTAGTTTGGATAAAAGAAGATCCTATATCTAATATTCAAACATCTATACTCCGTAAGTGATATAGTATTCACTAAGACGTGAATTTTTAAGGGGATTTACAACTCGATTACATGATACCTTTTCTAGTAGAGGCACAACCAAATATACAACCATAAATTTTCAATTGAGAGTAAGAAGCTGACCTAACTTCTAAAGGAGAAACACAAATTTATTATGACATAAACCTTTTTTGGATGTATAACCAAAAATGATAACAGATTTTTAAATCGAAATCCATAATCTTGTAATAGTTTAAGAATAGATAAAAAGAATATAAATAATTAACTGTATCCTTAAAGAACCATTCATGGTAGTCGATTTACAATAGTAGAAGCATCCCAACTAGACCTTAATAAATGGGCTTGTTTATGCCTCCATAGTAATATTGATTGTATAATTTAGTTCATCCAAGAGATTCACCAAGTGGTTTGCCAAAATATGTTCCCGCATATCAATTTTTGTTGTCACAGTACATACCAGTGAACACCACTATAAATTGTTATATGATTAGGTTCAAACTTTTAAAATATTTTCTAGAATTGTGATCCTTAAATAAAATTAGAATTATCACTTTAATTATCATAAGTAATCATCTATAACAATAAATTGATGGATAATGGACTACTTTAGTGTTGGTTAATCAATATTAAGATCATTGAATGGGTTCAAAATACATACTATGATAATCAGTCTTAATATACCATGAATCATGAAATTATGAATCCTTCTCAAATATTTAAAATTTTAATATCTTTTAAAAAAGAAGAATATAAATATTTAAGCATGATTTTGAATTAAACCCATAAAATTTTTACAAAATATTATGAATAAAATATTAAGGATTCGTGAATAATAATAAAAAAATCAAAATAATATTCGAAAGAAAATGATAATTAAAATTAAATTAGTTTGTAAGAATTAAAACATAAGAGAAAAAAATAATCTCAGTCAAAAAAATAAACATTCATTTCAATTACATAATAAGACTCATACTACACTTAGAAAAATTTAGGAATAAATATTTCATTAAGGTTTTTAAAATTATTTTGTAAGATATTTAGTTTTTTCAAAAACTTCTGACCGAGTACGATACCCATTTAATCGGACTATCTTAAAACCATAAAACTTTTAGTTTCTCATAAAAATAATTAATTAATGAAATTTCAATTTTGTAAAACTTTCTTGAAACCCTAATACATTTAAAAAACATAAGGATTTTAGAAAATAGTATGAATTTTTATGTAGGCATATTTTGAAGTCTATATCTCATAACACATTTGAAAAAAATATGGTTTCTTTCTTCTAAAAAATATTAGACATATAGAATATATTTAGAAGAAGAATAATAATAATAATATGAATAAATAAATGATAAAAATTTAAATACAAATAATATAATAAATAAAAAATGAATAATAAGGAAGTTCGACGTCACTTTTTTCTTCTACATGTAGTGAAAACTGTAAACATGAAAAGCATTTATTTAAACATATGTTAGAGGGAATAAAGAATAAAGTGTGGTTTTTTTAATTATCAAATAAAATTAAAATAAATAACAAAAATAAACTCAAAAATATGCATTTGTGGTCCATACATAATAAATGTCTCAATCCTTTAAATATAGATTAATTATTAGGGATATCTAAATGATAGTTCAAAACATGATTATCCATATATGTAATACCATGATCTTTATTATAGGATTAAAAAATAATAAAGCTAACCATTTTAATTTTACTCATCTATAACCTATTCTTTTCTTTCAATAAGGATTTTATATATAAGCCATTTTTATGATATTAATTCATAATTTCAACATTAAATTATTAGAAACATAAATTAAAAATGTGAGGTTTAATTTTCCAATTTGAGATTTTCAAAGTATATTTTGGTTTAATATGTTTCACTTTACATGTGGTGGCTTGTTATTCATGTGATTCTATTTGTATATTTATTATTGTGATTATGAATTTTAATTAGTTGCATTTTTGGTATGGCATATATTTCTAGATAAATTAATTTCATTTTTTCATCAACGGTGGTGCCCGATTTGATAATGATCACTAAAACGAAAAGGATCATTTCCATCTACTATCACTCATGTTCCACATTGTAATCATGATATTTTTACTCTAAAATGGTATAACTGTTTTAATTATTTAATATCATTTAAGTAGGGATAAAATGCGTGGGAAATTTTTTAATTTTATTTATACTATATAAATGAATTTTATAGAAAAGCGTGTCCTAAAAATTTTAAATTTAAAATGAATGGACAACCAAAATGTTTTGGAAAATCCAAACTGAAGAATCTATCTATAGATGAAAAAATAAATAGGTTTTTTCATCACCACTTAACATAAACCATAATATATTTGTTAACATGCCACCCCCCCACTAGCTCTATTATTGAATAGAATTTCTAGAAATAAAAGAGTCCACTCACCATTTTTTTTCTAAAATAATGTGGTCATAATATTCTATGGTGTAGTCCTCAATCAAAATTGTTGACCTCACCTGTTTTGATAATCTCAATCATGTATTCATATGTGTTGAAAATCCCAATTATGTTTTCATTCTCTATGATATTTTTAAGTATCATTGATCTATATTCTAATTCTTTCAAACATGTGATCAAACCAATAATAATTTTTAAAATAGTCTTTGGAATATGTTAATCCTCATTTATCCATGTTCATACAAGTTATAAATTGATTCTAACACAATCAGATGTGTTCTGCATAAAACAGATAAGTAATCTGCCTACAGCTACTGATAAAGAGCTACCGGTACCCAGTCTACCGATAGACTTAGTCTACCGACAGACAAAGTCACCGATATACTTAACACAGAGCTACCGATGTGCTTATAAATACAGCTACCGATACAAACATAGAGCTACCGGTGTAAGTATAAATAGCTACCGATGGAATAAGAGTCACCGATAGATGAAGCTACTGACAGACTCACAGCTACCGATACTGACGCATGGAGCTACTGACGCATGTAGCTACCGACGCATGGAGCTACCGACGCATGGAGCTACCGACGTATGGAGCTACCGATAAACAAAGTCACCGATACAAGCATGTACCAACCGACGCATAGAGCCACCGATAGAGTCAAAGCAACTAATGACATTGAGCTACCGATGTCTAAGCTACCGATGCTGATTACCTACCGATCACTCGACTCACTGTTTGAATTTCTTTATTTCCTATGTTTATTTAATTTATCCAACCGTAATATCATGTACATTTTAATGATTTGTTAAATATCTGATAAAGGTTGTCGGATGTCAGGAACCCGTACCTCGTACCTGCAGAAAGGAAATCTTTCCTGTCCCCTGTTGCCCGTGAGATAAATACGAGAAGACGACACTTCCCAACATACAAACAACAACAACAGAACAAAAAAAAAGGGAAGCGTGTGGTGGATGGAATATACCAAAAACACAAGAACGATAAGAATCAAAGAAGCTCATAGACAATCAAGCATACTCGAGAAGTGTTCTGTGCATATAAGAAGAACACTGAAGAACTTCAACCTCTACATTCTCACTGTCTGTGAACCTGGAGCATACGACACTCTGTTTCTCAAACAGAAACGAGAAGAGGACTCAGACTCACTTCTGATCGAATCCAAAGGAGTCCAGAGCTACACTGAAATCACCAGAACCATCTCTAAACTCTACATCTCTTGTTCTGTGATTTATTATTATTCTTTTTGAGCAGTGTGTGTTATCTGTTGTATCTAACACATACACTGTCTCCTGTACTTAAACTGGAGGATTTGTAAATCCTTACCAAATTCTTTCATTCTATTCTTTCCCACAAATAACAGTGGTAGAGGTCGTGTGTGACCTGGACAACTGGTTGCTGTTGTACTGTTTCCCACGAATAACAGTGGTAGAGGTCTTGGACCTGGACAGTTGTAAACTGTTGAACCCCGATCCAGGGTGTTGATCATTTTTATATAAACTTTTGAGAGGACTAAGTCTCGGCTTGAGACTGAACCTCTTGGTAACATTTGTTGTGCCATCTCTTTCAAAGTTTTATTCCGCTACTAATCACTTTAAAACTAATACTGTTTTTAAAGTTACTTTGATAATTAAATTAGCAAGTGTTTATGTTAAGTGTAGATTAGTAAGTTAGTTTCAAAAGATAATCACACACTCCTGTGTTGATTAACTGGGAATTAATCAATCCCTTGAGAATCTAACAGAACCTCTACTTTAATATAAATTCACTACAGTTAAATTTATTATTTTATTTGGGGGTCTTTAAGACAGTGTTTTTAAATACAGAAATTTTAATTAGTACTCAATTCACCCCCCTCTTGAGTAAACCACTTCGACCAACACTTGGTATCAGAGGATTGAAAATACTTTCTAAAAGTACTCTGCTTTTGAACTGTGACTTTAGTTGTATTTTAATGTTCATAAAATTCCTGTTATATCTAAATTTTTATCTCTTTAAAATTTTCTCATCATGGACAATAGACTTGAGGGTGCTGCTACTAACCGACCACCTTTCTTCAATGGAACCAATTATGCTCAGTGGAAAATGAAAATGAAAATTCATCTAGAAATCATTGGTTTTGATATTTGGACTGCTATTGAATCAGAATACAAAATTCCCACTACTGCTAGATCTACTTGGGATGAACCTATAAAGACTGCTTACAATAACAACTGTAAAGCTATGAATGCCTTGTACTGTGCTCTAGGAGATGAAGAGTTTAATAGAATTTCTTCTTGTAAAACTGCATATGAAATTTGGGATACCTTAGCTGTTTCTCATGAAGGAACAACGAATGTTAAAGAAATGAGATTGAACACTTATACTATCAAGTATGATAATTTTAAAATGAAGCCTGACGAACCCATTTCTGACATGTATCTCAGGTTCAATGAAATTTTCAATACAACGATCTCGCTGGGAAAGGATGTCTCATCGAAGGAACAAATTATGAGAATTTTGAGATGTCTACCTGATAGATGGAGAGGCACATCTGTCTCAATCAGAGAATCATGTGACATTGCTGCTCTACCTGTCAAGGAACTAATTGGCAAGCTGATGATGTATGAAGAAGAGATTAAAGTGAATAAAGAGGAAGAAAATGAACCTCCAAGAAAGTCTGTCGCTTTCAAATCTTCAACTTCAAAGAATAAGGACAAAGAAAAGCTTCAAGCTGTAGCTGAAAGTTCAAGCTGTGAAGACAGTGAAAGTGATTCTGACAGTGATGCTGAGATGGCTCACATTGCTAGAAGATTTAAGAAATTTTATAGGAAAAAGAAGTTCTTCAGAAAAACAAATTATAATGGTAAGTATGATCACCAAGGTAAATGGAAAAAGGATTGGAAGAAGAATGAAAAATCAGATGATGTTGTCTGCTATGAGTGCAAGAGAAAAGTACACATTAAAGCCGACTGTCCAAAGATGAAGTATAAAAAGAAATATGAATATAAGTACAATAAGTTTAAGAAAGACATGAAGGCTACCTGGAGTGATTCTGAGGATAGCTCTACTGATTCTGAAAGCTCTGAAACTGAACACAAAAATAAGGCAAACATGTGCTTTATGACAAACACTTCTCAGGTAACTGCTGAAACTCCTGCTTTAAATTATTATTACTCTGGAGATAATGCAGAATCTGACTCTGATTCTGGAACAATGTCTAAAAATGAATTGTTTCAGTACTGTGATATGCTGGAAGAGACATGTAATGAACTTAAGGATAAATACAAGTCATTAAAGAAACAGCATTCTCTCACCACTACAGTTAACACCGAACTCACTATTGAAAAATAGAAAAATGCTCAACTGTTAAAAGAAAACACTGAATTGAAACTATCTAATGAGCAACTCAAGAAAGACTTAGAGAAGTTCACCAATGGCAAAAATACAGTAACACAGATGCTAGGAAAGCAAATGGCACCTAAATATACTACTGGTATAGGATACCATCCTGGACAAAGGAAAATTTCCAAAACTAGATTCATTTCTAAATCTGGACAGAGTGAAGATAATTCTGGAACTTCATATGCTTCAACCAGTTATATACATAGCTATGGATCTAATAAAGTTTATCTTTCAAATCATGGAAATTCTACAAATTATATGAGACCCATTAGACAAATATGGGTACCTAAAGTGTTATTGGCTAACCTATCTGGACCCAAGAAAATCTGGGTACCAAAATCATCTCCCATCTGAATCTGTTTTGTAGGGAACTTGCTTAAAGAGCTCCTATAAAGAGACCTGGTATTTGGACAGTGGATGTTCAAGACATATGTCAGGAGACTTCTCTTGTTTTAAGAGTTTAATAAAAGTTGATGGAGGCTTTGTCACCTTTGGTGACAACTCTAAAGGAAAAATCATCGGCCTAGGCCAGATTGGTAACACTGATTCAATTTTGATTTCTAAAGTTTTATTTGTTGATGGCCTTAAATACAATTTATTAAGTATTTCTCAGTTATGTGATGATGGTTTTCATGTTAAATTTGAAAATGATTCTTGCAAAGTTTTTAATTCTAAGAATGTTTTGGTATTTTCTGCCTTAAGAAATGAAAATGTTTATGCTGTTAATCTGAATTCTTTAGCTAAACAGAATATTACTTGTTTGAATGCTTTTCATAAAGAATCTTGGCTATGGAACAGAAGATTGGGACATTGCAACATTCACTCACTTAGAAAACTCTCTAGAAAGAACCTAGTTAGAGACCTACCTAAATTAGAATTCCCAAATGATAGAGTGTGTAACCCCTATCAAAAGGGAAAACAACACAAAGTTTCTTTTAAATCAATGAAAGAGGTTTCGACTTCTCAACCACTTGAATTGGTTCACATGGATTTGTTTGGACCATAAAGAGTTTCTAGTTTAAATGGGAAGCACTATGTTTATGTTCTTGTAGATGATTTTTCTAGATATACTTGGGTATATTTTCTAACTCACAAAAGTGAAGTCTGTTCTTCTTTTGTTAAATACTCTAAATCTGTAGAGAACCATAGTGGACTTAAGATTAAAACTTTGAGAAGTGATCATGGTCGTGAGTTTGAAAATCAAGATTTTGAATCTTATTGCTCACATAATGGCTATACTCATAACTTTTCTGCCCCTAGAACACCCCAACAGAATGGTGTAGTAGAAAGAAGAAACTGAACCCTTCAAGAAATTGCTAGAACCATGCTCAATGAATATGACCTGCCTATTTATTTTTGGGCTGAAGCTGTTAATACAGCTTGTTATTTTATTAATAGAGTCTTAATTAGACCTGTTATTAAGAAAAACCCTTATGAATTGTGGAACAATAGAAAGCCTAAGGTTAATTACTTTAAAGTTTTTGGTTGCAAAGCATTTATTCTGAATACTAAAGATAATCTGGATAAGTTTGCTTCCAAAAGTGATGAAGGAATTTTTCTGGGTTACTCTATTTCAAGTAAAGCCTATAGAGTATTCAATAAGAAAACTAAATGTGTGGAAGAATCTGTTCACATCAAATTCGATGAAACTGATCCACATGAGCCTAAAACCTCTCTTGAGAATCTTGAAGAAGATTTGCTTATTCTGGACCTTAATGATAAATCTAAAGAACATGTTATCAAAACATCCAGTTCTGGACTTTTTCCAGAATCTGCTTCTGTTGAACCCGAACCTATAGATGAACCTGAAATTTCTAGTCCAACCTTTACCAGATCAACAAGGATTCTAAAGAATCATCCTTTAGAAGCTGTTGTTGGTAATCTTGATAGAGGAACACAAACTAGAGCTTCTCTAAGAAACCAGGTTGAACATCAATCTTTTCTTTCACAGCTAGAACCCAAAAATATCAATGATGCTATCAATGATGAATTCTGGGTAATAGCTATGCAGGAAGAATTAAATCAGTTTGAAAGGAACAAAGTCTGGGAATTAGTTGATAGACCTAAGGACACTTTGACAATAGGCACAAAATGGGTTTTTAGAAATAAAGTAGATGAATCTGGAAATATAGTTAGAAACAAAGCTAGACTAGTTGCACAGGGATATAGTCAAGAAGAAGGTATAGACTATGAGGAAACTTTTTCACCTGTATCTAGACTAGAAGCCATTAGGATCTTACTTGCATATGCTGCACATCTGGATTTCAAGTTATATCAAATGGATGTGAAAAGTTCGTTTCTAAATGGTTTTATAATTGAAGATGTTTTTGTAGAACAACCACCTGGATTTACTAACCCCCATTTTCCAAATCAAGTTTTTAAACTTTCTAAAGCTTTGTATGGTTTAAAACAAGCTCCAAGAGCTTGGTATGATAGACTTAGCAATTTACTTATCTCAAATGGTTTTACTAAAGGGATTGCTGATCCAACTCTTTTCATTAAAATAATTTCTAAAGATGTTTTAGTTGTACAAATATATGTTGATGATATTATTTTTGGATCTTCTAAACATTCTTTATGTACTGATTTTTCAAAAAGTATGCAAAATTAATTTGAAATGAGCTTAATGGGAGAACTTAAGTACTTTCTTGGATTTCAAGTATTTCAAAATGAAAATGGTATTATTTTGAATCAAAGTAAATACACAAAGGATCTTTTAAAACGGTTTGGTCTGGATAGTATCAAGGAAAGTGAAACTCCTATGAGTACTACCTGTAAATTGGACACAGATGAAACTGGGAAACCAGTTGATCAAACAAATTACAGAGGTATGATTGGTAGTTTACTTTATCTTACTGTTAGTCGACCTGATATTATGTTTAGTGTGTGTATGTGTGCTAGATTTCAAGCTAATCCAAAAGAATCTCATTTGCTTGCTGTTAAAAGAATTTTTAAATATCTCAAACACACGGTTAACTTAGGTTTGTTTTACCCAAAAGGACAATCTTTTGAGTTAATGAGTTATTCAGATGCTGACTTTTCTGGTTGTAAGTTAGATAGAAAAAGCACATCAGGAACATGTCATTTGCTTGGAAAATCCTTAGTTTCTTGGTGTAGTAAGAAACAAAACTCAGTTGCATTATCTACTGCCGAAGCAGAATATATAGCTGCTGGTAGTTGCTGTGCACAAATTCTGTGGATGAAGCACACTCTTTTAGACTATGGATATGTTTTTAAACATGTTTCAATCAAATGTGATAACACCAGTGCAATAAACATCTCTAAGAATCCTGTATCTCACTCTAGAACCAAACACATAGATGTAAGACACCATTTCCTAAGAGATCACTATCAAAAAGGTGATATTTCTCTTGAATTTATTGGCACTGAACATCAATTGGATGATATTTTCACTAAACCTTTAAGTTCGGATAGGCTAAGTAACATAAGACACGAATTGGGAATGTTTAATCACTGATGTGAAATTCTCACCGATATGGAAATTCTCACCGATGTGGAAATTATCACCGATGTGGAAATTCTCACCGATGTGGAAATTCTCACCGATGTGGAAATTCTCACCAATGTGGAAATTCCCACCGATGTGAAAATCCTCACCGATGTGAAAATTCTCACCGATGTGAAAATGCTCACCGATGTGAAAATTCTCACCGATGTCAAATTCTCACCGATGTGAAAATCCTCACCGATGTAAAATCCTCACCGATGTACAATTCTCACCGATTTGTTTTTCTCACCGATGATTAACTCACACCGATGCAATGTTTTCTAAAACTTCTGTCTGCCGCCAAGAATACGAATCGTTTTATTTTATTTTATCTTACTCTATTTTAGTCGTTTATTTGGAATTCCTAAATGATAAAACTAAGTCTAAGCCACTTCTTACCTCACCGAGCTCAAAATCTCTCACCTTCGAACCTTAGCTCCCAAATCGACCAAGAACCCTAAACCCGCGATGGAAAAAACTAAGCTTCCTATCGTCAGAGATGAAAGTGTAGAACCAAACGCTAAGAAGCAGAAGACACAACATAAAGCCAGTGTTAGTGAAGTCAGAACTAGATCGGGAAGGCGACCAGTGAATCCTAATTTGCAGAATAGAGACATAGTAATCGAGAAGGAACTGTGCGTGGAATGGCTACTGCCTAGAAAATCGTTAGTACTCGAGATTCTGGAGGACCAGAAATGGGTGGATTGTTTCTCGAATAACAATGTCCCATACTACCCGAAGTTAGTAAAACAGTTCTACGAGTTTGTAAGCTTCGAGAAATCTGAAAATGAGAATCGGGTAATCTCTTTTTTAAATGGAAAAGAGATGTCTTTTTCTTCTGTAGAGTGGGCTGAATGTTTAAAAGTACCACATGAAGGTGTCTCTGGGTATGTATCAAGAGCAATGCCACCTAGCAGTGACATCTTTGATTATGAAACTTCCTTAAGAGAACTGACCGGTAATGGAAATCAAAGGCAAGTGGTTGCTGCTGAAATGGATGGAGAGAATCGAATGCTCTTCAAGTTTGTTCAGCATGTGTTGATACCGAGGCGATGAGATTTTGCAAATCTTAGATATCAAGATATCTATCTTCTTCATTTGCTAAGACATGGTGTAAAAATCAATCTGTGCAGATTGTTAATGCTTCAAATGGAAGACATGATTAGACCAAAGTCAAAGACTAATGCTTTATTCTTTGCCAAGCTGATTTCAGTGATGATAAAATTGAAAGGAATAGCTGAGTCTCAGGATGAGACAGTTGTAGTCAAGAACAATTTCTGCATCACCTCGACTGTTTGTAAGTACATGAAAATTAACTGGAACCCATGGAAGGGAGAATGGGTCAGTGATGATCAGTAGATATATGATAGGTTTAATCATGTGGATCATCCCTCAAGACCAAAGGATATGAGAGATCCAATACTGAGACCAGATGAAGAGGAACCTGTTTATAGTGATGAAACAGAAGAAGAAGAAGAAACTCCTATGGATGTTGGAGGAGATCCAGACTTGCCCCCAAGTCCTGTTGCAGAATTGGTTTATTCTAGGAAAGGAAAGGTAGAGGAAATTTTGTCTACTTATGAGGAAGACCAGTCTGTACCTCACCAAGAAGAAGAGGAAAAGGAGAATGTATCTGAATTGTCTGCTTCTGGTAGTTTAAGTATGAGTCCTTTGATTGGAAACTCAGCTATGCCTGCTGCTGAAGTAGAAAGAGATACAGAAGAAGCTGTACCTGTATCAGAATATCTTCAAGATGCTGCACCGATGGAACTTGTAGTAGAAGATTCTGATGAAGAGAATCCATCACTGAATGATGTTGTGATACATGAGAATGCACCCATTGAGGGGGAGCATCAATCTGTTCTTGGAAATGTTACAGTAGCTGTTGAGCTTGGAGACTGGGTAGAAGACCCAGGATTTATAGTCTTCGGATTGGATTATCCGGATTCAGATAATGAGATGTCTGTGAATAGACCGAAGACCAATTATGATCTTGCTTCTGAGTTGTTGCCAGATAATGTGGTCAGATTTCATGATCTGAATAAGCTGAAAGAGGACCTCAAAACCAGTTTTTTTGAAGAAGTGCGGTTAATGGAAACCTCCCTTTCATCCTCAATTCAATCAATAATGACTGACTCTGTAGTTAGTTTGGCCTCAGCAAGGTGATCTGCTGCAGTTGTCCGTAATGATTTTGTCTCTAAATCTGATCTTGAATCCATGAAGAATGAGCTGAAATAATCATTCAGTGTATCAGTTGCTGAGATGAAGCAAAGCTTTAATGAAGAAATGAAAATGTTAGAGAGATCCTTCAAGCTATCTCTGGCTTGTAATTTATCTTCTTTTGTGTCTAAGCTTATGGAATAATTGAAAGAGTTCCAGACTCAGTCTTCTAGAATCGAAGCAGATCTTGAAGCTCTCAAGACATCAGTTGCTGCTTTGGATTCTTATATGAGCTCCAAGTCTCAAGCTGACAAGGACCTAGCTTATGTGAAGAGTGTAGTAAGCCAGTTTGTCTCGGTGTTTGAAAGTTTCAAAACCTCAGTGAAGGATCATGTTCAATTACAAGACTCTCAAGTTCAAAGCCTAATAAGTGGTTTGTCTAAGAGTTTCAAAGAAACTGTTTCCTTCTCTATTGGCCCTCTCACATCCAAACTATCAGTTGATCTGAATCAAGTTCGAGTAATGTTGAAGGAGGAGATTGGTTCTATTTCAACCAATGGCTCTGTGGACTCATCAGAGTTGAGCCGAGTGGTGCATTCTACAAGATATTCTGCTAGAGAAATAATGAAGATTGTTCAAGATTATATGAGAGAAGCCTCTGCCTCTCAGGAAGCCATAAAGAGCAAAGTGGACTACTACTTCACCAGAATTTTCACCAAGCATCAACTCGAACACCACTTCAAGCTGATGTTGGAAAACATGAAGCTCCCTCCAGTCACTCAAGATTTTAGAGTACAAGTGAGCAAGCTAAGAGAACTGACTCCTGCCTTAGAGAAATTTATGGAGAACAAAGATGATTTCATCTCTGCTATGGAAAGAGGAGGAGGAATTATTATGGATTTTAGAAATCTGTTGCTGCCCTTCTTGCATGTTGATGCCAGACCAGTCATCATACCTCCTGCTTTGCCTGCTTCTGCCTCAGCTGCTTCTACAGTCCAGCTGACTCCTGCTCAAGCTATTCGAAGCCTCACACCAATGATCACCCAAATATCTTCAACCTACATGCCTGACTCTGTGTCAGTGGCCCAGCCTCCTTTGATCTTTTATGGCATTCCAAAACCTTCACCTGAATCCTCACCACCCGAACCTTCTTCTGATCCCAAAGGAAAATCTCACGTGGAAGATGTGGAATGATGCAGTGGCCAGGATTTTTGATAGGAATTCATTTGTATTTTGTTTCTGTACTTTCTGAATGCTCTAATACAGAATAACTCTTTTTTACTTCTCATGTTTTATTTGTCTCCTATGTATTCTTTCCCACTTTTTGATTATCACAAAGGGGGAGAACAAAATGAGAGCATAAGGAAGGGGGAGAACAAAATGAGATAATGAGAAATATTAAATGAGGGGGAGAACAAAATGAGAGAATGAGAAATATTTTCAATGGAGGAAAATAACCTTCTTTTCAATTTTATCTCTGATATTATTATGTTTCTTTTTACCTTCGGTACCTTATGATTGTTACCTCTGATAACTTATGTCTATATCATACTATTTCTATTATCTCTGATGCTGTTTTCAATGAGAAAATTGAATTCAATATTATACTCTTTACTATTATATTTTCACTATGTTAAATGCCCATATCATAAATTGTGATTATCAAAAAGGGGGAGATTGTTGACCTCACCTGTTTTGATAATCTCAATCATGTATTCATATGTGTTGAAAATCCCAATTATGTTTTCATTTTCTATGATATTTTTAAGTATCATTGATCTATATTCTAATTCTTTCAAATATGTGATCAAACCAATAATAATTTTTAAAATAGTCTTTGGAATATGTTAATCCTAATTTATCCATGTTCATACAAGTTATAAATTGATTCTAACACAATCGGATGTGTTCTGCATAAAACAGATAAGTAATCTGCCTATAGCTACTGATAAAGAGCTACCGGTACCCAGTCTACCGATAGACTTAGTCTACCGACAGACGGAGTCACCGATATACTTAACACAGAGCTACCGATGTGCTTATAAATACAGCTACCGATACAAACATAGAGCTACCGGTGTAAGTATAAATAGCTACCGATGGAATAAGAGTCACCGATAGACGAAGCTACTGACAGACTCACAGCTACCGATACCGACGCATGGAGCTACCGACACATGGAGCTACCGACGCATGGAGCTACCGACGCATGGAGCTACCGACGTATGGAGCTACCGATAAACAAAGTCACTGATACAAGCATGTACCAACCGACGTATAGAGCCACCGATAGAGTCAAAGCAACTAATGACATTGAGCTACCGATGTCCAAGCTACCGATGCTGATTACCTACCGATCACTCGACTCACTGTTTGAATTTCTTTATTTCCTATCTTTATTTAATTTATCCAATGGTCATATCATGTACATTTTAATGATTTGTCAAATATCTGATAAAGGTTGTCGGATGTCAGGAACCCGTACCTCGTACCTGCAGAAAGGAAATCTTTCCTGTCCCCTGTTGCCCGTGAGATAAATACGAGAAGACGACACTGCCCAACATACGAACAACAACAACAGAACAAAAAAAAGGTAAGCGTGTGGTGGATGGAATATACCAAAAACACAAGAACGAGAAGAATCAATGAAGCTCATAGACAATCAAGCATACTCGAGAAGTGTTCTGTGCATATAAGAAGAACACTGAAGAACTTCAACCTCTACATTCTCACTGTCTGTGAACCTGGAGCATACGACTCTCTGTTTCTCAAACAGAAACGAGAAGAGGACTCAGACTCACTTCTGATCGAATCCAAAGGAGTCCAGAGCTACACCGAAATCACCAGAACCATCTCTAAACTCTACATCTCTTGTTATGTGATTTATTATTATTCTTTTTGAGCAGTGTGTGTTATCTGCTGTATCTAACACATACACTGTCTCCTGTACTTAAACTGGAGGATTTGTAAATCCTTACCAAATTCTTTCATTCTATTCTTTCCCACGAATAAAAGTGGTAGAGGTCGTGTGTGACCTGGACAGCTGGTTGCTATTGTACTGTTTCCCACGAATAACAGTGGTAGAGGTCTTGGACCTGGACAGTTGTAAACTGTTGAACCCCGATCCAGGGTGTGGATCATTTTTATATAAACTTTTGAGAGGACTAAGTCTCGGCTTGAGACTGAACCTCTTGGTTACATTTGTTGTTCCATCTCTTTCAAAGTTTTATTCCGCTGCTAATCACTTTATAACTAATACTGTTTTAAAAGTTACTTTGATAATTAAATTAGCAAGTGTTTATGTTAAGTGTAGATTAGTAAGTTAGTTTCAAAAGATAATCACACACTCCTGTGTTGATTAACTGGGAATTAATCAATCCCTTGAGAATCTAACAGAACCTCTACTTTAATATAAATTCACTACAGTTTAATTTATTATTTTATTTGGGGGTCTTTAAGACAGTGTTTTTAAATACAGAAATTTTAATTAGTACTCAATTCACCCCCCTCTTGAGTAAACCACTCCGACCAACAAAAATGTCTTGAAACTCCAATAGGAACTCATTTTCTATGATATACTCACCGACATCCCTACCCAAGGAATCAAACACCTCTATGAGTTATGATTAGAAAGATCTTGTGAAAGCCAGTGGAATGGTGAAAAACTCTTCCAGGATAATAAATCCATTTTTGTTATCCTTGATCTTTCTCACCATTATTCAAATCGCACCGTTGATTGGTGGTAATTTTCCTACATGTAAAAGCACTACCGCTAACTCATGTTATGAGAACAGACCATCGTCATCTTTATCAATGAACCAGAATAAATGGATCTTTTGGAATCGTCCATCAAAGCAGAGTTCCAAATTTTTAAATACCCCTTTTTGAGTTCTCAATTAATTCTAGTGTACGGAGCTAGATAATGATGAAAAATGACTCCTAAAATGGGTGGATGCCGAGTCAGATAAGATCGACCACGAATTATAGAACACTGGTGATGAACAATAAAGATCATGATTGGGGATATAGATTGTGTGGTGGATTTTATAATGGTACATCATGATTATCCTCTCCATAAACATCATGGACTCCTCAAGTAGGAAAAATAAAAATAATTATGAGGGAGAACTAGATGGGTGGAAGGAAATAAAATTTTCAAATGGAAGAGTCACCATTATTTAAAAAATTAATAATTTGGGATCCTCCTATTGAAGTGGGGTATATATGGTACCAAAATAAAATTGATCTACCCAGTTTTTTTTGTCTTAATTATAGATCATAATCATGGATTAGTTCTTTTACAACTGGTCAATAAAATTTGATTAACAATTTTCAAGTGTATTGTACTATTTTAAAATATTTTTTAAATTTATTTCTTGTATTTTATTTTTTGGTACATTATATTTTGAATTACAAAAAAACAATAATTTATGGGTTAATAATTATCAATAGAATCAATGTGTAAAAACGATAGTCATAGAAGATACACTATCAAACATTGATTTTTTGGGGGTGAGATTTTTTTTTTCAAATTTAATAGAACAATACAGTATGTATACACTGCTAAAAAAACATGATTTTACAGTGCTACACATTTATTAACTCTAGCTATAAGTGCTAATAAATAAACCTTTATTAATGATTGAAAATAGTATGGTGAAATTATACCATCTTTTTCATTGATAAGAGATACATTTATTACAATATATATATATTTTTAAAAATTCTATTTTAATATAACAATGTATTTCTACTAATATAAAAGGAATTCATATTTCATTTCCTACAAAGATAAATCTTTCTCTGTCACATAGAATACATATCATCATATAACCCTACATAGATACACTTATGTGTGTAGTGGAATAATAATCTCCCCATCAAGTAACTTTAGGCATAGATAACATAAAAACAAATAAAATTAAAGAGTGTCCCATTATTTTTATGGAAACTCTTTCATTATGTGTTCAATATTATATGAAAATTAGTAGGTTTCCTCTTAATCCTATTACATTACCTATTTTTTCATAGTTGATATTCAACTTTTCCACTTTTTATCATTATGGGTAACTTCCACATGGGATATTTTAGTCTTTTTGGACTTCATTAAACATTCTTCTTACAAAAATGTGAGATTAACACATTAAGTTACCATTTCACCTTAGGGGTGTTCTAGATCACCTAAAATTGAATATATTGTAAAGGAATATAAATAAAATAAAAATATAAAAGAAAGTCCTCAAAAAACAAAAAAAATTGTGCATTATGTTTTGAAGTAACCTCATAAATACCCATGATGTACTCTCCTATGTTTCAATTTCTATTTCAAATCATTAATGTTTGATTATGTTCTGATAATAAAACTAAAAATTAGGATAATAAAACTATAACCAATACTCAAAATTCATAAATTTAATAATTTCAAAGTAATTATTTCAAATAATCATAATCCATATAATAAGAGATCTTGTAAAATATTAATATTTAATATTTTGGAAAAACTATTAATTTTAATTAGCAATCTTTAGAAAATAATCAATTTATTACAATTACCCTTATCAAATAATAAACCATTATTTAAACTTTCATATTATTTAAATGGAAAAATAAAATTGTCATATATTTTTCAGTGCATGTTCATTAATTATTTTCCCAAATAGAAACCTTAATTTGGGTTGATCATCATTCAGATAATTAATTAATTAATATATATATATATATATATATAAACATAATATTTAAATAAATTAATATATGAAAATAGGTCACTCTAGAAATATTTTTTAATCAAATTTATACCAAAATATAATGCATATCCATATAAATTGAAAAATATCAAAATATGAACTCAGAGGTTGAAACTAAATTTTCCTTCAAGATAATTAAAATTGGAATTATATATAAAATTAATCTGATTACGTATTGACATACCATCAATATATATTGATTTTTTATCTTTAAAAAAGAAAGTAAAATTAAAATTAATATAATTTTATATATCATGTTGAAATGTAAAACTGATATTCCTATCCATAATCAATAATTTTTTTGTTCAATAATATGGATGAATTCCATAAAATGGAGGAACCCAATCACAGTTTTCCACAGTGCAGTCATCATCACCAATGGCGTCGAATAATATTAATAGCTCCTCTACTACGATATTCCCATCATCATACCAATCCAGAAAATAAAACACTTATTTGGTCCTCAAGTGTGATATCAGCCCTGACGTTTCATTAGTAGATAATTACTAAGTGTCTCTCGAGGGACCCTTATTCTGTTATCCTAGAATTGTGGTGGAAAACATTGTACAATGGTTAAATGATGGGGGTACTTGTGTTTGGAATTATGTAAAGTGATGAATTGTCCAAATAAAAACCAAGAAATTTCATAATTGAAATAAATTTCCTATCCCTTTAAACCATCCTAAAAAATTAAAGCGGATGTGCAATGACCAAAAATATATGCAGAAAAAATAAATGTTGACACTAGAAATTTTTAAATTGGAGAACCCAAAAAAAGAAATCCATAGGACCAATTCTTAAAATAAAAAACCAAAAATAATCAAGGGTACACCATAGATATTCCCAAATATGTTCAGGATATCAAAAAAATACATATATATATATATATAATAACAAATAAAAGGAAGGAACAAGATGTAGTATGAAAGAAGCATGAAAAGAAGAATAGAACTGGATAAAGAAACCCAAATAGATGTGACCATAAAGGGAAATTTATCACTATCCAAATAAAAGGTTCAAAATAAAAACATCATAGTCATATCACAAAACAAGAAAGTTGAAATTTGACCACATATGAATAATTTTTTTCTATTGCGGATATGAAAAACTGATGGGTAAAACCATAACGACATTGCACTAAAGATGCATAATGAAGAGTATTTTTCCAGCAAAAAATCAAGGTCCTAAAATATGTAACCCTCATCACATATTTTTTCTATTTTTCTTCTTTTTTATATTTTAAGAGTTTTACATGGATCCCCACATGAGACGAGCCCTAATAAACTCCCCCTACAACCCAAGTGGTGATAACCACCAACCCTATAATCCATCAGAAAGTCTCAAATATACCTAGGGGTAAATTATTGTTCCACATATCTCTACCATCTTCATCTATGTGGATCATATTGATCTCAATCTAACTTGAAATCATGGAACCAATGACATTGAACAACGATATGTTTCGACCTATCCTGAAAAGTGGGGTTCTTTCCCTAAAAATAGCACTCTTGGTATCATAAAAAACACACCTATCCTAATTTAAATTGGACTCCTCTATAAAAGTTTTAAATCACAACATTTCATTACAAGACTCTATACCTGCAGTTAAATAAGACACAGTTGTAGATATATCAACACATATACTCAATCTATACTATTGGGATTCAGATCTCCTAGAATAAATGTTCAAATTTCATGAAGTAGACTTCCTCTAACCTATATCTCCTACCATATTTATATCTATAATGCTAAAAAGAATAGTTTACTTATTTCAAAAACACAATCTCTAATAATATGTACCATGAAGGTAATCAAGTTTATATATCACTACTTTAAAATACTCTCTACTTGGAATAGAATGAAAATTAGTGAATGCACCAACTACATGAGCTATATGAGGTCTAGTACATACCCTCAAAAATATCAAATAGCCAATACCAAATGAATAAGGTATTTCTTTCATATCTTTTCTATCTCTATCTTCATCAGTATAAGGAAATAGTATATCACTAAGTATAAGATATAAAGAAAGGGGAGTACTAACAACTTTCACTCTTTCCAATGAAAATATCTGAAGAACCTTCTCAGTATATCTCTCTTTAGATTACCATAATTTTTTACACTTTCAATAATGGTATATTTAAATTCCAATAAAATTTTGTGTTGTCCCCAATTCCTTCATTGTAAAAGACTAAACATGATTCTTCTTAAATCTACCAATTCTAGAAGTATCATTCCCAATAATTATAATATCAAAATCCTAAATAAATAGTATATTAATATTATCATTGGTAAATCTATGAACAAAAACACAATGATAATAAGATGTATTCTAAAAACCTTAATGAAAAATAACATATTTAGAATTATTATACCACAACCTCAAAGCTTGATTTAGACCATACAAACTCTTCTTTAACCTGTAGAAATAACTCATTTTACCTATTTCAAAAAATCCCACAGGATGCTCCATTAAATCTTCTCCTATAGATCTCTATGGAGGAAAGATATATTCACCTCCATCTTGTAAATATGTAGATCCAAACTAGTATCCAAACCAAGAACAATCTTAATAGAATACATCTTATAAAAGGGTGAAAAATATCATCAAAATCACTACCTTTCTTCAGATGGAAGTCTTTTTCTACTAACCTTTCCCAATATCATGGAAAATATCTATATTATTCATTCTTAATCTAATAAATCCATTGATTTTTCAATGTACTCTTACCTATAGTTAACTTCACCAACTGAAAAGTATATATTTCTTGTAATGACATCATCTCAACATCCATTAATAAAACCCACATGTGCTTGGTATAACCTTACATCAACTCATCAAAAGATTCTGGTTCTCCCTCCTTTATAAATAAGAACATACTCATTAGGTGAATACTAAGAAATAATGGTATGATGTCAAGATGATCTTCATAGTGAAACATCATGCTCATTAAAAACTCTAGGATCAGATCATTAGAAAGAGAAGGTGAATCAAAAACATCATATCTAACCTATTCAACTTGAACATCATTCTGCACATCAACACAATCATCATAATTAACAAACTGAGGTGAATGTGACATAAGAAATAGCTTAAGAGTGAAAACACCACCAAACTTTATAGAAGTATATTTTATCACATATCAATATATACAATATTTTGATCCTCTAAAAATATTGCATCACAACTTCTTATAAGTTTATTTAATATAGGATCATATAACCAGTATCCAAAAATCCACATGTCCAAAGATAATAAAATTATACTTTCATGATGAACCATATATCTGGGATCTCTCATCTCTAGAAATGTGAACAAAATTCTTTGTAGCTTAAAACATGTAAATGATAACACTTGATCTCTTTTCCCTACCACAACTTTTCAGGAGTGTCTATTTACAAAGAAACCACAAGTGACAAATTGATAATATATATAGTTTTAAATAAATTCTCACAACCAAAATGTCCAGTAACCTTTTATTCTGATAGAAAACAATATACTATTCACAATAATTTCATTTATATTCTCAGCTACAGCACTTACCTAATGTGTCTTGGGAGGCACCTTTTGATATAGAATACCCTCTTTCTTATGATATTGATCAAAAGTACCACAATACTCACCCCCATTGTCCATGGGAATACATTTCATCTTCTTATATGATTTCATCTCAACTAAAACAATTAAATTTCCTAAAAACAATGAGCACCTAACATTTGGAATTCAAAATAAATCATAAATTAGTATTCATTAATATATTTCAAAAAATAAACACCTCAACAAATGGCATTATATTTAAATTGGAAAAACATAAAAATGTACTGATTCAATTATGTATCACTTTTTGTGTAAAAGAGGACTGTTGAAAATCACCCTAATCTATTTTTCAGCCAAATAGTGAATGCACATTCCAAATATTATACCATTCAAACATGCAAGAAAATTTCTATTTTCCAAAAAAACAATCCCCTTACCTCTAACGTAGTTGAGCCTCTAATGAGATAAAATGGAAGAAACACTATACTTAATAATGAAATAATTATCAAAAGAAATAAAATACCACTCAAGCACAAACTTGAATATTTCTTTCATCGACCCACAATCAAGGAACCCTTTAAAGACAACCACCGGCTATCACCAAAAGTACTAATAAGACCTTCATCATCATGAATTCTAGTAGATATAAGATTTACATGGACCTCTAATGAATGTTAAACAATTTTCAAAATCATATTACTTCTTGTTCTTGTCTCTAAACAAACAGTCCTAATACGTATACAATCAGCATAACCATCATTACCCATCTTTTAAATCCCATAATTACCTGTTTTTTAATATGTATGTAACTCCTTACTCAATGTCACATGAAATAAGTAACAACTATCATCATCCCAATAGTAATCATCTAAGTTAATATTAATGGAGCCATAAATAGAAACAAGATCACCCCCAATAGTGGCAGCAATACAATCATCTCTATCACCATTTTTCTTCTACAGATTATAAATCATTATTTTTTCAATTTTTAGATGATAGAAAAAATTATTAGCATGTCCTTAATCACCATAATAATGAAATTAAAACTCTATATTCTTTGACATATATTTTCTTCTACCTTTTCTCTTACCTCAAATATATTGTCCCTGATTTATTTCTTATCTTCTCCCACTATTCCCTATAACTAGATGTTCTGATAAAGATATCTCCTACGTACATATAATGAACTCTTCTTTTAAAATAGTAGACTTAACCAAACAAAATTTCATAGAACCATTAATATATGAACCGGTTTGAGTAATAAACATGTTCTCCCAAGAATCAAGTAAAGTATTAAGAAACAAAAGTGTAAAAAATAACTTTTTCAAAAGAAATACCCAAAAAAAATTATTAAAACATCCTTAAAATTACCTCAAATATTCATAAATTGATTTCAATTCTTTCTACTTAAAATTCATTAACTTTTTGAGGAGAAAAATTTTATTATCTTCCATCTGATTACTAGGAATCAGTAGATGCATTGTTCTAATAAGAAAAAGATCTTTCATTTTTAATCTACACATATGGAAGTTGGAAGCATTTAAAAAATCATTTAACTTTAATTGGATTCCATAATTTATCTGAAAAAAACAAACCCGTTGATATTAGATGTAAAGAATGATAGAAATTTATGGACACACAAATGAACAACCAAGATATCTCACAGTAGAAACAAATTTCATTACCCCTAAAAATGACTAAAAATTTAAAGGGATGAACAACAACAGAAAATACATATAGAAAAAATATATGTTGACACAAAAAAAAATTAACATGGAAAACCTAAAAGGGGAAAACCACTGTACCTATTCAAAAAAGTGGAATCCACTAACAATCAGTAGTACACTATAGTGACTCCAAAAGTTATGTGGGATCTAAAAAATAATACTCATATAAAATAGAGGATCAATGGAGGAATGTATAAGAAGTCTGAAAGATGTCTAAATGAAGAACACATCCAGATAAAAAAACCCAAATAGATATGACTATGAATGTAGTTTGATCAATTTTCTAATTAAATGTGGAGAATAAAAACAAATCAATCAAGATCACTCACCACCACATATCTAAGTCTTTCAGACCTGAAGAATTTCTCCAGTTGTAGATCTAAAAAAACACTAGGCAAAACCCTTACACCACTACACCGAATATGAGGAATGAACAGTAAATCACCACAAAAATATCATCTTCCTAAAAGATGTTACCCTCATATAAGATATGTTTCCACCTATTTTTTGTATTTTAAAATTTTTATGTAGGTCCCCATGTGATGAGGTCGCCAACATCTTGTTCAAATCAAGAAAGTGCAAGTTAGATCTTACAGAGTCACTTGTGAATTAAACTCTCAAAAAACAACATGCCTGTGTGGAGGAAGAAAAAGGGAGACCTACATGGAAGGAAGTAAACATATTAGAAAATTGGATGGGGGAGGATTAGATGGATAGGATCAGTTTGAAAATTTCTTATATGGGGCCCACTAGGTGGAATGTAGTGGTCCCAAAATAAAATGGATTTATCAATCCGCTCATCGAGGATTCATTGATCTCCATTATAGATCTGAATCAAGGGATTGGTATATAAATAACTAGAATATATATATTATTAATTATTAATATTTTATAAAACATAATTCACATTTGAATGTATGTATACGAACATAAATATGTGTATATATATATCTGTGTGCGTGTGAGATTTTGTATGTGTATATATGTGTGTGTGTGTGTGTATTTGTATGTATAGACATATATATGTATGTATATATGTATGTCTGTCTGTCTGTATGTATGTATGTATGTATGTATTTATATATGTATGATTGTATGTATTTATAATTTTTAATATATAAAATAAAAATTTAATTTAAATAATTATTTGTATTTATGAATATATACATGTATGTGAGAATGTATATATGGGTAGTGCCTTGACCCCATAAATCCCAAATTCGGTGTCTCTCTACCATTACATTGGCATAAGATACAAGTAAATATTATCCTAAAGAACTGAATAGTTTATTAGTCTTCATAAACTAGATACATGCATCAGTCATTTATTACAAATGAATAAAAAAATTACAACGTATTTTTTTCAAGGGTAATAATTATATTCCATCTAGCTTATCCTTAAATATCTTTCATAGTACACTTTAGGGAATCCTTGGGAAAGGAAACATAATAATGGTGAGGTAAAATTCTTGTTAAGGGTAAAGTATAGTGAAATAAATAATAAATCAATGAGAATATAAAATATGGAAATGTAATAACTAAAGAAAAATTAAATGTAATAAATAAACAAATATTAAAGTGGGTAAAAAATATTGCAATGTAAATAATTAAAAATGCATTCCATTTGAAATAATTTGATAATGTTTAATCAATATAGATCGGTAATAAACATAAAACACATTCCATTTTATAAATAAAATGAGAATTAAATTCATCCGTAGACAATGTCATAGTGAAATATCATGGATAAGAAATATAGAATCAAAATGAAGGTAATGATTATTTTTTGGATGTCATATCTCAGGCACATGAAAACCTCTACTGTCAAGATATGTCCTCTTGAAAGTTTAGAATTATATGTAGAAACCCATATAATTTGAAAAAAATTATTTTTCTCATGGGAACCTATCGATGCATCGAGGGGATATATAAAGATTGTGCTCCACCTATCACTGCATGTCAAAATCATTCCTCATATCGAGTAATTGGTTTAAACAATATTCCTTATCAGATATCTGTATTGAATATAGAATATGGATTTATCAATATTCCCCTAGACATTAAAATAAATTTTAATGTAAAAACTATAGTTGTAAATGATATACAGTTTATGAAATAAATATATCCATGATAAATTATATGGTTAATAAGGGTAAATTCAATGTTCCATAATGATAGGAAATTGAATTATTCATGGGGACTAGAAAAGTAATAAAGTTAGATAATTTAAATACTATCCTCAGTCAAATAAATCATAGACCATCCAAAGGATGAATATGGATGGTATCAATACAACATATCCCAAGTAGATTAAAAATAAATTATTTTTGTCATTGATGAATAGAAATGTGATAAAAATGTATTTTGAAACCATTCTTGATGAAAATATCCTTTTCTTTTTGAAAATCATTTTCATTAAAAATAATTTGCATTTAAAATCACTTTTAATAAAAAAATCTTTAAAAATGATAACTTTATATAGACAAAGGAATCTTCAAAGAAATGATGGTAGGTAAATCTGTACATGTAATACAATGTAAAAAATATTCTTTTTTCTTGGAAAAAATGTTAGAAAAGTGAATTGTTAGAATATAGACAAGAAGATTCCTTTGAAAAAAATTTGTAGAAGAAAAAATTGTAAATATATATTTAATAAATCATTTTTTTAGGGTAAAAAAACTTTTTTAATACCTTTTTAGAAAATAGGGTTTTTAGAAGAAAACAAGTCCTCCGACTAAAGACATAAATGAAGCCAGGTTTTCTTAAAAAAAATTTCTAAAACATTTTTAGTGCCAATGAGTTATAAAAAGGTAATATTATTTGAAAAAGGTCATGGATAACCATAGGAAAATAAAATTGATAGGTTTTATTGAAAATTAATCAAATAAATTCCATTAATGTAAATTCATAAATAAACAATGTCAAATATAATGAGATTTTGAAATAGACCGTTAAAATGATCATTACGTCAATGTGGGAATTGATAAATGAAGATATTATGTGTATCAACATTAAATAAAAATAATAGAAGTTTAAATACATCAATATATAGTCCAATTAATTATACACATAATCATAGAATATTTACGATAACGAGGAAGTGATATGACCCAATGAAAATGAGTTGAGATATTAAATTTCTTTATCACTTGGTAATTTTAAATTTTAATCCCCTTAGATGATATAATTCAAATTTAAACTCAAAATGACATGGATATTTAATTATTCCTGATATTATATTTCAATGTGGTAGAATTTTCATTATATATATGAAATAGGTCCACAATGATAAATTATTCCTCAAAGAATGGAAATTGAGATGAACTCCATTACAACTTGGTAACTATTAAATCAATAACCCAATGAAAGAAATAAATTCACAAGATAAACCTGATGTAATTATCATATATATTATTTATATATTTATTTATAATAATACATAAATTTTGGAAACAAGAAATGAAATTCACTGTTCAAGGAGATAGTAGACTGTACGTACGCATGAATGCTAAGTCCATTTTCTAGTCGTATTTAAAAGAATGAATAGTAAATGATGTATATGTATATTATTATTATATTATAAAATTAATTTCATATATTTCACATAGGTTTATTAGAACTATCCTTCATACATTACAAGTATAGCTTGAATGGATCAAATCATTTTGAGTAGGTGGTTGTCCACACGTCCACAAAATAAGTTATTATATTTCCATAAAATGGAAAGCATAAAGGTATAATTAATATAAGAATTAAACAAGAATAAATAAAACATAAATATCAAATATATCATATAAATATTTTTATTTCCATCATAATTCCCAACCATGATATGTGATAAGGAAAAATTAACGACATCGTTCCGTGAGGCGGTAGTTTATTGTACACGTACAATAAGTTTGTTGCTGATTTTATTAAAGTGTGTATAATTTTAGGTAAAAAAATTAACATTAAAATTTATTAGTATATTTATGATAATTATTTTATTATTTAATCATGTAATAAGAATATTTTAGGGGTGGATAATGAAAATAAAACAAAAGAGCTTAAGGAAGGATGTTACATCTTATTTGGGATACTCCTTTTGGTTTATACCAAAAGGATTCTTTGGTTGGGTTTATGAAAAAGGTAGGGATTATAAAATTAGGGGAATGGTATTTTTGAGATATTTTAGAAATTTGTTTGATAAAAAATTGGATTGAGAGGTGTGAGGAAGTGGTAGGAATGTGGTCCTTTTATAGTGGAGGAGTGGCATTGTTGTATATTTTTTAAAAGGCAATTATAGCAAGATTTTCCCAATTAATATGAATCCAATAATGGTAAAAATATGATAAAATAGAGTATAGGGTAAAAATATTTCCATAAAAAGGATTTTTGAAAATTTTATAGGTCATTTCAGACCGTATGTATGAGGTTTAATCCTTTGTTAAGCTAATTTTTCTATTAATCGCTGTAATTAGTTTTAATTAATTTCACTAATATTTTAGGTAAAAATCTAAGATGAAATTATTAGACATTATAAATTATGATTATTTCAAATATTAAATCCATTTTTACACATTCTAATCACATAAGTGTTATAAATTAATTTAAATTTAATCCTGCCAATGGGACAAAAAGTGGGTTTTTAAAGTAGAAATGTTCAAAATATTAAAATATTTTTATATCGAATTTCAAAGTGAAATTAGTTCCAATTAACTTAATTAGATAAAATTAGATAAAATTTATCAAATTAACCATTAAACCCAATAAAAAGTAAAATTAATACTTAAAAATAATTAGTGAAAAAAGAATCTGAATTAAAATTTAGTATTTTTCGCTATTCATCAAAAAATGAAACTTTATAGAAAAATACCTAAAATTCACCCTATCCTAATTTTTATTCTTATATTTTAGAAATGGATTTATTTTTAAATATAAATAAATATATATATATATATATAAGTTCCAAAATTTATTTTTAAAATATGTTCTCCATGAAAGGCAGTCAAATGCCTTAAGAAGAATATACGTTTTTAATTGTAAAATTGGGTTTCTTCTTATATTATACCTATAAAATCTAATAGATGAATATAAAAAATATTTGTTTGAATATATAATATATATTCTCTTATGTTAGTTAACACTATCCATAACCCCAAATTTAACTATTAGGTTGTGTCTTATTATATTAAATAATAATATTTTAATAATACATTGTTTTTTGGTAAAACTCGGTCTTGTGTATAATGTGAGACATTGAAAAAAATAGTTTTTATGTACAGTTCACACTAACTCAGTATTACATTCATTTAATGATCTATCATAGATTTATTTTAAATAGTAAATTTATCATAAATTATTTGGATATTATATTCCCTTACGCGCTTGGTGTTGTGTGTCACATACACTATCAATTACAAACTTCTTACTTTATAATCTTGGGGAGTTACATTTTACCCACCATAAATAAATTATGTCCTAAAAAATTAAACATGATCTTGGTAATATATTATTTTATATTCCCTATGTTTAAATACCACATCGTGCGAAGGGTTCATGAAACATCCTCTAGAAAAGAGAGAATGGGAGGTATAAAGTTCACATGGAATAACATATATCTAGGTCACTAAATATAAGAACATTAATGAAAATTAGAGATATGCACATGAATGAAAAGTCTAAATATTTATAGATTTTATTGTGTTTATTGATCACAAAATAACTGAATTATCAATGGAATGTCGAGGGCCTAAAATCCATATATCTTTGATGATTTATAAAACTATATATTCAAAAAAAAAATAGGTATTAGGACAACATTTGTTTTAATATTATTTACCTAATACTGAGGAATTACTTTATTTTACAATAATATAAGGAAATAAATATAATTGATAGGATCCAATTTAATATGAAAAATTCCATCCTTGGTTTTTGTTTATTCAAATTCTAATTCATTTTTTACCCCATTAAATAGAGATCCAAAAATTAACTTTGATGCCTAAAGAACTAAAATACACTTTTAACATATTATAAGACCGATAAAAGAGTGAAAAGTATTTCCATTTCTCTCTAAATATCCTTAAAATCCTATATGTCAAATTTATTAATCTCTAAACCAAAAAAGGTAACACTATACGTTCATCATTAATATTTATTCATCAAATTGTTCAACTAAAAAATGACATATTAACTAGGAAATTGCATAGGTTGGTGGTTGGAATTAAACCCTTATCGTATTTTGGTCAGGGGTTCAAGTCCCACGACCTTTCCAGAAATGGTCATTTTTTACCAGGCATATGGGTTGTCCTATTCTAAAACCAAATTAATATATTTTAAAAAATAAATATGATGGAAAGCCTTGAAATTTAATTAATAAATATCCTTTTAACCAAGGTTTTCAATACAACCTATTCTTTTTAAAAAGTATAATAATCATATTTTACTATTACAATGATTTAATTACTAATTATATAAACCATAAAGGCTAACAATAACATTAAACTTAAGTCTAAAAAAATTAATTTCATTATTCCTCAAATAACTTTTTCAACAGAAAATTATATTTTCCATTAGTTTCTCTAAAATTTACGTAATCTTGGTAGACTATCATTAAAAAAAACTAAAAAAATTAATTCTCTAATATTAATTTAAATCTAAATCAACATAATTTTATACTTGGTTATTCATTTTTACCATCTTTTCAACTCTTTAATAATTATTTGTCAATAAAATGGTTATTATGCTAAAAATATCCCCCTATGATTGTCAAAACAGGTGTAAGGTAAGGCCCTTTTTCATGTACTAGGTTACAATGAGTTAGGCATGACACACCTTATCAGAGTTGTTAACCTTAGGTATATATACATCTGGTTAATGTCCCCTTTTAGTATTCAGACATGGATTTATTTCTAGGAAAAAAACGTAATCTCTATCTAACCAAACCATTAGGTTGTTATTCTATAATTATCCTCAAATTATACCTTAGGGTTATGTTGCATTTTCTATATTTCCGTAAATTTAGTTCCCAACATAGCTAATAAACTTGCTCTGATACAAACAGTAGCACCCCAAACCCAGAAATTACAGATCTTATATCATCCTAACACTACATTAACATTTGATACAAGTAAATCATATCCCAAAGGGCCAAACAGTTTAATAGCCTTGGTAAACTAGATGCATACATGTGTCATGTATTAAAAATGAATACACAAATAACAACATATTTTTTTGACGATAATAACTTTATTCCCTCTGGAGTATCATTTAATATATTTCTTAGTACACTTCATGGAATACTATGGAATGGAAACATAATTAGAGTGATCTGAAATACTAAGTAATGGTAAATTATAGTTGAATCATATAAGGATATCGGCCCTAGTTTCCTGGAGCTGGTTCGTTATTTCATTACAATGTCATATAAACAAGGAAGACTCATCCTGAAGGGATAAATAGTTTAGTAGATTTGGAAAACAAGATACATAATTAAGTTCAACATTACAACTTGAAAAGAAATACAATTTAGAAATTCCTTTGGAAATATCAGCAACTCCTACATTATCCATGCATGCCATTCTTAATATACTTCTTCACATCCTCTAAAAAATAAAACATAATAAAGGGGTGAGATAATATTCTCAGTAAGGGTAAGACATATAGTGGAGGATATCATAAACATAAACATTAGGCATGGTGAATAACTAAAAAACATTCCTTCAAAAATAAAAATGAGCATCGTATGGAAGGAATGAAAACTGAATAAATAAATCCATATAAATGATCATAATAGAATGAAACTTAACCAGTGATATTATACTAGTTGAATAATCACATGGTTTATCAATTACTAATATCATAATGACATAATTCATAATGTGGGAAATATTAATCATTCCATCAAGGCCTCAGCCAAGCCACTTAAAAATGATTAAGGCCTCAACTAAAACCATATATGAATATGAAAAAGGCATCAGTCAAGTCCATAACTATTTTGTCTCATGAGACCTACTGATGCGTCGAGGGGGTATAGTGGGCCCCAAATCACTAAATAAGTCTAATTAATTCCTCATATGAATGGGGCTAAACATAAACAACATATATATTTATATTTATATGAAATGTAAATAACTTTCCCTAGTCTGTAAACATAATACTAACCATTCTGAGTAATAAGGTGAATAATATCAAAATAGCACATCCATAGTCAGATTGATCATAAACCATTTAATAAAATATAGTGGATGATAAACATAATATATAAGCCTCAGTAAATAATAACATTCAATAAAGGTGTTTAAATTGATGAAAATAATCGAATAAAATCATTGAGGAATTCTTAAGAGAAATGCCCCTTTTAATTTACAAAGAAGAGTTATTTTGTTAAAATAATTTGTAAATGTCATGATTTTTTATAAAAAATAGGAACCAAAGAAATATAGTTTTTCATGAAAAATTAGTGATTTTACAAAAATAATGGGGTCTTATAATAGATTATGTATGGTAATCAAAACTGGATAAGAAATTGGGATGTTCCCTTTAATATTGCTTACATATCAATAATAATTTAGAAAGATCCTTATAAAACATGTAACTGCCTATAGAATAAAGAGGGATTATTATTGGTACAAATATATAGAACATTCAAATAAAATTTATGAGTAAATAAGAATAATTACTAATCTAATTTCAGTTAAGAGAGAAAATGATCAACTTGAATGAAAATGGAGGTTCAGGTAGAAACCCTTACCTTATTTCTAAATGAGTTCTTCACTTGAACTTAATTTCCTGGATATTCAAATTTAATTCATTAATCAATTAACTCATAACCTTTTATATATGTATTTTTTCTGGAATAATTTTATGAATTTCATTTATGGCCTTAAGTCCATGTTGAATGGGTACAATTATCCTGAATAGTAATTAAATGTTATTAATGAACATATAGATGTGTAATTGGTATTATTTATTATTATTTTTTCATGTATGAGGATGAATCATTAGATAAAATTTCAATGATAATATTTTATCTGGATTTAAGAAGTTTTTCGATCAAACTAAACTAGTTTTGTTCTGTTGTTTCATATCATGTATCTATAATGGTTCCATAAAATTAAATAAGACATAATAAATATTTCATAATATGGTTAAACCATAAAAATGGTTTCATGACCATCCATTAAGGATAAATTGAAGAACTAAGGTTCATCATCCATGAAGGTTGTAAATCAGTGCCTCCCGAGAGATGATTTAATTTTTAAAATAAAAGAGATAGAGAGGGAGAGATAGAGATAGAGATAGAGAGAGAGATAGTAGTTTGAGGAAATATATTACATTAACATGATACCATTTTAGTATATATAATATAATGGATTTATCATGATCATTTATATAGAGGAGGTGAGTAGATAATAATAAAAGAAAGCACTTGAAAAGAAATTAAAAGGAAAAGGAAGAAAGTCTTACCTCTTGAATACTTCTCCTTGAGAACCTCTTTATGGGGAATAGTTGTGGTATTTTGGAGTGACCAATATCTTCTAGATGTTTGGGAGAGACTAGGAAAGATTATTTGGGCAGAACATTAACAAGTTTCAAGGTATAGAGTTGTGAGGATAAGAGGGGGTGAGGGGTGGTTTTATAGTGGAGGAGAGGGGTGATTTTTAAATATCTTATTCATTTGTTTATTATTTTGGCTCAAGAATATGAATAGTTTGATAATTATCATAAAATATATTAAAATAATGAATTCATGTTTGATATTATGGTTCATACATCATCAATGACTCAAGGATTAGTGTATTTAGATTCTAATGTATTTATACCGTAAATTACAGTATTTTACTATTCAACAAAAATTCAAGTATTTAAAAAAAAACACAAAAATACACCACATCCATTTTTCTACATGTAGAATTAAAAAATTTACCCCATTTTATCAAAATAATTTTCTTAAAATATAAAATTTAATTTTTAAATAAAACCATTTTTTACATGAAAAATATATATTTTAACTTTAAAACTGAATTTATAACACTGAAAAATTTACTATGGTCTCAATAAATTTTCATAAAATCATAAGACAACAGTATATTAACATAAAAGTCTATATTTTGGAAGTAAAGTTTCTTTTAAATAATTTTATTATTTATAAAAATGTAATTAAAAATTTCTTACTCATAAAAATACCCACACTTAATCAATAATTTTCAAAATATTCATTTACATATACAGTGATAAAATTATATCATACTTTCAATTATGAGATGAATAAATTTTATTTATTCAATCATGGGTGATTTTACTATTTTTCTGATCAATTTACTATTCATAAGGGTCATATCACTATTCCTAAATTCATGTTACTATTTCTTTGGTATAGTTTCCTTAACTTCTAGAAATACCACTTATTTCATTAATTATTCATTAATAAAGATTTTATTGTGTTCTATATGTGTTTTTATGTGATTTATAGTATACATAAAATACAAATTAGAAGGGAAATCTCATTGATAAAATTAAAGGTCGTTACATTATACCATCCTATAGATATTTCATCCTCAAAATTTCTAGAATGTCACCTCACAAAAAGATTTGGGTAGTTCTTCATCATAATTTCCTCAGGATCCTACATCTCCTCTTCAATATTATGATTTTTTCAAAGTACCTTAATGAGATGAGTATTCCAATTCATCAACACCTATTATTTAGTGTCCATAATCTAGATAGTTTATTCACAGTAAGATAAGTCAAGTTCCAATTATATACTCTCATAAGTGAGTACATGTGTTGGGTATAACATATACTTCCTTAAAAAAGAGACATAGAACACATTGTGTACTTTATAAAGGCTAGGTGGTTTCCCCAAATGATAATCCATAGCTCCAAATCTCTCTCTAATTTCAAAAGGAACAATGTACCTGGGGCTCAGTTTCCCTTTCTTCCCAAATCTTATAACATCCTTCCATGGAGATACTTTCAAGAAAACATGATCTCCCACCTAAAATTCCAAATCCTTCCTTCGATTATTGGTGTTGACAATTTTTCCTACCTTGAGATACTTTGATATGGGTTTGAATAGCCATTAACATGGATGTTTTTTCCTCCACAAGCTCTGGGCCCGTAAGCTTCCTTCCACTAACTTCATCCCAACAAGTTTTTGCATGCCATATCTTTATATATAATGCTTTATATGGTGCCATTTGAATACATTAATAGAAACTATTATTTTATGAAAATGAAACCAAAGGTAAATAATAATACCTTATACCTTGAAAATCAAGTGAACATGGTCTCAACATCACTTCTAAAGTTTGAATCATTCTTTCTGACAGCTCGTCAGTTTGAGGGTGATAAGCAGTACTCAAATGAAGCTTAGTATTCAAATATTTCTAAATACTTTTCCAGAATTTCAATGTAAATCATGTATCATGATCAAAAAAATTGGGATAGGTGCTCCATGAAGTCTTACAACTTTATTTATATATATCTGAGTATGGAGCTCTAGTTGAAAATCCACTCTTATAGCGAGGAAATGTGCATATTTCGTAAGTCGGTCAATAATCACCCATATTGCATCATTCTTTCTTGTCGTTTTTGGTAATCCAGTGAAATAATTTGTGGATATATCATACCATTTCAATTTAGGAATAGACATAGGTTTCATGACTTGATTCACTCTCAAATTTACCCAAGAGAT
Source organism: Viscum album (assembly GCA_963277665.1). Taxonomy (NCBI): domain Eukaryota; kingdom Viridiplantae; phylum Streptophyta; class Magnoliopsida; order Santalales; family Viscaceae; genus Viscum; species Viscum album. The sequence continues at coordinate 778,113,104 of OY728163.1, read as the reverse complement.
AAAGGTAGAACGGTCATTATAGTTTAGCTTGGGTTATCAAATCCTCAGAGACCTAAGAAGTAACCTACAAACACGTACATTCTATGGATTGTTTTTTGCCATTAATTGGACAACATGGGTTTATTTAAGATGGTTTTAAAGGATCACTAACAGATTTAAGTTAATTAAAATTAAGTTAATGAGTTTATCCTAGGTTATTACTCAGGGTGGATTGGATGAATTCCTTTTTAAATGATTTCAATTTCTTATTTTTGAGATGGGTTCATTTACTAGATAAAAAAAATCATCACTTACTGGTTTAATAACTACACCCTTTAAAACTAATTACCTATGAACATTAAGGATCAATGTTTTGAGCACTTCAAGGTAAATGTTTGTATTAGAACTTGAAGTGTGTAGCCTTAAATTCAACCAGGACGATGTAGTTTAAAAATCATCAAATAAAAATCTCAATTGAATAAGTGATTAGAAATTAATGGGGTGATAAATAACATCCAATACAGCCCCTTTCTACTCCATTATACCAACCCATATGTGGGTTATCCCTCCATTGATAATATGGTTTCAATGGAAGTGGGAAGTAGACTCATGAGGGAGGAATTGAAGAAGTAAAGAAAACAATAAAAAGGAAATGATCACTCCACCATTGTGTGAATAATTTCACAAGGTTTGGTGTGAATAAATTCACACCTTGAGGAAAATGTATCAAAGTGATATAGAGAATAACATAATAATAAGATAATAAGAACTTTTATTAATAAAAAAGATGAATTAAAACAAATTACATGTAGAAGACAAATTTGAGACAACAAAATCGCAACATAACATTACAATGAATGAATACTCAAAAGATGAAAAACACCTCCATCACCACTACCATAAATAGGCATTTTGGGAGACTTGGGTCGATCCTACAACAGTACAAAGTATCCAACTTGATTATGGTAGGCCTAGAGTGGTGGAAAGTTTGTGAAACTTGGACTTTTCCACTCTTGACCCGAGGTGGCAGCCAGCTTGCAACCACCGAACAGACACGCTTGTAAGACCTTCTAGATGGCCGCATTAGAGTGGTCCATAGAATAAGAAAATGGAGCCTCGTATGTCTCCTAACCTCATATAACATTTGGGACCATTTTGAGTTTTGTCTTCCGAGATATGATTAGATTTGTAGGATGTTTTCTCGGCCGCATAATCTATCCCATAATTTTTTCTCCAAAGTAGTCTTCCTTAATACCCAACATGGAGGCTGAATTAGCACTGTCTCCTAAAGAAGTATTTTTTCCTCTACTTTTCTTCAATCATCCCATGCAATTTGGGCTTCATTGGGCCTGTATGTTGGGCCCCACATTCTCATCAGTGGGATGGTGTCTAATCTGACTTCTTCAGAATTGTTTGCATGAAATCCCATTTTGGTGGTCATCCAAAAGTCCACAAATATGAATTGATCCCAATAAAATTATAAACCTGAAAATTAAATTTGAAAATAAAATCAAGATCATTGGTTACTTTAAATGATGTTAAAAAATGTACCACATAATAGTGCATTTTAAGAAGGAATTACAATCATAATGTGAAATGATGTTCAAAGTGTAAAATGCACTAAAATGGTGTTTATGAATAATAAAGCAAAAGAATATTATATAAATTAACAATGAATATTATCCTCATTTAGTGGCTAATAACACCCCCAACTTGAGTTTTTCTAGTCCTGAGCAAAATATATCTCAACAATATGAAATTTGAATTCCATTTTCCAAAAAATATTTTAATACACAATGACCACCAAAAACCCTTATCCCAAACAATCATGAAACCCATCAAAATATTTTAGTACATGATATTTTCATAAGCATATCCCAATCCAATGCCCATTCCTTTGTTCAAATTCATTTCCATATTTCATCCAATATTGATTAAGTATGCGGATGTGTTGTGTATCACAATAGACATGGGGGGTTAATCTTTATTCAATGGGGAAATTACAGAAGCTCTAGGTGGAATCACATTTCAATATTAAGACGAGTATTCAATTTTCTTTATTGTATTATTGTTTTTTTTTTGATTTTTCAATTTTTCCATAGTAATTGATATCGCACTCAAAAGAGTCAACCCCTGTATTGATACTTTTCCGATGAATCCTAGGCTTAAAGACCCTGGGGCACAAAGTGAAGCCCATATACTCAGGCATAATTGTAACACCCAACGCTTCCATGATACACTTCTCTTTGAATAATACAGTAGCGTGTGTTGTACACAACTTCGAGTTCTAACACACACCACAACCAATCAAAGTAGCTGTTATGAATAGTAATACCTAATTTTTGAAATTTTATAAATTTTATCTTGCCAAATGGAATTCGTTTTTCTATTCGGAATATCTAAATTATCCTAAGTTGACTTTTTTTTTAATTTTCGGAGAACTTCCAATTTTTTATGAATAGTGAAAAATACTTAAAAACAACTTTTTTAATAAAAATAATTTATAGTGATATATTATACTATTTAGTGGTTTTAAATTATAATTAGAATATATTTTTACCATTTTATCCAATGGTGTTCATTAGAATTAATTTCACTTTGAAATTGGACATAAACAATTGTCAATCTTTTGATATATATTGTTTCTTAAAAACACGTTATTTGTTGTGATAGCGGGAATTCGTTATAAAATTAATTAATGCAACTTATATGTTTAGAATTTTTTAAAATAGACATCATTTTTGAATTAGAAATATCAATTATAGCTTAGGGTGAAATTTTGGGATTGCTCTGAAAAACTTCAATTTTTGATGAATAGTGAAACCACTAAGTGGTAGTTAAAAAACTAATTTTTCATTTAAATGAAACATTGAAACTTCTGTGATTTGATTTTAAAATATCATACATACATGGTTTTCATTAGGAAGTAAAATGCGGTTCAATGGGATTAAAATAATTTTTTGGTGAATAGTAACTTTTAAGTTTAATTAATCGCGATTAAAGGTAATTAGTGAAATTTAAGGTAAAAATGATATTATAAAAATATGAAAATACCTATACACTTGTCCTAACACTATTGTATGAGTCATGTCAAAACAATAAAATCCATGGGTCAACTTGGGGACCCCATGGAGCCACTTTGGTAGGAAAATGACATTAAAAACTTTTTATTTAATGTTAAAATAAAAATGTCACAAACATGAGTTGTTTTACTAAAACAATTTTTAAATGGGGTTATACAAGTCATATTTTTTAATATAAATATTCATTATAAAGCTAAAAATATTTCCTAGATCATGATAATTTTTTTATAATTTTTAGACAGTAAATAAATTAAATTATTTATGACGCCATGATGATGCAGTGATTACCTCATTAATTAACTATTTAAATAAAATAAAACGATAATGTAAAATCTAAGACTTACACTTGTAAAAAACCTATTGGATGAGTATATTTCGAACCCTTATCACCTTATCCTCAAAATTTATAAGCGTGGGACCTTTAAAATCCTAAACTCATTATATAATAAAGTAACATTTCATGACTTTCCAAGAGTGACCCTCCTCTCCTCTTATAAAAGGCCCCCACCACTACCACCTTACTCACACATTAAGAGACTTTTGGCTCGGCCAAAATCTACCCAAATACTCTCTCAACTTCCCTATCTTACTCCTAGAAGCCTCAATTTGGGCAGAATTCTTCCCAAGGAAGCCTTTGGCTCAAATCAAAAAAGAGTTTTCCGATTTTAAGGTAATGTCTTCTCTTATGTTATATTGTTTTATTTTGCTTCTCCAACCCCTTAAACTCTTTTTATTAATTTATTTTGTAACAAAACCAGTATCTTCAATATACTAGGATGTTTTTATAAGAATTATTCTAGATACACTTACACACACCTACATCTAATGGTTAAAGAACATACTGTTTCTGTGGATGGTGAATTTCTGCCTCATGAATCGATGATTGTTCAACACTCATATAACAACTTCAAAGGTGGCCACTAAGATGTAAATATATTTATATATGATATATAATATGTTTATGTTTTCCTTAAGCTTCTTCATTTTTTATTTATGTCATACCTTTAGGGTTTCCATTATGGGTAAACGCGATATTTTCATTTTAGGAAGTGCGGACTACCGCCCCCTCAAAGTGATTTGAATCGTTAATGCCATATGTGGGATGTATAAAGGATGGAGTAAATGGTATTATACATTATATTATACTGTAATTATGTTATACATTTATATATTTATAAATTCATTCCATTAAATACGAAATATAAATGAAAGTAGCGTTCATGCGTACGTACGGCTTACCATCTCCATGAATGGTGCATTTCATTTCTTACCTCTAAATGTTATGTAATATTATAAATGAATGTATATACTGGATATATATGATGTATATTATATATACATCATGAATATAATTATGTATATAATGGATATTTTACCACATGAACAACTTGTAATTTTAAGAAGTTTATTTTTGACTCAAGTACCAAAGATCGACAAAATGACCCTTATTAACATAAATAATTACATAATGTTCATAACATGGTAATAAGTGATATAAAAGGAATAATAAACTTTAAAAAGGTTCTTAAGAAATTATAAATTAACTATAGTTTATTATTCTGGAGGTTAAAGAACGGTCGAGTCAAGTCGGACACGAGGTAAGGGAATTTCTTAACCCAATTTCCATTCTTTGGGTTAATCTACTACTTTCAAATTATGTCATGATATTATTATGTACTAACTTGTATTTGTAATTTCTTTATGTGTACTTATAGTAAATACACATAATAGATCTATTTTATTTTAAAAATTATCTTTGTAAGGACTTCGTCTCAATCTCTTTTCATTGAGGCATATTTGGTTTTATACACAACTTTCATTTATACGGTGTATAAAACCCTTTCACTTTTACTTTTATTAAAAAGGAATATTTTTATACGAATCATTTTTACTAAACGACAAAAGGAATGTTTTTTGTTACGTATGCGGCGACAACAACTTCTCCGCCGCCGTGACTATTATTTAAGTTTCGGCTTCCTCTATAAGCCATAACATTTTTTTAAAAGAAAAATAAACACCATGTTTTAAATTTATATTATTTTGGTATTGAAAATGGCTTTGATAAATTTTTTTTTATATCAGTGTGTTTTATTGATATCTTTTGATTGGAGTGTAGAAATCTTATGTTTCCTTTATGCATGTTTTATGTGATACAATTATGTTATGGTTTATGATATGTTTAAACCTGTTCATATGAGGAATGTATTGGACTTAATAAGTGACAGGTGGAGCCTGCTATAGATCCTCGATGCATTGGCAGGTCTCATGAGACAAACTAGTGTCTTGGCACGAGGCCTTGATAAAATCTTATTTTTAGTCTTGGCACGAGGCCTTGGCTACGTGGTTATGATAGTCTGGCATTATGCATTCCATCATTATGAAAGTGGTTATTGATATTTCATGTGATTATTCGACCAGTAGAATATCCATGTGAAGATGTAAATGACATTATGTCATTTTACTTTTTCCATATTATGTTTAAGTTCAAGTTTAAAAGGCTTTTGTTTTAGTTATACATTGCCTTAAATGTTTATGTTTATTTATGAAAGCTTCCGCTATATTGTTATCCTTACTGAGCATCGGAGCTCACCCCTTTCAATGTTTTAATATTTTCCAAGATGTGAAGAAGTATTTTATGAATGACCTGCAGGGATAGTCAGAAGAGGATATGAGTGTGGACTATGGAGACTTTGTTATTGTAGTTTTTCACTTGATGATGTAATGTAACATTTATGAATGTATCTAGTGTTTCCAAGGCTACTAAAATAATCGGTTTTTTGAGACTTAATCTTTTGTGATCATGCTAATGTTACACAATAATGCACCGACTCCGGGTAACTAGGGTCACGACGTTACAGTTGGTATCATAGGCAGTTTAGTACTAACCTTGGAAGCTAGATTTAAATAAACTCTGATTAGATCACATAGCCCAAAGATATACTTTGAGGATTAGTATAGAAGAACTTCCTAGAATTTTGGTATTATAGAGATTTTGTGAGTTTTCCGAGCAATACATCCCTGTATGGATACGATCAGGTAGAGGTGGCTCTGGAACAGATGTACCTAGGGGTAAAACCCGAAAACACCACTTTGAGCTAGACTCGAATGGGAACTGGTCCACGAAAATGGGCCTTGCTGCACTCTTGGTTACGACACTCCCAAGGGATATGATTAGGATAATTCTCATTTTCTTTATAAAACACTATGAAGGGTTATGATTATATACTTCCTCAAAGAAAACATTTTTATGATTATGGATTATATCCATAAATATTTCAATTTATGTTAAGTATTTTACAAGTATGAAATTATGTATTTTGATTCATAAACTAATCTAGTTTATGCCATTGTTTAGAAATAGTGCCTAGTGAAAGGAATGGAAACCATATCAATGCACGCACTCTGTGTAGGGATTTCCCTTCTGCTTAAGATAATTATTGTGGATCTGGGGATACAACTGGTGCTGATCAACTTATTACCATACTGGGACAACTCACTCATGTTATGAATAATAACCTTATTCGTATGGAGCACCCTGATCCGCAACGTGGAGGATCAATGTTAGACCGCTTCATGAGGCAACAATTGCCAACATTTAATGGGGGTACAAATCCATTAGTAGCTGAGAATGGGATAAACTCCTTAGAGAAAATATTCCATGCCTTGGGGTGTAGCGAAAGGGAGAAGGTTGTCATGGCCGTCTACCACCTCACTGGAGATGTCGATCAATGGTGGTTGCTGATTCAAAACACAAAGGAAGATGAAGAAGTATCAAGTATGGAATGGAGGGAGTTTACAGAAATTTTCTTAGAAAAATACTTTACACATGACCATCAAGCAGATATGGAAAGACAATTTCTGAGTCTGAGGCAGAAGGAGGATGGGAATGTCGTAAAGTATGAGGCTAACTTTACAAGGTTAGCGAGGCATGCTGCAGATTATATACATATCCCAAGAAGTAAGATTGGTCGTTTCTTTGATGGGTTAAAACCATTTCTCCGTCGAGCATTAGTCTCGAAAACCTTCTCGTCGTATGTAGATATTGTCTCGTGTGCTATCAAGACGGAAAGGGAATTCTCTAAGTCTTATGACTTTAAAGAAAAGAAAGAAAAGAAGAGATATTCTGATCAATCTGGAAATGGAAATAAGGGGAAGAAGGGAAAAGTTGGATATCAGTCCTGCAGTAAATGTGGGAAGAAACGCCCTAGTACTTGCCTGAAAGGGAATGGGAGTCTGTTACAAGTGTGGTGAAAAAGGACACCAAGATCATGATTGCAAGGGAAAGAAAGTTGTTGTCATTGTGGAATGCTATAATTGTAGAGATACGGGACATTATGCAAATGAATGTCCTAAGAGTCAGGGGAACTTACCTAAGAAGAGTCCAAGGGATCAAGGCCAAGATTATGCTATCACTACTGCTGAGGTTGAAGCTCCAAAAGACATGGTGGCAGGTAATTTAATGGTTTCCTAAAGTTTAGCAAATGTATTATTTGATTCTGGATCATCGCATTGTTTCATATCTTCCCAGTTTTCTAAGAAAATTAGATATTTCCAATTTGATTTAACAAGAGAATTGTCAGTCAAAACTCCTAAGGGAAGTATCATTGCAACAATGTTTTGTAAATCAGTCCCCATTAGAGCACATAAATGTTATTTATCCGCTGATCTCATTGTCATACCTATGATTGAGTTTGATATAATACTTGGTATGGATTGGCTTTCAGACTATGATGCAAAGATTTATTGTAAGAAGGAGGAGGTTACGATTTTTGATGATGATGATAAGGAACACCTTATTTTTAGAGCAGAATAGTCACCACCTAATTCTTATTTAGATCCACCCCCAGTAGCTCAACTAAATTCAATTATTGGGGAGGAAGAGAATGAAATGACTAAAGGTGAGGAAAGGAATGTTCAAATAGAGTATGTACCTATTGTGAAAGAATATGTAGATGTGTTTCTGGAAGATTTACCTGGACATCCTCCAGAACGAGAAGTTGAGTTTTCCATTGATTTAATTCCTGGATCAAGGCCTATATCGAAGACCCCTTATAGAATGGCCACCATGGAATTAGTTGAACTAAAGAAACAACTAGAGGAATTGAGTAATAAGGGATTTATTCTCCCTAGTGTTTTTCCATGGGGAGACCCTGTCCTTTTTGTTAAGAAGAAATATGGATCTATGAGGTTGTGCGTTGACTACAGGGAGATCAATGCTATAAAAATAAAGAACAAAAATCCCCTACCTCACATTGATGATTTATTTGACCAATTTCATGGATCTCAATACTTTTAAAATATTGAACTTCGATCTGGATACCATCACTTGTGTGTGAAGAAGGAAGACATTCCGAAGACAGCATTTCGAACAAGATACGGGCATTATGAGTTTACAGTAATGCCTTTCGGATTGACTAATGCATCCTCTATATTCATGGATCTAATGAATAGATTTTTCAAGGAATATCTTGATGATTTTTTGGTGGTATTTATTGATGATATATTGGTATACTCCAAAAGCTACGAAGATCATGAAAATCACTTGCACATTATCTTGAAGACTCTTAGAAGGCATGAATTATATGGGAAGTTTAGCAAGTGTGAATTCTAGATTTAGGAGATTTCTTTTCTTGGCCATATTGTCACTAAGGATGGAATTTCCTTGGTTCCTTCTAAGACCAAGGCAATCCAAGAATGACTGGCACCAACGAGTATAACTGAGGTACGCAGCTTTATTGGTTTGGCAGGTTATTATCGACGTTTTGTCCAGAATTTTGCCCGATTGGATAACCCATTAACGAAGCTCACACATAAATGGGTTAAATTTTTCTGGACAAAATAGTGTGAATAATGTTTTGAAGAAATAAAGAGAAGACTAGTCAACGCTCCTATATTGACTCTACCATCAGGGAATGATGGGTTCGTTATTTATAGTGATGCATCAATGAAAGGACTTGGTTGTGTCCTTATGCAGAATGATAGGGTTATTGCCTATGCATCACGACAGCTAAAATGTCATGAGAAGAACTATCATACTCATGATCTTGAGTTAGCTGCTGTAATCTTTGCCTTGAAGATATGGAGACATTATCTCTATGGTAAAAAATGTGAGATATATACTGATCACAAGAGTTTGAAATATATTTTATCACAAAAATAACTCAACATGAGGCAAAGACGATGGCTTGAACTACTCAAGGATTATGATTGCACGATACACTACCACCCAGGAAAGGAAAATAAGGTTGCAGATGCTTTGAGTAGAAAAGATCATGGAGTTTTGAACATGATGAGAGTGGAAAGGGATCATATTTTCATGGATATAGTAAAGATGGATATGGGAATCACCATGGAGGGTGAAACATCAAAATATTTTCAAATGGTTGCCAAAACATCTTTACTAGAAAAGATAAAGTGTTCTCAGGCCAATGATGAAGAGTTGAAAAAGAAGATTAAAGCTGTGAATGATGGGAGATTGAGTGACTTTGTGTATGAAGATGGAATTTTGAAATTTGGAAGGAGACTTTGTGTTCCCGATATACCTGATTTAAAGAGGGAATTGTTGGATGATTCTCATAGTTCCAATTTCTCTATACACCATGGGAGCACCAAAATTTATAGATATTTAAAGGGACATTTTTGGTGGGACAACATGAAGAGGGATATTGCTGATTTTTTGTCAAGATGTATGGTTTGTCAACAAGTGAAAGCTGGAAGGCAACTTCCTGGTGGAGTATTGCAACCTCTTCCCATACCTGAGTGGAAATGGGATAATATTACGATGGATTTTTTCATGGGACTACCAAAGACTCCTAGAAGGAATGATGCAATATGGGTCATTGTTGATCGTCTCACGAAGTCAGCACATTTTCTTGCTATAAGGGAAGATCTACCACTTGAACGTGTAGCAGGACTATATATTAATGAAGTTTTGAGACTTCATGGAGTACCCCTATCGATTGTCTCAGATCGTGATCCTCGTTTTACATCAAGATTCTGGAAAAGTCTTCAGAAGGCCTTGGATACTGAACTTCGTTTGAGCACTACTTAGCACCCTCAAACAGATGGACAATCAGAAAGAACTATTCAAACCTTAGAAGACATGTTGAGATCATTCTCACTTGACTTTCAAGGAATGTGGGATCAATATTTACCTCCGGTAGAATTTTCTTATAACAATAGCTTCCATTCAAGTATTCAGATGGCACCATATGAAGCATTATACGGAAAGAGATGTCGCACACCAACCTGTTGGGATGACGTTGGTGAAAGAAAACTTGTAGGCCCAGAACTGGTGGAGGAAACGATGGAAAAGGTGAAAGTAATCCAAAACCACATCAAAGCAGCTCAAAGTAGGCAGAAGAGCTATGCCGACAACCGAAGGAAGGATTTGGAATTTCAGGTATGAGATCATGTTTTCTTGAAGGTATCTCCATGGAAGGAAGTTATACGTTTTGGTAAGAAGGGTAAATTGAGTCCTAAGTACATCGGACCCTTCGAAATTCTAGAACGAATTGGGGCTGTAGCTTACCGTTTGGCAATGCCGCCAAGTCTCTCCAAAGTTCATGATGTATTCCACGTATCACTGTTGAGAAAATACATGCATGACCCAACACATGTACTCACCTATGAGGAATTAGAACTGGAACTCGATCTGTCTTATTGCGAAGAGCCCATCAGGATTCTTGATACAAGAGAACAAGTGCTGAGAAACCGGACGACTCGTCTGGTAAAAGTTCTATGGAGAAACCATAAGATGGAGGAGGCAACGTGGGAACCCGAGGAACTTATGATGAAGAATCACCTGAGTATTTTTATACAGTGATATTATATGAAATTTCAAGGATGAAAGTATTTGAAGGAGGGAAGAATTTAACACCCCTAGCTTCCATGGTACACTTCTCTTTGAATAATACAGTAGCGTGTGATGTACGCAACTTTGAGTTCTAACACACACCACAACCAATCAAAGTAGCCGTTATGAATAGTAATACCTAATTTTTAAAATTTTATAAATTTTATCTTGCCAAATGGACTTCGTTTTTGTATTCGGAATATCAAAGTTATCCTATGTTTAATTTTTTGTAATTTTCGGAGAACTTCCAATTTTTTATGAATAGTGAAAAATACTTAAAAACAACTTTTTTAATCAAAATAATTTATAGTGATAAATTATACTATTGAGTGGTTTTAAAGTATAATTAGAATATATTTTTACCATTTTATCCAATGGTGTTCATTAGAATTAATTTCACTTTGAAATTGGACATAAACAATTGTCAATCTTTTTATATATATTGTTTCTTAAAAACACGCTATTTGTTGTGATATCGGGAATTAGTTATAAAATTAATTAATGCAACTTATATTTTTGGAATTTTTTAAAATAGACATCATTTTTGAATTCGTAATATCAATTATAGCGTAGGGTGAAATTTTGGGATTGCTCTGAAAAACTTCAATTTTTGATGAATAGTGAAACTACTAAGTGGTAGTTAAAAAACTGATTTTTCGTTTAAATGAAACATTGCCACTTCTGTGATTTTATTTTCAAAAATCCGACATACATGGTTTTCATTAGGAAGTAAAATGTGGTTTAATGAGATTAAACTATTTTTTGGTGAATAGTAACTTTTAAGTTTAATTAATCGCGATTAAAGGTAATTAGTGAAATTTAAGGTAAAAATGATATTATAAAAATATGAAAATACCTTTACCCTTGTCCTACCCCTATTGGATGAGTCATGGACGACCAAGAAAATCCATGGGTCAACTTGGGGACCCCATGGAGCCACTTTGGTAGGAAAATGACATTAAAAACTTTTTATTTAATGTTAAAATAAAAATGTCATAAACATGAGTTGGTTTACTAAAACAATTTTTAAATGGGGTTCTACAAGTCATATTTTTGACAATAAATATTCATTAGAAATATAAAAATAATTCCTACATCATGATAATTTTTTTATAATTTTTAGACAATAAATAACTTAAATTATTTATGACACCATAATGATGCAACCATTACCTCATTAATTAACGATTTAAATAAAATAAAAATATAATGTAAAATCTATAACTTACACTTGTCAAAAACCTATTGGATGAGTATATTTAGAACCCTTATCACCTTATACTCTAAATTTATAAGTGTGGGACCTTTAAAATCCGAAACTCATTATATAATAAAGTAACATTTAATGACATTCCAAGAGTGCCCCTCCTCTCCTCTTATAAAAGGCCCCCACCACTACCACCTTAATCACACCTTCAAAGCCTTTTGACTCAGCCAACCTCTGCCCAAATAATCTCTCAACCTCCCTCTATTACTTATAGAAGCCTCACTTTGGGTAGAATTCTTCCCAAGGAAGCCTTTGGCTCAAATCGAAAAAGAGTTACCCGATTTTAAGGTAATGTCTTCTCTTATGTTATTTTGTTTTATTTTGCTTCTCCAACCCCTTAAAATATTTTTATTCATTTATTTTGTAACAAAACTAGTATCTTAAATATACTAGGATGTTTTTATAATAAGTATTCGAGCTACACTTACAGAAACCTACATCGAATGGTTAAAGAACATACTATTTCTGTGGTTGACGAATTTCTACCTCACGAAACGATGATTGTTCAACACTCATATAACACCTTCAAAGGTGGCCATTAAGATGTCACTATATTTATATATGATATATAATATTTTTATGTTTTCCTTAAGCTTATGTATTTTTCATTTATGTCATACCTTTATGGTTTCCATTATGGGTAACCGCGATATTTTCATTTTAGGAAGTGCGGACTACCGCCCCCTCAAAGTGATTTGAATCGTTAATACCATATGTGGGATGTATAAAGGATGGATTAAATGCTATTATACATTATATTATACTGGAATTATATTATACCTTTATATAATTATAACTTCATTCATTAAATACTAAATAGAAATGAAAGTAGCGTTCATGCGTACGTACGGCTTACCGTCTCCATGAACGGTGCATTTCATTTCTTACCTATAAATGTTATGTAATATTATAAATGAATGTATATAATGGATATATATTATGTATATGATATCTAAATCATGAATATAATTATGTATATAATGGATATTTTACCACATGAAAAACTTGTAATTTTAAGAAGTTTATTTTTGACTCAAGTACCAAAGATCGACAAAATGGCCGTTATTAACATAAATAATTACATAATGTTAATAACAAGGTAATAAGTGATATAAAAGGAATAATAAACTTGAAAAAGGTTCTTAAGAAATTATAAATTAACTCTTGTTTATTATTCAGGAGGTTAAAGAATGGTCGAGTCAAGTCGGACACGAGATAAGGGAATTTCTTAACCCAATTTTCATTCTTTGGGTTAATCTCCTACTTTCAAATTATGTCATGATATTATTATGTCCAATCTTGTATTTGTACTTTCTTTATGTGTACTTATAGTAAATACACATAATAGATTTATTTTATTTTAAAAATTATCTTTGTAAGGACTTCGTCTCAATCTCCTTTCATTGAGGCATATTTGGTTTTATACACAACTTTAATTTATACGGTGTATAAACCCCTTTGACATTTACTTTTATTCAAAATGAATCTTTTTATACCAAGAGTTTTTACTAAATGACAAAAGGAATTTTTTTTCTTACGTATGCAGCGACAACGACTTCTCCGCCACCGTGACTATTATTTGAGTTTCGTCTTCCTCTATAAGCCATAACTTTTTTTTAAATGACAAATAAATACCATGTTTTACTTTTCTTTTATTTTGGTATTGAAAATGGTTTTGATAAAGTTTTTATTATATCAATGTGTTGTATTGATATCTTGTGATTGAAGTGTGGAAATCTTATGTTTCCTTTATTCATGTTTTATGTGATACAATTATGTTATGGTTTATGATATGTTTAAACCTGTTCATATAAGGAAAGCATTGGACTTAATAAGTGATGGGTGGAGCCCGCTATAGCTCCTCGATGCATCGGCAGGTCTCATGAGACAAACTTGTGTCTTAGCATGAGGCCTTGACAAAATCTTATTTGTAGTCTTGGCATGAGGCCTTGGCTATGTGGTTATGATAGTCTGGCATTATGCATTCCATCATTATGAAAGTGGTTATTGATATTGCAAGTGATTGTTCGACCAGTAGAATATCCATGTGAAGAAGTAAATGGCATTATCTCATTTTACTTTTGCCATATTATGTTGAAGTTCAAGTTTAAAAGGCTTTTGTTTTAGTTATACATTGCCTTAAATGTTTATGTTTCTTTATGAAAGCTTTCGCTATATTGTTATCCTTACTGAGCATCTGAGCTCACCCCTTTCAATGTTTTAATATTTTCCAAGATGTGAAGAAGTATTTTATGAATGACCTGCATGGATAGTCAGAAGAGGATATGAGTGTGGACTATAGAGACTTTTTTATTGTAGTTTTTCACTTTATGATGTAATGTAACATTTATGAATGTATCTAGTGTTTCCAAGGCTACTAAACTAATCGGTCTTTCGAGACTTGATCTTTTGTGATCATGCCAATGTTACACAATAATGCACTGACTCCGGGTAACCGGGGTTGGGGCGTTACAATCATCTTGAGTTAACTCAGTCAAAAACCTATTCAAATTACCAAAAATAGAGATAAAATTACTAACTATAGGCCATATAACTATGGAGTCATGATCCCCTAGTGCCGAAAGCCACGCATTAGGTCATTTCATTGCTTTATGTGCAAATTTATTGTTTATTATTGAATACTCATATTAAAACTAAAATGATCACCAAACCTATACTATTTATTTCAGGGACCCCATGAACTCAAACTAATACCCCACTATCCAAAGGATGTGCATTGTGATCTTTTTTTTATTTGGATGAAAATATAAACGATGAAATATCACATTGGACAAACACACTTTCCAAAATCAATGCTCCTGAAATTATACAAGGATTAAAATCTGAATCGAGGCATGCTAAATTATTTGATATTCAGTTTCAAAGTGTGCAATGTGTATTACCATGTTCAAAGTTAAAGGAATTTTTGATTCCATTTACACTCTTTTAATTTTCAAATAATTATTTTTTTTGACACAAAAGCATTATTTATTTTATATCCCCCAAACTTAAAATAACACTGTCCCCTGTGTTTCAAGAAATGAAAATTTTGAAGGAGTAGAGGCAAATAAGGGAAGTTCAAAAAGGAAATTGATATATGAGGATCATGTAATGAAGTCACCTCGTGGTTGAAGTTGAAGTTCTTGCTGCTCCAATTTATTCCCTTGATCTCGATGTCATGATGAGAATTCCCTATTGGAAAAAAACTATATATATATATAGATAATAAAGAAAGTAAAATATAAGTATATATATAAAAATTATAGAATAAGGAAGCACAAAAAAACTGTATGTCAGTGGTAAGTGTGTACCCCTGTCTCCCTTCGGTCCCGAGTTTGAATCCCCGCGGCTTCGCCGGTTGTGATGGGGTTTGACCCACGACCCACGATGTGTCCCTTTTTATTATTATTATTATTATTATATTTTTATTTTTTTGTATTTTTATTTTAACTTACAAACACATAAAATAAAATAAACTGATGATACATTGTCTTCTTTTTTAAATTTCTGGGTAAGGTATTACTCAAGGATCACACCACGTGACATGGATGAATATGGTTCTCCCCTTTCATACCCATACATAATCATAATAGAAGAACATGTAAATAGTATATATTTTTTAAATATTAAAATGATTCATTAATCCTGAAAAATAATTTGAAAATATGAAAATCACGGGTTTCCTCCCATGCATCGCTTTGGTTTAATGTCGCTAGCTTGACTTAGACCTTTTCATTATTTATGTATTTTCCTCATCTAATGTTGGGACACTCAAGTTTTCACCAACTTCTTTTTTTTGGAATGCTTCAATGAATTGTTTGAATCTATGACCATTAACTTTAAAGGTTTGACCATTGGTGGGATCTTGAATTTCTACAACCCCATGGGGGTACACCTTATGCACTATGTATTGGTGGGATCTTGAATTTGATTCATGCTCAAATTTACCCAAGAGATGATGCTATAATGGTCCTTGTAGTTTATCTTGGGTTGTCGAATACTCATAGACCTAAGAAGTAACCTATAGACACATACATTCTATGGATTGTTTTTGGAAATGAAGTGTCCAACTTGGGTTGATTTAAGATGGTTTTAAAGGACCACTAACAGATTTAAGTTAATTCAAATTAAGGTAATGAGTTGATCCTAGGTTATCTCTCGGGGTGGATTGGATGAATACCTTTTTAAATGATTTCAATTTCTTATATTTGAGATGTGTTTATTTAATAAGATCAAACAACATCATAACTTTCTGGTTTAAAACCTACACCCTTTAATACTAATCAACTATACACTTGAAGGATCAATGTTTTGATAACTTCAAGGTAAAGGTTCATATTAGCACTTGAAGTGTGTGAACTTAAAAATAAACAAGAACGATGGAGTTTAAAAATCATCAAATAAAAATCTCAATTAAAGAAGTGATTAGACATTAATGGGGTGATAAATAACATCCAATCTAGACCATTTCTACTCCCTTGGATCAAACCATAAGTGGGTTGGCCCTCCATTGATGATATGGTTTCAATGGAAGTGGGAAGTATACTGATGAGGGAGGAATTAAAGAAGTAAAGAAAAAATAAAAAGTAAATTACCACTCCACTGTTGTGTGAATAATTTTATAATGTTTTGTGTGAATAAATTCACACCTTTTGTCAATGGTATCAAAGTGATAAGGACAAAATAATAATAATAATATAAGAAGAACATTTATTAAGAAAAAAGGATGAATTAAAACAACTTGCATGTTGAAGACAAATTTGAGACAATAAAATCGGATCATATCATTACAATGAAAGAAAAACTCAAAAGATGAAAAAATCATCCATCACCACTGCATTAAATAAAATTTTTGGGAGCCTTGGGTCGAGCCTCCAACACTAAAAGGTATCCCAATGGATTTTGGTAGGCCTAGAGTGGTGTAAAGCTTGTGGAACTTGGGCCTATTTGGAGTTGTGTCTTCCAAGATATGATTAGATTTGTAGGATTTTTTCTGGACCGCAGAATCTGGCCCATAATTTAATCTCCAAATTGGGCCGCCTTAATAACCACCATTGTGGCTGAATTAGCACTAGATCCCGCAGACTTATTTGTTCCTCTACATGTCTGCTATCATCCCATAAAATTTGGGCTTCATTGGGCATGTATATTGGGCCCCACATTCTCATCAGTGGGCTGGTGTCTAATCTGACTTCTCCAAAATTGTTTGCATGAAATCCCATTTTGGTGGTCTTCCAATGTGGATCTTCAAACACTCAAAAAATATGAATTGTTCCCAATATAATTAAAACCCTTAAAATTAAATATGGAAATAAAATCAAGATCATTGGTTTCTTTAAATGATGTTAAAAAAAGTATGACATAATAGTGCATTTTAAGAAGGAATTACAATCATAATGTGAAATGATGTTCAAAGTGTAAAATGCACTAAAATGGCGTTTATGAATAATAAAGCACATGAATATTATATAAATTAACAATGAATATTAGCCTCATTTAGTGGCTAATCATGACTCCTATAGGATGTTTTATCCTATCCTTCACTTGTTGATAGACGAAACATCTTGATACTTAGTCGGAAATTTCCCACTTCATGCCGTACCATCAGAAATGTTCCATAAAATATATAAACATATTATGGGTACTACGGTGTATAGAGAAATTAAAACTTTGGGAATAATCCAAAAAATACTTTTTAGATCAGGTATAGAGGGAACACAAAGCCTCCTCCCAAATTTCAGAATTTCATCCTCACACATGAATTCTGGAAACTTCCCATCATTCATTGATTTAATTTTCTTTTAAAGATTCTCATCACTAGACTAAGAACCATTAATAATTCACTATAAATATAGTTGGGAAACCAATTGAAAAAGTAATTATGTTTCACTTTCTTTGATAATTACCATATCCATCTTTACTAGATCCATGAACACATGGTCCCTTTCAATCTTTATTTTGTTTAGAAATCCATGATCATTCCTACTTAATGGATCAACTACCTTATTTTCCTTTCCTGGGTTTATGTTTTATTGAAAAATCATAATCCTTAATAAAATAAATCCATATCCTTTGCCTCATGTCTAGTTCCTTCTATGATAATATATACTTCAAGCTCTTGTGATCTGTATATATCTCATATATTTCTTCATAGAGATAGTGTCTTCATATATTTTGGGAAAATATTGTATATTCCAACTCAATATCATGAGTTGTATAGTTATATTTATGAATTTTTAACTTCCATGATTCATAGGAAATGACTATATCATTCATCATAAGGACACATCTAGGTCCTTTCTTTGATGAATCACTATAAATCACAAATCCACCATTTACCAATGGTGGAGTTAGGATATAAGAATTCACTAATCTCCCCTTTAATTCATCAAACCATTCTTCAAATTCTTTTTTACATACAAAGTAACCCCTTTAAGGGTAAGTTTCTTAATAGGTTGGATAATTGGGTGAATTTCTGAACGAAATGTCGATAATAACTTGTTATAACAATTAAACAACATACCTCGGTAATGTTCATTCTTGTGGGTCATTCCTCAAATAGCCTTTTTCTTCAAAGTAACAGTTAAGATTCCATTCATAGAGACAATATGGCCAAGAAAATAAACTGTCTGAAGCCAAAATTCACACTTTCTAAACTTCTTATATAAATTTTTTCTTCTATGAATCTTTGGAATAATGATCAAGTGATCTTCATAATATTTTTATCATTTAAAGTAAACCATGATATCATCAAAACATACCGCAAAAAAGTCATCAAGATATTACTTGAAAACTTTATTCATTAGATCCATGAAAATTTAGGGTGTATCTGATAGTCTAAAAGGAATTATTGTAAACTCATAATGCCCATACCTGGATCAAATTTTTTTATTTGTAATATCGTCCTTCATCATACACAACTAATGATATCTAGATTGAAGGAAAATATTCAAAAAATATTGGTCTTTGAGAATTTGATCAAATAAATCATCTATATGAGGAAGATGATACTTTTTCTTTATCGTAATATCATTTATCTCTCTATAGTCAACACAAATCCTCATAGATCCATCTCTCTTATTAACAAAAAGAATATGAGATACCCATAGAGAAAAATGTGGTTGAACAAACCCATTACTACTCAAATCCTATAGTTGTTTCTTCAGATCCACTAATTCCATTGTGTCCATTCTATAAGGAGTCTCTGATACATGCCTTGAACTAGGAATTAAATCAATAGGAAACTCAATTTTATGCTCTAGAGGATGTCTTGGTAAATCCTATGGAAACACGTCAATGTATTTTTTAACAATAGGTACATCCTCAATTTGAATATTTCTTTCCTCTCTTATATATAGTCTTTTCTCTTCCTCCCCAATAATTTCATTCAATAGAGCTACTGGGGGTGGATCTAGATAATAATCAAATGATAAGGTTTTAGCTCTAAAGATAAGGGATTCTACATCATTATATTTTATATGAGGGAAATCCCTACATGGGATATGCTCATTCATGGGGTTTCCATTCCTTCCACTATTCTTCATTTCAAAATAATGGAATACACTAAAGTAGGCTATGAATCATAAGGTATAAGGTCAAACTAGAAAAAAAACATAACAAGAATGGGAATTTTATGTATGTATAATCTCATTTTCATAAGAATGGTTTCATTGGGGAAATATTTATATTTAAATCCTTTATAATGGTTTGTAAATAAAATTTGAATTATCCTAATCATATCCCCCTGGAGTGTCAGTCTGGGTGAACAGTAAGGCCCATTGTCATGTACCAGGTTACCCCGAGTTAGGCCCAAAACACCTTATCAGAGTTGTTACTCCTAGTTACATATGTGCCAAAATCAGATCTACTTCTAGTATCTATATAGGAATATATTTTCTTGTAATATCCACATAATCTAAAACTTACAAAAATTCTATAATGTTCTTATATTCTTATCCTCAAAGTATATCTTAGGGTTTTTCTCTATAATCTTCAATTTCTATATCCAGTTTCCAAGGTTTCTACTAAACATAATTTCATACCAACTATAAGGACCCCAAACCCAGTTTCCTAGATCTAGTACCTTATTTCATTACAATTTCATATAAACAAGGAAGACACATCCTGAAGAACTAAATAGTATAGTAGTTTTGGAAAACCAGATATATACATATGTTCAAAATTACAACTTGAATGGAAATACAATATAAAACTACTTTGGAAACATCAAAAACTCCTAGATTATACCTATAGGTCATTCATAATATACATATTGACATCTTTGGAAAATAAAACATAATAAAGGGGTGAGATCAGATGCTCAGTAAGGGTAATATATATTGGACCCCAGTTGAGTTTTGGTTGTATTTTTTTCCAATAGATCACTGTGATGATCATGTTGGAGGAAGAAACTATATTGAAAAGGTATTGTATTGAAGAAGTGTATGAGTAATGTTTTCAAATCAGATCCAGAACCATAATGATGAAAATCAGATCTATGAAGATTAGATTCTGAATCATCAGCATCCGATCCAGACATCGACATGAGTCAATAGATTTAGGAATCATAATTAGAATTTTTGAAAAGTACGAAATCATATTTTGTCTCAAATAAAAGTGGTGATCATAATAAGGAAGTTTTTTGGGACTCATAATGACTCCAATATAAGTGTGATGAGTGTATTCTAATTTTTATTTCATATAAAACATAAGTAGGTGGTAAAATATAGGATGAATTCTTGATAAAAATGATAGGATGTTAGGGATGGTAATCAGGAAAAATAAATTCAGGAAAATCATACTCGAGTTTAGGAAGAAAATTTTTGTACCCAAAAATGATCATAACTAGAAATGATAATACTTAGAAATGATCGTACCTAGAAATGATCATACCTATAAATGATATTACCCAGAAATGATCATACCTATAAATGATCGTACCCAGGAATGATCGTAGCTAGGAAAGATTGTACCCATAAATGATCATACCCATAAATGATCTTATCTAGACCAATCATACTCAACATTATCATAGTCAAGAACTATATCATCTTATCATCCATAGTAAAAATAAGAGGACTTTCATAACCCAGATGATCATATTGAATCTCGGGAATAAAAACATGTTTCTAATAATGAGGAAGATATTATTAAACTGATATTTTTGTAATCAGTTTTTCTTACTGGGATTTCTAATTGAAAAAAATCATACACAGATATTTGAATGAAAAATCATATTGGGATTTCTGAATGAAAAATTATACTAGCATTTCTGAATGAAAAAATCATACTATAATTTCTGAATGAAAAATTTTATAATTATTTTTGAATGAAAAAATCATACTGGTATTTCTAAATGAAAAAAACATACTAGGATTTTTGAATCAAAAATTGTACTGGGATTTCTAAATGAAAATATCATTCTGATATTTCTGAATAAAGAATCATACAAGGAAATCATAATAGAAAATAAAATATATTTGACTATTATAAAAGGAATTTAATGATTCATAGGGAGATCCAAAAATCATGGAGATTTGAATATTTGAAAAGGAATTAAATGAGTTAAAGATAGATCTGAGATTTAAGGATAATTCAAGATTCAAGAAATTTTGTTAAGTGGGAAAGGTTTTCAGAACACCTCCTAAACCATTTTTATGTCCCTATAAAATGGGAGATGTTTTCATTTTTAAATGTGAATTTAAATAATTCATGTACATGTCCTTCAGGATTGTTGGAACAAGTATTGAGTTTCCAACAAAATTTTTTGATTTAGGTTGAAGCTGAGTCAGAGTGAGGCCATCAGAGTGAAATATATCCTATCCAAGTTCATCAGACCGACTCCCCTCCGAAACAGAATTATGAGAAGCCTATTGAGTTTCTTCTCAATTGAAAAAGGAAGTGAAAAAAAAGAATTTGATCAGGATAACCATCATACAGAGGATCCGAACATGGAAGTTTGGACTGATCGATGCTGAGGATGTTTTTTAGAATAATGTTCTGGAAGAATATTCAATACCAAAATATTCCTTAATTTAATTATTGAAGTACATGAAGAAGGTACAAAAGTTTAATTTGATTAGGATTGCTTGTATAATAAGTGAATACTTTCTCAAGTGAATCCGAAAAGAAGAGTAAAGTGAATCTTGTAACTAAAGATGATTACTAGTTACAGAAAATTATTATTTTGGGAAGTGGATACTGGAAAGGATAGTTGGGGGGGGGGGGGTATAACCAAATATATAAAGAAAGTTTCTACTCGGATTTTATAATTGTTCATGTTTTGTTCCTTTTTATTTTGGAAATAAGATAGTAAAAGAATCCATGTTTGTGTGACTATCAAACATTGTAAGGAGTATGTATTTATACTGAACCTTTGAAATATCTAGTGATGTCTTCAATTTATATTTTTTTCATTTTAAAGGTGATGATGTGAGTTATATTTGAGAGGATCAATAATATAACAGGTTTTAGAGGTTATAGAAGTTTTAGTTAAGGAGTTAGGAAACTTTCTTATAAAATAAAATGGAACCACTGATTCACCCCCCCCACACAGTGGTCTTAGTACTACTTTGGATGAATAATTAGTATAAGATCCAAGGTTGCCTCTGAAATATACTACTTAGGAATGGAGAATTTAAATTCAATGAACTATAAGGGGATTCTAGTTTATAATGAAAATAACTATCTTATCTATAAATATAGAATGTTTCTATAACTTATGAACTTTGGGTATGTTGTTTTGGAAGTTAATACTGAATGATTTCCGCCTCATATTGAGAATACTTATCTTACTATTGTTGATAAGAGGAATATTGAGAATTATGGAATAGAAAAAATTCTTTACTCTCATCACTTAGTAAAAGTGAGTTGCATAGAGTAAATAGAGTTTGATCTAGAAAAGGTATTTAGGATAAATTTAAAAATATTTATGAAGTCAATACCAATGTGAAGAATCAAAAGTTCAAACTTTAGAGGATGAAATATGAATATATGAAAATGGCTAAGCATGAATCTATTGGAAACATATTTACATGGGTAAATGATATTATTTTCACCATAAGATGTCTGGGTGAGAAATTGGAAGACTAAACTATCGTTGAAAAGATCATAATAATTATTCCTAATAATTTTTTTCCAATGTTTCATCTTTGGAAGATAGAGATCTAGAATCCTTATCTATGAATGATCAACATAGTATTCTTTTTACTTATGAAATGAGAAGAGAAAATATTATGTAAAATAAAGAAAAGGTTGATCAGGAAATGTTCTTCAAATCATTGATAAAAGGTAAAAAAATAATAAGAATTTAAATATGAATCATGTGATTCAGATGTAAAGGAAGTAGCTGAATATTTCAATACACTTATTTACCTTGTTTCAAAGAGATAAAATAATGGAAAATAGAAATGTAAAAATCTGAAATGTTAGAATTGTGAAGGGAAAAAACATTTCACCCAAAATTTTCCTAGGAATAAAATTGAAGAATATGAGTTTGAATATGATGACGAGAAACCACAGAAACAGAAGTGGCTGGAACATAAAGAAATATCCCCTTATGATAAAAAGAAAAAAATTTATCTAAGTAGAAGAAAGATGAATGATTCCTCATCTCATGATGAATCTGATCATTAACTCAACTTTATTTCTCATGATAAAAATGAAAGTGATTAAACTATAAGTGATTATGAGAATAATGAGATGATAGAAATGGAATGGATTCTACAAAATAATATTGAGAAAGAAATTGAGCGGAATACTCAACTCAAGAAATAAAAAAGATGATTAAGAAAATATTGAAAGAATAACATTTTTCAACTATGAGATTGAAATAAAACTAAAAGGATATGAATAAAAGTCATCTAGAAATGATAATATAAACATGATAAAATCTACCCTCATCAATGAAAGTAAATAAAACAAGTTCAAGATAGGTGAATTCAAAAAAATAATTGATGTTTTGAAAAGTAATTTTTTTTATAAATAAGAAGAGTTTTTAGAAACACAATAAATGTTTCTTATAGCACAATGTAAGATAAGAAATATGAGGGAAAACATCATCAAATAAATTGAAGTTAAATGTTAAACTTCTAAAGAAGGTGAAAAGAAAGGATTATAAAAGTAGTCTTGTGAGAAAAAAATTTTCATCAAGAAAGATATGAATTATTTTGGAAAGTATCCTCCAGAGAAAAGTGGTCCACCATTTGTGAAGAAACAAAAACAACAAAGTTATGATCAGTTTTACTCTCAATCTAAAATTTCAAGATTCATAGGTCATTATTGGTGTTGTGGAAGTTTTAGACACATAACTTATTCATGTTGGTATAACATGTCTCTACCTAGAAATATGCATGAGTCAAGGGGGAGAAATGATGAGAAAAGGATATCAAATGTTCCTAAAAATTATGTGGAACTAAAAAAGGAAACATAGAAGATAATGAAAGCGAAGTATGTTCAAAAATCTAATTATGTTATGAACATGAATAAAAATAGAAATTATTATTCTAAACAGAAAGAGTGCTTATTTATTTGGCTAGAACAAGTTGATATGGAAATAAAATTAGAGGAATAAAAAAACCAGCTAAAGAAAAAGGGAAAAAAGGGTCTCTGATGATCTGAGAAAAGTTGATAAAAAGGAATCAACAAATTTTGGGTTGAAAATTTATAAAATATTAAAGAGTTGTGAGAATGAAGGGAAAGCTACTCAATGTTGTTTGAATTTCCTACCGAAGAAAGAAGAAGGGATGAATTATTTGGTACAAAATCATTATAAACAAGTTTAATAAATTAGAAAATAAGTTTAAATCCTTATCAAAATCTTCTACACATGAAAAGAAAAATGCTAGAAAATACGAGAATGATGTTCAAAATGAAGATAATACATCCAATTGAAATACATGAAGAAGAAGAAAATTTCACGACTGAGAGAAGACTCACATTTTGAACTTTTCTTTTGATAAGATATGAGTTTACTCATTATTCATAAAACATTTTGGAATTTTTAATAAATTGTATATAATTAAAGGATTTGAATCAAGGATTATTATGGTGAGTCTCTTACTATTCTTGAAAAGGATATTAATGAGTTTAAAAAATGTTTGGTTTGAATGTTTTGTTTATAAACTTGAACTTTCTGATATATTTTTTGAGATAGGCATGGGATACATTAATATTAAATAAATTCTTTTCAATAAATTTCCCAGTTATAAGAATATTGAATGAAAATATGAAAAGGAATTATATTAAAGTTGAGTAATGGATAATATTGATAACCTCGATTATATGCTCTTTTTTTTCTACACTCGGTTTGCCTATGTAGAGTTACAGTTTTTTAGATAAAACATCCTTGTTAAGAAAATCATTTGATAATTATGTTCTTATGAAGAAGTTCTTCATGTTTTTAAGATAAAAGTTACAACATTTTGAAATTATAAAATTTTTCAATATGGAAGGAAAATTGTCATGATGACCCTTTTTAATTTGATTTTAAATAAGGGGAGATAATATATTAAGTGCGAGAGAAAAAAATATGGAGAGACATGTAATAAGGGGAGAAATAAAAGAATACATGGAGAAGAAGAAGTGAGAAAAGAAAAAAAAATACCACCTATTGTTATTAAGAGGATAAATTTTGGTATTGGATTGGTTTTTGACCACAAACACAAAGGGGATATTGTTTGACCCATGTTGAGTTTTGGTTTTATTTTTTTCAATAGATCAATATGATGATCGTGTTGAAGGAAGAAACTATTTTGAAAAGGTAATGGAAATATTTATTAAAGAAGGGTGTGAGAAGAGTTGTCAAATCGGATATCGGAGGATTGGAGTAAGAATCATCAGCATCGCATCAAGACATTGGCAAGAGTAAGTAAATCCAAGAATCATAGTGAAACATTGATGAAAATTCTAAAATCATATTGAGTCTCGAATGAAAGTGGTGATCATAATAAGGAAGTTTTTTTGGAGTAAAAATGACTCCAATATATGTGTAAAGAAGCATTGATGATTTTTATTTCATATAAATTATAAGTGGTAAAACATATGATGGAATATTGATGAAAAGTAAAGGGTGTTGGTGATACTATTCAGGCTAAATGAATTCTGGAAAATCATACACAAGCTCAGAAAAAATTGATCACACTTAGAAAAGATCTTACCCAGAAATTATCATACCCAGAAATGATTGTTCCTAGAAATGATCACACCTAGAAATGATTATACACATAAATGATCATACACAAAAATGATCATACCCAGAAATGATCATACCCATGAATCATCATACCCAAAAAAGATCAAACACAGAAATGATCATACCAAGAAATAATTTTATCCAAACCAATCATAATCAGTATGATCATGGTCAGACACTATAGAATTCGATCACCCATCATATGAATAAGAAAACTTTAGTACCTAGGATGATCACACTTAGGCTCAGGAAAGAAAATATGTTTCTAATATTGAGGAATAGATTTTTGTACTTATATTTTCATACTCAGTTTTTATTATTGGTATTTTTGAATGAAAAATCATATTGGGATTTCTGAGAGAAAAAATGATACTGGGATTTATGAGTAGAAAATCATACTTGGATTTTTCAATTAAAAAATCATACTTGAACTCTTGAATGATAAAATGTTGGTCAGAGTAGGATACTCAAGAGGGGTGAATTGAGTTTCTATAAAAACTTCTATTTAAAAGGTTTATTAAAAAGATTCCCCCAATTAAAAAATCTAGTTACTCAAACTAGTGAATTTATAATAGTCTGACTGTTCAACTTATTTCTTGGAATATTGATTATTTCTCAGTTGTAACAATATGAGATATTGAAACTACTTTTGAAACTAATATAATAAGTCAAAATAGTTATAAGTACTAGCTAAGACTAACTATCTAAAATGAAATGATGTTTTTTGGAATACATGTAAAAATAGAGAAAACTAAATTTAAAAAACACAGCAGATAAAAAAATAGATGTCCAGTATCAAGTTGAGACATATTCCTCTCCACTTATTGATCACCTTCCAACAATAAATCTATATAGATAAAGTTTTTGATCCACACCCTGGATCGGGGTGTACAAAATATTACATAGACTCCCCATGTAAAAATACTTATATCATAGATCTTCATGGGAAAAAAATACAAATAGGTCACATAAGACCTCTTCCATAGTTCTTAGTGGGATAAACAAGTATAAAAAAGATAATTTTTTAGGATATCTTCTATCCTACAGTTCATTGCAGGAGACGGTGTGTGCTTTACATATAGATGCACACACTTCTCAAAAATGTAATTAAAAGGTACACAACAGAGCAATAAATATTAGATAGGGGTTAGAAGGCTCTGAGTGTTATATAGTTCATCTCTGTACTCTTTGATGTATCAAAGTTGAATCTAGAGTCCTATTCTAGAAGTCGAAACTGAAAAAAAGAGTGTCGTGGAGCATTGTGTTCTATTTTCCAGGAAGATGAGATGTTCTTCTTTCTTAAGTTCAGTTGAATGATGTAGAGATGTTGGAACTTTGATGAACAATAGTTCTTTTGGATTATAGAAAGTAGGAATGAAGAATTCATTATGTGTTATTCCCTTCTTTATGTTGTTCTTGTGGGTCGACATCTGTGTCTACTCATATATTTTTGTGTATCTCCTTCATGTGATTCTTATGTGTATTTCTTTCATCTGAAGCCCCTTTATTTTGTACTCTTATAGCCCAAAAATGTTTATGTTTTGAGGTAAATGATGTACCCTATATTTCTGATATCCTCATTTAAGATGTCATAAAAAATCATTAAATTAACCAGTTTCATTAAAACAATAAAAATATGACCATTACAAGTAATATTAAGTAAAATAAATTTTAAATAGTCTATCGATGAGTCCTCTGTCGGTATCTCCTTCTTTCATTGACTCATTCCATCGATGTGTCATTATGTCAGTCTTTCCATGTGTCAGTGACACATTGCATCGGTTACTCATTTTAACTATCGGGGACTCCTTACATCGGTAGCACTATGTTTCTTTATGTCCTAGTGTCGGTAGGTCCTTGCATCGGTTGGTCCTTGCATCGGTAGGTCCTTGTGTCGGTAATTCCTTGAATCAGTAAGCCCTTATGTCGATAAGTCATTGCTTCTATAGGTCCTTTGAACTATCAGTGAGACGTTCGGTCTGTCATTGTGTCAATTGCACTGTTGGTGAGTCAATTACACTGTCTGTGTCCCATCTCTTCTGTCAGTTTCAGTCTGTCATACAGAGAAAATATTTCTACTTGGACTGTCTTACAACATAAATATTATCATAAGGTGTTAAACTTGAATGTGATCACATATAATCATAATTATACATATTGAAACTTAAATAAACACTATTTAAATGATTAGTCATTATTAAAAAGATATTTTATGATTAATAGGATGTGTCATGATTAATAAGATGTGTCATGATTAATAGGATTTTGCATGATTTGTGATTATTAAAACCATTATTACTGCAGAGGGTGGCCAAAAGTCTCTTATGAGCCAATAATATCCCCATTTTTTATGATCACAAATTATAGAATTAAATTTTATAATAATTTTATGTGGAATATAATCAGTCTACTTATCATCTCCCATTATTTATGAATTTTCTCAATATATAGATAAGGTTTAGATGTAAAAATAAATAGTAATGGTAGAATAAGGAAAAAAGTAATAGTATCAAACACTTATGCCTTTTCTTCCCATATATAATCATAGGTAATGAAAATAAAATGAGTAAGAGTGGTATCAATGGTAAAATAATGAAGGATAATGCCAAAATGTTCTCCCCCTTTTGGGATTATCAAAAATTGAAAGGTAAGAAACATGAATCAAAAATGTTCTCCCCCTATTGATTCTAAACAAGAAGAAAACATGGATCAAAGGAATAAAAAATATATCACAGAATAATAGATATAACACAAACAGATGAAATAAATTAACATAAAATTTCATTAATCAATGAATTAAAATGTCTTAAAATTTTCCAGGGAAAGACAAAAAAACAACCAAACATCCCTATCAGTGAGTCATCCACACTAATGTTTAGGATCAAGAAGTTCCTTCCCTTTATCATAGGGATCAATAGAGGGTCCATTAGGGGGTTTCTTATAATATGGAGAGTCTGAAGAAATTTTTAGAGAAGGTAAAATCACTCCTTCTTGGACATTAGGTGCAAGGATGGGATTCTGTTGTGACAACACATGAGGTTGAGTCTTCTCTTGGATCACTGGTAGAATAAGAGTTAAGGACTGAGAAACTAACATCTGAGGTGGAGGCAGTGATCTAAGAGGTTTAATAGGTGCAAAAACAGGTACCACAATGGATTCACTCTACACATGAAGGTATGGCTTCAATATCTTGATGAAATCCTCAATAATTTCACCACCATACTTCATATCTCTCTCAAAGGCATATTTATTCTCCATGAATTTATCCAAAAGAGGCATTATGTCCTTCAAATTATATACTTGTTCTTTAAAGGATCTAGTCACTGGAGGCAATGATAGGTTCTCTATCAAATACTATAAAGGTCTGGTCAATCGATGCTTGATAATGATCTTCTTGAAATAGTAATCCACCCTATTTTTAGTCTGAGCATTTGCAGTCTTAGCACTCTTGGAATAGAATCTGACAATATCATGAACATGGTCACTATTCTTCTCAATTTTTACAAGGTTGTAAAAACCATAAGCATCAAACAGAGCGTTAAGTTCTTCCCTAACAAAATTTTCGACTATCTCAATGTCTAAGGAATGAGAAGACTAACCAAATTTAGAATTAACATCCATTAGAAATAAGGAATGAGTCTTCAAAGCTTTAATAATAGTTTCCAAACAACCTTTATACTCTAAGGTCAAATTATTAATTTTAGAGACAAGGTAATTCATTTATTTTCACATCTTGGTAGTATTTGCAACATTTTTTTCAACAGTTCTGATTAGGTTGGGTTAAATCTCTTCTATCACTTTCATTGAAACAATAGATGCATCATCCTTAATCACACACACTGTCTGACTTGGAATAGAAATATCTTTCCCAAACTACTTCATTTCTAATATTAAAGATCTGATAGAGTGTAATTCATCACTCATCTCAGTGTTTTCTCTTATAGCATGTTGAATCTCATGGATCATATCAGATTGAACTGATATACTTACAACTAAACAAACTTCCTCCATAAACCATTCAAATTATTGTTTAGTGAAAAAGTCGCTATGAAGGGTCTCAGCCACTGATTATTTAGAAATAGGTACAAATACCTCATCATATGAGTCTTTATAATCATAACCCAGTGCTACATACCAAGGATTCCTTGCCCATTCAATCACAATATCATTATCTAAAGAAGTAATATTGTCAAGTCTCACTCCTCAAGATTGATTCTCCTCATAAACTTGATATATTCTAACTTGATTCTCCCCCTCTACTTGATCTCTTCTAACTTTATTCCCCCACTCAACATGAGGTCTCCTTCATTCATAAAATAACTGGGGTGTAGGGATCACTTGAACTTCCATTTCATCAATCACTTCAGCATAAGATCTTTCTTCAACAACAGCTTTGGGAGGTTCTTCCAACCATTCATGAACCCTAGCTTCAACCATCTCTACATCGCCACCCTGATCATTCTTATGATGGTCACCATCACTCTAATTTCCTTCACCACTACTATCATCATCATCATACCGAGAGGCAAGATCTTCACATCTATTTATATCCGAATTTTCTTCATCTTCTTCCTCTTCACTACCACTGTCACTTCCATATTCATCTTTTTTACTTCATCCTTCTTCTTCTTCAGAGCCACTGGATCTACCTACATATTCCACAATACCTGATACTTCAGTCTCCTCATCTCCATTGTCTTCAAGTGTGGTATCATTAGAGGGTAAAGCAAGTGGATGACAATGAGGTACAAAAGAAAAATCATTATGAGAATTAGTGGTGTCAGGATCACTCCGATCATCGATTGGTGACCCTTGACCTATGACTGGTGTGGAAGCCTCTTCTTCTTCTTCTAAAGAGTAAAAAACTTCCTCATCTGGTCACAGACCTGGATCATCCTTATTCCTTGGACTAGTTATATGGTCCACTGCATTGAATTTATCTTAAATATTATCTTCACCATCAACCCATTATTTATTCCATGGGTTCCAATTGATCTTTATCCTTTTATAGATCTCTTTACTTAGGTAGATCCCACTGCACTTAGAAACAATTTCATCTCCTGCACTAACACTACCTTTCTCTTTCTACATTTATGAGATTAACCTTGGATAAAATAGGGAATTGGTTTTTCAAGAAGACTTGATCATTTTATATATATTCACATCAAGGTATCTAGATAGATTTACCCTAGTCCTATTTTATAACAGATAAATCAAATAGAAATCTTCATGCTTTCCCCTTTCCTAGGAAAAATCTAATATGGTAAAAACTTGAACAAAATTATACGCTCCCCATCTAACTCTATAGAAATGGGTCTCTTATGCTCATCATTATCATCATTCTCTTTTAAAGACATCTCAAAGTTGAAAATATCACTCTCATGTGGGGAGGTACATTGATAATTATCAAACACACTATCATGGGGTACCTTAATACATTCATCCCATTGTATTGATGAAAAAAATATTGCCTTTCACTATGGACTTAATCCAAGCAACACCACTTCCTTCCAAAAGGATCTCCATATTCATGCAGAATTCATAAAATAGATTTGGGTAAAAAGATCTTTCATTATCTGAGAACCACTCAAGTCATCCCTGATTCTATAACACCCTAAGAAGAAAACACTTTCTTTTCCAACATCCAATCTACAATAACCTCTTTTTCTTGAGTCACTACATGGTTCTCCAGAGTAGGATTCACAGGTCCAGAAGATTTTCTCAATTCCCCTTTCTTTTTCTTAGAAGCATAAGACTCGTTGCTAAAACTACCATCAAGATATCATTTCCCATTTTCTATTCCAACTATTTAGTTTTAAGGTCGGATGGTGAAATTTTAGGAGGTAGGGGGAGTAACGACAGAGTTAGTGTAAGGGTAAATGAGTAGAGTGGATCTACTCAAATTTATATCATTTACAGAATTTAAAATCGCAAAATCATGAAATCATGAACGGGTTTCAAAAAAATAAAGGAAACACTGTCATTTTTCTATAAACATAAAATAGATAAAAAATAGTGATTCATCAGTGTCGGCATGAAAGATTGTGCATAACACTAACACTATCATCTTGATTTGGTGTCGGTGTTAGCATGACAAAGCATCAGTTTCATCATGACAACTCTGTTTGCATGACCTAGAGTCGGTGTTGGGATGACATCTATGTCGGCCTGACAAGGTCATAGGGGTTGGTTCAACTTCATACTATCAGTGTCGGTATGACAACATCACTTAAAATTATCAATGTAATGACAACATAAGGTCCTTTAGATTAATTGTTCCTAACTCATTTTTGATGTAGTTCATTATTTCTGAGTTTAATGGCTTAGTGAAAATGTCAGCAAGATGACGTTCAGTGCTAATGAATTCTAAAGTTATATCCCCTTTTTTATAATGGTCTCTCAAATTTTTTTGTCTTGCTTCAATGTGTTCTTTCCTGTAATATGAAACAAGATTTTTATAAATTTTAACCGCACTTGTGTTATGAAAATTTATAGGTATATGCCTGCATTGATATCCATAATCTTGTAATGTTTATTTCACCCACAAAATTTGTCCACAACAACTACCAGTAGCCATGTATTCAGCTTCGATAGTAGATAATGCAATAGAATTTTGCTTCTTACTTCTCCATGAAACTAGATACTTTCCCAAAAAGTGACTTGTGAAAGAGGTTATATTTCTATCATACTTACAGTCACCAAATTCAGCATCTGAATAACTCAGCAAAATAAAAGGTTTTCTTTTAGGATAGAAAATTCCAAAATTAGTTGTATATTTGAGGTATTTAAAAATATTTTTAATATAATTTAAATGAGAATCTTTTGGGTTTTCCTAAAAACATACACACATGAAAACACAAAACATAATATCTACCCTACTAATATTTAAGTAGAGTAAACTCCCAATCATTCCTCTGTAAGTGGTTTGTCAATGGATTTACCATATTCATCATGGTCCAACTTACAAGTGGTACTCATTAGAGTGCCACTAAAGTCTCCTAGCAAGGATCCAAGTATCACTGAGAGGGGGTGGGAGTGAATCAGTGATATCATTTACTTTTATGTTTCCTTATTTTTAAAAAACATTTTTCTCCTATTAAATAGTTCTTTTCTTGTTGAACACAAACAAGACACCCAACCACAAGAACACAAGATTTACAAGGTTAACTACACAACAAAATTAGCTACGCCCTTGGTATGGTGCCGAAAAAAATACATTACCACATGATACAGAAGAAAAGAATCCTTTTATGTGGAATAAAATAAGTAGGATATACCCTTACACACGTGTACTAGTTGGGAGAAAATCCTCAAGTGTATGTTCACCCTCTTAGCACAAATAGGGTAATGCAGTATTTATGTACTTCTTACCAAACTTTCACAAAACTGGTCATTGAAAAAAATGCTTCTCTTTCCTATCCAGAATCTGATAGAAAATACCTGGACTTGATAATAATACTTATTCCTATACCCCATTCATATATTCATCCACTTGAAAGCACTTCTCACTTAATTTGGTTACTCAAATCTCAAACTCTCATAGAACCTTCTCAGAGTTCCTTCATGAAGCTCCCAACTTCGTAGAGCACTCTAGTTAACAGAGTTTCTAGTTTTCAGAGCTCACTAGATCAGAGATATTTTGCTGAGCACATATTAGTCTTTGCAAAGTTTACTTCTTTCGAAAATCTCAACGGCTCGTCGCGAAGATCCTTTCCTTCAAAGAGCTTACTCCCTTCGCAGATCTATCTTTATCAGTGAAAATTATTATCAATTTGAGAGCACTAAAATTATAGTTAAGTCTCTATGCTCTTCTCAAGAGAGTAGGGGACTATTTATAGGAATTTCCCAACAACTCAAGAACCTTCCAACCTTCTCAATTCCACGTCAACACCAAATCTAAGAGCTCTAAAACTTCTGCTGAAAAAATATGTGTTTTGCGAAGAACCATGGATATTTTCTAGATTCGCAAAGCTCATAGTAATCTTATAGAATTCAGTAAATCCATGGAACCACCTAGATGCTCCTTCTTCCTCTTCACTGCCACAAACTCCACTCACAATTCTCTTTGCCACCGCAATGCTCACTTGTAAAGTTCTTCACCTCTACTATTTGAAAAGATCATTGTAATCACGAAGAACATCATCAACATTCTTCATGTCTTCATGAAATCTACTTCATGAATCCCATATTCACAAAATTAATTCCATTTCCATGTTTTGATGCGATTTTGAAAGAAGTTCACTTTTCGTAGTTCTCACCGAACTCCAAATTTTAGACCCCAAATTTTTTCCAAACATTAGAAAATTGTGTCATCTTAGACACCTACTTCTTCAAGAGCAACCATAATGTTGGATAGAATCTTTTCTCACACGTTCCTTCATAAATCTTGTATCAAAAGTTCTCTAACCAACTAATGATATTTTTTAAATGTAGAATAGTAAAACTATATCAGATTTACCATGGAAAGTATTTTAACGTTCTTGTCTTTCCTCACCCACTTATACAAAGTGATGTGATTTCCATTATTCTCCAACTTCCTTGACAACAAAATACAATACATAATGCATCCAGAAATCACATCAACCAAATTTGTCCCAATAATATCCCCTTTGGATTTTGTTCTCAACCAAAACTCATAAATCAATGAACATTGAAACCTCAAGTAATGGATCACTTACCAATAATTCTAAACCGATGTGAGGTAACTCATTTCAGGAAACAACAATTATTGACAGAAATACCATGATGTCGAAAAGTGGTGACTATGAAACCACATCGCATCAACATTACTCCTCAACCTTCCTCACATCATCAAAATTCTTGGAATAAAAAAAATGTTTCTTAAAACCACTCTATAACAATTCTACAGTCATTGGCATAGTTCACACACATAAATGCTAAATTCATAGCTTACCCATAACTCCCCTTTTATGCATTCCTTTATAAGGATAGATTTATGAAAATTATCCCCCTTGATAACATTATCCAAAGGTACAATGAGATAGGGGACACAAACATGTACCTCAACCTTGGTGAAAAAGAGGTTCTACACCCATGTTCAACCTCAATTTATAAAATGGTTCCTTCGGTAAAGGTTTTGTTAATATGTCAGCAACTTATTCCAATATAGGAACATACTCCAACCTAAATTCATTCTTATCCACCTACTCTTTGATGAAGTGGTACTTTATGTCATTGTGCTTTGAACGAGAACGTTGAACTAGATTCCTTGTAAAATTGATTGCACTCTTGTTATCAAATCCCAAGAGAAAGGGTAGATTTACTTCAACAAGTAGATCTTCCCACTAAGACATTGTCCATATGAGTAGGGTAGTAGATTGAGTAGTAGAAATGTATTGAGATTCATATTTTCTACGAGTTACTGAATTATATTTCTTTGTATGAAAACTAGAAAAAATTTTCCATAGAAAGAAAACTCCACCAGATGCAGATCTTCTATCATTAATGTTTCCTGCCCAATCAACATCTGAGTACCTAAACATATCAATATTTTCTAAGACATCATAACTGATTCCAAAATTTATTGTTCCTTTAATATATCTAAAAATTATTTTTCCAGTAATCAAATATGATTCCTTAGGAGAACTCTGAAATCATGCACATGAGGTAACAACATAGACGATGTCAGTTCTTGAGGTAGTCAAATATAACATGCATCCAATCATATTTTGAAACTCTTTCTGGTCGACTTCCTTTATTTATTCATATTTTGGCAACTTGGTTCCCACTGGAATCGGTGTGGAATCTAGTTTTGAATTTTCCATGCCATAATTCTTTAGATGTTTTTTAGCATACTTTTCTTCAGAAATAAATATGTGGTTCTTCTTCTGTAAAATTTTCAACCCAAGAAAATATTTCATTTCTCCCAGCATGGAAATCTCAAATTACTTACTCATCTCCTTATAAAATTTATCACATGATCATTCATAATTTCTAGCAAAGATAATTTCATCGACATAAACAATTACGACGAGAGAAAAACTTTTCCATTCCTCGATGTAATGATTGTTTTCAACACTACCTTTCTTGAAATTCAAATTCCTCAAGAATGTATCCAATTTAGAATATCATTCCCTCAAAGCCTATTTTAGCCCATTCAAATCCTTCTTCAACCTACACACATAACTTTCTTATTTCCCAATAACAAATCCACAAGTTTGAACAATGTAAAATTCCTCCTCAAGATCACCATTCAAGAATGTGTAATTTACATCCATTTGAAATATTTTGTAACCTCATTACGCAGCAATAGCACGAAATGTTTTGATTATTTCTAAACATTCCACCGGAGTAAAGCTTTCATCAAAATAAATGCCTTCAATTTTTGAATACCCTTTGCAAACCAATCTTTCTTTGTTTATTATCAGTTCACCTTCTTCATTCAGCTTGTTCTAGAAAACCCACTTTGTACCAATAATGTTCTTTTTTTCCGGCTTGGGTACAAGTTCCCAAGTATCGTTCTTTTCTATAGGGTCAATCTCTTCATTCATATCCTGAACCCATTCTGGATTTTCAAAATATTTATTCACATCATTCTGTTCAACTTTTGAATACATAGAAGTGTGTGTCGTATCTTTTGATGTTATTCTTGTTTGAACCTTCTGATGTTGATCACCAATAATGTTATATGATTTGAATTTATTCCTCAGTCTAGGATGTGATGTTAGAACTTCTTCCTCATCACTTGAAATTTTCGTGTCTAGTTCTTCTTCTTGAATAGGATTACCACTATCTGCATCATTGTCAGAATTGTTAAAAAGACTTTCCTTATCCTTCTCATCTTCCACATCATCATATGACTGATTTTATTTCTCAATATTTTCAAAAACATTCACATCAGCAGAATAAATAATTATCCCTATTTATTTTTTGAAACATTTATATCCTCTTCCTTCTAAAGCATTTCCATGAACAATTCCATCATCTTATCTTTTCTCAAACATATTAAGGTTTCTACCTTTCTACTTTATATTGAATGGACTCCCAAAAAATTTTAAGTTTTTCAAACTTGGAGTTTTTCATTAGAACATTTCATATTGAGTCATATCTGAATTTTTCTTATAGAAACATCGGTTCTTAATATACACAATAGTGCTGATGGGTTGCCTCCAATAATAATGAGAAAGACTTTGTTCAAGTAACATAATTCTCCACATTTCCACTAGATTTTTATTCTTTCTTTCAGCAACCCCATTTTATCTAGGTGTGTATGGTGAACCAAACTCACACTGAATTCCATGCCTGTCAAGATAAATTTCAAACTATTCATTCTTATACTCTCCACCATTATCAGTTCCCAAATTTTTCATTGAATACTCACATTCCTTCTCTGATTTCTTCCCGATACTCTAAAACATTTTAAGGACATCTAACTTTTGCCTCATGTACATAACACAAGTAATGTGAGTAAAGTTATTAATGAAAGTACTGAAGTACGTATCCTCATTTTTTGATTGCTTTCTCATTGGTCTAGAGATATCAGAATGTATAAGTTACAAGGGTCGTTTGGAATGAATTTCAAATCTCTTTTTCACAGAGTTTGTAATCTTCCCTTTCTCACAAACAGTGAAACACCAATCTCTTATTTTTGATAAATCAGGAATATCTCAGACACTGTATTACATTGATAACTTGAAAATGTTTCTATAACACATATGTCCTAACATTTTATGCCATGACTAATTGATCCAACATAACCATGTAACAAGAGTTCTGTACTTTACCAACTTGGAACAAGTTCCCTTTTATATGTTGGCCTATTGTAACTACCTTTCCATCATTTTCTCTTTTCACCAAAAACTTATCTTTTCTGAAGATAATGTTTTTTCCATCATCACAATGTTGTGAAACACTCAACCGATTGTGTTTCATCCCTTCAACATATAATGTTTTATTGGATTTCATTTAGCTTGTCTTGATGATTGCTGATAAAACACCTTTTGATCCCCAGAGATTCATCATTTCTAAATGTAAATGATCCTTCTTTAAATTCTTTGAAATTATTTAGAAACATTAAGTCTCATTTAATATAATATGAACACCCACTATCATGAATCCATGAATGTTCTCCTTTTGTAACCTTAAAAGTAGTTTCAACAAGAAGATATTTATGTTAATATTTTTCATTCTTCACCTCTATATTATCAGATTTTTCAAGAACATTTTTTTGTGCTGGAAAAAAAAGAAGAGATCCCTTAGTAAGATATCCATGCTTTTTTACATCTCTCACAAGTATTTCCAATGGTTGTAACCTAGTTTCAACTTTCACAAAAGCCTTATCAGATTTCATCTAAACTTTATTCTCATACTTTATCTTTTGAGAGGATTTCCTACCATTCAAACCTTGTATTCCATAACCTGTGGAATATTCATAAGGTATTTGGTTGAACCAACACATATTTTTCATATGTTTGAATTCACCACAATACCAGGAGTATCCATAAAATAAATATTTTTCTCAGAAACTTCCATATTGACCAGAGTTGTACACATGATTCTCAACCACATTTTTAATAGAACTCTGCTGACTATCTACCTTGTTGTTTTGAATTGTAACTTTCTTCTTCATCTCATATTTCTATTCAGACTTATAAAAACCCTAATTATTAGATATTTTTTTAGACCCAATATTTTTGAATACTTTTGATTTTTTGTCATTGCTATCTTTGGCCACATACATGGCCTTTCTAGATTTTTTTTGTCAGAACTAGTTCCATCTTTCCTCTCAACCTCTTAAGGTAACATTTGTTGATCCTTCTTTGGTTAATTCATTCTAGAACACTCACCAGCTTCAGAGATAGAGTTTTGAAAATTTTATTCCTTTATTCAACTTTATAATGTTTCTGTTGGAAAAATTATAACTCTTCTTCTTTTTTCCTTCAACTTTACTTTTAGACGTTCATTACAATTATTTTCATTCTTCAAATAATTTTTCAGATCATCAATCTATTTTACCATTATTAATTTGTCATTAGTAAAACCTTATTTATTTTTTAACGAGGTATTGAAATTTATCAACTTCTTATTTCCTTCTCAAGACTTCTGATCATTCTTAAATATTCTTTCAACTCTTCTTTCAGATGATTTTCAAGTTGAGTTTATTCTTCTTTAGAACTATTTCTTCTGTAATATTTATTATTCACTGTTACATTAAAGTTATTCTCTCTAGATTTCTCAGCAGAAGATTTTTTGGATTCAGATTCACTATCCTCTTCTTCCTCATCTTTAGTAAGAAAGATTCTTCTTTTTTGATTTGAAGAACTTTTTATCCTTCCCTCAGCCAAAATATTTATCTTTATCACAATTTTTCTTACATGAACTTCTTGACCTTATTTTATATTCATCAATGTCTTATTCTTTCATTATTTGAAGAAACTTAGCTGCAAAATTTCCAACGGATCCACATTCAAATCATTTCAAATGCAGTTTTCCCTTGTATTTCCCTACACCTATTTTCACATACTAAGTAATAAAGGATAAAATTTCATCCAAAATTTTACATACCTCATCTTCAGAAATAGATTCCCTAGCTTTATCTTCGATAAAAAATTTCTTCGACTTCTCTTTATTTGTAGAATTAAAAGAAATTTCATTGTCATCTTTTGGTTTTTTCTTCATAGTATTATCCCCCTTTTCATAAGTGATGAGAGTGTTATGAAAATAATTCAGAGATAATGTTTCAAAGCCTTTGTCTTGCAATGATGAAACATTAGCATCAAACTTGTCAGAAAAAATTAATAACCTATTTTCAACAACTATAGAATCATATCACTTTTCACCAAGACATTTGATTGTACTAACAATTTATTTTACCCTGGTAGAGAAGTTCCCACCATATTCAAACTTTTCCATTTTCAAGTCTTCATAATTCAGCCTCCATATTTGAAGTTTTTCCTTCTTCACTTTTTTATTTCCTTCATATATGTTCTTTAGCTTATCCCAGATTTCCTTAGATGTAGCGATGCCTTTCATTGTTAAAAACTCACTCTGAGAAAGATATAAGAGTAATAATTTTTTAGATCTTCTTTCATTCTCAATATTCTTCTTATCGGCAGGTGTGAGAGGAACCTTATCATCAATAGAAGGAAATCGAAATGTTGTAGCTTCAAGAACATCATACCAAATAGACATAAGATTAGGCATCATTTTATCAATCCAGATATGATAATTATTCCCATAAAATAATTGAATCGTCTTACAGTTCAAACAATTCAGATTCTCTATCAAAACTTCCGCTAAGTACAAATTAAGGAAACCAGTCGCTCTGATACAAATTGAAGTTTCCCATTCAATATCCAAGTATCAATAAGAGGGGGAGGGGTGAATCAGTGATATAATTTCCTTTTATGTTTCCTTATTTTTTAAACAAACTTCTCCTCCTATAAAATATTTCTTTCTCTACTAAACACAAACAAGACACACGTCCATAAGAACACAAGATTAACAAGGTTCACTACTCAGTAAGAGTAGCTACGTCCTTGGTATGGTACAGAAACAATCCAATACCACACAATACACTAGAAAAAAATCATTTTATGTGGAATAAATTGAGTAGGATATACACTTACACTTGTGTAGTACTTGGGAGATAATCCTCAAGTATCCGTGCATCCTCTTAGCCCAAATAGGGTAATGCAGTATCTCTATGCTTCTTACCAAACATTCAGAAAACGAATCTTTGAAAACAAGTATTCTTTGACCAATATAGAAGCTTATAGGAACTACCTAGACTACGTAACAACACATATTCCTATACCCTAGTTATATCTTTAGCCACTTAAAACCACTTCTCACTTAATTTGTGTACTCAAATATTTAGCTCATAGAGCTCCTTCGCATAACTCCTTTGTGAAGTTCCTAACATCGCAAATCACTCTATTTTGCAGAGCTCTCTAGCTTGCAGATCTCATTAGATTGAATATCTCACTATTTCACTGAGCATAGATTGGTCTTTGAGAAGTTCACTTTTTTTTCAAAGCACAATGTCTCACCATGAAGATCCTTTCATTCATAGAGAATACTGCCTTTGAAGAGCTCTCTTTCTCCATGAACCTTCTTCACAATTTGAGAGCTCTAAAATTATCATTAAGTATCTCTACACTTATCAATGGGGTAGGGGCTTATTTATAGGAACTTCCCACTGAATCAAGAACCTTCCCACAACCTCATCTCCACACCATCACTAAATTTCATACCTCCAAAATTTTTGATGAAAAACACTCTGTTTCATGAAGCACAATGGTTATTTTCTAGATTCACAAAGCTCATCATAATCACGATGCGTTCCATCAAATACTTTGAACCACTGCAATTATCCTTATTCCTTTTCACCACTACATACTCTACTCTCAATGCTATTATCCACCGTAATGCTCGCCTATAAATCTATTCACATCTATCATTCGTGAAGCTCATCGTAATCACAAAATAACTGTCAACATTCTTCATGTATTCACAGAATTTACTTCATGAATCTCATCCTTGTAAATTTCATTCATTTTCCATGTTTTGGTGAGATCTTATAGGAAATACACTTTTCTCAATACTCACCAAACTTCAAATTTTGGACCCAAAAAATTGGGCAAACACTGGAAAACTACACCATCTTAGACACCTGCTTCTCCAAGACCAACCATACTGATTGAAAAAACCTTTCCTCCCCCTTTCCTTAATAAAAGTTTCATCCCAAGTTCTCCAACCAACTTATGATATTTGAGAAATAAAAAACCAGAAATCATCATCAAATTTACCATGGAAATTATTGTAATTTTCTTATCTTTCCACACCCACTTATACAAAGTGAACTGATTTCCTTTCTTCTTAATATTCCTTGACAAAAAAAAAAATACTTCGTGCATCCAAAAACATCATCATCTAACTTGGTCCCAAAAATATCCCTATTTTGATTTTATTTTCACCCAAGATTCATATATCACTGAACATTGGAACCTCAAGAAATGGGTCACTTATCAACAATTCTAAGCCTACGCAAGGTAACTCATTATAGTAAATAAGAATTATAGATATCAAGACCATGATTTCCAAAATTAGTGACTATCAAACGAAATTGCATCATATTTACTCCATAGCCTTATTCACTTAATCGACATTCCGAAAATAAAAAAATTATTTCCTACAATAACTCTACAACCATTTTACAATCATTCCAACAAATAGTTAGAATAGTTCACACACTTACATGATGAATTCACAGCTTACTACCCACTCCCCCATTATGCATGCCTTCATAAGGATAGACTTATGAAGATTATCGCCCTTGAAAACACTATCCAAAGGTAAGATGAGAGAGTGGATAGACACACAAACCTAAAACATGGTGAGAAGGAGGTTGGACACCCATGTTCAACCTCAATTTAGCTAACAGATCCTTCAGTAATGGTTTTTTGAATATGTCAGCAACTTGTTCCAATGTAGGAACGTACTCCTGTATCAATTAATTCCTCTCCACCTTCTCTATGATGATGTGGTACTTTATGTCAATGTGTTTTGAATGATAATTTTGTACTGAATTCCTTGAAAAATTAATTTCACTCTGGTTATCACATCTCAATATAAAGTGTAGATTTACTTCAACAAGTAGATCTTCCAACTGAGTCTTCATCCACTTGAGTTGGGTAGCAGCTTGAGTAGAAAATATTTACTCAACTTCAGCTGTTCTAAGAGTTAATAAATTCTTCTTCTTTCTATGCTACCTAATACAAATTTTCTCCAGAAAGAAAACTCCATCATATGTGGATGTTTTATCATTCATTATTCCTACCCAATCAGCATCTGAGTACCCGAAAAAATAAATATTTTCTATGCCACCATACCTGATTCCAAAAACATATATGCCTTTGATCTATCTTAGAATTATTTTTCTAAAAATCAAATGTGATTATTTAGGTGCGCTCTGAAATATTTCACATAAGGTAACAACATTGATGATGTTGGGTCTTGATGCAGTCAAATATAACAAACTTCTAATCAGCTTTTGAAAATATTTCTGATCAACTACCTTGCCTTATCCATATTAAGAAAACTTGGATTCCATTGAAATTGGTGTGGAAAATGGTTTCAAATTTTCCATGAAAAACTTCTTCATAAGGCCCTTACCATACTTTTCTTTAGAATTGAAAATGTGGCTCCTCTTCTGTAAAATTTGTAACCCATGAAATTATTTCACTTATCCAAGCATGGAAATCTCAAATGACTTCTTCATCTCCTCATAAAATCTTTCACACGATCTTTTATCATTTCTAGAAAATATTATTTCATTAACACAAACAATTATGATGAGAGAAAACTTCTAGTGTTCCTTGATGTAAAGATTGTTATGAACTCTACCCCTCTGGAAATTCATCTTCGTTAAGAAAGTATCCAACTTAGAATACCATGCCTTAGGAGCCTATTTTAGCCTGTAAAAATCCATCTTAAACCTTCACACATAACATTAATCCTTATAAATTAAAAATCTATAAGGTTGATCAATGTA
The DNA here is from genome assembly GCA_963277665.1 of Viscum album. Taxonomy (NCBI): domain Eukaryota; kingdom Viridiplantae; phylum Streptophyta; class Magnoliopsida; order Santalales; family Viscaceae; genus Viscum; species Viscum album. Next base: position 778,069,214 of record OY728163.1, on the reverse strand, counting down.
AACATCCTCGTCAAGATCACTATTCTTGAATAATGATTTTACATCCAGTTGAAAGATTTTGTAACATCGTTGTGCATAAATAACAAGAAAGATTCAGATTACCTCTAACCTTTCCACCAGAGAAATGATTTTATCAAAATCATTGTTTCAATTTGTGAATACCCTTTGAAAACCAATATTTCATTGTTTCTTATTACTTCACCTTATTCATTCATCTTGTTCTAGAAAACCCACTTTGTACCAATAATGTTCTTGTTTTCCGGCTTGGGTCCAAGTTCCCATATATAATCCTTTTCTATCTAGTTAAGCTCTTTCTTAATAGCCTGAATCCATTTTGGATTCTCAAATGATTCATTCACATCATTCGATTTGACTTTTAAATACAGAAAAGTGTGTGTCACATATTTTGATGTTCTTATTATTTCAACATTCTGATGTTGATCACCAGTAATGTTATAAGATTCCACTAGCTTCCTCAATCTCTGATGAGTTGTTAGAACTTCTTGCTCATCACTTGAAATTGCTGAGTCTGATTCTTCTTCTTGAGTAAGATTACCGCTATTTGAAACATTTTCATAATTTTTAACAAAACATTCATTATCCTTATCATATTCCACATCATCAGAAGACTACTATTCATTCTCAATATTTTCAACAATGTTCACATTATTGGAATTAATAATTATACCTATTTCAATGTTGAAACATATATATTCTCTTCCATATAGAGCATTCCAACAAAAAATTCTATCATCTCCTCTTTTCTCAAACTTATCAAGGATTCCACCTTTCTTTTTTATAATGCATGGACTCCCAAATAAACTTAAGTGTTTTAGACTTAGAATTTTTCCATAGAACATTTCATATGGAGTCATATCTGAATTTTTTCTATAGAAACATTGGTTCTGAATATACATAGATGTGCTCATGGATTGCCTCCAATAATAATGAGAAAGTCTATGTTCAATTAACATAGTTCTCCCCATGTCTACTAGACTTATATTCTTTCTTTCAGCAACCCCATTTTGTTGTGGTGTGAATGGTGAAATTAACTCATGTCGAATTTCATGCTTCTCAAGATCACTTTCAAACTATTCATTCTTATACTCTCCTACATTATCAGTTCTCAACTTCTTCACTGAATATTCATATTCCTTCTCTGCATTCCTCCTGATACTCTTAATCATTTTCAAAGCATATAAATTATATCTCATGTACATAACACAAGTAATTCAAAGAAAGTCGTCAATAAAAGTAATGAATTACTTATCTCCATTTTTATATTTCTTTATCATTGGTCCATAGATATCATAATGTATAAGTTCCAAGGGCCTTTTAGAACAAATGTAAACTCTCTTATGCACAGAGTTTGTAATATTCCCTTTCTCACAAATAGTACAACACCAATATCTTCTTGATAATTAGTAATATATTGGAAACTCTCTCACATTGATAACATTAACTTGTTTCTCTGACACATATGTCCTAGTCATTTATGCCATAACTAATTTTGATCCACTATAACCATGTAACAAGAGTTCTCTACATCAACAACATGGAACAAGTTCCCTTTTCTTTGTTGGCCTCTTATAACTACCTTTCCATCATTTTTACTTTTCACAAAAAAACCCATATTTTCTGTAGATAACTTTGTTTCTGCCATCACAGAGTTTTGAAACACTAAGAAGATTGGGTTTCAGCCCATCAACATATAATGTTTTCCTGGATTTTATTTCTTCTTTCCTGATGATGGATGATCTAACACCATTGATCCTTATTGATTCATTATTTCAAAATCTCACTATTCCTTCTATGAATTCTTTCACATTAATTATCGATGTTCAGCCTCATTTCATATGAGAAGAACACTCACTATCAAGAATCCATGGACATTCTACTTTTTTATCCTTCAAATTAGTTTCAACAACAAGAGATTTCAATTATTCATTTTCATTCTTCACCTCTAGATTCTTATATTTGTTAAAAAAATTTGTTGTGATGTAAAAAAATAAGACATCCCTTAGAAAGATGTTCAATCTTTTCAAATCTTTCACAAATAGTTTCTAATGGTTGGAAGCTATTTTCAACTTTCACACCAGCCTTCTTCAATTTCATCTGGACATACTTCTTGTACTTCTTCAATTTAGAGGATTGACTCCCCCTCAAACCGTGTCTTTCATAACATGTGGAATAGTAGCAAGGTTGTTGGTTGAACCAACACATATGTTCCATGTGTCTGAATCCACCACAATACTAGTAGTATCCATAAAAAGAATATTTCCCTATGAAATTTCCATACTGCCCGGAGTTGTAATTGTGATTCTCAACCACCTTCTTAACATAACTTTGATGACCATATACCTTCCTGTTTTAAATCGTAACTTTCTTCTCCAGCTCAAATTTCTATTTAGACTTATCAGAACCAGAAGTTGTAGAGATTTTTTGAGACCCAATATTTTTGGATACTTCTGATCTTTCGACATTCCCAACTTTGGGCATATACATATCATTTCAATCTTCTTTTTATCCCAATGAGTTCCATCTTTCTTCTCAACCATTGAAGGTAAATTTTTTTGATCCTTCTTTGGATCATTAATACTAGAACATTAACAAGCTTTAGAGATAGGTTTTTTGAAACTTATATTCCTTTCTTTATCTTTATAAATTTTTATTTAGATGAATTCCAACTCTTCTTATTTTTTCTTCAACTTTACTTTCAAATGTTCATTATGATTATTTTCATTATAAAGAGAATTATTTATATCATCAATCTCTTTTACAAGATTTAATTTTTAATTAGGAAATGTTTTTTGGCTGTTTAATGAATAATTATCATTTATCAACTTTGTTTTTTCCTTCTCAAGCCTTCTGATCTTTCCTAAACATTATTTCAACTCTTCTTTCAGATTATATTCAAGTTTATTTGCTTCTTCTTCAGAACTCCTGCTTCCCTAATCATCATTATTCACTACTGCAATAAAGGTATTCTCTTTATATTTCTCAGCAAATGATTTTTCGAATTTAGCTTTTCGATCCTCTTCTTCATCATTTTTAGAAAACAATATTGTTCTTTTTTATTTAAAGATCTTTTTATTCTTCCCTCTGCCAGAATATGTATCTTTATCTCCCTATTTCATCCATGACCTTATTGGTATTCTTTCATCTTCATCAATTTCTTATTATTTCTATAATTGAGGATAGTTAGCCGCAAAATTTCAAACAGCTCCACATTCAAAACATTTCATGGGGAGTTTCCCCTTTTATTTACTTATACCACATTTCACATTCTTAGGAAACAATGATAAACTTTCATCAAAATTTTTCCATAGCTCTTCTTCAGAATAAAATTCACCATCTTTATATTCAATAAAAAATTTCTTTGACTTCTCTTTCATTCCAGACATGAAAGACATTTCTATATCAACTATTTTTCTCTTCATAGTCTTATCCCTTCTCATTTCATAATTCATGAGAGTCCTATGATAATCATCTAGATATAATGCGGTAGGGTCACTATCTTCCAACGATGAAATGTTTTCATCAAACCTGTTGGGAAAATTCTATAGATCTTTTCAATAACTGTAGAATCTTCGAAATTTTCACCAAGTCATCTTATTGTACTGAAAATTTCATTTACCTTGGTAAATAAGTCCCCAATAAATTCAGACACGCCCATTTTCAAGTCTCTATACTTCAACCTCCATATTTGAAGTTTTACCTTCTTCACTTTTGTATTTTCATCATAGATTTCCTTCAGCTTATCCCAGCTTCCTTTAGATGTAGTGACACATTTCACTCTTGAAAACTCACTTTCAAAAAGAGATTAGGGTAATTCATTTTTATATCTTCCCTCATTCTCAATATTCTTCTTATTGGTAGGTGTAAGAGGAACCTTGTCATCCATACCAGGAAATCCATCTTTTGTAGCTTAAAGAATATTATACCCTAGAGACATAAGATAAGGTATCATTATATCTTTCTAGATGTGATAATTTTTTCATCAAATACCAGAATCCACTTACTATTCACACAATTTAGATTCTCCATCAAAATGTCAGTAAAGAACAATTGAAGGAAACCAGTGGCTAGGACACCAATTGAAGTTTCCCAGTCAAGATCCATGTATCACTCAGAGGGGGAGTGGTGAATTAGTGCTATAATTTTAATTTTATGATTACTTATTTTTGAAACAAACTTATCCTCCTATTAAATATTTCTTTCCCTACTGAACACAAACAAGATCCACATCCACAAGTACACAAGATTTACAAGGTTCACTACTCAATAAGAGTAGCTATGTCATTGGTATGGTATGAAACAATACTGGAAATGGGATCTTTCCCCATGCATCTATCCCCACATTTTAGAAAAAACATGGGGAGATCTCTTTTTTACTATATATTTTCATGGTTTTGATAAAATTATAGAAAACCAAGACCCAATTGCCCTAATACCTCGCACTCCTCCTCCCTCTTCCATCGCGCTCCTATACTCTTCCATCGGGATCCTCCTTACCCTCGCTTCCATCGCCATCTTCCATCAAGCTCATCCTCACTTCCCCGACTCCTTTCCCTATCCTCCCCTCCCCGACCACTTTCTCCTGGCCATCCATCCTCCGCCTCTCGACCCTCTCCTCCCCTCACGGACCTTCGCCTCCCGGCCATCTGACCACCACGTCCCGCCCATCTCCTCCCCTCCCCGGCCTCCACCTCCGCTCCCGACCTCCCTACCAGCCTTATCCTATGCCTCATCGTCCCACCCTCTGCCTCCTTTCCCCCATCTCCAACGACACCCCCCTCTCATCTCCCTCTCCTCCTGGCCATGGCCTCCTCCTAAACTTCCCCCCAGCTTCAGCAACGTCCCATCGTGGCCTCCACCTCCCTTCCCCCAGATCTGGCATGTATGAAATTTATTCTCCTTGTTTTTCATTCTATTATATATAAATTATGATTTAATGAAATGAAAACAGAGAAAAAAATAGAAATTACTAAACCATTGTTTATAATATGTTTACAATTTTCATCATCATGTTCCCTAGAGTGAATCTAAATATATTTTTTCTTTCAGTTTATTTTTTATATGAGTTATAATTTTGAGAGACATCATTGAAACCTATTATTGTTTCCTTTTGAAAGCATTAAATATCTAATTCCCATGATTACTAAGATTCTGATTATGAATCATACACATTTGATCATTGAGATTGACCAGAATTTGAGACTATGAGTATGTTTCTTTCAAACTATATATTTTAATGAATAATAGTCTGCTTGGAATTGTTATCAATAAGTGATATTGGATATTTAATCAATACTTGAGGCACATATTGTCAATTTACATTTCAAATTAGTTCCTTGTTTTCAAATGAATTGTGATAATTGAATTATTTGAAGGACTATTAGTGTTCAGAACATATTTATATATTAAATTTAGCTTAGATATGTAACAATCACTCTGGAATAAATGTATTTCCTTTCCCTGATTAGATGTTTTGGTTATATAATAACCCTCAGAATTGGATCCTATGTGGAAAACAATGATGAAATTGTAAGGATAAAATAATGATAATGAATACTTTGGTTCCTTGGACCCATGAAAATATATTCCAAACATTACTTATAAATAGGTTGAGGTTGAACCATGGGGAAAATGATTCATTCATTTAATATTGGTTTCTTCCCATATTTTGTGAAACTCAAACATACACGAGAATCCTATGACCAAATTACTTGGCCCCTAAAAAATAAATTCTTTAAAGAGAAAAACTTTTCATGAGTTAAGTTTAGAAAATAAATTTACTTGAAAAAAGTTATGTGAAGGATAAATAGAGCATTCTCTCTCAATAAAATTCATAGGTGAGCCTTTCTATTCTTCCTAATCCATTCTTCTAGTCTAAACTCAAAGAACCATCCTTTACATTTAGAAGTATGGTAGTATTATAACCCATATCTTACGATGGAGTTATTCCAACCCAATAGATCAAGTCTAATCTAGTTAACTCATCATTCAAAATTAAATGAGGGTGCGCCATAAGAATCCAAAATAGTAATCGATGAAATTTGATACATAAGACATTACATAAATTCCAAGGGATATTCCCCAAGTCATTTCACTTAAATTTCCCTCATTACCATTTCTTATGAGAACATTAATCATAGTGTGTGTAAAATTTAGTGTTGGATATTAATCTAATTAATTGTATTTGATTTTTCAATTTATTTTAAAATAATTTATTTGACCGAAATGAACTTTTCATTTTTAAGAGTCTTGTTGTGACATGTTCTACTTTGTATGCAGTAGGTGTTTCTAGGTAATTATTTTATTAAAAAAATTCATTAAGTTATTTAGTTTATTAAATTCGTCTTCTAGTATATTTATACCAATATTTGATACTCGTTTTTGTTTTATATAAATTATCTAAATGATTTTCATTAATTCTTGGAGATAAAGTGGGTTTCTTTAAATTTTTTCCCTCTTTGAATTATAATTTTACCCATGTAAAATATTAAATTACATGGATATGGTGCTCGTTTAAAATATTTATGATGACAGATGAATGATTTTATCTCTCCCATGCTTTTTAAATGAAATAACCCATGTTTAAGGATGTGTTTTAATGTTAAAAGTTTATTTTTTTTTATGTTACACCTAAGGGAGGTCAATTTTTTATCTCTCCCTTAGTTCAATTATAATGAAATATACCACTCTATCATAGACCTGAAACCTTTCTTGGACCATTATGGTTTACCTTGTTAATCATACCTTTATAGGATAGAGGTAATAATTTTATCTCTGATACTGTAAGGGTTGAAATTTGTTATAAAAATAAAGGCACTTGCAATACAAATGTGAATTAACTATTAAGTTTTTATATTCTAATAGTTTTATTTTCTAGAGTACATATCCCTTTTTTAATTATGGTTTACACTGTTGATTGGAAGATAACTTTTATTTTTCTTGTTATAGAATGGATAGAAGCTTGATGTATCGTACCGATAGGATTTCAACTGTGTTTCAAGATAATTTGGAGAATTTTTTAGATTTTTCATTTGACAATGCTTCATATAGAGGTTGTATATAGTTTCCATGCTCTAAATGTGTTTGAAGACCTTGGTTATGCCGGGAAGAAGTTAGCTACCATATAATGAAATTTGTATTTAAAACAAACTATTATGTTTGGTATCACCATGGATAAATGAGTCAATGTTCTACTGGTCACAAAAAAAATGAAAGAAGTGGCATGGAGAATTTGATATTTGATCAGTTTTTATTTTTCCATCATCCTGAGAGAGATAGTATGCCAATGAAAGAAGACAATGATATCAATACACATGAGGAAAATACTGAAGATGATGATGAGAGAGTGAAAAATTTATTTGATGATTCCAGAACTCCAGTATATCAAGAATGTACTAAAATGACCATGTTAGAATTTTTAATGTAGTTATATCATGGGAAAACCATGTATGGAATTTATAATACCTCTATTGACTACATTCTTACATTTTTAAGGAATTTCTTCCTGATGGTGTAGATATTCCCTCAAATCATTACAAGGAATGGAAGTTAATTATGCAGCATGGATTTGAGACGAATAGAGTTTATGCTCATTCGAAATATTGCAGTTTATTTTGGGAGGAAACAACTGACCGTAATGACTGTAAAGAATGTGACACATCTCGATGGAAGACAAATATAGATGGAACACCATCTCATGTGGCATAGAAAGTCATGTAGCACATTCCATTGATTCCCAGACTTCAAAATATATTCATGTATGTAGAAATATCAGCCAATATGTGATGGAATAGTGCAAGGAAAATTAAAGGTAATGATGAGTTGGTTCATCCTATAGATGGATTAGCATGGAAGAAATTTGACGCACAACTTCCTGATTTTTTTGAAGAGGTGCGTAATGTCTGGTTGGGTCTATCCTGTGATGGTTTTAATTCGTTTGGTCAGATGCTTACTTCTCACAACACATGGCCAATTTTTATTCATGTTTATAATCTTCTTATGTGGATGTGTATGAAAAACCATTCACTCTCTTGAGTATACTAATATCTATATCTAATGATCCCTGTAATGATATGGATGTCTACTTGCAGCCTTTAATAATAGAGTTGAATAAACTTTGGTATTTCAGTGTGCGGACATTCGATGCTTCTTCAAAGAATACGTTTCAGATGCATGATGCCCTTCTATGGACCATAAATGATTTCCCTTCTTATGAAATGATTTTTGGGTGGAGCACGAAGGGAAAACTATCATGTCATATTTATATGAAGAATACCCAATTGAGAAGGCTTAAATATCGTCATAGTTTTAGTTTCATGGGGAATCGATGATTCTTTCAAATGGATCATCATTATAGGATGAATCTTTAGGGGGTTTATAATACTATTGAGACTGGATAACCACCTCAACGTATTTTAGTAAGTGATGTGCTTAATGAATTAAAATATTTCATTTTTTCATTGGGTAAAGGTCAGTTGAAATCTAAATATTGGAAGAATGTTGACAATAAAACCTCTTACAATTGAAAAAATATTTTTTTTGGAATTTCCATATTGGTCTACCAATTTGTTACATCATTGTTTAGACGTAATGCATATTGAGAAAAATATATATGAAATGTTGCTTTTTATTCTTCTGAATATCAATTGGAAGACCAAAGATGACTTCTGATCTCGTCAAGACTTGTTTGATTGGGGTATTCTACCAGAACTGCATCTTGTGTGTATCAGAGAAAACAAATGGAATGTTCCTTGTTCTTCTTATGTGATGAAACCGTCAGAGAAAGATCAATTAATAGTAGTATTGGAGAATATAAAGGTTCTCGATGGATATTCTAGCAACATATCTAAATGAGTCAACAAAATAGATGTGAAACTAAAATCTCTGAAAAATCATGATTATCACATCCTTCATCATGAATTGATTCCAACAATAATTCAGCATTTTAAATCCAATAATGTAAGGGTGAAAGTGATTTGCGTGTGCCATTTTTTTAGAGACCTTTGTTCTAAATGGTTATCCAAGTAATTCTTGATAAAAATGCAGCAGGAGGAGCCATTAATTTTATGTGAGATGGAAGAGATTTGTCCTCCATCCTTTTTCACTTGCATGTTCCATTAAACGGTTCATCTTCTAACTGAAACACTTTTTGGGGTACCAGTTCCTTTTAGATGGATGTATCATACTGAAAGAAATATGTACACAATGAAATAATATGTTCAAAACAAGAATTATCCTGAAGTTTTGATTATGAGGGGTTATCTGGATCAAGAATGTTTGGATTTTTGTTCAATGTATTTGTCTGATGTCACCACAAGACATAATCGGCCAATGAGAAATGAAGATGACTAGTATGGGGAAATTGAGCACTCATTTCCATCTTTTCCCCAAACAGGAGGAATTTTGGGTCTTATACATTGGATACATTGAGCCTTGAAGTGCGAGAGATGGCACATCACACAGACTTGTTTAACTGTGTTTTGTTCGATGACTATAACAAGTAAGTAATTTGGAAATATATATGTTATATCATATTATTAAATTTCAAATACACCTTACACTTCTATTATCATTTTATGTAGGGAAAATAAAAAATTATATGTAGAGTTCATCATCTTGGTCATTCAGAAGGAGAAAGGATTTGCATAGCCTAGAGTTTCCTGCTTGGTTGAAATAAAAGGTATTACAATTACTTTAATTAGTTTAAAAAATAAATATCCATTTAAATATATTATTCAGATATATTTTAGGTGTTGAGTGTACCTATTGACTCTATTTCTCAAGAATTTAGAGCATTGGCTTTTGGTCCTAATTCTTTGGTTCGTGAATGTAAATATTTAATATTCAATGGGTATAAATTTGTTACAACAGATTGAGCGGTGTAAATGAGAACACAACATGATGGAATTATGTTAACCGCTACAACAGATTGTTCATCCAGTATATCAGATAGTCAACCTCGATATATAGATGTGTATTATTATGGGAAAGTTGATAAAATATTTCCATTGGATTACTACTCTCAAGGTAGAGTCTCTATGATGAAATGTAAATAGTTTGATTCAATGAGACTTCATGGTACATTTATTGATGACTGTGGATTCAGAGTTATTGATATGAGTCGATGCTTGCGTACCGATGAACCATACATTTTGGCATCAATGTCTAATCATGTGTTTTATGTGAAAGATCATCTGATACCCGATTATGTTGTCATTAATGACATAATCCCCAAACATATCTTTAATGATGCTGGTGATGAAATTTCCACCATTGACGTCCCCGTTGGTGTTGGCCAAAATATTTAATTTGATGAATCAAATTGTACCATTGTGAGAGTTGATGTTGAACCTGAAGTAGTGATCGGTAATATATTGAATCAACCATATATGTTAACTGTTCATTCAGTTTATATTGACATGAGTTTCTCAGGTTATTATTACTATAATTACTTTAATTATGTTTTAGTTTGGAATGAAATGTTTGTTTTCTGTATTTTCTGGTGTTGTTTCATTAAATTAGATTTATTTCAATGTACAAAACATGTTTTAAATATTGTTTTTAAATAATTTATTTCCTGGTAAGGTAATTTTAAAAACTGTTTTTGTCATTTCCTTGTAATAATTTGTACAATTAAAATAATTCAAATTAGTTCCTCTCATGAATTGATGATAGATTTAAGTTGTATGCATGATTTTTAAAAATTATTTCAAAAAAAAAAAATTAAATTTAATACTTATGTAGATTATGAAAAATACTATAGAAGGTTGAAGAAAGTGACAATTTGATCCCGATCGACCGGGGCATGAGCGTGCATTGCCTTCGATTCCATCAATGAGTATTATAATTTTAATGTTTTTTTTTCTACATGTCATATAATTTCATGTTAATATTGTTTATCATTTTTTAGGGACATTCAGTTCTACTAGAATTGAATCATAATTTGATTAGCATGGGTATGAGTGGGGATGATCCTAGACCAAGATGGATCACCCATCATACCTGTTTCCACACGGACCTACCATCAGACATCCCTTCAACCACACCTTTCCATCCTCTTGAGTCTTCGAGGATGTTTTTATCCATGCCTCCATTATCATATCAGCTACCCTCTTATTCATATGCCATGACTACACCGCCTCCATAGATGTTTCCACCTTTACCATATCCACATCTGATGATGTATCCACCATCTTACTACCCATATGCTGTCGTGTCAACACCGCCTCAAATTCCTACAGTCCAGCCATCATCTGATGAGTCTATTCCATTATCTTCCACTCTAGTGCATTAAGGTCACCCATAATATGCAATGGAATAGACACTTCCCGCTAAGGCTGTTGAGTCAGGACAACCCACAGATCCATCACAGTCTATTGAGAAATCTGCAGACGGTTTTTTGATTATAAATATTTCAAATTATATCACTTTATTTTTGTCGTGTTGTACCGTGACATAATTATTATTTCACCCTATTTTTATTATATAGTGGGATATTCTTCTAGGTGACATGGTAACACTCAAATGAAGGAAGTTTGGAATCACTAGAAATAGCTAATGGTGGATTAAAATCGAGAAAAATACAAGGTAGGCCCAACTGCAACGCAATGTAGAAGTTTCATGACCACTTTGGCCAAGTATCAAGATATCATTCTGGTAGAACCGATGTCATGGAGACGTATCATTAAAGATATTAAGGAAAAATAATGGGAGAAAATATGGTTAAGAAAATTATATAAAGTCATATCTATATTATTGGTGTATTTAAATGAAGTAACATGTTCATTGCAGATTTGGTTTAACATTCCCGACAGAGAGGCTGATAAGACAACATGGTTGATGGATGTTCGAGACTTCTGGAACTCATAAAAGCATGAGTTGTATGTTTGTTGGATGAGAAGGGTTAGTACTGACTTTGATGGGGTACACAAATTCTCCAACTATCCAAAAAGTCAATATGAAAAAATTATTCCACATCAGAATACTGTTATGTTTAAGGTAATCTCAATATTTAATGGTTGAAATATAAAATTTAAATCTTATTACTTGTATTTGAATTTTTTTGGAAGTGTCAGAGCAAAACATAACGAATAAGGATTCAATGTCATATTTTCACCCATTGGGGCGCACTACAATGCCTGATCATGAAAATTATCATGAACTTTAACCAGGTATTGTGATGTTATACAGGATGTTCTACTGAAAATATTAATAATATACATTGGTCAGATTTTTTCCTTACTCATATATGGTACTAATCAAGATTTGTGCATTTCTCATTTGCAGCAAGCTAAATTGGGAATCGAAGGTTCCATACCTCGTGTCAAATTATTTTACTCCAGTAGAAAGAAAAAGGATGGAAGTTCAGTAAATAGACAGAAACAAGATAAAATTGTAAGGTTTTTTTTTATTTATATTGTAAATATTTATACGAAATTCATAATTTAATATGTTTATAATTTCAAAAATCAGCCTTGGAGGCCCTCAATGGTAAGAAAGACGACATCTTTGGGCCACATGATCATTTAAGTTAGGTATTAGGAGAGGATCACCTAGGGAGAGTATGATGTCGACTAGAGAAAAACATCATCCCCTCTAACAATTGGTCGTCATAGAGCTCCTCTCAAGCCTCCCAGACCACTGAGCTATAAATCACTCATGCTGAAGCAGCTGAGGTAAAGAAAATAGTTTTAGAGGAGTGTGAAAGAAGTAAGTTGATGATCGAACATTTCATTAAAGCGATGGCAGTTTTTAGTCAGTCGCTTCCATCAAGGGTTTTTGCTACTTTGGAATCATATATGGCGTCAATTCAATATTTAGATGGTGTATCAGGTGATTCCAATGAGGTTCTTAGTGTCCACGAAGTCAGTGGTGATAGAGCTCTTTGTCGTGAGAATGTTGCTGATGCTGGTGATGCTACTATTGGTGATGAGGCTGCTGACGATGTTGAAGATGATGATGTTGATGTTGATGATGATTGGCATGGACATGGGGATATGGATGTTAGTGATGGAGGGGATATTAATCCCCTCCATTTTTTGACTTAGTAGGGAGACTTATGTATGTACTTTAACAAATTGAATTGATTTTTTCTATGGATGAGAAGGGTTAACTTGTTTTCTTCTAAAAAGTTCTGCATAAATTTTCACATGCATTTACATAAAGATAACATTATAATCCTTAGTCATGAATATGGGTTAGTGATTCCCTTACTACCATATAATACTTAGCTCTAAATGATATCACTTATAGTGACATTGGATTCAATTTATTATCTCTTTATTTTTCATAAATTATTTAATTGATAAGTCTAAATTAATATAGGTTAAAAGGAATACATTCCATAGTTATTATTTCTAAAATTTTCATTTTTTAAAATATGATGTTGTTCTATTGATTAAATGGTTTGGTTTTTTGAGATCCCAAGTCCCTAAATGATATGGTAAATACTAGATATTTTTTTGGGTTTATAGGTAGCTTTGTAAGAAGGATTCAAGGGGAGGGTGTTGGGTTCAGGGGTGGGGCTAGGTGTAGGGGGTGGGGATGGGTGTAGGGGGTGTATGGAGGGGGGCTAGGTACATGGGTAGGGGGATGGGTGTAGGGGGTGGGGCTAGGTACTTGGGTGGGGGGTGGGCCTGGGTGCAGGGGACTTGGTGTTGGGGGGTAGCGATGGGTGCACGAGGGTGGGGCTGGGTGCAGGGAGGGGAGGCTGGGTGCTGGGTGTGGGGCTGGGTGTAGGGGGTGGGGCTAGGAATAGGAAGGGGGGCTGGGTGCAGGGGAGGGGGAGGGGGGATGGGTGCATGGGGTGGGGCTGGGTGTACGAGGAGGGTGGCTGGGGGGTGGGGGTGGGGCTGGGAGCATGGGGAGAGGCTAGGTGTAGGGAGGGGCTGGGTGCTGGAGGGTGGGGCTGGGTACAAGGGGTGGGGCTGGGTGGAAGGAGGGGGGATGGGTACTAGGGGTGGGGATGGGTGTAGGGGGTGGGGCTGGGTGCAGGTAGGGGGTTGGGTATAGGGGAGGGGGGATGGGTGCTGGGGGTGTCCTGAGTGTCGGGGGCTACATGCTTGGGGTGGGTCCAGCTGTAGGGGGGTAGGGTTGGGTGCAGGGAGGGGGGGGGGGGCTGGGTGCAGGGGGGGCTTGGTGCAGGGGGGTGGGGCTTGGTGCAGGGGGAGGGGGGGAGGGGTCTGGGTGCAGGGGCGCTTGGTGTTTTTTTCCTACGCAACTCAGTGTTCATAGAAATTTTATAAGCTCATGTATGACTGGATCTTTGAATGTGTTTGGTTTCATGACGTTATTTTCATCTAGGTTGCAGGTATGGGATTCCAGGGAATGTGTCTTTCCTGAAGGTATGTTTCACTAAGGTGTGTTTTTTACATGTGTTTTCAAAGAATTATCATTGTTCTTTTCTTTCTATGATTGTATTTAGTAAGCTATGTGTGTATATTGTTTAAAATACAATGATTATTACATTCAAACTGCCCATAGCACAATAAAAGAAACACCTTTCAATTTATATTCAAATGAATGTGTATGCTTAATGAACTCTACAACTAGTTTAAACTATGGAAATGAATTATGCATATAGTTTAAACACCATTCAATTTGTATTCAAATCATATTAATTATATTTTGTACATGTGTAGGGAAACTAGAAGAAAAGGGTGTGCTGATATCAACATATATGACTATGTAATGCAATATTTTCATAGAAAAGGAAATGAAGACCATGGATTTAATTTCCTTAGAATGATGACTGATATTGGATTTACCCCAGGTATTATTACTTGTAATAATATTATAAAATGTCTTAAAAAACTTAATCAAATTGTAGTGGTGTCAGAGTTAATTATGTTACTTCTATCTGTGGGTCCAAAAAATAAATTTTCTTTCGTTTAATCTGTTGATTGATACTTAATACAATGAAGGAAGGCTGTATGAGGCACTCATGTATTAATTGGCATTGAATGCATTTCTACAGGATACTATTCTGAAGCCATCAATTTCAACTGAGCCATCCCACACTGGTGCTAAAAACAGCACTGTTTCTTCTGATAAGAAAGTGAATCCCAATAGCAGCTCTGCTTTGTCATGCTCTTTTGAAAGTGATTCTGAAAGAGTGAGAATTTATAAACTATGAATAGAAGTGGTCTATGGTTCTCATTTATTTGTATTCTTCTAAAAAACCAATACAAATCATCATTTTTTGTTTCATTATTTTTTAATGATTATTAAACTATGTTTTATTTTAGGATCCTCCTGCTAAAGCTTCTCCTACTTTGAATGGGCAGTCTACTCTCTAAAAAAGTCATTTTTTATGCCGCCATGGTTTCTGAGAGTGATTCATCCATTTCATATAAAGTTATTATGATGTAGATGTGAGGGTTCTTATTAATTCTTGTGCATTATATAAATAGTTCTAGTGGTTTAAAGTTTAATATATTTTATTTAATGTTTTCAATTCTGGTCACTAATTGTGCATTTGAAGTTTTTGTGCAGGAGAAATTACCGAAGAAATTACTTGTAACTATGATAAAAAAGTAAACCATCAAGTCTTTTTGACATAAAAGAGGAGTCTAGTGATGAAGAAGATATAGATAGGTTTGATGATGATTCTTATAATCCAGTGAGTACAGATGATTTTATCGTTATCTCTACTAATGTTGCATTTAAAGAAATTATTCTCATAATTATTGTGCTTGTATGAAATGGTTGTTTAAGGTACGTTTTTTATGATAGAATACCCATTAGGCAGTTATTACCCCTTTATTATTTAATATTTTAATTTCTATAACATAAAACATCTAACAATTTTCCCAAACCTATTATGCAGGTTCTGTTATTTTGAGTAGCAGCATTAAATTCAAGGAAATTGATGATCAATCCCAACATTACAATATTTGACACCATCAAAAATAGGTTTGAATACATATTTACATTATTATCACTACAATAAGACTAAAAATGGTTAATTATAATTGCTTAAATTATCATGTCTTCTACTGTATCCTTTATATTAAGAGTTCTTACACTAGAAGCCTATACTAACAACAATGCTTAAATTGAAGGAGTTTACATATTTACACATTTGGATTCATTATTAGAAAAATTACACTAGAATTTCTTACAGGAGTAGTATTCACACGAGCAATGTTTATAATAACATTCATTACAGTATCAGTTCTTACATTATTAGTTCTTAGACAAGAAATGCTTACACTGGAACTGTTCATAGAAACATTACCTGTACAAACACCTTCTCATAACGTATATGTCTAGGAAATATAGGGGTGAAAAATCTTGTAAATATGGGAAGAATCCTGCTGAAGATCTATCTGCAATGACATGAGCAGCCCACTCATTGGTGCTGGGGAAGATGAGACAGGTATGTTGTAGTTGAGTTTTTATTTTATTTTCTTTATCGCATCGGCCACTTAGGCCTTTTTCCACTTTTTACGGATGGAGAGTACTTATATTTTACGAAGGGGGATAGAAGGGCCCTGGAGGGGGCTAACTGTTTTTCTTTGAACGAGAGGGAGATCGGGGTAGTTGAGGGATTGATAGTTTGTTTCACTTTTTTCTTCTTTTACTATGTTGCTTCTGTTTATTTTATTTTCCTTTAGCATTGATGTCCGACATACGGATGGGTCATGCCAAAATTTTGTTTATTTTTTACTACTGATTTAATTAATTTTTTATGGGAGTGATTAATCCCTTGTTCGAGAAACCAAACACATATCAATATCCCCAAGTCATGAAATTCATTTCATTATGAAATTCTTCCATGCATACCTTCACCCTCAGTCCTCTTCCAAGACTTCTTTATGTTAACACGTCGAATGCACTCTTTATATATAAATTTTCAAAATGCTCATGGCCATGTTGGTGTGAGCATAGGGGATAGGTGTCCTTTCATGCATGTGAAGGTTCATATACCCAGTGGGGGAGCATCATATTTTAGTTAGAAATCTTCAAGAGCCGAAGTGGATGGCTTGGTTCCACCATGAGGTAGGGTCCCTCTCCTAGCCTCTTTAATTCAAGAATGCATTAAATTAAATTTAGATTCTTTCTTAATTCTTCTTAATTATATTGAATTTCATATTTGGAATAACATTTCTTTAATATAATTGTTTCATTTGATAAATAAAGTCATGTTTTTATAATAAAACACTTCCAACGGAGGTGCACTGTTTGCAAAAACTCACAGTGATAGTTATGTTGATCTAGTTACTTAACCTATTGCATTTGATTTGTGCTGAATGAGTTTTACAATAAAAGTTAAATACAATTAAATTAAATGTGTGATAAATAAATTCCAAGATTTCATAATAAAACCCGTCCAACGGAGGTGCACTGTCTTCTAAACAAAAGAATAGTGATGATCAGCTCTATGATAGTATTCCATGAGTCTTGTGATCAATGTTGAGACTGACTAATCACAATTCCTGTCGGTGGGGCGATGACTGGAATGTTTCCCCACCTCCTCCCGCACCCTTCACTCCTAGCTGGAAGATGTTTCCCCAAATATGTCGTTGGACCGGGCCAACACGCTGCGATCACCCGGCGGTCACACTGCGGTCAAACCACGGTCAAGTCGTGGTCACGCTGCGGTCACACCGTGGTAATACCATGATTTCGCCCTGTTCTTGGACAACACCCCATGGCATTTTTTAGTCCTATCGGAATTCGATGTATGATACCTAGATAGAGTTTAAAATACATTACACACCCATAGTTAATTGGGAGGTAGGATCTCAGGTAGCAAATATCGGGATCGAGTCTCTCATGAAAATCTTTAGTCACTTTTAGACAACATTGGAGATGAGGGTGAAGCTTTCTACATGTATTCTATAAGGACCATCTAAGTGCTTTATGGACATCAAAGTAAATTTTGGACAATAAGAAGACTTTAGAATACTTTTATGATGATATTTTTATTTGGAAAAGTGTCCTTCAGAGTTTGATGTTTTTATGATCCTAATGATCTAATGAGTGTTTTGACCCTTGTAGAGAAATTGCTTCTACATTATATTTTTTTTCTGTGTGAGAACAGTAAACAACACACACCTCATATAGTGCAGTTGGAGTATTCTACAACAATGGGGAATCTGATGTATGATCATATCTGTGATTGTATTCCATGAGTCTTGTGATCAATGATGAGACTGACTAATCGCAATTTCTAACGGCGGGGCGAAGACCAGAATATTGCCCTGCCTCCTCCAACTCCCTTCGATCCTGGCCGGAAGATGCTGCCACATGGATGTCGCTTGATTGGACCAACTGACTGTGGTCACGCCGCGGTCACACTGTGGTAACACCGCGGTCACGTCGTGGTCACACCGTGATTTGGCCCTGCTTCAGGACGACACCCTACGACGGTTCTCAGTCCTGTCAGAATTCAATGAATGATACCTAGATAGAGTTTTAGATACATTTCCCACCCATGGTTAATGGGAAGGGAGGCCCTTAGGTTGAAAATCTTTTTATTGAGTCTCTCATGAAAATATTTAGTCACCTATAGACAACATTGGAGATGAGGGTCAAGCTTGCTACTTGTATTCTACGGGGACCATCTATGTACTCGAGGGACATCATAGTAAATGTTGGACAATAAGAAGACTTAAAAACACTTTTATAATGATATTTTTATTTGGAAAAGTGTCCTTCAGAGTTTGATATTTTTATGATCTAGATGATAGGATGAGTGTTTTCACCCTTGTAGAGAAAATGATTCTACAATATCTTTTTGTTTTCTGTGAGAACAGTAAACAACACACACCACATATAGTGTAGTTTGAAATTTATACAACAATGGGGAATCTAATGGATGATCATCTCTATGATAGTATTACATTATTCTTGTGATCAATGTTGAGACTGACTAATCACAATTTCTGTTGGCGGGGAGATAGCCGAAATGTTTCCTCACCTCCTCCTGCTCCCTTCGCTCCTCGCCGGAAGATGCTGCCCTGCGGATGTCGCTGGACCAGGCCAACATGCCGCGATCACAACGCGGTCACACCACAGTCACGCCACGGTCACGCTGTGGTCGTGACATGGTCAAGCAGCGATCACGCCGTGGTCACGTTGTGGTCACACCGCGGTCACGTTGCTGTCACACTGTGGTGAAGCCGCGACCATGCCACTGTCATGCAGCAGTCATGCCGCAGTCACGCTACGGTCACTCTGTGGTCACCTGCAATCCATCCCACACCATCCACCACACCAGCCATCACACCAGCCCCCACCCATGAGCATCCTACAAAACACTCATTCTATCCCTCTTCCACCTGAAAAACAGCCCCAGAAACCAGTTCCAACCCGCACTAGCCCACTACCATCCCCCTGCCTCCTGCCTTCCCACCCACACCATCCACTCCAGCCCGCACCAGCCACCACACCAACCCCCATCCTCCTACATTCCAACCCATACCAACCCCCTACCATATAAAAAACCACCCCATACCACCTCTTCCAACCTGCACGAGCCCCCTGCCAGCCCCCTGCCACCTAAATTCCAACCCGCACCAGCCACTCCACCCCAAACCTGCCACAGACACCAACCACAACATCCAAAAAACCTTGCCCCTACACATCACCAGCCCACTTCCAGCTCCACAAAAAACTAGCACCCTATCAACCAGAAAACCACTGCCTCTACATATATCCAAAACAACCAGCCTCCAAAACCAGTACTCCAGCCCCCATCCAAACCACACCTCCAGCACATAAAAAATAATAGGCCACACCCAGAGGAGGCCAGCGAAGGACCTTTCCAATGAAAATTCCTAAGGGTGTCTTCAATGTATTTGAACACTCTCTTGGGTAAAATGAAGTGATAAAACAAATAATATTGCATAATAAAAAGAACCTATTGAACAAGCAGTAACCACCCAACATAAGAGAGAGAGAGAGAGTAATTAGTCCAAACTGTAACTATTCGAACAATTTTCTCTTCCAAGACCACACAATCAGAAGATCTAAGCTTGGAAGTGGTGAGGGGAACTCCCAGATAAAAAAGAGGAAGAGAACCATTACTAACCCCCATAACAGCCTCAATAAAATGACAAAAATCCGGAGAGATACCAGTTACAAACATTAGGGACTTTGAAAGATTAACATTCAATCTAGACATGAGGAAAGATCCAAAGCATGCAGATGAAGTCATTTTTTGCTGGAATACCATGGTTATCCTTTTTCCCCAAGGAGATTATGTATCAGTCATTGTGAGGGTGTTAATAATAATATAAAAAGTTGTATTACTATCTTCCAGAACCACTTTTTATCTTTCAGTGGATGAATTACACTGGTGAATTTCATCCATAGCTTCATTACGATTCATGTGTAATCGGTCCTAATGACATCGAAAGTGGTGTTGGGGAATATTGAAAATATAATGACTTCTTTCATATTGTATTCTCATGGGGAGGGAATATTTCCTTAGGGCTGTGTGGATGAGGATGTCCAGACTAGTGGTAGATGGTGGTATCAACTTATGAAATGTTGAGGGATCAATGGACATTCAACATGCTAGGTTTGCATGGGAGGTTCTTAAAGGTCTTTCTCTATGGGGAAATTTCATATATGTCAAAGTATTTATCTAACCTTTAGAATCTATGGGGAAAGTAATATGGATTTGGAAGGAGTCACATGGGAACATTCTAGTTCTCAAGAAGTAGTCTCAGTGGATTTTGGAATGAGGAAACATAAACATATAGTTCGAAAACTCAGCAAGTTCCACTCTTGGCATTCCAGGCTGTCCGACTCCGAAAATTTTGTTTGCCCAGGCATGTTGTTACCCCTATTTTACACTGCTTGTTCTTAACCACCATCAAAGTGGATGTTTTGATAACATCATTATATCTTATTAGATGGAATTTTTAGTCTTCATGATGTCTCCAATTAGGGTTTTCTAGGACAAGATTTAAAGGTCTATACATCAGATTCCAAATGGTATCACTGGTGGTGAAAATATGAACTGGTGTAGAGAAATCCTGATTAAATGTAACTTGTTGGTTTGGTGGATCAATAACCATTGTATTCCTATGAATGAAACTATCAGGAGAAGGGGGGAGGTTGCAGGTGGGGTTTCTGGGAGGGGCTATCCAGGGGGTGTCCAAGGAATGTCCTGGGGGGTTTCGGGGGGACTGTAGGGCACGGGGCAGGGTGCAGGTGGGGTGTCTAGGGGGATGTCTAGGGGGTGTCCAAGGGCTATCCGGGGGGGGGGTCTGTAGGGAAGAGGGGAGGGTGCAGGTGGGGTGTCTAGGAGTGGGTGTCTAGGGTCTGTCAGGGGGGATGTCCAAGGGGGTTGTCCAGAAGGGGAGTCTAGGGAGTTTCTAGGGGGGAGGGGGTGTCCAGTGGGGGTGCAAGGGGGCTATCTTGGGGGTGAAAGGGGCTGTCCAGGGGGGAATGGGGGTGTTCAAGGGGGGTATCCAGGAGAACATGGGGGTGCATGGGGGTTTCCATACCTTCTGAGCATTTAAAAAATAAAAATCCACTTTATTGTATCAAATTTCTCTGATATATCAAGCTTTAAAGCAATGATCCCATGTTTAACCTTTCGTTTCATGATGTTAACACATTTAGAGGTAGTTCTAAATATTACTACAAGGGATAATGCCAACCTGATTTGAAGATATAAACCCATGAGCAATGAGACCTAATCTCATAGAATTTTTTTTTGCTAATGATTCATGGAAAGGCATTACCAATAGAAATAGGTCTAAAATCCTTTACATCCACAACATTTCCCTTCTTCAGAATCAGGGAAATAAAATTGGAGCTGATTCCATATGGAATTGAGACGTGGTTAAAGAACTCCCTCATAGAGTTAAGGAGCTCAACATGAACTATGTCCCAGTACAACGTAAATAATTTATTTGTGAACCCATGAGAACCAACCACACTCTCAAGATTTAGAGAAAAAAGGGCACTCTTAACCCCCTTCTCATTAAGGGACGCAACAAGGGAGATTGTTGGATTGGTGTAGCCCGATCCGGTTGACCACACTCCAGTGCAAAAATGACGTATTTTTTGCATCCACTATCATACTTTTTTTGGCTTCAATAAGATATAAACGATTCTGAAGCTTTGTCATTAAAAATTTATTTAGGACCTTTATGATAAGAACTTGTTTCTTCTTTGAACACTTTGGCCAGCTTGGCTTATATTTTAACTGGTGAAAACAATGTATTTTGGTTCCATTGTTTTTGCATTATGGTTTGAATTTTTTCACAGTGGTTTCACAGGTGGATGGGGGCTTGGTGCAGGGAGGGGGGGCTGGGTGTAGGGGGGATGGGGGGGTGGGTGTAGGGATGTGTGTATGTGGTATTGGGGATGCATGGGGGTGTTCAGGAGGGGGGGAGTGGAAGTGGGGGGGGGGGGGGGTGGACAGTTGGGGTGGAGTGGGGGGAGGGGGACCTGGGTGCAGGGGGTAGTGAGGGGGTTGGGGGGTTGGGTGTAGGGGGGATGTGGGGGGGGGGGCTGGGTGCAGGGCTGGGTGAAGGTGGTACTAGGGGTTCATGGGGGTGTCCAGGAGGGGGTAGTGAGCATGCAGGTGGGGGGGGGGGGGGTAGACAGTGGGGGTGCATGTGGGGGGAGGGGGACCTAGGTGTAGGGGGTAGTGGGGGGGGGGGGTGCATGTGATACTGGGGGTGAAGGAGGGGGGGGGGGGGGTGTCCAGGAGGGGGTAGTGGGGGTGCATGTGGGGGTTGGGGGTGGATGGGGGGAGGGGGACATTGGTGCATGAGGCAGTGGGGGGACTAGGGGGATGGGTGTAGAGTTGTGTGCAAGTTGTATTGGGGGTGCAGGGGGGTGTCCAGGAGGGGGTGGGGGGTGCAGTGGGGGTGTAAGTGGGGAGGGAGAGGGGGTGGACAGTGGGGGTGCAGGTGGGGGGGGGGGGGGGTGGGGGTAGTGGGGGGGCTGGGGGGATGCGTGTAGGGGGGCAGTGGGGGTGCAGGTTGGGGGGTGTACATTGGGGGTGCAGTGGGGGGGGGGGGACCTAGGTGAAGGGGTAGTGAGGGGGCTGGGTGTAGGGGTGGATGGGGGGTTCAGTGCAGGGCTGAGAGTAGGTGGTGCTGGGGGTGCATGGGGTGTCTAGAAGTGGGGGGGGGGGGAAGTGGGGGTGGAGGTGGGGAGGGGGTGGATAGTGGGGGTACCGGTGGGGGGTGGGGGGAGGGGGAGCTAGGTGCAGGGGGTAGTGGGGGGCTAGGGGCTGGGTGCTGGGGGGATGGTGGGGGCTGAGCGCAAGTGGTACTAGGGGTGTGGGGGGGAGGGGGTTCTAGGTGCAGGTGGTATTGGGGGTGTAGGGGGGCAGTGGGGGTGCAGGATGGGGGTGTCCAGGGGTGTTAAAAGGGGTGTGAAAGAAGGTTCTGTCTAGAGGGGAGAGTGGGGTGTGCAAAAGGGGAGGGTTTGTGCTTGGGGGGTCTATCCAATGGGGAAGGGAGGGGTTGACGGGTGTCTGTCCAGTAGGACAGCTGCTATTTCTGGGAAAAGAATATATTCCTATGGTTTGAGAACCGTGGGTAAATATGCTGCTGCAGAACCCTCTATACCCAAGGTTTAAAAACCGCGGGTAAATATGCTACAATATAACCCTCTATACCTATGGTTTACTTAACTGTGGGTATCTAATTTCTACTATAAAAATGTATACCCACGGTTCTGTAAACCGTGGGCATAGATTTATACCCACAGTTCTGGTGAACTGTGGGTAAGTTGAAAATTTAGTTGTATATACCCATAGTTTCTATAAAACCATCGATATATGGAAATACCGATTCCTCAGGAGCCCATGGTTCATCAAACCATGGGTATATCTTATACCCACGATTTCATTTTTTATACACATGGTTTGAAACCGTGTGTATAGGGAACTTTTCCAACAGTAAAAACAATCCAATACCACACAATCTACTAGAAAAAAAATCCTTTTATGTGGAATAAAATGAGTATATATACCATTAAACTCATGTAGTACTTGGGAGATAATACTCAACTATGTGTGCACCCTCTTAGCACAAATAGGGTAATGTAGTATTTCTTTGCTTATTACTAAACTTTCACAAAATCGATCATTGAAAACAACTCTTCTCTTTCCTATCCAGAAGATGATAGTAACTACTGAGACTTTGAAATACTACTTCGTCATATACCCCAGTCATATCTTGATCCACTTGAAATCACTTCTCACTTAATTTGGGTACTCAAATATTTATTTCATAGAGCTCCTTCTCGAAGCTCCCAGCTTCGAAGAGCACTCTCGTTCTCAGAGCTCTCTAGTTCACAGAGATCACTAGATTGTATATCTCACAATTTTTCTGAGCATATATTGTTCTTTGAGAAGTTCATTTATTTCTCAAAGCTCAACAACTTTCCGTGAAGCTCCTTTCCTTCACGGATCTTACTACCTTCACAGAGCTCACTTTCTCCAAGAATCTTCTTCACAATTCGAGAGCTCTAAAAGTATCGTTAAGTATCTCTACTATTCTCAAGAGGGTAGGGGCCAATTTATAGGAATTTCCCATCGACCCTAGAACCTTCTAGCCACCTTAGCCCCATGTCAGCACCAAATCATAGATCTGTAAAATTTTCCCTGAAAAACACCCACTTTTGCGTAGTACCAAGATAATTTTCCATATTCTCAAATCTCATTGTAATCGTGAAGCATTCCGTCAAATCCTTTACACCTCATGTATGCTCTTCTTTCTTTGTGCCACCGCAAACTCCACTCTCAATGCTCTTTTATGCCATAATGCTCTCTTGCAAAGCTTTTCACCTCTGTCATTCACAAAACTCATCATAATAATGAAGAACATTGTCAAAATTCTTCTTGCATTCACCAAATCTACTTCATGAATCCCATATTTTCAAAATTCATTCCATTTCCATGTTTTTATGGTATCTTAAAGGAAATCATATTTTCAAAATGCTCAGCAAACTGAAAATATTAGACCCCCAAACATTGGAAATCACTGGAAAACCGCACCATCTTAGACACCTGCTTCTAAAAGATCAACCATGCTGATTGAAATCATCTTCCCCCCCTCTACTTCATAAATCTTTCATCATAAGTTCTCCAACAAACTTATGATCTTTGTGAAATAAAGACCATAAAAACATCATCAGATTTTCTGTGGAAAGTATTTTAACTTTCCTATCCTTCCTCACCCACTTATACAAAGTGAAGTGATTTTCTTTCTTCTCAAACTTCCTTGAAAAAAAAAATACAATGCATTGTGCATCAAAAAACATCATCATCCTAATTGGTCCCAATAGTAAATACTTTTAGTTCTTTCAATGGTATATATTTTTAAAAGATCTTTAGTATAATTGTTTTGATTCAAAATAATACCTTCTTTATTTTGAAATATTTAAAATACAAGAAAGAATTTGAGTTCCCCCATTAAAGTCATTTCAAATTCAATTTTCACCATCTTTGAATAATAAACACATAATTATTTTTTAGAAGATCCAAAAATAATATCATCTATATAAATTTTTAATGCTGGAACATCTTTGGAAATTAGTTTTACAAAAAGGGTTGGATCAGAAATGCCTTTTATAAATCCTTTAGAAGTAAGAAAAGTGTTAACCTATCATACCAATCTATTGGATCTTTATTTTAAACTTAAAAATATTTAGTCAATTTTAAAACATTATTTAGAAAGTGGGGATTTTAAAAACCAGGGGGTTACTCAACAAAAACATCCTCAATTATATAACAATTTAAGAATGCACTCTTGACATCCATTTGATAATTTTTGAAATCTAGATATTCTATATAGGTATATAATATTATAATGGACTAATTTCTAGCTAATGGTGAAATGGTTTTGTTATAGTCAATCCCTTCTTCTTTACTATAACCTTGTGCAACCAATTTGGATTTGTTTCTAACTATATGACTAGTTTCATCTACTTTATTCCTAAACACCCATTTAGTTCCTATAATAAAGTAATCTTTGGTTCTATCAATAAGTTTCTAAAATTTATTTCTTTATAACTAATTTAAGCCTTCTTTCACAGCCATCACCCAAAATTCATCACTGATAGCATCATTGATGTTCTTAGGTTCAAGTTGTGACCAGAAATATTGATGTTCAATCTGATTTTTAAGAGAAGCTCTAGTCTGAGTTCCTTTATCTAAATCTCCAACTAGAGCATATGATGTATGGTTCTGGAGAGTTTTAACGGGTCTAGAAAATAAAGGTCTAGAGATTCAGGTTCTTTAACATGTTCACATTCATCATGACTAGAATCTAGAAAATTTCATGAAATGTATGTTTTAACATATTCCTTAAAAGGACGGTCAGAATATTTAGTATCAATGTCCAGATTTGACATATAATTTTCATGATTTTCTATAGAGATCTTTGGATCATGTGGATCTGTCTCATCAAACATGACATGTAAGGACTCTTCCACACATTTGGTTCATTTGTTGAAGACTTTATAGGCTTTACTAGAAATTGAATAACCTAGTAAAATTCCTTCACCACTATTGGAGGTATATTTTTCCAGATTAACCATAGTGTTAAGAATATAAACTTTGCAACAAAAAACATTGAATTAGTTAACCTTGGGTTTCCTATTATTCCAAAAATCATAAGGAGTTATCTTAAAGATAGGTCTAATTAAGAAGTTATTTATTATATATCATGGTGTATTGATAGATTCTACCCAAAAGTATATATGTAGGTCGTACTCACTAAGTATGGTTCTAACAATTTCTTGCAGGGTTCCGTTTCTTCTCTCTACAAATCTCTTGTTCCAGGGTGTCCTAGGAGAAGATAAGTTATGACTATAGCCATTTTGTGAAAAAAAAGATTCAAACACTTTGTTCTCCAGCTCACAACCATGGTCACTTCTTATGATTTTAATTCTATGACCACTAATATTTTCTACAACTCTATAATACTTGGTAAAATGAGACAAAACGTTACTTTTATGATCCAAGAAGAAGGTCCCAGTATATATAGAGTATTTATCTACAAGAACATAGAAATAGTGATTCCCACTTAGTCTTGGAACTCTAGATTGACCAAAAAAGTCCATGTGAACCAATTCGAGAGGTTGAGAAGTTAAAATTATTTCTTGGGTTTGAAATAATTTTTTATTGTTTACCCTTTTGACAAGGATTACAGACTCTATCATCTAGAAACTCGAGTTTAGGTAGATCCTTGAATAATCCTTTTCTAGTAAGCTTTCTAAGTGATTTTATATTTTAGTGTCCTAATCTCTTATTCAATATCCAAGAAAATTTATAAAAAGCATTCAAACACAAAACATTTTTAGAAATCAAAGAATCTAGGTTAACAGCATAAACATTCTCAATTCTAAGAGCAGAAAATACTAACTTGTTTTTAGAATTAAAAACATTGCATGCCTCATTCTAAAATTTACCATTAAAACCATAATGACATAATTGAGAGATACTAATTAGGTTATATTTTAATCCATAATCAAAACATACTATGGAAATTAAAACTGAGTTAGAGTTTCCAATCCGGCCAAGGCCAATGATTTTTCCTTTTGCATTGTCACCAAAAGTGAAATGGCCAACATCAATCTTTATCAATTTCTTGAAGCACGAGTAATCAATTATCATGTGTCTTGAATATCCATTATCCAAGTTCCATAAGATTTTATAGGATCTCTTCAAACATTTTTCCTATAAAAATAGATTAAACAAGAAAAGATTTTTGTATCCAGATTTGTTTGGGTCTAGAAATATTAGTAATAAGAGATTTGGGAACCCATATTTGCTTCATAGGATTCCTATAAGAATAATGTAAAGTATTTTAAAAATAGAATTTATTTGGTATATAAAATATTGAAATAGTAGAATATGTTTCATAGATGGAACCTGTAGAAAATATTCCAGAACTGGGCATAAAATGGGATTTTCAAGATTTTGATACAAAATGAGTATTAGTCATATTCCTCTTTCTTGTTTGGTATCCTATTATAGTATTATTTTTAGGAGCTAAATTTTTACAAATCATTTTAATTATTATTTCTTTACCATTGGTAAATCTTTCTAAATCATTTTTCAATTTCTCATTTGACAATATAAGATCATTTTTCCATAATATTTTGATCATTTTTTTATTTTTCTATAGAAATTTTATATTTAACAGTGGTAGTCAAAGCATGATGTTTCTTTAGATATTTGAATTTATCATTAATTTAATTACAAGTTTCCTCAAGAATTTTACACTATTCAATCATTTTTTCATTTGTCATGTTTTTAGGATGACTTTCATCTCTAGAAATATAAGAATTATGTTCAGGATAGTTTATTGTTACCTCAAATGTATTTTTCATAAAACACGTATTTTCTTTATTAGTCTTTTCATCATGATCGAATTTTGAGCCACTTGATCTTTCCTCAGAATCACTCCATGTTTCCTTCATGGTATTTTTATACTTTATGTCCTTATCATCATACTTCTTCTTATACATTATCTTTGGATAGTTAGGCTTTACATGTCCCTTTATTTTTCAATCATAGCAGATGATTTCATTTGAAGTATCCCCACTTTTCCAATCCTTTTTTCCAATGGACATTATGATCATATTTTCCTTTATAGTTGGGTTTTTTGATGAATTTATTCTCTCTATAACATTTCTTAAACCTTTTAGCTATTTGAGTCAGCTCTTCATCACTATCTATGAAAGATTTTCCATCACATGAACTTTCAGTTTTATCTTGATCATTGTCCTTCTTCTTGGATGCAGTAGATTTGAAAGCCACAAATTTGCTTTTGGGTTCACCATCCTCTTCTTTGTTTTTTTATTTCTTCCTTATACATCATCAATTTTCCTATCATCTCCTTTACTAGCAAATTGTTGAGGTCGTAGGATTATATAATTGATATATAATTCCATCTCCATCTATATAGTAGGAATAAAAGTATTCTCATGATTTTCTCCTTGGATATAATAGTTCTTCTTAGAGAAATCATGGTGTCCACAATTTCATTAAACCTGAGATACATGTCAGAAATAGGCTCATCATGATTCATCATAAAATTACAATACTTAAGAGTATAAGTGTTAAGTCTCATTTCTTTAACATTATAAGTAATTTTATGTGAAATATAGCATTCATAGCTTTGTAATTTTTATTATAAGATGTATTTGAAGCATTACTCTAGGTATTCCTAACAGTCTTTGGTATTTCATATTTATCTTCTATAACTATCTAAATATCAAATCCCATACTTTCTAAATGAATTTTTATCTTAAGCTTCCACTGGGCATAATTTTTTCTATTAAAGTAGGGAGGTATGTTTGTAGAAGAACCTTCCAATCTATTGTCTATACTAAAAAAGAGATTTTTAAAGACAAAAAAATTTAAAACTAAAAGAAATTTATCGATATTTAAAATATAACTAAATAATAGTTGAAATGATTTGAGAAAAAACTTTTAAAGGATCCTATGATACCAAATGTTGTTCGGAGTAGGATAATCAAGAGGTGGGTGAATTGAGTTCCTATAAAAATTTATGTTAAAAGGTATTATTAAAAATATTCCCTCAATTTGAAACAAAATAGGCCAGTTACTCAAAGTAGTTAATTTATAATAGTGTGACTATTCAACTAATCTCTTATAATATTGATTATATCTCAGTTAGAACAATATGAGATATTAACATAGCTTTTGAAACTAATATAATAAGTCAAAATAGTTATATATACTAGCTATGAATAACTATCAAAATGAAATTCAGTTTTATTAAATATAGGTAAAAATAGAGGAAAATAAATTTAAAAACACAGAGGATATAAAACAAGAGGTCCAGTCTTAAGTCGAGACTTAGTCCTCTACACTTGGTGATCACCTAACACCAAGAAATCTATATAGATAAATGTTTTGATCCACACCTTAGATTTATGTTTATACAACAGTACACAGACTATCCAGGTCACAAGACCTATACCACCTTTCTTCATGGGAAAAAAATACAACCAGGTCACATAGGACCTCTTTTATAGTTCTTTATGAGATAAACATGTGTAAAAAGATAATTGTTTGAGGATATCTAGTATCTTTTAGTTCAGTATAAGAGAAAGTGTGTGTTTTATAGATATATGTACACACTGCATGAAAATTTAATTAAAAGGTACACAATAGAGAAATAAATATTTGATAGGGTTTAGAAGGCTCTGAGTGTTATTTAGTTCAACTCTAGACTCTTTGATATATCATAGTTGAAGCTGGAGTCCTCTTCAAGAAGTAGACACTGAAAACAGAGTGTCGTGGAGCACTGTTTTATGTGTTCCAAGAAGATGAGATGTTCTTCTTTCTTAAGTTCAATTCAATGTTGCAATGATGTTGGAACATTGATGAACATTAATTCTTCTACATCACAGCAAGTGGTAATAAAGAATTTATCATGTGTTCTTACCTTCTATATCTTGCTCATGTGGGTCGGGTGATGTGTCTTCCTTTATCTTCTTTTGTATCAATTTCATGTGATTCTTATGTGTAATTATTTCACCTTAAGTCCTTTTATTTTATTCTTTTGTATCCTGAAAATGTTCATATTTTGAGGTAGATAATGTACCTCATATTTATGACATCCTCATTTAAGATGTCTGCAAAAAAAAGTTTTAAATTAATCAGTCACATTAAAAAACTAAAAATATGACCGTTAGAAGTAATATTAAATAAAATAAATTTAAAATAGTCTATCAGTGAGTCCTCTATCGGTATCTCCTTTTATCGGTGACTCATTCCATCGGTGTGTCATTAAGTTGGTCTTTCCATGAGTTTTTGACTCATTGAATCAGTTACTCATTTTAACTATCAGTGAGTCCTTACATTGGTAGCACCATGTGTCAGTAGGTCCTTGTGTTGGTAGGTCCATGCATCTGTAGGTCCTTACATCAGTAGGTCGTTGTGTTGGTAAGTCCTTGCGTCGCTAAGTCCTTGCGTCGGTAGGACCCTTGAACTATCAGTGAGATAGTCGGTCTGTTAGTTTGTCAATTACACCGTCGATGAGTCAATTGAAATCTCAGTGTCTCATCTCTTCTTTTAATGTCAGTCTTTCACGCTTAGAAAATATTTCTATTCAGACTGTCTTACAACATAAATATTATCTGAATATGAGAAATTTTAATGTGATCATATATAATCATAATTATACATATTGAATCTTAAATAAACATGATTGAAATGATAAGTCATTATTAATAGGATTTGGAATGATTAATAGGATTTTTAATGATTAATAGGATTTGGAATGATTTGTGATTATTAAAACCATTAATTCTAGAGAATGTGGCCAACAACCTCTTATTTTCCAACAATCATACTAGGATTTCTGAATAAAATATTTTACTGGGATTTCTCAATGAAAAATATCACACTGATATTTCTAAATGAAAAATCATACTGGGAAATTATAATAAAAATCAAGTATATTCTGTGATTTGAAATGGAATTGAATGAGTCAAAGGGAGATCCAAAAATCAAGGTGTCACGACCCGCCTTCTTCGAGATGGAGGAAGGGAGAGCCGAGTGCCATGCCCTTCCTTCCTTAAGATGAAGGAGATATAATAACCCCCGAGTCCCACATTCAATAGGCCCTAGAGTAGAAACTAGCACCAATGGTATAGAATATAACATAATGTTGAAGGTATTACCCTTTTTTTAGAACAAGTTTGGGAGATAAGAAGGTAAATCCCAAGAAAATAAAAATACTAAAGGTAAAAGTTAATCCAAAATTAATTCCCACATGCATGTTAAAAAGTAAATATAATTCAAGGTACAACCAAAATCCAATGTAAAGTACCAAAAGAAAAGATATTAAGCAGTAACAGAAACTAATCTCGATGCCCCAGCTAGTAATTTTCAGCGCGGTCCTCAAAGTCCTCCTAGAAATCATAAAATAGTTTTATATACGTATGGAGAGAATATGAGTATACTCAGTAGGGAAACTAAATATACTCGTCCACAAGTGGGGGAACAAACTAATATCCCTATGAGAAAATAGTAGAACCTCAAAGAACCAACCAAGGAATATTAACCAACTCAGCCTCACCAAGGCACGCTACCAAATAATGCAAGTCAAGTAAGGTAGTAGTATAAGAACATTGATATTTGGCTATCCCGCACCACTTTACACTGGTTATCTACTAATCCCAAACAGTTAACATCTTGATGATACCACTCTTCCCATACACAGTCCCACTGGCACAACCTGCCCACACTCACCTATGTCTCAAACCACACACAATCCTACCCAAAGACACCTGGGCCACATGAACCATGCCTCTCACTCGAAGGCTGCTGGGCCTCATCTCGAAGACACTTGGTAAAATAATCCTTTCCTGAAAACACCTAGGCCTCTCATCCACAAAAAACCTTCCCAAAGGATCTGAGACTATGGTAAGCCTAAAGCCATTTCAGCCTACTCAGATATGCTCAAGCGGTAAGAACCTGGAAGAGGGTGCGATGAAGAAAGTCAGTAACCAACCATCCATCCTCCCACAAGTGTGTTGGGAAAGATACCCTCCCATATGAAATGAGGGTGTTCAGAACATGGTTCTCAACAAGGGTGGGGTGAATATAGAAATCACAAGGAACAAAAATTTATATATGAATGGGTAAGAAAACACTCATCCCAACCTATGGGTCCCACAACAGACAACCAACTCATATAGAACCACAATTTTTGCTAGCCAATATGCACAACCACATAGAATACACTGCCAAAGCATAACCTTACCCCTTTTCATTTAACCACTTTACATTTATTAATTAAGGGATTCAATTTAATTTATTTCAGCACTACCGGGAAACTACCAACCATAACCATATCAAGACAACAAACAAAACCAGATTTTCAGTCCCACTGCATGCCCCCGTTCAACCACTGCCAAGTATCATTCATCAAAGTTATACCACACAATCCTTCTCTCACCACCCTGTAATGAAGCCCTGCTACCCAAAAATTCCTAGGTGTAGTCCCACTATATAAAATTTCATTACCACCCCGCAGTCCCACTACCCAACATCAGATGATAGCCACAAAACAAACAAAGGGAGTCCCACTGCCTACAAGTCCATCCATTCTGTAATCAATTAGTCTCTCAAACAGGGATAAAAACATAAAATTTTTACCACCAAATATATAACAAACTGATAGTAACTACCATTAAACCACATCCCCACTACACACATATCCCATATCATTATAATAGAACCAACTCCCTTTCCCACCCATATATCCATAATTTTTCTCCCAACAGTAGCACCATACAACTAACACAAGGGCACACAACGCAATAGAAAAACACACTCAACCACACCTATCAAATATGATATATTTAGATTTTGGTAATCACTGTTCTTTAATTCACTTGATAAATATGGGTGATCATACAAGGATTTGTATCCAGGGAGTATCCATTTCAATTCACCATGTGTATGTGTTTAAGAATATTTCATGTTACGGATGATTATCCAACATCACAACAAAATAAAAATGAACACCACCAATGGACAAGCAAAGACCACCAACGACCATGTTATTAGAATGCATATAACCACATCAACCATAAAAGAATCAAACATAAAAAAATAAAATAGTTGATCAAACATCAAACTACTCCCTGTCTGTTACTTAATTTACCCATGTTATCTTTTGATCATACTTATTTCATATTTATTACTTGTTGAGATAAAATTATTCTCCTCTTATTCATAAGGAATCATTATTACACCCTCCCACTTCATAAAAAATTAAAGAGAGACAAAAAAATTCCTACTTGGATGATAAAAAGATCGAAGTTCTTCCTTGCTTCACGAATAAGGGATCGCGTGAGCAGCAGGAAACACCAAAAAAATTACCGGGAGGGGCTATAGAATTGGAGCATGAATCGTCTAGGGAGGAAGGCCCTAGAAGCACCAAGGGGAAACAGAAAACACCCTAGGAAGGGATGATCTGGGCTTTGAAGAGATAGATTCTATATTAAACGAAGAACAACTTCCAAAATCATTAATGTGGGATCGTGATCAAGATTATTTGGTTTGAATAACTCAAATCCCCCAAGACATTAGGATATTAATGATATGATTAATATCCTTCAAAATGTCCTTAAAAATTCCCAAGGAAGGATTGAAACTTGGTTTACTTCAAATAAGATGCAAGAGGGGAGAAATTGGAAAACTCAAGAAATTGGAAATTCGGTAAATGAGTCATCAATGGGTGAGTCACTAATGCTGGGCCAGAAATTGGTGAGCTATCGACGCGACATATTGAAACTGATCCACTAAAGCTGAACAACTGATACAATGACCTACCAACACCTCAACCTACCAACGCCTCAACCTACCGACGCCCTGAACTACCGTTTCCCTAACCCACTGATGCAATAACCTATCGACGCAACGAAGACCAATGCCTTGACCTAGCGACACCCTAACCTACTGACACCCTGACCTATAGAAACCTCGACCAACCAACACTGACGCCCTCAACTCACTGATGAAGATGCCCCTAACTCACCGATACACTAACAGGCCTACGCACAGACATGCCGATGCTCTGACATGATGACACATTAACATGATCACTTAGATTCCCTGAGTCGCTGATGGGAAAACTGGAAAAAGTATAAAACTCTTGAAATGATCCACCATTGCCTCACAGAACACCTAAAACACTGGATTTTCACAAAGGACTACTCTGGGGAAAACTTGTTCATTATATCAGATACCTCTCAAACTATTCTCATCTATGATAATTCAAAACTAACCTAGAATAAAGGAGATCTGAACAACCATACCTTAAGATACCTATCAGAAGAAACCACCTCGGGTTATTCGAAAGCTTGAGTGAAAACCTCAAAATACAAGGATACCTCCTTGACATATACCTCCTGAAAAACTGTGAATAATCTAAGGCTCCATTTCCCCAAGAAACCATGAAAACACCAAAGGTGGAAGTATCTAGACACATAGATTAGGTATCTCCTTCCCCCATGTCATGATACTATACCCTTTGGCCAGCAATAACTCACCCACATGGGTTTAATCGCATCCACATTAATGAATACTAATTATGGATATGTTCCTCCCCTCCTCAAAGCTAATACTTTTCACATGAATTTAGAAAAAAAAAGAAACATCTCATTTCAAAGCATTCAAGCAGTACATCACAATCAAGGAATAAAGCAAAACACAAGATCAAAACTAAAAAAGATCCATGTATTGGGTATCATGTGTACCTTATACTCCTAACTACTATCCTTAAGGCCACCATACCTATAGAGAACATGAACCAAAGGAATTTTCCATCCACAAAGAACCTTCTCCTCAAAACCCTTGATTCTTACTAGCATCTCCAATAACGTAATGTCGTTCTTGATATCCAACCCTCAAAACACAATGACATGGGAGTCATCATGTAGATATCAATAGATTTTAAAGATGTGGAATACGTCATGTATCATATCCAACCTTGGTGTTAATTATAGCTGATATGACACCTGTCCAACTCATCCCAACTCCTCGAAAGGTTCGACGAACCTAGGAGCAATCTTTCATCCTCTGTCAAACCATTGCTACCCACGCCAAGGGGAAACCTTCAAGAAAACATGGTCCCCAACCTAGACCTCCAAGGGCCTCCTCATATTATTGGAATACGATTTATGTCTATCCTCTGTCACCTTTATCCTCTCATGTACAAGATGATCCTTCTCCCATGTGCTCTGCACTACCTCTGGGCCAAGAACATGTACCTCCCCAACCTATGTTTAGCATATGGTTGAACGACATGGTCTTCTGTGCAAGTCATTGAATGGTGCCATGAAAATGGTAGGGTGATAGTTATTATTGTAATAAAACTATACCAGATAGAAGTTCCATACCCACGATCCTATGATATCCAGAATGCATGCTGACAACATATCCTACAATGTGTAGAAGGTCCTCTATGTCTGCCCATCTGTCTGAGGGTGGAAAGTTGTGATGAGGCATAGCTGAGATCCAAAAGAATAGTACAATACGCTACAGATGTGTCACATAAAATGTGTATCATTATCTAATACAGTGGATATGGGAACTCCATGCAGCTGCACCACTTCACTTATGTACCTATTTATTAAGGTATCCACTGCGCTCGACTCCTTGATTACCAGGAAGAGAGATGATTTTGTCAATCGATCCACCATTACTCAGATAGAATCACATCCTCCCTAATCCTTGGGCAGACCTTTGATGAAATATATTGATATTCCCACCCACTTCCATTAAAAAATGTCTAAGGGATACAACAGACCTCCGAGAACACAGTACTCAGCCTTCACCTACTGACACACTAGGAACATTTCAACAAACTCCGCTACTACCCACTTCACCCCAGGCCACCAAAAGGTTTTCCTCAAGCCTTGGTACATCTTGGAAACTCTTGGGTGTACCACTAGGGGTGAGATATGGAACTCATTGAGAATTTCCTCACACATTATTACTAGGAAAAATAGATTCCCACGAAATAAAATCTGATTTTTACTATCCTTTGAACATCCTTCTAGAGCATCACCCTAGCCAATGCGATCATGCATCACTTCAGTCTCTGAGTCTACCCACTGAGACTTATACACCCGCCGCATAAAAGAAGACTTCATTTTAATCTAAAATAAATATCCTCTACCTCCATCCACTCTCACATTCAGACATAAAGTGTCCAACTCCTCAATCACCTTCCAAGTATCCATAGATTCCTAAACTACCTCTTACTGTGACTTCCCGATTAAGGCATCGGTCACAAAATTCCCCTTTCTTGAGGGGTAAGTGATATCAAATTCGTATTCATGGAGGAACTTCATCCACCTTCACTGCCGCAAGTTCAGGTCTCACTAAGAGAAGATATACCTCAAGCTCGTGTGATCTGTCAAGACAGTAGATCACTCTTCGATGAGGTAATGCTTCCACAACATCTGTGCGAAGACGACTTCTTCAAGATCTAGATCATAGGTGGAGTAGTTACGTTCATGAATATGTAACTGACTATACCAATACGATATTAATCCCCACTGATTCATCATCACACATCCCAATCCTAGACCGAAAGCATCACCAAACACCACAAACAAAACTCCATCCCCTGGAAACCTGACCACTAAAGAATTGATCAGCTTCCCCTTAAGATAGCGTAAAGCTACCTGAAACTACTCACTCTACACGAAATCCTAGTATTTTCTTGTAAAAGCTATCAATGGAGCTGCAACTCAAGAAAAAATGGGTATGAACCTTCGGTAATAGCCTGTGGGACCCAGGAAGTTGTGAACCTCTACCATGTTATTGGGTGCTGCCTAAGAAACAACCACCTCAGCCTTTGATGGCTCCACTAATATCCTCTTCTAGGACACCACATGTCCAAGTAAGTGCACCTATCATGTCCAGAACTTGCACTTGGAAAACTTTCCATAGATCCGGTGGTGTCGTAGGACCTCCAAGACAGTCCTCAAATGCTTGACATTCTCCTCCTATGAGATTGAGTAGATAAGGATGTCATCAATGAACATGGTGATGAACATATCCAGGAACTCATGAAAGACATAGTTCATGAGTCCCATGAACATGGTGGCCCGTTAGTTACATTGAACAACATGACCACAAAATCAAAGCACCCCATACCTACACCTGAAATATTTCTTCAGGATGTCACCCTTAGTTGGGGATACCCAAACCACAAAATGATCGTAAAGAACCAACCTACTCCCTTTAACTGGTTGAAATGGTATTCGATCCTCAAAAGGGGGTTACAATTCTTGATTATCACATGATTTAGTCTCTAATAGTGTATGCACAACCTTAGACCACCGTCTACCTTATTTGAGAATAGGACTGGAGAACCCCATGGAGACAAAATCGGCTAGATAAAACCCTTCTTCATGAATTCCTTGACCATAATCCACAACTCCTACAACTCAAAAGTTACCATCTGATAGGGAGACATTGAAATAGGATGATCAAAATTTTCCAAGTCTATTCCAAACTCAAAATCATGTTGAGGGGGTAGAGTCACAACCTCTTTAGGGAAGATATCTAGGAACTCACTGATAACCTCAAGAACATTCTCAATATATGTGTCTGTTGATTCCAATGACAGCTCTGTTAACAAATAAAGAAGAGGCTCCACATTCTAGTTTCCCACCTGATAACTCAGCTCGCCAATGAAAGATATGCACTGGCCGCCCATATATGAGAACAAGACACTTCTTTGGAAATAGTTGATAATGGCATACACGAAGGACAACTAGTCAATGCCTAGGATGAGATCGTATGGATGTATCTATAGTGGAAGAAGATCCCCACAGTGATGATGTGGTCCCAACATCAGTTTACATCCCCAAAAAACATCAAAAAGATTGTTTTGACCTACAACTAGCATACTCAACACCAGGGGCATGGAAATTTTCTCTACATATAGATCCATGTAATGGGATAGAATGGGTGCAAAAATGGAGTGTGAATATCTTTAATCAAAAAATGCACATGAAAGAGTACTAAATAGACTGGTCATACTTCAAAAAACCTCTAGTCCTGCTAGAACTATTGTGTCTGCAATGTATAATTGTCCACACCCAGCTCCTCCACCTCTCTACTATTGACCGTCTCCCCAACCACACCATAGTTGAGGACACTAAGGAGAACCTTGATGATGGCCTCCTCCATAATTGTCTACCCTCAGTGGAGTGGGAGCCTATAACCCCAGCTGCTGGAAAGGCCTGACTGGAAACTACTACTGATGAGGTGGGTGCTGAACCTGCCCACCCCTTCTATACTACGCTCGAACTGGGAACTGGTTCTGAAGATGTCCATGGCCTCCATATATGAATTAACTTTGTCCATAGCCAATGGTAAAAGGGAAAGGACCAAGAGATCATAACTGGAACTGCTGAGGCCTACTCCCCGATGGCCAAAACCTAGAAGGATCTAACACCAGAGACCTGCCACTGACTACATTCACCTTTGATTAACTTGGTTTCCTCCCCCCTCATGGAACACCTCCCAGTGTGTTAATCCTTTCCACTAACTCAACATTCTTTTGAACTTCTAAGTACAACTTTAGAGTAAAGGTAGTAACAACATACTCAAGGGAAGGTAAAAGTGCCTCCTCTAAGAATCTCTCTCAGGACTCCTCATCCTGTAAGAGATTCGGTGTTAAACAGAGGAGATCCTTGAACTTGATCCTCAGTTCCCTTATAGAAATACTCCCCTGTTATAGGGAGAGTATCACATGCCTCTTCTCAGCCTTTGTTATGGAAGAAACAAATTATTCCCGAAATTCCTTCTCAAAGTCTACCCACAAAACCTTAGTTTCCTTCCTCTCCTTGAGATAAAGCATCTATCACTAACCCACTGCTCCCCTTATCTGGATCACCACTAGAAAAACCTAATAATCTTCTAGATCCTGGATCAAGCTAAAAGTGATCACCATCTCCTTGATCCAACTCTATGTCTTCATGTCTGAGATTCTACCCTCGTACTTTCCTAGAGTCTTCCGCTGGTAGGCACGAAGCATCTTCTACCACTGGTCATCCTCCTCCTCTCGTTTGGACCTCTGAAAACGAACCAGGTCAACCTAATGGGCCTTAACTTCTTGTACCACATGTGGACGATGTTCGGGTGTCATAGCTAAAAAAGTAAACAAGGAACTCCTAAGCTCGGGTAGTGTGGAAATTTTCTTTTTAAATTAGGTTTAAGTCTCCATTTATTTTACATTCCCCAAACACCCAAGACACACAAGAAAAAAAGTCATTATGATGCATGTACCTTTCTTAGGGTATCTTACCTACAATCAATGTAGCATCACTTGGTTGTTCAGTATGTCCAAATTCCTTGAATCAGATCACAGGGGGCCTAAAATACCTTATCCTAGCGGGTCTTCCTTGGCCTATTCTATGTACAAAGATTGTCTAAGACCATCACCCTACCATCCTATGCGATCATAACTATGACTAACTCTAAACTCCACAATATCTATCAACCCCCAAAACCTCCCTATGATACCATTTTGTCACGATATGCCTTCTTTGAGATGAGGGAAGGGATAAAAAAGTGTCATGCGCTTTCTTCCTCAAGATGACTGAATGTCCTAAAGGCCTCGTTTTTTATTTATTTTGGATAAAACCCATTTTTGAGGATAAAGGGGGAAAACTAACATGGATTCACAGAATTAAAGACCTAACATGACTCAGTCCCAAGAAAAAACTAAATGAAATTCCCCTCCCAACATAAACATCATTATGGAAAGCCTCCATCAACACAGGACTACTCAACTAGCATCCCATGAAAAAGATGCACGGGCCTGGTACTGGTGGCTAGCCCATACACTCTAAATCTTCCGAATCTGAAAAGTCATGCATAGTGAAATATACCATCTCTGAATCCACATCGGAAGCATTTTCTATAGAAATTATGAACCAAACCATCATCCAAAAACCAAAGCATCAAATGAAAAAAAGACTAATCTTTCTCAACTATTTTGTACCCCAACCATTTGATGAACCATCCTCATGAGGCATGACACTGATCCAGACATATCCCACAGTTACAGTAGGAATTCCATTCTAGTCTGAAATATTTCTATCTTCCAACAATGTCAATCTATCTCACCCTGAAAACTGAAAACTCATATCTTTTCTCACTCAAAATAAAACCAGAGAACCATAGAACCTTCACCGCCAAGTTGCAGCTCCACCGCCTGCAAATCTCAATTTCAACATCATACATCAGAAAAAATAGAAATCTATTTGCATTGTCAATATTTAAAATCCAATGTCAATCAAAATGAATCCCTCCACTGCCTTGACTTTCCATTTCCATTAAACGCATCTCCAGCAACAAACAAGAAACCTAAAAATAGGTGAAAAATAACCCCTTCATGAATCCAACTACATCAAACCACCTTTGAAAATATCAAAAATTCATTTCCAAAGAAATGAAAATTCAAAACCAAGTGTCATGAAGACTGTCAGACTCCAAGAAAATATCACCGCAAGCCAGATCTAAAGATCCCGTCGCCTCCATCAGAACCTCCTGTGAAGACCAATGAAAACCACCTCTTATACTCTTAGCCGACGGAAAATGAGGCAGAAACCCTATGAACATCAAGACTATGTCTTGACCACTGGATCTTCACTGCATCGCCTAATCAAACCCTAACCAGCAAGGAGGAAGGGAAAGGATAGGCCGAAAATAATGATCGTTTCCGAGAAGGTCGAGCACATGAGGTCATCGACACCGCCGTTGGACTGGGAATCACACACCACCAGATCTCCGAGGAGGAGCGCATAGAAGAGAAGTCGAGACAACACAAGAAGAAGAATACTGGAAGTGATAGGGGGAAACCTCATGGAACGACACCCATTTTGGTCTCATCTTCGAGGAAGTACCTTCTTCAAGTTGAAGGAGATATAATGACCCCTGAGTCCCATCTTCAATCGACCATATAGTTGTGACTAGAACCAAGGGAATATAATCTCATATAAAATGGAAGGCATTACCCTTTTTCTAGAAAAATATTGTGTGATAATATGGTAAATCCCAAGAAACTCTAAATACTAAAAGTAAAAGTAAATCCAAAATCCATTCCCACATGCATGTTAAAATGTAGAGTTGATACAAGATAAAAAGAAACTCCAAAGTAAAGTACCAAATGAAAATAGACTAAGAAGAAACAATAACTATTCCAGGAGCTTGAGCTAGTAAAGACCAGCGCGGTCCTCAATGTCCTCTTGGAAACATGAAAAAAGTTTTATATACGTAGGGTGATCATATGAGTATACTTAGTAGGGAAACTAAAGCTACCTGTGAACCAGTGGGGGAACATACTAATGTCCCTGTGAGAAAATAGTAGAACCTCAAAGCACCAAACCAGGAATAAAAACCAGCCCAACATCACCAAGGCATGATCACCAAATAATGCAAGTCAAGTAAGGTAGTAGTATAATCACACCGATATTTGGGTTCCCCGCACCACTCTCCCATTGGTTAACAACTCATCCCTAACAGCTAACTTCTTGATTATACCACTATTACCATACATAGTCCCACTTCCAAAACCTACTTACACACACATGGGCCTCAAACCACATATAATCCCACCTAGATACACCTAGGACATAATAACCATGCCTCTCAGCTGAAGACACTTGTGCCACATCCAGAAGACACTTACAAAACAGTCTTTCCCTGAAAACACCTAGGCCTCTCATCCATGAAAAACTTTACTAAATGATATAGAAATATGGTAAGACTCAATCCATTATAGCATGCCCGGATATGATCGAGTGGTACGAACTTGGAAGGGGGTGTGAGGAATAAAGTCAGGAACTATCCATCCATCCTCCCACAGGGATGTTGGGAAAGACACCCTCCCCCAAGAAATGGGGGTGTTCGGCACATATTTCTCAACAAGGTTTGGGTGTGTATTTAAATCACAAGGAAATTCAATTTATATATGTATAGGTAAGAAAAAACACATCTCAGCCAATGGGTTCCCACAATAGACAACCAACTCATATAGAACCACAGTTGCTGCTACCCCTATTTGCACAACCACACAATAGCCACTACCAAAGCATAACCCAACCCCTTTCCATTTATCAATTAAGGGATTCACTTTAATTTATTCTAGCACTACCGATCAACTACCAACCAAAAACATATCAAGACAAAAAAAACCATATTTTCAATCCCACTGCCCGCCCCCATTCAACCAATCCCAACTATAATTCTTCAATGTTATACCAGACAATCCTTAGCTCACAACCCAGTCCCACAACCTCACTGGACAACAATTCCCATATGTAGTCCCACTATATACCAGTTCATAACCACCATGTATTCCCACTTCCCAACATTGTTCGACGGCCACAACACAAACAAAGACCGTCTCACTACCTATAAGTCCATCCATTACACAATCAACGAGTCTCCTAAACTGGGATACCAACATACCACATGTACCGCCTCACACACCAAACCCATATCAACTACAATTAAACCACATCCCCTCTCCACACACATCCCATACCCTTATCACAGAACCAACTCCCATGCCCACCCTTGTTCCCATAACCGTGATCCAAACAGCAGCACCACATAGCTCACACAAGGTCACAAAACCAACCAGAACACAACACTCATCCACAACTATCAAATAGGATATATTCATATTTTTGGTAAACACTATTCTTTAATCCACTTGATAAACAGGGGTGATCATACAATGAGTTTCATCTTGGGTTAACCATTTCAATTAACCAAGTGGATGTGTGTAAGTAGATTTCATGCTACGTCTGATTATCAAACATCACAACAAAACAAATGAAACATTGGAAGTGTGCAAGAAAAGACCCCCAACAACCATGATTTTTAGATGTCAGATATCCATAAAAACCCTAAAATAATCAAATTTAACAAAATAAAATAGGCAATCAAACATCAAACTACTCCCTACCCATTACTTTATTTACCCCTATTATATTTGGATCATACATCCGTCTTATTTATTAGCTATAAAGAGAAAATTATTCACCCTTTCTTCATAAGGAATCATTAGTACTGCCACCTCGAGTGATGCACAATTAAGGAGATATAAAAGAAAGACCCTACTTGGATGATCAAAGGATCTAAGATCCTCTTTGTGCCCAGAATAGTGGATCACACTTGTAGTAAGAAACTCCATGAGAACTAAGTGGGAGGGGCTCTAGCATAGACGCATGACTCATCTAGATAGGAAGTATCTAGACACATCAATGATAAACAGAAAAAACACTAGGAAAGGAAGATCCATTCTTTGAAGAGTCGGATCCTATATTAAAGGAATAACAGCTTCCAAAAGTCATTAATGTGGGATCATGGTCAAGATCACGCAGTTTGAATATCTCAAATCCCATGGGATAATAGGATATTTAATAAATAATTAATATCCTTTGAACCACCCTTAGAATCACCCAAGGAAGGATTAAAACTCAGTTTACATCAAATAAGACGCAAGAGGGGGGAAACTAGAAAACTCATGAATCTGGATGTTTGGTAAATGACTCACCTATGGGTGAGTCACCAATGCTAATCCACCGACGGGTGAGCTACTGACATGACCTCCCAGTGATGAGCCACCAACACTGAGCTACTGGCACAATGACTTACCGACCCCTCAACCTAACGATGCCTCGACCTATCGACACCCTGACCTACCGATGCCCTGACCTGCTGACACAGTAACCTACTGACACAATGACCTACCAATGCCTTGACCTACCGATTCCCTGACCTATCGACACCCTAACCAACTTACACCACGACCTAATGAAATAGACTCCCTCAACACACCGATGTCGACACCCCATACTCACTAATTCACTAACATGCCAACACACTAACATGACGATGCACTAACATGCTAACACTGACGCCCCAATTCACTGATGTAAAACTATAAAAACTATAAAACTCTTAAAATGAGAAACCATTGCCTCCAAAAATAGCTAAAATATTGGATTTTCACAAAGGACTAGTCCCATGAAAGCTAGTTCATTACACAATAAGATTTTAAGATTCCAAAAGGGAATTGAATGAGTCAAAGATAGATCAAAGATTTAATGATAATTGATGATTTAGGAAATTTAGTTAAGTGGGAAAGATTTTCAAAACTCTGTATAAACCATTTTTGAGGTCCTTAGAAATGGAGAGTTGAGTTCATTTACAAATGTGACTCTAAAGTTTCAAGTACTCTAGATCCATAAATT
Organism: Viscum album; assembly: GCA_963277665.1. Lineage (NCBI taxonomy): Eukaryota > Viridiplantae > Streptophyta > Magnoliopsida > Santalales > Viscaceae > Viscum > Viscum album. The sequence continues at coordinate 778,024,424 of OY728163.1, read as the reverse complement.
TTGTAGGTGTTGAGTTTATAACCAAATATTGTTATTTAGGTTGAAGATGACTTATAGTGAGGCCATCAGAGTGACACCCATTATATCTAGGTTCATAGAACAAATTTCCATCAGACACAAAATTGTGAAAATCCTATTAAGTTTCTACTCAATTGAATAAGGAAGTGAAAAGAAGAATCAGACCAAACTATCCATCAAACTGAGGATCTAGACTAAGAAGATCGGACTGATCAATATTGAGGAAGTTTTTCAGACTAAGGTTCTGGAAGACTATTAAAGACCAACATATTCCTTAATTGAATTGTTGAAGTTACTAAATAAGGTACACAAGTATAATTTTATTCAACTTACTTGTGGAGTAATTGAAGACTTCCTGAAGTGAATCATAAAAAAATAAGAAGGTGAATCTTGTAACTATGGATTCTTAGCAGTTTCTGAAAAAGGCATGTTTTGGGAAGTGGATACTAGAAGGGATATTTTGGGGTATAACAAACAATTGAAGGAATGTTTCTACTGGGATTGTATAATTATTCTTTTCTTGTGAATTTGTATTCCAAAAATAAGATATTAAAATAATATGTGTTGGTGGGACTATCCAACATGGAAAGGAGTAGGTATTTATACCAAACCTTCTAAATATCATGTGATTCCTTCTCTTTATTTTTATTGCATACAAAATGTAATGTTGTGAGTTATATATGAGTGGATTTTTACTCTAAAAAATTTCATAGGTTAATGAAATTTCAGTTAAGGAGTTAAGAAACATTCTTATAAAAGAAAAAGGAACCACTGATTCACCCCCCCAATCTTAGTTGTCTTGATCCGACTTGAGAATAACAAGATATACATTGGAATATATCATAAACATAAAAATTAGGCATGAAGAATAACTAAAAACACATTCATTTAAAAATAATCTTGATCATAATATGGAATGAATGAAAACTGAATAAATAAATCCATTTAAATGATCATAAAAGAATGAAACATAACCATTGATATTATACTAGTTGAATAATCACATGGTTTATCAATTAGTAATATCATAATAAGAGAATTAATAATGGAGTACATCTAAATCATATAGTCAAGGACACAACCAAGACATCTAAAAATTATTAAGGCCTTAGCCAAAACTATATCTGAAAATGGTAAAGGTCTCGGTCAAGTCTATATTTTTTTGTATCATGATACCCATTTATACATCGAGGGGATATAGTAGTCCCATACCATCAATTACTAAGACCAATTAATTCATCATATGAATTGGGTTTAACATAAAATTCATATATATATATATATATGAAATGTAAATAACTTTCCCCAATCTGTAAACATAATACTAACCATTCTGAGTAATAAAGTGAATGGTATAAAAATAGAATATCCATAGTCAAACTAATCATAAACCATTTAATAAAATATATTATATAATAAAAATAATATATAAACCTTATTAATTAATAAAATTCTATATATGTGTTGAAATAGATGAAAATACTCTAATAAAATCATCCCAGAATTCTTGATTGAAAACCCCATTTTATTTTACAAAGAAGAGTTCTTTTGAAAAAAAAACATATGTATTTGTTATGATTATTTGTATGAAACAAGAAATGAAAAAATATATTTTTTCCTGAAAAATTAGTTATTTTTTATAAATATTGGTGTCTTATAATATATTGGGGATGATACTCGAAAATGGGTAAAAAATTGAGTTGTTCCCATTAATATGGCTTGCATATTGGGAAGAACTAAGTAAGATCCTTATAAAACATGTAACTCCCCATAAAATAAATAAATAATTTGATTTATATACATATATAAAAAATTAATGTAGAATTCATGAGGAAAAAATAATAATAATTTAGTATTTAATTATGGTAAATAGAGAAAATGATTAACTTGAAAGAAAATGGAGGTTTGGGTTGAAATTCTAACCTTATGTCTTAATGAATTTTTCACTTTACCTTAACATCCTGGATAATCTAATTAAATCCTTAATTAATTAACTCATCTCTTTTTATATATGTATTTTATCTAATATATTTTTATTAACTTCACTTATGGCCTTTTTTTAGTTATAAGATACAAATTTATCACTCAGGAGCATTCCTTTCCTTGGTTTTCACGATCGATATACTTGTATATGAGTTTGGAATTCTATGTGGAATGGTTATAATTATACATAATTTAAATTAAATATTATTAAAGAATATATATATGTGTAATTGGTATTATTTATTATTTTTCCCATGTATGAGTATGAATCATTATATAACATGTTAATGATAATTTTTATCTTGATTTTAGCGGTTTTTCAATAATAATGAACTAGTTTTGTTCTATTATTTAATATCATGTATATATAATGGTTCTATAACATTAAATAAGACATAAAACATATTTTATAATCTGTTTCAACCATAAAAAATGTTTCATGTCTATCCTTGAAGGATAAATTGAAGAACGAATGTTCATGATCTTTGAAGGTTGTAAATCAGAAACTCTCATATGTTGATTTCATTTTTAAAATAAAAGAGAGATAGAGAGAGAGTAGTTTGAGTAAGGATATTAAATTAACATAATATCATTCCATCATATAGATGATATTATATTTATCATGATAATTTGGATAGAGGAGGTGAGGATAGAATAATTAATGAAATAACTTGAAAAAAAATTAAAAGGGAAAAGGAATAAGATTTTACCTCTTCAATACTCCTCCTTGAGAACCTTTATTAGGGGATTGGTTTTGGTATTTTGGAAAGAAAAAGAGCTCTTGGACGTGGTGTATATACTAGGTAATATTATCTAGGAATAAATTTAATAATCTTTAGGGATTAGAGGAGTGAGGAAAAGATGGGATGAGGGGTGGTTTTTATAGTGGAGGAGAGGGGTGATATTTGAATATCTTATTCATTTGTTTATTATTTTGGCTCAAGACTATGAATAATTATAGAATTATAATAAAATATATCCAAATAGTGAATGAATGTTCTATTTTATGGTTCTTAAATCAATGACAAATGAAGGAATAGTGTATTTATCTTGTAATGTAATTATACGGTAAATTATTGTATTTTACTATTCACCAAAAAGTCAAGTATTTTAGAAAAATAGAAAAAATTCACCATTACCATTTTTTGGAGTGTATAATTAAAAAAGAAGTCTATTTTACCTAAATAATTCTCTAAATATGTGAAATTTTATTTTTAAACAAAATCATTATTTACATGAAAGATAGAGATTTTAATTTTAAAACTGATTTTGTAACACACTTAAAAATTAACAAATGTCTCATTAAATTATCCAAAAATTATAAGACTATAATATATTTATTTATGAATCATTTTTATGATAATAAATTTTATTTTAAATAAATTTTATTAATCGTAAAATTGAAATTAAATATTTATGGATCATAAAAATACCAACACAAAATTAATAATTTTCAAAATATTCGTTAACTTATACTATGATATAATTATATAATAATTCCACTTATCAGATGCCAAAATTTTATTTATAATATAATGGGGGAGGATAATGTTCATTTGGCTAGTTGACTATTCATAAGTGTCACATCACTATTCCTAAGTTCAGGTTACTATTTCATCAGTATAGTTTCTTTAACTTCAAGAAATACCAATTATTTAATTTATTCCTCATTTATAAATATTTTATTGTGTTATCTTTGTGGTTTTATGTGGTTTATAATGTATATATAAAATAAAAATTAGAATTTAAATCTTATTGATAGAATTCTAGGTCATTACAAATAAACATTGAATAAATCAGAATATTCAAAATGGAAAGGTAATAACTCAAGACAAATGCCATGTAATCAATAAACTGATAAGGAAGTGGGTAAACAATATGGAATGGTAAATAACTAAAAACACTTTATATTTAAAATAACGAGATAAATAATAATAAATATGGAAAGGTACGAAACTAAGAACACATTCCATTTAATCAATAACCCAATAATGAAATGCATCCATAGACATTGTCATAGTGAAAATATCACAGATAATAAATACTGAATCAAAATGAATGAAGTTAATAATTATTTGACATCATGTCTCAAGAACATGAAAACCTCTACTCTCAAGATCTATCCTCTAGAAAGATTAAAACTGTAGGTATAAACCCATTTCATTTGTGAGAAATAATGTTTCTCATGAGAACCTGTTGATGCATCATGGGGATATATAATGTCCGGGCTCAACCCATCACTGAATTTCCAAATCATTTACCATATCAAGTAATCGATAAAAATAATATGTCTTATCAAATATATATATTGAATAAAGAATAAGTATTTATAAATATTTACACATATAATCCAATAACAGTCAAAATAAACACAGTATGTATAAATGATATACATTTTAGGAAATAAACATTTCCATGATAAATGATATGTATAATTATGTGAAATTTAATGTTCAATGATTATATAAAATTGAATATTTCAAGGAGAATAACAAAGGAATAAGGGTAGTTAGTTTCAATATTATCCTAACTCAATGAAATAATAAACCATCCAGAGTATGAATAAGGATGGTATCCATACAATGTAACCCACATGGAGTAAAAATAAAGGGTTGTTGTCATTGATGAATATAAATATTATAAAAATATCTTTTTAAAACATTATTGAGGAAAATATCCTAATAACTTTGAATTTTTTTTTGAAAATCCTTTTCATTAAAATCACTTTTTAAAAATATTATTTAAATAAATTATCCTTTTTAACATGAAAATTAATCTTCAAAGAAATGATGAAAGGTAAATCTGTACATTCCATAAAAATTAAAAAAACATTCCTTTTGTGTGGAAAAAAGTTTAAAAAAGTGCCTTGTACGGAATGAAATAATAAGATTCCTTAGAAAACATTTTTAAATGAAAAATGGGTAAATATTTCTTTAATAAATCATTTCTTAAAAAATAAAAAAATTTAAAAACTTTTAATAAAATAGGGTTGTTAGAAGAAAACATATTCTAGGACTAAAGAGATAAATGAATTTAGGTTTTTCTAAAAACATTTTCTAAAACATTATGAGTACCAAATAGTGGAGAAAATGTAATATTACTAGAAAAAATGTCATTAATGAACATAAGATAATAAAAATTAAAAGGGACTTTTTAAAATTTTAAAAATAATTTCTTTTAATGGAAATTCAAGAGTAAACAAACACAAATAGAATTAAATTGCGAAATAAATCCTTAAAATAATCAAAATGTCAATGAGAGAATTGATCAATGAAGAGATTATGTGTATAAACTATAAATTAAAATAAAATAAGTATAAATGCATAAATATATTTTTAATTTAATTATACACATATTCATAGGATATTAAAAATAACAAGGAAGTAATATAACCAAATTAAAAGGAATTCAGTTATAAAATTTCTTTACAACTTGGTAATTTTAAATTAAAAACCCGTTTGATGAAATAATTAAAATTGAACATAAAAATAACAAAAATAATGAATTATTAATGATATTATATTTCAATTTTTAAGAATTTATACCATATATAAGAAATAAGTTCATGATAATAAAGTATACCTCAAATTATGGAAATTTAGACGTAGTACCTTTCCACTTGGTAACTTTTAAATCATAAACCTCATGAAATAAATAACTTCAAATGAAAAGTTAAATAACATGAATATAAATGTATTAATTATATTAAATACAATAGGTATACAATATACACCACACAAAATGAATAACTGGTGATAATAGTTTCTACCACAAGGAAAGAAATGTTAGACAAGAATCCCCTACATTGTATTTCCTTTCGGGTGAACATCTTTAACCTCATATATAATTGGTTAAACAAGTTACTAAATTATACTAAAACTATATTAATATTTTTAATATCATATATTATCTTTCTATAATAACTTATCACCCATTTTGTACAATATTTCATCATTTTCATCGTTCCAGGAGTTAATCGTCATGTTCTCCGAGTATGTTTTGATTTTTAGTTTTATCCTTATTACGTCAATCATAATTTAATATTATAAAAAATTTAAACCATGATTTAATTATCATATATATATATTTTTATATTTATTTATAATAATCTATAAATTTTTGGGATAATAAATGAAATGCACAATTCATAAAGACGACATGTCGTACATACACATGAATGCTACTTCCATCTCTTTTTCATATTTAAAATAATGAAAATTAAATGATATATTTAAATATATGTTTTATTACTTTATCAAATTTATTTAATATATATCACATAGTTTTTTTAAAACCATATTTCATACATTCTATGTATAATGTGAATGAGTCACATCGTTATGAGGATGTGATAGTCCACATGTCTTCAAATGAAGTTATCATATTACTATAAAATTGAAGGCATGAATTTATGAGTTATATTATAATTATAAAAGAATAAATATAAAATAAATATCATATATATCATATAAAAACATTGTTTCAATCATAATTATCAACCATGAGAGGTGGTAAAGGAAAAAACATATGACATTATTTCAAGAGCTGTTAGTTTTCCACACACGAATGGTAAGTTCATTACCCATTGGATGGAAGTGATTGTATGCATATGTAAAAAACATAATATAAAAACATATTATAATATTGAGGATATTTATGTTATTATTTAATTATATAATATGAATATTTGAGGGGTGTAGAATGAAAATAAATGAAAATATCTTGAGGAAATATATTGGATCTTCTTTGGGTAACTTCTTTTGGTTTATACAAAAAGGCTTCATTGGTTGGATTTATTCCAAAGGTGAGGCTTCTAGTATTAGGGGAGGAATTTTTAGGATATATGTTTGAAGATTTTGGTACATCCAATTAGTTTTGAGTTGATTAAGAAATTAATAGGGGTGAGTGACTTTTTATATTATAGGAGTGGAATTCTTGTAAATTTTGTAAAAGAGAATTCCCCCAGCATTTGTTCCATTTATATTATCTTAAATAATTGTAAAAATTATATAAATGGAGTATAGTGTCTAAATATTTCCATACAATGTATTTTTTATAGTTTTCTTTGTCATTTTGGCCTTTAAGTTTATGGTTTACTCTATTGTAAAGCAAATATTTCACTTAATAATTTTAATTAATTTTAATTATATTCACTAATATTTATGGTCAAAAACTATATTTAATTTATTAAAAATTATAAATCTTTATGATTATAAATATTAAATCCAATTTTCCAATTTTTAATTACAAAAGTGGTAGAAATTAATTTAAATTTAATTCTGCAGAAGGGTGACAAAGCGGGATATTATACTCCCTTAGGTGCTTAGTGTTGCATGTCATACACATTGCAGATTAAAATGTTATTGATTTAGATTTTTAGGGTGTTATAGTATGAATATTTATATATATGATATATCATTTAGTGGATAAATTTATCATATTATTATATATTAATATATATAAATTTTATTCTAAAATAAAATAATTTAAATTTTAAATTAGAATATATTTTTTGGATAATAATACACTTGATTCATTATAGAAATTATGAATTTAACTAAAATATAATTGATAATATATATTTATTTATATAATTATATTTAAATATATTTATTGTTAATAAAAATATTTTTATATATTAAAATATATCAATATAACGTTGAATATATTTTAAAATATTTTACTTTATGTAAATAATATATGTGGGAGTGTATGTTAATGTACTTATAATTAGATGGACTGTGGGTCCTTATCCATGATAACCATGGATCCTTTATTAAAAAATAAAGAAATAAAAATGTATGAAATAGGGAGTTGTTCATTGATCCTTTTCAATGTGATAATTTAAATAAATAGGAATATCATAGGACCAGACAACATCCATGATGATCACACCCTTGTGGGAAATCCCATCTACCATAAAGTTTTCTTCCTGATAGACGAGAGTAATCATGAAGTCAATGGAGGATAATAAATCTAGAAAGACAATCCTTATGTAAACCAGGTTCCACAAGATATATATAGGGTGTCCTCTAATGGCTTTATCAATGGTGGTGGAGTCCTTCTCCATCTTGAGGTAATCCATCTACCATAAAAGAATTGGTAAAAAAAATATAACCCCTCTCTTGAAAAATCCTTCTAACATTTCTTCTTTGAATCCTTCTTTCTTTCTATCTGATCCACTTAAAATAACTATTTCAGATAAACGCAAGTAAATCCTAGTTGACACTATTGGAGTGTATTTCCTACAACCATGAATGTTTTACTTTATATTGCCTATATATTCAAAGACTTGATTGTTAATTTTATGCCTCGACCCGACACACTCTATGAATAGTATATTTCCTGGTTCATCAGGTAACCTCAAACCGCCTCCTCATACACCAAAGCCTTATAACTCATATCATGGGTCTAGGTTAGTACCATTAGGATATCATACACTATAATTAGAGTTCACAGTAATTGATAAAAATAAACAATTATCGTATGTGAATAATAAAAATCAAATGAATATATATAAGAATTATAATACAATTGTCAATGAAAACTATACGAATATGGAATTAAGAATTAATACAACCATGATAGCACACCATGTTGATCAGATATACAAATAAATAAATAAAAATAAATTTACTATATGATCTTCTATAATATCTAAGCCTCACCTCATCCTAGTATCTAAAACTTATTCGACCTATCTTACTTTATAATGTTAACCTGTGCTTCAGCCCAATCTGTGCTTTCAACACGCAAGAGGTCTACTCAAGTATCCAGGTGCAATGGTGTCCTGAGTAGGGTCTGAGTAAAAAAAATCAGTAGGGAAACACCAACACGGTCCCATATATAACCTATAAATCTAGTGCATATGTGCACAAGATATTCCCAGCTGAAATAAATAAATAAAATATAGTAAATAAAAAACTATCATACTACCTAATTTGGAACGTGTAACTGAGTCTCTGAGGATGTCAATATGTCCATGGAAACCATAACCACTAAAGGGGTCCAAATTTTACCCTGTTACCAATTAAAAGTTTCATTCATTAAATCCATGACCTCGATCAACAATAGATTCATTGGCCAATTCCTGAATGTCTTGGTTAACATCATGTAATAATGCCTCCATATCATACCCATGTTCAATTCCCAAGAGAATTTCCTTGAAAATGTGATCACATCTAGCTCAATGATCAATTATCTCATCACAAAAGGCTCAATGACAAGATCCCAAGCATCATGGTAATCTCATACATACCTGGAGGTTGAATCCTAATGTCCTGGGCATTGTTCAGATGGACCCATGGCTATATCCTCATAAGGACATCCAGGGATCCACATCAGTATGATATTAAGATCAAAATCTAAATCCTAGGAGTCAAATTTGGGAACCCCCATTATCACATTGTTTCAGGATATATGCTGGATCCAAGGAGATAATCATTATAATCCTAAATATCTAATATATCATAGCTTCCCCAAGGGACTTTACAAAATTTCCACACAAGGTTTTTCCATTTATATCATCAGAATTCCCCCAAGGAAATATATCATTTAAAGAATATATATATATATACATCATTAATATGGGTGTAATTTTACCTAAATCATGTTTCTTACCATGGTAAAACTCTACAGCTCATAACCCAACTCATCACAGTCTAAACATGCTTAAATTATTAATCCATGTTCTAAGGTGATACCCATGATAATCACTACCTAATTAAAATACACACCCTCTCATGGGTTAGCGCATCACTGAAGCATCTATTAGGGTCCCCATAATCTCTTTGAGGCCATGGTACCTCTTGAGGGTCTCTCAACTTAACACATATCTCCCATTTTAACACATAAAACTAAAATTTTATATCTCCAATCATTTCATCAAACCCCTTTATGCCTCATTTTCCTCCTAGGAAGGTCTCATAGAAACCTCACTAGTGAGGAGCTTGGGATCCCTCTTAAAAACAATTTTTATCCCAAGGATGGCCTGACCACCCAACTTTTCATCAAAAAATACAAGGCTCATCTAATAGATTCTCATAAACTACATGGTGTGGAGATAACCCCACACCCATATTGACTAGCCCAGAGGCTGTGAGGAAACACATAGGTCTACCCAAGTCTAATAGGGATAATCACTTTGTTCAAATATTCACTCTTGCTTATAGAATCTATGAAACAAATAGAAGGTGTACTAGATCACACATCAAACCCAATCATTTCCCCCATTTGGGTTGTAAGAATATTAAGTAGTCAATCCCTCGACCATCAGTGACTCGGGAAATCTAGATAGTTCCAATATCCATAGTGGCTTGACACTTTGTGAATCCTTGATATATTCATTTAGTTAGTTCAACCAATTAATTTTTAATCTATAAAGGGGTTAGTCATTATCAATAGAGAGTTCCCATAGCATGTCACATGTGCATCAAGAATATACCATAAGGGCAGTTAAACAATACCACATAACTTTTTCCATAGTTATTCCCCTATCAAAAGTAGATTGGTTGCTCTATTTATGCCTGCTAACCCTATTTGGACCTCATCCAAACAACTGAGGCCCTATCTCACAACCAATGTTCCATAATTAATTAATTATAACCAAAATATAATAAATTATTTAATTAATTAAAATTAACTTTCAGAATTCCAAATTTCAATTAAATAAGCATAAACACATAATATATTAATATGCAATATATAGTCACGAAAACCTCGAAAAATGGGTTTCATCCATACACAATGCAACCTAATCGTAATCCATTCTAGCCATACAAATTAATTATAACATTTTTTTTTAATTTATTCCTTATTTTAAAATAGACGTAAGGCCTAAGTTCTCACCAACTAATCTTGTCTCACCAAAACAATGAACCAGTAATTTCCAACAACTCCCTGCGTAGCCTCGACCACATTATGGAGTGAATCCATAATAATCAGTGAAAAAAAATACAATTTTAATTTAATTTAATAAAAAGTAATTAAAATTCACTACGACCACATACATTGATGAAACGATGAGCAGTGAAATGCATAATAAGTTTCAAGAAGTCCTCTAGATAGGCTGAATAGAATCCCATCATGAATCTAGTGATTCCAATATACTTAGGTGAAATAAAAAATGTAAAAAAATGAAGAAACCTAAAATCTAAGAAGAATAGTTGTGGAACTTATAGGGGTCTATGTAAGAGATATCATCTCAAAATCTCCGAAAAAATTCCGTTGGAATAATCCAAAATAGATGATAGATAAAAAGGGACATAGGGATTGACTCCACCCTATCAGACAATACAACCACCTAAGGGAGATGGATTCCCCCTTTAATTCCTACCATCTATATGGTGGTGATAAAAGTCACCTTTATCAGCACTCAAGAGTAAAGATAAAGGAAAACCTTTTTTATCAATCATAAAGGTCAACCTTTTCAACGCTTTTTTAAAATCATTAAAAGTGACCATCATAAATAAATATATATATATATATATAATAAAAAATAATATTTTAATATTAAAATATATTTCTATTGATATATATATATATAATATTCACATAAATATGAATTATATAATTATATATATTAATTTACACTAAATATATAATATATTTAGTGAAAGGTAATTTATAAAATAGTTAAAAATAAATTTTAATTTCTAATTTTCTAATTAGTATCAAAAAATAGACCATTAAGAACAATTTAAATGATAAAATTTTATTAAATTTACTATGATCTAATGAGAAGATAAAAAAAATTCTTGAACTTAAAACGACAATAAATTTTGATAGAGTTCTCTATTTAGGACCCATTAGATGTCAAATTGAATCCTCAGAAAGGATCCATTCCATTTGGTTACATAAATTATTATTCTATGTTTCTTCGTGGTCAAAAAAATTATTAGAAATCCTCTAAACTGAGTTTTTAGATTGGATACCTAGTTTTTTTATTTGATGGAATTTTAGCATCATTTAAGTGGGTATTATTATCCTTTTTTGGTAGAGAATAACTTATTCCCATGGATTACATTCACATTGATATTATTGTGTTCCAATTTTGTTATTTTATAGATTAATGTAATATTAAAAATTAAATATATTCATATATATATATATATACATATATATATATATATATTTAATTATATAAATAATATTTAAACATATTTATATGTAAAATAAATTATTAAATATAAAAATTTAATAGATAGAGTTATTATCAATTTTAAAAAATTAGTAGCATTTTATTTACCTTATAAAAATGTATGAATATATATATATATATACCTATTAAATGTATATATAATGTTTATATGTAAATATATTTTTGTTTCTATATTAAAAAACTATTATATATTTAAGTATATATTCTAATAATACACATAATGAAATTTTAATATATATATATATATAAATATATATATTAAAATAAGTATATATTGAAAAAATATATACATATATATATATCAATATATAACAATTCCTCTAAGATAGTGCAATGTGTACTTATTTTGTATCCATATATATGTATATATCCTTATTAATTAAAAAAAATTATATTAAAATTTATATTCTATCACAATCCAAACATATATGTCCCTTAGTCGCATGGCCAAACAAACCCATGACATACCTGAGGCGCATTCCCAATCACCTTGAGTTGGAAACAACATCCAGGTCATCAAATTAAATATAATATGAATGATTTCCCCATATAATAAGAGTTATGCAATAGAAAAAATTGGAATGAACACTCTATAAAACATAGTTCTATGTGCCATCATTAAATAAGAAACAATATGATTAAAATTATTTTAATAAGTATAAAAAAATAAATTAAATTATCCCACCACTCACCCACAACTCCCACCATAAAAAATAAACCACTTGATACCTTTTCCCACCTCCATGCATAGTTCACCTCCAATATCCCTAACTAAAAGTAAGAAATGGAAAATTTGGATGATGAAAAAAAGTAAACTAAATAAAAATAGAAAAATAAACATTCCTCTACATGACTCCATGAGTTAACATCCAACCTCAAACTAATCATCACTCTTGGAGTAGTAATAAAAGAAGAAAAACCTGAAAACTGAAATTTAATAGTTACTAACACTAATAATAATAAAACATCATTCTCATATTTCTTTAAAAAACTCCAAACATCCTTTTTAATTTTATTTTGGAAACAAGTATTAAAACTCCCCTTTGAAATTCTTTTTAAAACTGAACTCAAACATCAATCTTGAATTTGAATGTTCTTTTTTTATTTTTATAGTCCTATATATTTACACACACACACACACACACATATATATATATATATGGGTGTGTGTGTGTGGGGGGGTATCTCTCTCATAACAGAAATTAATATATTCTCATGATAATTTTTACATACATACATATATATATATATCTGTGTGTGTGAAAACTAATGTATAAATCTATAACCACTGAATATATAAAATAAATTTTAAAAATCTAACATTTTTATTCAAAACCAATTATGAAACACTTTACCTATGCTTGGAATTTCATGTTTCACTAGAAATTTCAAGTAAAATTTAAATAAATTTGTGGATTTACTTGGATGACCCAAAAACAAATTTTGTAACAATATAAATCATTTAAAAGGGTCATTCAATATTTGGTTTTGAACTCATGGAATCAGTATTTCATATAAAAAATATTTTAACATGTTCAAAAATTTAGTAACCCTCTACATTTAAATGAAAATCAATTAACATTTCTTTTTTATTTCAAATAACTATCAAACATATTTTATATTATCATTTAACATAATAATGAGGAAATAATTGGAAATAATTTTTTTTGAATTTAAAACCAAATATAAGGGGAAGACAACCTTAAATCGAAGACAAAATTCTCACCATTGATGAACACTACTAGAATAGCCTTCAAAATGATTCTCACAAACCCTAGTAACAACAAATCAATAATTCCAAATACCATATCTTATATAGGGTTTGTATAAGGAACGTGTATTGTGTAAAAATAGTGGGAAAGGTAAAAATAAGAAGTGGAAGTGGGAGGAGTGGGCCTTACTTTGATGATCTGATCCAAAATCATGAATAATTGACCATAAAACCACCAAAGAGTTTAGGAAGTGGAGGTGGATCATGTTGATTGGGGGATCTTGGCCATGTGTCACCTGAATAAGAGGTTTTCGGGGGAGATAATGTATCTTGATTTTATAGGGAGAATTGGGAAGGGATTATAGTAAACTCAATAACATAGCCCTGACACTTTGTTTGATTTGGCTAAGTGGATTCCCAAATTTTTCACCAACCGTACGACCCCTAATAGAGGAACTGGATCACCCTACACAGGTAGGCAACAAAGATAGGAAAAATATGTGCCATCAAAACATTTTGGATCTATTAAATTATAGATACATTCACATGGGTTCCACATGGTTTTTACTAAATGTGCACAAAATTTTCACCTTGAATATAATTCCAACTTATAAAAACTCTTTACTATCTCAACCCGAAATTTTAGAAAAACATCCAAAAAAATTACATTACTAAAATAATGAGGAAAATTAGGGTAGGGTGTGAAATATACATTCATATATATAGACACAAACACGCACACACCTATACAAACATATATATATAGAAACATTTATTTATAATAAATATTCATTTCATAAATACATTATAAAAAATAAAATATAAATACATAATTAGACATAAAAAAAAACTATATATGTAAATATATAAATAAACATATATTTAAGTATATAAATATAAATATATATATATATACGTAAATGTATACACATATTTTATAAATGTATTTAAAATTAATTATATAATTATACTTAATTCTATGTATAAATATATAAATAAAATAGATGTGTGTAGATATTAATAAATAAAGAAGTATATAATTCATAAAATATAGAATAAAACAACATGATGTAGTGGTTATGGTGTTAGAATTGCACATAGATGTCCTAGGGTAAAATACATATATGAGTTGATGAGTAGGGAGGGGGTAAGTTCTGATAATGGTTAGGGGTGGGTTGGGATGCATGTGAGTAGAGGGATGGAATAGGGGTAGGATGGGGAGTTCTAATAAAGGTGGTGTGGGATGACATAATGCACCTCAATTTTTTTTAAATTATGGTATTATCATACCATTTTTATTGATGATAAAAAAAATACTTTATCAACACGAAAATATTCCTACTAAAACTAGCATAGATAAATTCATCCTTTATTAGCACTAAAGAAATATCTAATATAAAGGAAAATTATCAGTGATAAAAAAGAGCTGATAAAATCCCTTCTATGATCAGTTTTTTCCCTGATAAAATTATATTTAATAAAATATTTTATTATTATATTTCCATAACAAAATTATAATCATTTTATTCTACCATTTATGCATTATAAATTTCTCATGAATGAAACATTATTTGTGATTTATATTATATGATCAAAAAATATACTTTCCTAGGATCATTTTATATGATTTTCTTTTATTTAGAGATCCTTGCTTTGGTAAGGTTTTCAATCATGTGTTCCATTCATAATCTTTCTATCTCCATGACACTTATTTTATCAATGGGGTTAGGTGATCCATTTATGACTCAATTGTCCTTTTCATCTAGACCATCCACCTATGTAGAGGATTTCACTCAGTCTATTTATCTATTCCAAGAATCTTGGTTTGATTCATTTATGTCATTTCATATACCTTCCAACTATTTTGATGTATAAATGGAATTAATCACCACCTGACTTCCCTATTCTCCTAACTCAATCATTTGGATTCATCTAGTTTTACACTTGTCCTGCGATGTCGAGACTCAATTTTCCCTTTAGATTCTGACATCATTAGGGATCATAAACCATACCTATCATCCCCCTCATCTATTGATCGAATTTTGTTTTATGGGGGTGCATTGATGACATCCTTCGTATTCTATACATGCAGCCAATCTCGATGAAAAAGTATAATGGGGAACCTTGTGACATGCATTTCTCATTTGTGACTCTAGATCAAAGAGCCTTTCTATATCACCCTTGTAAGAATTCACAAAAGAGCATCTATACATTGATAATATATTTGTATTTGTTTTAATTATTTCATTCTTTTATTTCATCAATATCTAGCTTTCAATGTACTTTTTTCTAATTCTAGTTTTCATGTTATATCTTTTACTCCATTTTTTTAGCATAAAAAATCATATGTGTGGGTGGTATACCTATCATGGAGATATATCTAAAATTTTCTAATGTATGTTAAATACCTATGTTATTTCTACTTTTTTGATCCTTTTATTTATGTTTTTGTTTTTCATTATCAGTTTTCTCTAAATATTATCTTCATATTCCAATATTACGCTACTTCTTTCATTTCCAAATCACTTTAATTTTTAGCAAACAATCCTATCAAAGTCTAATCATATATTTAAGAGCATTGGCCATTCTTGTGTTTGTACTCTTATCATTTTCCACAAAAATCATAGTTTTATATAACACTAAAGAAATGATGGAATCTAAAATGTATGAGATAGATAAATTTGATGGAGATAATTAATTTAATCTCAAGTGCATCATGATGATTTTTATTTATTCAAAATAAGGACTCATTGAGTCTTTACATTGGCCTAATAAACCAAAAAATAGTAAATATGATGACAAATAGACAACTACTACATATCATGAAGCCTCTGTAAATATCTTACAAAAATAATATATTTACCTTTTATTATATGTAGGATATAATGAACATATGTATGTTTCATTTTTATATTCCACTGCTGGAATTTTGTTGAAAGATGAGAAATTGTAAATGAATGCATCATTGATTGTCCATATTTATAAAAACAGAGGATATGCACTTTTAAGATTTTATTTGTTACATCTATTAAGGAACCATCTTGATGAATTCAATAAAATTATTTCTCTCCTTTATAATATCAATGTACATGTTGATAATGAAGACCAATATATGCTCCTTATCATTTCTCTTAATAATTCCTATAGTAATCTATTTGAATATTTTCTGTATGGGCCTGACTCTTTAACCTTCAAGTGGTTAAATTAGTTTTGTTATCTAAGGATATTAGAAATAGATCTATATTAAGGTCTAAGGATAATAGCCTATTTAATAAAGGTATGACTAAAATAGAAACAAGAAGAAAAATAACAATAAGGGTAATGAAAAGAATAATAAGAAACCTAGGTATAATATATCTAAATATATTCCTAGTAAGGTAACATGCTAGAATTTTGGAAAACTTGAACACATTAGTCAAGAATTTCATAGTCCCAAATAGAAACAGGACTCTAAACTCAATGAAACTATTAATCAATCTTTGTTTGTTGATGTTGGTTATGATAGAGTAATGGTTCCTACTGTGTCATCACATGCCTTTTCTTGTGAGTGGTTTTCAGACTCTAGGTTTTCCATCCATATGTGTTGTTATAGGGGATCATTTTAGGATTTAACCAAGATATAATAAGAAGAGGTTATTCATATAAATGACAAGGGGTGTGGAGTCCATGGTATAAGTTCTATTTTATTAGAGCTTCACAATCATTCGGCCGCCACCTTGCTTAATGTGATATGCATCCCCTACCGATATAGGAATTTTATCTCCTTATTATTTAGACTGGAAGGTTTATGTCTTGAATTATTTTTTCTAAATATTTATAAAGGTTATAGAACATTTATTAAGTGATATCCAGTTAATAGGGTATTTTTTGTATGGGAAAACGCACACTAGAAAATTAGGCAGTAATTATGTCACTAATTCTAATAATTTTATGATATGAAATATGAGGTTTGGGAATGTCTACCCCACTATCATGATAAACATAGCAAAAATGGATTTTTAGATGACCTCAAAAATAATAATTTTCCATTTTATGAATATTGTGTTTTGGGTAGGGATAATTTTTTTTGTTTTAATAGGTCTTCCTTAAAGGATAATAATCCACTAGAATATATCCATTCGATCTTATAGGGTCTTGCTAAAATAGCATATCATAGAAGAGGCTTATATTCCATGACTGTAATTAATTAATTTTCCGGAAAATAATGGATTTATATTAAGTATAAAAATTTGATATCTTTGAATCATTTAAAAAATATAAATCCATATCAGAAAACAAAATTATAATAAGAATAAAGTCTATGAGAATAAATAGTGGATAAGAGTACATATCGCTTGACATTATTTAATTTTATGAGTTTAAGAAAATTCTAAGACACTATACTATTAGGGAATGTCCCCAAAAAATGTTGGAAGAGTGGATAAACCACACTATATTAGAGCTAGTTCATAGTATTATTACCTTCTTATGCATACCAAAATCCTTCTGGGATTAGTCTAAAACTACTTCAATATAAATCATTAATAAATTCCATGAAACTACTAATCAGTTTAAGACTCCTGAAGAGTTATGGTGTAGCTAACCCCCCTCTTACGGTTACATGAGCATCATTGGGTGAAAAACATACTCCCTTGTTAAAAATGAGGAACATAAACCAAGAGATTTGAAATATATCATTATTTGTTGTCTTGAGGGGTTAAATTGTTATAAACTATGGGTTGATAAGACTAAATATAAAAAATAAAAAATAAGGAGATATTTTTTATTCCATGAATCCATTTCTACAAAATATAAGTCTTCCACTGATGACAGTTATCACAAACCTTAAATTGAGAGTTTGCATACTAATGCTTGAACTCATTTAGAGATAGTTCTTATTCCTTCCCCACAAAAATCTGAACCTAAAATCAATGTTCAATCAAACTCAGATACTATGTGGGAGAGTGAGACTTTTAGTGCATCTAATGAAATCTATCTACCCATAGATAGATATTGGAGGGTTATCATACCTCCTTATCAGTTTGGAAAATATGATATGGGATCATTTTCTTTCCATGTTTCCTAGGATCATGAATCTAAGGATCCTTGTACCTTTAATAATTTTTCTAATGACAAAGATTCCCATAATTAGATCTCTTCCATGGATGATAATAATAACTACCTAAACAAAAAGTAGACAAATTTTTTTGAATAAACCACCTAATGAAAAGGTATTTTTTTGTAAGTGGACATTAAAAAGAATATAGATAATAATTGTGAAAATAAAATTATGTTTAGTGATAGAATTTTAGCTAAGCGATTCCCATAATGAGAGGTAATTAACTGCTCTAAAATTTATTCAATAATTATGAATCATTCATCAATCTGGTTGTTGAAAAATTTCACATACCATGACATTCATATTAATAATACTAACATAAAAATGTATTTTATTCCTAGTGAAATTGATGAGGAACTATATAGGAAACCTCCTAAAGGTTATATGACTGTTTTCAAACCAAACCAGGTATGTTTTCTGAATAAATCATTAAATGGTTTAATATAGGCCTCCAAAAAATTGTATAGATATTTTGACTCATTCATTCTTAATAATCAATTTAGTATAAATAAACATGATGCATGTGTGTATTTATGATTTTTTATGAATGAAATTATTTATTTACTACTTTATGTAGATGAAATTATTATCATATGATAAGATATGAATCACATCACATCTATTAAGAAGAAATTTTATAATGCCTTTCAAATGGAAGATATGGTCACATATATGGAAATTATAGGAGTGAAAATTGTTTGAGATAGGAGTAATAAGATATTATACTTGTAAAAGCACATTTACATTACTAAATTCCTTAAGATATACATGCCTAAATATCTTAATCCACTTACAGTGAATTTTTCAGAAGAATTCAAGATATAACTAACACGTGAAGCTGACACTAATTCTTGTATTTTATATATATCTAGAATTCCCAATGCTAGAATTTTGGTAACAAATGTTACATGCCTAAATCTCATAATCCTATTAGGGTGAATGGAATTTCTATACAAGACTCTCTCGATAAATCTATATTGATGCTTATTTTTATTAATTAAATTATTCAAAATAAATATGCGAGTGAATGATCAGTTGGGATGATAAAAAATATAATGATACATTAAAAGGTTGTTTAGATATATGTATCATTCACCATCATTATTTTTATTATTTGGTATACATTTTTATATTGATGAACTTGTTACTGGGTTTGTAGACATTAATTATACAGGGATGTTGACACCACAAAATCCATTATAGGTTTTGTATTTACCACATATAGGGGACCTATTTCTTATAAATGTATCATGAAATATAGGTTGGATCTCTTTTCCTCTGCGGCACATTACATTTACTTAATTAAGGTTATTAAGGAAGCTATATGGAATAATGGTTTAATTTTTGAATTATTCCTTTATAATTGTGTTATAACCACGTATAGTGACTTCCATCTATAGGTTCAAAATAGTGTATGTAGATTCTAAATTACAAGAGTGGGTAAATTGTAATTCTAAAAACATTTTTTTAACCTTAAGTTAAACTATGTTTATCAATGTTAAACAAGATAAATTCAAAAACCCTCTTTTATTTCTTTGAAATAAACTATCTTAGGGTCTTAAAAGATGAATCTGGAAAATAATCTTAAGAAAAATTTTCATTGATAAATATTCTACCTTAAAATGTATAGAATTTTATTTATCAGAGTAAATAAAAGTACAAGAAACTATAAGAAAGTTATACTTCCTTTATTTATCAAAATACAACATAAATAAAACTAGAAACAAAAAACAAGTAACAAGTTTGAAATATTTTAACCCAAAGAGTAGGGTATCCAACAACTTTGGATAAAGGTCCCTTGATTTATACTTTCAAGAAAGTATATCTTACCCACACAAGGGCACACCCTCAATAGAAATATCTTAATCTGTCTTGCTCTCCTTGTAAGACCTCGAACTTCAAGGTAGTCATCACCTCTATATTTCTATCCCCAGAATCCCTCTATTGTACGCATAAACAATCAAATTCACACTAAAGAATCTGAAAAAGATGTTCAGGATTGAACAATATGTTCATGAAAATTCACAAGGCATGAAAGTCTATCTCTCTATCGCGAAATTACTTCACAGAATCATAGAACATAATCTATAGATCGATCTATTCATTAGTTTTTGAGCCCTTTCAAATGGGCTCCTATTTATAGGAAAAACTTCAACAATCAGCTCCCTCCTACAACAAAAATATTTTTCCATAAATTTTAGAGGGACCTGTACATGTGTCACTCAAACAATGATTAGTTAGAAAGAAAATTTATGACATCATTTCATAATAAAAACACGTGTAAGGAAAACTGAAGTTTCATAACTAAATCAAAATATCCGAAAACTAAGGAAAATATAGAATGAGGAGTCTAAATTTATAAAAAATATCATTAGATAAACATGGATATTCAGATTTTGTTTTTCAAATAATTTGGAATCAAAATACCATAAATTCTAGAGTCTGAATTCTGATGAATTTGGATTCTGAATTCTGAAAAATTTTGAGTCTGAATTCTATTGATTTCAGAGTCTAAATTTTGATGAATTCGAAGTCTTAATTATAAAGAATTCAGATTCTTAATTCTATGGAATTCAGAGTGTGATTTTTTAGAATTCAGAATCTCAATTTCAAAGAATTTTAGAATCTAAATTTTAGAGAATTCATAATAATAAATTCAGAGAATTGGGAATCTAAATTTTAGAGAATTCTGAATTTGGATTTCAGGGAATTTAGATTCTGAAATTTAGAGAATTTGGAATCATAATTTTAGAGAATTCAGTATCTAAATTTCAATGAATTTTGAATCATAATTTCAGAGATATCAGAATCTGAATTTCCGAGAATTCAGAATCTAAATTTTAGAAAATTTAGAATCTGAATTTCAAAGAATTCCGAAGTTGAATATTGTAAGACTTGGTTCTTTATGAAATTGTATTATTTCTATTTTTTTGATAAGGATCCAAATTTTTTCCTTTAGTAAAAATTAGACCTAGTTTTGAGAAAACATTTGATAAGATAATTAAAAACATGGTAACGATACAAACATTTCTTAGATAGAAGAAATTCTCCTTAAGAAAATAATACATA
Source organism: Viscum album (assembly GCA_963277665.1). NCBI lineage: Eukaryota > Viridiplantae > Streptophyta > Magnoliopsida > Santalales > Viscaceae > Viscum > Viscum album. The sequence continues at coordinate 778,002,386 of OY728163.1, read as the reverse complement.
AAGAAATATAATTTTCCTTAAGATAAGGTGTTTGCGATTTTCAAAACACATGGGAATGGAAAAGTCATAAGGAAACCTTATTGAGTGAACAATCTCCCCCTTTGTGGAAAGAACAGAAAACTTTTTGAAAAATAATAAAAGGGATAAGACATTTTCTTTTTGAACTATAAAATAAAACCTATCTCCCTTTTACTTATAAACCATGATGAATACAACTAACTCCCCCATAGGTTTTGAAATCCCTAAGTATCTTATTCTTGTCTTTCATAGAGAAGTACAGTTTTATTTGGTAAGAAAATCTTGTTTATGTATACCCCACCTTACTTAAACTCCCCCTTACATAGTTTCTTATCATATTTATACATTGTATTATTTTTATCATTATTTTTCCCCCTTTATGATTTTCATAAAGGAATGGAGATAATGGAAAAAATGGTAACGAAAAGATTATAACTATACAAAACAAAATAGCTAAAGGATAAAAAAATTATCATTAAGATATGAAAAATTGATACCAGGTAAAACTACAACAAAATATCGGAATGACATGAAAATTAATCATCCTTATTTTCCTTCAAAAGGAGCTTCCTCATGGTAGATTTCAAATTCTTGAGCTCCTTATGATCTTCCTCAATCCTCTTGAGAAACTATTCCTGGTCCTGATTTTTCTTTTCCAGAGCCTTGATTTTTTCATCTTGAGATTTAAGGATTTCAAAAGGAGACTTCACTACTTCTTCTTGATGGGAGAACATTTCTTGAAACTCTTCCCTGAGTTCTCTTTCTCTCTTCAGATTTAAAACAACTGAATTTAAATTCCCATTTAGATCATTATCCTCTTGCATATGGGCTATTTTCTTAAGGTTCATCTTTTCTTTAAAACTTGTTATAATGTTTTGGATCCTATAATATAACTTGTAAAAAGAATCTTTCATTGAATCTTGGAAGTCATCAAAAATTCTCATGTATTCAATCATTATTTTTGACCATTTTTTAATTTCATTACATGATATCCCTAGATCATCATAACTAATAAGGAGTGTTTGGAAATATGCCTCATGATTGATGAATATTTCCATAAGCATTCTTACTGAGTCTGTCTACTGATTGAATGAGTGTTGAAGAAACTGACATCTTGAATCAATAATCAGAAATGAAGGAATGGTGTTCACTAACTTTTTCAATGGCTGAACAAAAAAATCCTAACCCATGGAAGATGATTCAGAATATGATTCCATTACAGGAGAACATTCTTTGTCTAGATCTTCAGCCTTCAACTTAGATGAACCACCAAAATCCTTATTAACAACCAAAACCTCCTTAGGTGTATCATCAACCTTCTGTTTTCCTTTATCTTCTTTGAAGATAACCTTATATACATTTAGAGACTCATGCTCACTATCTTACTATTTGACTATTTTATCTTCATCAACTAATTCTTTCGCTGCATCTTTCTTAACATCACCAGGTTGAATAAAATCTAGGTATCTACTCTTATGATCATTAGGTTTTTCAACCTATTCCTTTCACTCACCCTCTTTCCATTGTGAAGAAATTTTGGTTAACTCAACCTATGAAGTTATGATTGATAGCATATCATAGGGACTTTCCTTCTCATTTTATTCTTCCACTTACTTTATCACATCATCACTCTCATATTCTTCTTCCTCTTGTTCTTATTATTTTTATTCTTATTGAACTATCTCTACTTACACTTTAGGTTCTGGAATTGAAAATTTCTTCCCTGGAGTCTCTACTCATACTGGTTATTTGAGAAAGGATTATGTTACTTGAATCTATTGAGAGTCCTTCTCAATGTCCTTGAGAATTGATTGAATGATCTTAGCTTCAAACATTTTCTTTTTTAGATTCTTCTCTTTTTGTTTCCTTTCAATCTCTTCAGCATCTTGAATTTTCATAGCCATTGCCTCAGTAGGATCTAAGCCAAAACATGGGTCACCATCTTTATTATTCTTCTTTTGATCCTCCATTTTCCTTCCACTTCATCAGGTAATGTTTTTTGATTTTTCATTTTTGGGGGTGCTAACTAAATTTCCGGAACTGTAGGTTTTTCCAAAGTTTATGGTTTCTTATCATTTCTATTCTTCTGTGGTTTCTTGGAAGATTCTGCTACTTCATTTTTCTTAGATAAATCTTCAATCTCACTTTCTGAAAGATCATAAAATTCTTGAGACTTGGTACTGAAACCGACATTCATTCTCCTCAAGATATCATCACATAGAAATAATATCTTCAAGTTTATGGGTTAATAACTGTAGGGTATTTTGATGGATTCTATGCATAACACTATGATCTTAGAAAACATTTCTGGATAAATGATAATTTGAGACTTTATAGTTCAATTCTTGATGTTAGTGATAGTCATGAGGATGTACTTCCCAATATTTACCTTCCTCAGTTTGTAACACCCTGATATTTTATGATAAGTATTTATTTTTTTTATGTCTTATGTTATACACAACATCAAAGGAATCTTTCACTAAACACAACACTAGCTTGACTTTATTTACACGCAATCGCGGCCTTCCTCGATAGCTTGCGTTGTACGTAATACCAAGTTTCACAAAACAACGATATGCTATTAAAATATTATTAAAAGTAGCCATTATGAAGAGTAATACCCAGTTTTGAAAATTTATAAATTTTATCTTTCAAAATGGACTTCATTTTTGCATTCGGAATATCGAAATTAGCCTAGGGTGAAATTTTGGTATTTTTCTGAAAACATACAATTTTTTATGAATAGAGAAAACACTGGGTTACTATTTAAAAACCGACTTTTTATTTAAATAATTATTTATTTTATTTAAATTTATTTCAGGTCAAAATTGATACATAATACCTATATATGTTCAATGTAATTCATTGGATTCATTTTATAATAATTTTAGATCTATAAAAAAGTTTATTGAACTTTTCATCGTCTTTTACCCACCTCCTAGGAGAATTTGAAAATTTACATAAAACATAATTTTACTACTTCTGTGCGTGTAATTTCAAAAATCCGAATATCAAGGAGTAAAATGTGGATCAATAAGATAAAAATAATTTTTGGTGAATAGTAACTTTTCACTTTTTTTACCACAGTTAAAAGTAAATAAGGTAATTAAGGGTAAAAATGGTATTATTATTACACTAACACATGTCCTAATTCAATTGGATAAGTTTAATTCGACCAAAAACAACCTATAGAAAAATGAATATTTAGGTCCACTTGGATTAGATTAGGACATTTAATATTATTTAATTTAAAGAAGAGTTAAAATAGACAAATAAAAGTTTAATAACTAATTTTTTTAATATAAGGTTATAGATAAGATAAATTTGACTATAAATATTCATTAGAAATCTAAAAGTATTTCCTAAATAATGGTAATTTATTAATAATTTTTAGACTTTAAATAAGTTAATTTATTTATGACACAATGATGATGCAGTAATTACCTTATTAAGGAAATATTAACATAATTTATATTATAAATACCAAAATAAATGTAATTTGAGGCTTTTTAAGAATTACACTAATTTTATATGTTAATATGACATATTTTTATTGATTTAATTAACTTTTTTCGAACTAATCATGCTGTTATGAGTTTCACAAAAATCAATTACTAAATAGTGTCAAAATTGACATAAAATAGTTTTTAAAAAAAAATATTATATTATTAATTGTTATTTTATTCCAAATAATCTTAGGTTCGGCCAAATGAAATAGATAAAGTTATATATATTAATAATGAACCACTTGGGGTTCGTTTGGCTTGTTATAGTAAGTTTATTAATCATATAGTGTAAGAAAACAAGAAGACACAACAAAAGTTAAATTATTTTACTTAGAGTTAAATATTAATGATAAGGTTAAAAGTGTAACCTAAACTTGCCTAAAATATATTGGTTGAGAGGATTTAGACCCATCCCCATTTTAGATTCTAAATAAATCAATTTGGAGCTATGAAAAATAGAATATGACTTTATAATAAAATAATACTTTAAGTTTTTTCTAAGGTGCCCCTCTCCTATCTTATAAAAGGGCACCTCCTCCCTCTCCTCCTCACACCACTTTGAGCCTTCAAGCTCAGACAACCCCTGAAAATTTCTCTTCTCCACTTCACAAGTAATATTCTAGAGGTCCTGGTCTTCTTCAAAGACCAATTTTAGTGCCCTAAGAGGAGGTTTCAAAGAGGCATGTCGAAGAAGAGGTAATATCTGTTACCGATTATTTCAAATTTATTTATTCTTCTACTTCATCTTCTTTAGTTGTTTCATTATGAAATAATAACATCAGTATCACCCATATACTGATATGTTATTTCATCTTCTATCCATCCTACGGAAAATAAAATCACCGCCCATGCGTATGTACAGAATACCATCTCCACGTCGTGGTGTAATCTGTTTTCCACCACCACCTTACTTGGATGGGTATAATGGTGTAAATAATAACTATATATAATTATTTTAAAGTTATATTGATTCTGAAATAGTATACATACACTCCAATACAATTCCACGATCATGGGAACAATATCATCGCTCGTGCGTACGTACGACCTACCGTCTCCACGATGTGATGTGACTCGTTCTACATGATCTTTATTGAATAATGATTATATAAATAAATTGAATGAATAAATATGATATATATTACACTAATACCATTCTATAAATGAGGTATCTATAACCTAAAAATAAGAATAAGAATTTATTCGACAAAACACGCATAAGAACAAAAAGCAATAAACACCCGAATAACAAGTAGAAATGAAATATTACTAATAAGAAGCTAAGAATATGACCATATATGATATCATAACAATGAGTACGATTTTGGAATAAGTAAATAACATTATTTAAATCATTATACAGGAGGTTCATACATGTACGAAGAAAATCAGACATAAGGTAAGGGAAAATCTAACAATCTCAATTTTTATCCGAGATTGTTTATACTTCAGTATTTATTGGGGAATATTTATCATCCAAATCCATGTTTCCTTAGTATTTAATATTAGATCCATCCACCTACAATTTTTGAAATCCAATTTTACCCATTGGTGTGTTTTTAGTAAAAGATATGAAAGGAATCTTATGTCATTTTTAGTACGAGGTACTTTTTTGACTTTTCTGGCTAAAGTATGAGAAGAATGTTTTTTTAACTTATACGGCCTGAATAGACTTTTAGAACTTTATTTCCATGAATCTTCCTTTACAATTTTTCAAGTTTATTTTTAATCAATTTTTTTTAGTTTAAAATTATATGACATTTTAAGAAAGGATAAATGTTTTTGAATTAGAGAGGATATTTTCCTCAATAATGGAGTTCAAGCATTTTATCAAAATTATTTTCCATCTAAGATAATATAGGGTTCTGTTTCTATCCCTATTTTTACATTGATTTGATTATGTTATGATGGAATTATTTTTTTGATGTCCTTTTATATTATATGGATTATGGTATGATGTTTAATAATCCCATTTTTATTACATGGGTTATGCTATGATATTTGATATATGATCTTGTGGAACACATAAGAATGGTATCATTATGAGATGGGTGGGATCTATATCTCCCTCCAATGCATTGGGTAAAGATTTATATCTCATGAGATAGACATGGCTGGAACGACAGGTTAATCCGGTTATGTGATACAGGACTGAAACGAGGAGTGAACTTAGTTCAGAAACGGACTTTTTCTGCTAGGATAGTCTTGGCAATGAGTCTCGACTACTACGAAATGATTCTCTATGATTATGTGTGTATGCCACAAAGTTTCATGTTTTATGTTATTATTATTGGGATTACATTTCACTACTATGATTTATCCCATGTTATGAAATTATGATCTATTTTGCAGGTTAAGATTTCCAAAATGTTATGTTATTATGAATATGATATGATTGATATTTCTTTTGTTTACCCTTACTGACCATTTGAGCTCACCCCTTTATCTGTTTTCTTTTCCCTAGGTCAGGATGAAGGGTATTAAGTAAGATATTCTAAAAGGGACTCTAGATATGATAAAATAAAAGGGAGACAGTGTAGATGATTTATGAACCAGTTGTTTATGTTTCCCAGTTTCTAAAGACACTATACCTATATGGTCCTTTAATGGTTTTGTTATATGTTTTAATAAGTGTACTTCAATTTTTATGTATTAACAATGTATGTAAAGTATGGGTCGTTATAGTTGGTATCAGAGGAATGGTATAGTCAACCTTTGGAAACTAGGATGTAAAAGCCTTAGTAAGAACCCTAAGGATATTTCTAAGCATAGAACACAATCTTAGTGTTTTAGAAATGTCCATGAACAACCTATGATAAGACCTTAAGTGTGAAATTTTATTCTTGATTATGTGGTTTTACTGTTATAATTTTTATTGCTCACACTATTGTTCTTGGTTTTAGTCAATGGATGGAACTCGAAGGAACCATGTTAATGCGGAATTCGACGGGAAATGCAATGATTTTCCCCCTGAGCAACCAAACGTTATGGGAGCTGGAATGAAAATTTTGTAGCCATGATCACACAACTTTCTCAAGATATGACTCATGTAGGACTTCCAAATGAACAAAAGAAGGAGAAATTTTTTGTTGAATCCTTCATGAGGCAGTGTCCACCTTCATTCTGTGGGTATTCTGATCCATTAGTTGCTGAACAATGGATATGTACCACTGAAAAGATATTTTCAGTCCTTCAATGTTCTGAGCATGATAAAGTCATCTTAGCAGTATATCGTTTGGAAGGTGAAGCTGATAAATGGTGGAATCTTATTAAGAATATGAGGCAAAGGGATGAAATTGAGTCCATGGAATGGGACGAGTTCAAGAACTTATTTTTCAATAAGTACATCCCTCATATTCTTCGAACAAAGATGGAGAAGGAGTTTCTTGAACTGAAGCAAAAGGATGATGAATCTGTTGGTACCTACAAAGCAAATTTTACAAGACTTTCAAGGTACGCTTCTGGGATTATTATCCAACCTGAGAGTAAGATCGATCGATTCTTTAGTGCCTTAAAACCAAGTCTTCTAAGGGCGTTATCCATAAGGGACTTCAATATCTATGAGGAAATCATTCGATGTGCTCTCAAAGTTGAGATGGAGATTGGAGTAACCCATCAGTCATATGCATTTGATAAGAAGAGGAAAATGGAATTCAAAGGGAAATCTAAAGACCACACTAAAAAGAATATGAGTTTTCCCATATGCTCAATGTGTGGAAAGAAACATGGAGGGATTTGTCTTAAAGGGACAAGTAAATGTTTCAAATGTGGAAAGGAAGGTCATCGGGCATTTGAATGCCGCAATGATGGGAAGAAGATGTCTAGTGATGGGAACAAAGAAAAGGCTACATAGAGTGCACATCCTACACTTCAATGTTACAAGTGCAAGTAAATGGGTCATTATGCTAATCAATGCCCTAATCCAAGGGTTTTTGATGATGATCAATGTCAACAAACTTTTATGGACAAAGACAAAGGAAAGTCACATGCAATTTCTATCAGCGATGTGGAGTATGATAACGAAGTGGTGAAATGTACACTTACCATCCACTCTAAAGTAGAAAATGTTTTATTTGATTCTGGATCCACCCACTCTTTTATTTTTGAATAATTTTCTAATAGTATCGCCATATTACCTCAGTAGTTAGATATTGAGTTAGCTGTGACAACCCCTAATGGCACAACAGTCGCATCAAAAGTTTACAATTCTTCTCCGATTGAAGTTTGTGGGAAAGTGATTCCTGAAAATCTTGTGATCCTTCCTATAGTGTAATTTTATGTGATTCTTGGCATGGATTGGCTTTCTTTATATGGAGCTCATATCAATTTCCAAAGAAGGGAAGTCACATTTCATATTCCAGATCAATCTATGATCGTCTATCGATGCAAGGATGAACATAAACTTCCAGTGGAAATTTCTTCCATCTTATGGGTCTTGATTCCAATAAATGAAGGTTATTTATCTCAAATGGTTTGAGAGAAACTCACGATTAAGAATATACCCATTGTACGGAAGTTTGATGATGACTTTCCAGAGGAATTTCCTGGTCTTCCACCAAATCGTAGAGTTGAGTTTTCAATAGAACTCATACTGAGTGCTATGCCCATTTCAAAGAAACATTACAGAATGGCCCCAATTGAGTTGCAGGAATTAAAGAAACAACTCCAAGAGAATCTTGATAAGGGATTCATACACCCTAGTGCGTTACCTTGGGAAGCACCTGTTCTCTTTGTTAAGAATAAAGATGGATCAATGAAACTCTACATTGATTATCGAGAACTTAACAAGATCACAATCAAGAACAAATATCCTCCCCCGCGCATTGTTGACTTATTTGACCAACTACACGGAGCTCAATACTTTTCCAAGATTGATCTTCATTCAGGGTATCATCAATTAATGGTCAAAAGGGAGGATATACCAAAGATGAATTTTTGTACAAGGTATGGATACTATGAATTTATAGTGAGTCCATTTGGTCTTACTAATGCCCCTTATATCTTCATGAATCTAATGAATAGAGTCTTTAGAGACTATCTTGATCAGTTTGTGGTAGTCTTAATAGATAATATTCTTGTCTATTCAAAGAGCAAGGAAGAACACGAAGATCACTTGAGAACTGTATTAAAGACCCTGAGAAAGGAGAAGATTTATGCCAAATTCACCAAGTGTGAATTTTGGCTTAAAAAAGTTACATTTTTGGGTCACATAATCTCAAAAGAGGGGATATCTATGGATCCAGCAAAAACAGAGGTTATCGAAAGATGGTCGAGACCAACAGTAATAAATGATATCTAAAGTTTTCTTAGTTTGGCTGGATATTATCAACGTTTTGTGAAAGATTTTTCACAATTATCTAATCCACTCACCAGGTTGACTCAAAAAGGAGTTAAGGTCATTTGGATGGAGGAATGTGAAGATAATTTCAAGTTGTTAAAAAGAAGGTTATCTAGTGCACCTATGCTCACACTGCCTTGTAGTGAAGAAAGGTTTGTGATCTATAGTGATGCATCCAAGAAGGGATTGGGGGGTGTTCTTATGCAAAATGATATGGTGATATCTTATGCCTCACGACAGTTGAAAATTCATGAGAAAAATTATCCAACTCATGATTTGGAGTTAGCTGCAGTAATCTTTGCATTAAATATTTTGAGGCATTATCTTTATGGTGAAAGGTGTGATATTTATACTAATCATAAAAGTTTAAAGTATATTTTCACACAAAAGGAGATGAATATGCACCAAAGAAGATGGTTGGAGCTGATTAAGGATTATGAATAATCAATTCATTATCACCCTGGGAAAGCAAATAAGGTGGCAAATGCATTAAGTCGACAAGACCATGCTAGCTTATCCATGATGAGGATCACAAAAGATCCAATATTTATGGATTTACAAAGGATAGATCTTGGAATTATAATGGAAGGGGAAAATCTTATCTTTCTCAAATGAATGTTCAACCATATATACATGTGAATATTAAAGAGGCACAAAAAGAAGATGTAGACTTAAAAAAGAAGGTGAGAAATGTTCCCGAATTCAACCTTGATTGTGATGGGATAATAATGTTCACGAATCGGGTTTGTGTTCCTCCCATTTCAGAATTGAAGAAGGAGCTGCTGGATGAAGCTAAAAGTTCTTCATTCTATATTCTTCCTGGAAGCACGAAGATGTATAAAGACATGAAATATTACTTCTAGTGAGATGGCATGAAAAGATATGTTGCGGAATATGTCTCTCGATGCTTGGTTTTTCAGCAAGTTAAAGCTGAGAGACAGAAGTCTATGGGGATGTTACAACCATTACCCATACCCGAATAGAAATGGGAAAACATCACTATGGACTTTGTTACCAGACTTCCTAAAACATCGAAAGGCAATAATGCTATCTGGGTCATAGTTGATCGTATTACGAAGTCGGCACACTTCATTTCTATTAGATAAGACTTATCTCTGGATAAGATATCTAGGATATATGTAAAGGAAGTGGTAAGATTTCATGGAGTACCCCTTTCCATTATATCTGATCGGGATCTGAGGTTTACCTCAATGTTTTGGAGAAGTCTTTAGCATACTCTAGATACAGAGTTTAGTTTCAGCACTGCTTATCATCCTCAGACATACGGTCAGTCTTAAAGAACAATTCAAACTCTATAAGATATGTTAAGAGTGTGCTCTATGGATTTCAAAGGTGGTTGGGATCAACACCTACCTTTGGTGGAATTTTCTTATAATAATAGCTTTCACTCCAGTATTCAGATGGATCCTTATGAATCTCTCTATGGAAAGAAATGTAGGACTCCAACTTGCTGGGATGAAGTTAGGGAAATAAATCTATTAGGACATGATCTTGTTGATGAGATGGCAGAAAAGGTCCGATCTATTCAACAATACATAAGAGTTGCTCAGAGTCAACAAAAAATCTATGCCAATAACCGAAGAAAAGACATAGAGTTTTAAGTGGGTGATAAAGTGTTCTTACGAATATCTCCTTGGAAGAGAGTAATGATATTTGGAAAGAAGGGAAAGTTGAGGCCTAGGTATATCGGTCCTTTCGAAATACTAGATCGTGTTGGGAAAGTAGCTTACCGATTGGTGCTTACACCGAATATCTCTCAAGTTCATGATGTGTTCCATGTATCTCTCCTGAGAAAGTACATACCTTATCCTTCACATGTACTCAGCTAAGATGTTGTACCGCTGGAGCAAGATGTTTCTTATGAAGAACAACCGATAGAGATTCTGGATCGTAGCGAAAAAGTCCTATGGAACAAGACCACTTGCTTGGTGAAAGTTTTATGGAGGAACCAAAAATTGGAAGAAGATACATGGGAGCTTGAGGATATGATGAGAGAGAGGTATCCTCATATATTTGTTATGAAGTGACGAATTTCGAGGGCGAAATTCATTTTAAGGGGGGTAGAATGTAACACCCTGATATTTTATGATAAGTATATTTTTTTTATGTATTATGTTATACTCAACATCAAAGGAATATTTCACTAAACACAACAATAGATTGGCTTTCTTTACAGACAATCATGGCCTTCCTCGATAGCTTGCATTGTACGTAATACTGAGTTTCACTAAACAACGATATGTTATAAAAATATTATTAAAACTAGCAGTTATGAATATTAATACCCACTTTTTGAAATTTTATAAATTTTATCTTTCAAAATGGACTTCATTTTTGGATTTGGAATATTGAAATTAGCCTAGGGTGAAATTTTGGTATTTTTCTGAAAACATTCAATTTTTGATGAATAGTGAAAACACTCGGTTACAATTTAAAAACCGACTTTTTATTTAAATAATTATTTATTTTATTTAAATTTATTTTAGGTCAAAATTGATACATAATACCTATATAAGTTCAATGTAACTCATTGGAGTCATTTTATAATAATTTTAGATCTATAAAAATTTTATTGAACTTTTCACCGTCTTTTACCCACCTCCTAGGAGAATTTGAAAATTTAAATAAAACTTAATTTTACTGCTTCTGTGGGTGGAATTTCGAAAATCCTAGAGACACGATTAATATAAAGGATTAAAATTTGGTTCAATAAGATAAATATAATTTTTTTTGAATAGTAATTTTTTACTTTTTTTTACCACGGTTAAAATAAATAGGGTAATTAAAGGTAAAAATGGTATTATTATTACCCTAACACATGTCCTAATTCTATTGGATAAGTTTAATTCGACGAAAAAAACCTTAGAAATAAAATATGACCATTTAGGTCCACTTGTATTAGATTAGGACATTTAATATTATTTTATTTAAAGAAGAGTTAAAATAGTTAAAATCAAAGTTTAATAACTAAAACATTTTTAATATAGGGTTATAGATAAGATAAATTAGAATATAAATATTCATTAGAAATATAAAGAGATTTCCTACATAATGGTATTTTATTTATAATTTTTAGACTTAAATAATTTAATTTATTTATGACACAATGATGATGCAGTAATTACCTTATTAAGGAAATATTAACATAATTGATATTATAAATACCCAAATAAATGTAATTTGAGACTTTTTAAGAATTAAACTAATTTTATAGGTTAATATGACATATTATTATTGATTTAATTAAATTTTTTGAACTAATCATGCTTTTATGATTTTCACAAAAATAAATTACTAAATAGTGTCAAAATTGACATAAAATAGTTTTGAAAAAAAATATTATATTATTAATTGTTATTTTATTCCTAAAAATCTTAGGTTCGGAAAAATGACTTAGGTAAGGTTATATATATTAATAATGAACCACTTGGGGTTCTTTTGGATTTTTATAGTAAGTTTATTAACCATATAGTGTAAGAAAACAAGAAGACACGGTAAAAGTTAAATTATTTAACTTAGAGTTAAATCTAAATGATGTGGTTAAAATAGTAACATAAAATTGTATAAAATCTATTGGTTGAGATGTTTCGACCCATACCCACCTTAGATTCAAAATAAATCAATTTGAAGCTATTAAAAACCGAATATGACTTTATAATAAAATAATACTTTAAGTTTTTCCTAAGGTGCCCCTCTCCTCACTTATAAAAGGGCACCTCATCCCTCTCATATTACGCCAATTTGAGCCTTAAATATCATCCAAACTCTGCCAATATCTCTTCTCCACTTACCAAGTAATATTCTAGAGGTCCTGGCCTTCTTCAAAGACCAATTTTAGTGCCCTAAGAGGAGGTTTCAAAGTGGCGTGTCGAAGAAGAGGAAATATTCGTTACAAATTATTTCAAATTTATTTATTCTTCTACTTCCTCTTCTTTAGTTGTTTTATTGTAAAGTAATAACATCATTATCACTCATATACTGATATGTTATTTCACCTTCTATCTGTCCTATGGAAAATGAAATCACCGCGCGTGCGTACGTACGGAATACCGTCTCCATGCAGTGGTGCAATATGTTTTACACCGCCGCCTTACTTGGATGGGTATAACGGTGTAAATAATAAATATATATAATTATTGTAAAGTGATATTTATTCTGAAATAGTATACATACACTCCAATACAATTCCACAATCATGGGAATGATATCATCATTCGTGTGTACTTACAACCTACCGTCTCCACGATGTGATCTGACTCGTTCTACATGATCCTCATTGCATAATGATTATATAAATAAATTGAATGAATAAATATGATATATATTAAACTAATACCATTCTATAAACGAGGTATCTATAATCTAAAAAGAAGAATAAGAATTTATTCGACAAAACACGCATAAGAACAAAAAGTAATAAACACCCGGATAACAAGTAGCAATGAAATATTACTAATAAGAAGCTAAGAATATGACCATATATGATATCATAACAATTTGTATGATTCTGGAATAAGTAAATAACATTATTTAAATCATTATACAAGAGTTTCAGACACTTACGAAGCAAATCAGACCTAGAGTAAGGGAAAATCTCGCAATCTCAATTTTTATCCGAGATTGTTTATACTTAGGTATTTACTGGGGAATATTTATCATCCACATCCATGTTTCCTTAGTATGTAATTTTATTTCCATCCACCTACAATTTTTTAAATCCAATTTTACCCATTGGTGAGTTTTTAGTAAAACATATGAAAGGAATCTTTTTTCATTTTTAGTACGAGGTACTTTTTTGAATTTTCCAGCCAAAGTATGAGAAGAATGTTTTTTTAACTTATACGGCCTGAATGGACTTTTAAAACATTATTTTCATGAAGATTCCTTTACAAGTTTTCAAGTTTATTTTTAATAAACTTTTTTTAGTTTAAAATTATATGACATTTTAAGAAAGGAAAAATGTTTTTGAAGTAGAAAGTATATTTTCCTCAAGAATGGAGTTCAAGCGTTTTATCAAAATTATTTTCCATCTAAGATAATATAGGGTTATGTTTCTATCCCTATTTTTACATTGATTTGATTATGTTATGATGGAATTATTTTTATGATGTCCTTTTATCTTATATAGATTATGGCATGATATTTAAGAATCCCATTTTTATTACATGGGTTATGCTATGATATATGATTTATGATCTTGTGGCACACATAAGAATGGTATCATTATGAGATGGGTGGGACCTATATCTCCCTAAAATTCATTGGGTAAAGATTTATATATCATGAGATTGACATGGATGGAACGGCAGGTTAATATGGTTCAGTGATATAGGACTGAAACGAGGTGTGAACTCGGTTCAGAAATGGACTTTGTCTGCTAGGATAGTCTTGGCAATGAGTCTTGACTACTAAGAAATGATTCTCTATGATTATGTGTGTATGACACAAAGTTTCATGTTTTAAGTTATGATTATTGGGATTACATTTCACTACTATGATTTATCCAATGTTATGAAATTATGATCTCTTTTTCAGGTTATGATTTCCAAAATGTATGTTATTATGAATATGATGTGATTGATATTTGTTTTGTTTACCCTTACTGAGCATTTGAGCTCACCCCTTTATATGTTTTCTTTTCCCCAGGACAGGAAGAAGGATATAAAGTAAGATATGCCAAAAGGGACTCTAGATATGATAAAATAAAAGGGAGACAGTGTAGATGATTTATGAACCAGTTGTTTATGTTTCCCAGTTTCTAAAGACACTATACCTATATGGTCCTTTCAGGGTTTTGTTATATGTTGTAATAAGTGTACTTAAATTTTGAATTATTAACAATGTATGTAAAGTATGGGTCGTTATACAGGTTAACCAAAAAATCCAGGAAAAATATATCACTTTCCTTTAAAGAGTCTTTATCCCCTTTTCTCAGAATGAGGAAAACCATGTACCCATAATGCTAGAATCCTAAAATTTGTTGAAATGTGGTTTATCCTTGGTGCCTTTATTCCTATGAGTCCAAGGAAATCCATTGACTTTTCCTTCTCAAAAATTCCTGACTGATCTGGAAACATGTGGGTAAAAAAAATTTCCTCAACTTTATACGTAATTCCAAGAATATTTGATTCCTTATTAAAAGATAGAGAATATTTTTTCCTATAGATTTTGAATGAAAACTTCTCCCTGCCATCTTCATCGTAAAAACTTACTGACTCATAGAATTATATAAGAAAATCAGGATACACCGGATCCTGACATTTTTGCTTGGCTATGTAAAAAAGTATCCCATCCATTCAACATAATGGTATTAGTAATCAAGGAATTGTACACTGAAAAGAATTTTGGGTCAACCAACCTTTCCCTATAGATTTTTCAACTCTTTATTTTCTTGACTTAAGACATCTGTTTATGAAAGGAGGCTTCCAGTGACATCTAGAGTTTAAGAAAACATAGAAAAATGAAATGATCTATTTGAGGAGAATCATAGATTTGGTAAAAAAAGACTTGAAAACTAATGTGGGACATAGAATAGGGGGCCTTTATATAGGAATTGAGGTGATGGTTAGAATTCCCAAAGATATCCAACAGTTAAAATAGGCTAGATCTAATCTAATAGTTGAGATGAATACCAAAGAAAAATTTGGTTGGTTCCGATCTTTGGAGGCTTTAAGGAAAAATCGTATTTCTGGAAATTGAATCTGATAGAGTTTTCTTAAAATAGGATAATAATTCCAATATGTAAAAAAAGAAATTATGAAAATTTAATTAAGGAAACATACCTTATGGGTTTACCTAAAAATTATCAGTAATAAGAAATATTCTTCTTGAAGAACATTAGATCCCGAAAAATTTTATTAAGGAATGGAAATTTTTGATTTTGGAATTTTTTGTTAAAAAAATTATTAAGAGAAAGAAAAAAATTGGTTATGAAAAAATTTATTAAAAAAAAATTTGGATATGAGAAATTTGATCAAGGAAAAAAGTTTGGTTACGAAAAATTTGATTAAGGAAAAAAATTGTTATGAAAAAAATTATAAACAAGAAAATATACCCCCTATGAAAAGGAGTTCATTAATATAAGGATATAGGTTTCAAAAAAGAGTTAATATGGAAGATTACATTATGTTTTTAATTCCTAATTTTTTTTAATGTATTCAAATCTATCAGAGGGTAAATATTTTGTAAAAATATCAACAATTTGATCTTGCATTCCGAGAAATTGAAGAATGATATCTCCTTTAAGTGTGTGATCCCTATGAAAGTGATGCCTAATATAAATTTGTTTTGCATGGGAGTGATGTGCATGGTTTTTTTTATGGAAATGGATATTTAATTATCACATAATATCTATGTTTTGGTAAAAAAAATCACATAGTCAGTGAGTGTGTGTTGAAACCACAACACTTGATCACAACAACTTCCAGTTTGTAAATAATCAGCTTCAGTAGGGGAAATTTCTTCTAAGTGTTGCTTCTTGCATTACCAAGAGTCTAATAAATATCCTAATAAATGAAATGTTCTAGAAGTAATTTTTCTATTCATTCTACATCCACCAAAAATTATCTTCCAAAAAACTTTTTAAGACAAAATGATTTCAATAAGTATAGAAAATTCTTAAATCCATGGTTTCTTTTAAATAGAAAACAATTATTTTCACTAATTTTAAATTATATTCCTTTGGATTAGATTTATATATTGCACATAAGCATACTAAAAACATTACGTATGGTTGAATAGATTTCAAGTACAGTAAGCTTCTTATCATACCTCTAAAAGATGTTTGATCTACTGGTTTTCCAGCTTCATCAAGATCAAGAGAATTTCAGGTACCGATTGGAGTAGTTACACTTTTAGTGTTGTAATATCCATAATTTTTAAGAAGATATATAATATACTTATGTTGTGATATATAAGTTCCATCTGTTTTTTGAGAAATTTGAAATCCAAGGAAAAATGTTAACTCTACCATCATAATCATTCCGATCTCATATTTCATTAGATTCGTAAATGTATCTATTAAATATTGCTGAGTTGATCTGAATATAATGTCATCAGTATGTATTTAAATAATAAAAACATTTTTCTGAACTTTCTTTATAAATATATTTGGATCAGCTGTTCCCTTAATATAATTGTTTGGTAAAAAAATCCTTAATTCAATCATACCAGGCTCTAGGGTCTTGATTAAGTCCATATAATGTTTTGGTAAGTTTGAAAACATGTTCAAGATGTTTAGTGTCTTCAAATCTAGAAGTTTGTTTGACATAAAATTCTTCTTGAACATACCCATTAAGGATAGAACACTTCATATCCATTTGAGAAAGATTTAAATTAATGAATGCTGCAAAGGTAAGTAAAATACAAATAGATTTATGTCTAGCTAGTAGAGCATAGGTTTATTCATAGTCTATTCTTTATTATTGATTATAGACTTTAGAAACTAATCTATATTTATTTCTTACCATGAATAGTTATCAATGGAATTTTTTTCTCATTTTTAACTTGGGAACTAAAATTTCTGAAATAATGAAATGATTTAGATTTTTTGGTTAGAAAATAGACCCATGTAAATCTAGTGTAATCATGAACTAAAAAAATACACAATATTTTCCCCCAATACTTTCAGTTTGCGTTTGAACAAAAAGATACATATGCACTAACTGTAATGCATTATAATTTGAGACTTCACTGACTGATGTAAAACATTATTAATGTTTCTTTCCATATTCAAAAAGGATCAAAATCTTTTTAGGAATCAAATATAATCTCCTGTATATCCTTAAAAAGTATTTTCTTTTAGATTTTTCATTGGTTCCTAAGGTTACAATGTAATAGTATTCTATGCCATAACCAATATTGATCTACCATTTCACTAAGGTAAGATAGATCTTGGATCCTAAGGTCTTCTAAATTTAGTATATATAAATTATCATGCATATGGGTAGAAAGAATAAACACTTCCATGGAATTGATTAATAAGAATTTATCATTCCAAAAATTCAGAAGGTAACCTTCATCACATAATTTTCTTATAATAATGAAGTTGTGATTAAGACCTTTAACAAATAATACTTTTTAAATAAATGTTTTTTCAAGAAGAATAATGTTACCTATACCAATAATTTCTCCCTTGGTATTATATCTGAAAGTTACTTTTCCTACTCTCATCTTGATAATGTTTTCAAATAATTTTTTGTTACTAGTAATATGCCTGGTACACCAACAATACATGTACCATGTATTGTTTTTGGTACTTTTTATATTTTCAGGATAATAAAAGAGTTATACTTTTGGAATCCAAACATTCTTGGATATATAAATTTCATAAAGTAAATTTTAGAAATCCACATTTTCGTAGAAAAATAATCTTTATGACAACCTAAATATTGGGTTTTATTTAAAGATAATTTTTTTCCGAATTTCCACCACATTGACACTTCGTGCAAAAGGGATGACTTTGGAGAAAAAAATAGTTGTTCCTAAAAACTGTTTTTGAAAGAGTATAACCAAATCTAGAACTATTCCTTAGAGGATAAAATTGGGAATACATTTTATCAAAATCTTTCCTTCGTGAAGTAAAATTTGAAAAAAATTCTTTATGATTTTTTTTTCATGTTTTAGTTTGATGAATAAATTATTATCCTCAAAGTCATTAGTTTTAGAACTTAAGTTAGCCTCTTAAATATTTTTCTTAGAAATCACATCTTCTAGATCCTTAGAAATTTTATCCATCTCAGAATTTTCTTCCTTAAGGTATTTATGAAGACTTTTAAAATAAAAATCTTTCTGATTAAGATCTTTAGAAATATCTTATACTTCTTTAGTTAAAATTGAAATTCTATAATCTACTTTCTCTACCTTCTTTTTTATCTTAAAATTTTCATTTTCAAGTTATTTAGGAAATCTAGAAACTTCTTCAAATGAAGGTAAGGTATTTTCTTCAGATGAGGAAGATTCATCATCTGAAGATTCATAATATTTTTCATGGGGAAAATTCGAATTTTAAGAAATATTGTGTATGGATTCCTAATTGAGTACCTTAGCCATAAGATAATGATTTTCAATTGGTACTCTGGATACAAGACCAATATTCTTCTTACCAAAAGATTCATAATCTGAAGATTCATATAAAGAGTTACCACCACAGGAACTCTCAGTGTCATTTTCTTTCAAAAACATTTTATCCTTAGAACTGTAATTCTTTTTTACTTGTATCTTTCAGAATTCTTTTCCTTCTTATTTTTCCCTTAAAAATCGGACAATCAGGTCTGATATGTCCAGCCCTTTTACATTCATAACAATTTACTTCAGAATCTTTCTGTTCCTTTCTATCTTTCTTCTTATATATCTACTAAAAATATTTCTTTCCTACAATCTTTTTCATCCTTCAAGCAAGATTGGATATGTTATTATTTGAATGATCACTATAACTTGTGTCATATATGACAATGGATCTATTAGTTTTAGATATAGTTACCAATTCCAAAGTCTTGGATTTAGATGTAGTAGTGAAATATATACTTGCATTACCATTCTTCACTTTTTTGAAATCAGTATCTCTATAAATTCTTGTTTCATGATGAAGAAGAGTTCCAAATAACTCACCAAGAGTAATGTTAGATACTTTTCTATTCTCATCAATAGCAACCCTTTTTTATTCCCACTCATTTGGAATGATATCGATTATCTTTTCCACTAGAAATTCATCATCAATACCTTTCTCTCCCATAGATTTAAGACTATTGGAAATTGTAATAAATATTTGTTGTACTTTTCAAGAAGGTTCTCTATAAGGAAATAAGAATCCATGATACTTACCTCCCAATATATATCTTCTAGTTTCTATCACCTTAGAAGTCCCAAAATGTGTAACCTCATGTTTCTTCTGAATACAGTTAGCAGCTTCACATGAAGATATTTTACTATATATATTCCTAGTCATACAACATAAAAAAGTATTGTATACCTTGTAATTTCGTTGATATTATAGTTTTTTTATTGGAGAAGGTTCTGAATTCATGTTCTCGAATTTTGTAGTATTCAGTAAGTATAAAAAAATTTCTACTTCGGTGTTAATAAAAAAATTCTTCATTCTATCTATTTAGTAAAAATAATCATTACCATCTAAAATTTTCGGTCTAGTAGGGTTTAGATTATCAATGTAACCAACATTTCTACCTGACATTCTATATAAAAATATCTTTTCCACAATAAAATTGTTAATAGTAAACGTTTATAAACAATGATAAAAAATTTTAAGCAATACCTGACCAAGAAAATTTAAGCAAGATGAATTTGGAATAAGGAAAACCTAAGAAAGAAAACTTATATGTTTGTATAAGTATTTAAAAGACATCCTCTAATACCAATTGTTGGATTGAAATAATGTATGTAGATGATCAATTACAAGAGGAGGGTGAATTGTAATATTAAAAACATTCATTTTTAACCTTAAGGAAAACTGTGTTTAATATACTTAGACAAGATAAATTCAAAAAACCTCTTTTAGTTCTATGAAATAAACATTCCTAGGGTCTGGAAAGATGAATTTAGATAAGAAACTTAAGAAAACTTTCCTTAGAGAAAGATTTTACCTTAAAGCTTGTAGAATCTTATTTATCAGAGTAAATAAAAGTACAAGAAAGTATAAAAAAGTTATAATTTCTTTATTTATCAAAATATAGAATAAATAAAACTTAAAAAAAAGTAACAAGTAGGAAATATTTTAACCCAAAGAGTAGGGTATCCAATAACCTTGGATAAAGGTCCCTTGATTTATACATTATTGAAAGCCTATTTTACCTATACCAGGGTAAGCCATAGATAGGAATATCAGAATATTTATGGCGATCCATGGATTTTATATACCCTCATCATAGTCGACACCTCTATATTTATATCCCCATAAGCCCTTGATTTTACCAAGCCACAATCAGAGTCGCATTAAGAAATCTGAGCAAGATGGTCAGGGCTAAACAAGATGATCATGAAAACCCACAATGAATAAGAGTCTCTCTCTCTAGAAATCACTTCACATAATCACAACATGTAATCTCTATATCGATGTATTAATTATATTTTGAGATCATTCAAATGGGATTCTATTTATAAGTAAAACTTCAATGGTCATCTCCCTCCTCCAATGGTCATATTTTTCCTTGAATTTTAAAGGGACCTTTATATGTGCCACTCAACCAACAGCAAGTTAGAAACAAATTGTATGGCATAGTTTCATAATAAAAACATGTGTAAGGAAAATGAAGTAGACTAACTAAATCAAAAAATCCAAAATATAAGGAAAAAATAGAATTCATAGTCTAAATGTATTAAGAATCAGATTATATAAACTTGGATATTAGGATTATGTTTTTCAAAGAATTTGGATTCTAAATTCTATAGATTCTAGAGTTTGAATTCTGATGAATTCGACGCCTGAATTCTTAGGTATTCAGAGTTTGAATTTAGATGAATTTGGATTCTGAATTCTGAGGAATTCAGATTCTGAATTATGAGGAATTAGAAGTCTAAACTCTAAGGAATTCAGAGTCTGAATTTTAAGGAATTCAGAGTCTAAATTTCAAATAATTCAGAATCTGAATTTTAGAGAAGTCGGAATCTGAATTTCAGAGAATTCGAAATCTAAATTTCAGATAATTCATAATCGAAATTTCAAATAATTTTGAATCTAAATTTTAGTGAATTATGAATCTGAATTTTAGAGAATTTGGAATATAAATTTCAGAGAATTCGAAGTCTGAATTTTAGAGAATTCGGAATCTGAATTCCAGAGAATTCAGAATCTGAATTTCAGAGAATTTGAAATCTGGATTTTAGAGAATTCCGAATCTGA
The DNA here is from genome assembly GCA_963277665.1 of Viscum album. NCBI lineage: Eukaryota > Viridiplantae > Streptophyta > Magnoliopsida > Santalales > Viscaceae > Viscum > Viscum album. Next base: position 777,980,650 of record OY728163.1, on the reverse strand, counting down.
ATTTTAGAGAATTCATAATGTGAATATATTAATAAATGATTGTTTTAGAAACTATATTGCTACGGGGTTTTTTATAAGGATATGAATTTTTTCCTTTAGTAAAAATTAGACTTATTTTCTATAAGTCATTTGATAAGATAATAAAAACCAAGGTAATGATATAATATTTTCTTAGAGAAAGAAAACTTTCCTTAAGAAAATAATTCTTAGAGAAAGATAATTTTTCATAAGATAAGGTGTTTGCGATTTTCAAAACATAGAGTAATTTAAAAGTCATAAGAAATCCTTTTTGACTCAACACCATCCATCTTGAATTTAATCCAATAATTTAGTTTTTCATTGTAGATATAATCATATTGATATTAGATTTAATTTTATAAGAGATCCAATTTAGTCAGAAACCATGAGTGTCAATATGATACACACTAATAATAATACGAATAATAGTTTGACTAATGTTATGTCATTATCTATAGTCAATCATTTATTATATGTAATAAATTTGGTTATAATTCAATAACCATGGTTTTAAGAATATCTCCAATGTTATTTAAAATTTTTGTAGATTTTTAATTTTATTTTCATATAAACTTTTCTCCATTTTATGATTCCATGGATGATTTATGCATTTCACATTCATGAAATATTAGTTGTGATTTATTTTATATGATAAAAACATATTTGCATATGCGATTCCATTTCTCCACTTAGGCTCTTATTTGGGTCTCCTAGATTGGGTCGTGTTTTTGTCCTATTTTCTACAGACCATCTTTCCAGCTCCATGATCCACATTTTGTCCATGGGGATTATGTAAGCTATTGATGACTCCAAAAACCCTTTAATTTCGTTCATCCGCCTATGCTGATCTTTACAAGATGTTTTTTCAGCTCTACCACACATATTTGGTTAATTACCCTATGTTTCTTTTGCCACTTAACATCTATTGTTGTGTGTCAAGGGTAATAATCACCCGTTCCCTCACACATTCTCCTAATTTAGTTATTTTTCTTCCTTATGTTTTTTTTTCATGTCCTGGTGTTTCAAAAATATATTTTTACCAGTAATTTCAACTTCTTGAAAGATCGTAAATTGTGTCTGTCAGTCACATTATTACCACTTAAGGTGTTGTTTTTCAGTAGAGCATCGATGATATCCTTCATATTAAATATGTTAGTTTATTCCTAGTTAAGAAGTACATTGTTGAACCATGTGATGTATGATGTTGGTGTACAATTCAAGATCCAGGATCCCCTCTTCGTTGACCTTAGAATCTTGTATAAAGAACCATTAGATAGTGGTATGTTGTATGGATCTGTAAGAATTCTTGGTTTTATATTTATTATATGTTTATCATTCAAAGTGTTTAATTCCTTAAATTATGTTTAGGTTGTATTCCATACTCTATTTTCCATGAGATATAATAAATCATGGGTGTGGATATTTTTCATTCCATGTATGTAGTTCCAAAATAGGATAAATCATGTTAAATCCCTATGTTTTTTATGATTTCTTATGTTTTTTGTTTTAGGTTTTCATTTTTATTATCACTTTTCCTTTGATATCATCATTATATGACATGATTTATAAATAGTTGTTTCTTCACAAATCACATTAATTTATATCAAACAATCCTAACCAAAACAAACCATATATTCAGTATCCTTGTCCATAGATTGTTGGGAAAAACATTAAGAATATTCCCCCTAATATTTTTTTCTATGATGATAAAAGAGACATCCTTAAATGTGCTTGAAAATTTATTGTTTTTTAGTTCCATGATAGTAATTTTTAACACTTTTAAAAGACTGATATTATGTAATGAAATATAAAGGCAAACATTTATACATGAATTTAATTTAATTTTAATAATCATCTAGATGTATGAATATATGAATGATTGTATCTGTATGTGTATATATATAATATATCCTTCAATGGATTAATTTATCATATTATTATATTTTTAAAAAAATATAAATTTTATTCTTGAATAAAATAATTTAAATTTTAAATTAAAATATATTTTTTAGATTTTTTTTATAATTCATTATCTATAAATATAATCTAAATTTTAAAATAATTAATAATATATTTGAAAATTTAATTATATATTAATATTTTTTTTGTAAATATATATATACATATATATCAATTTAGTGGACGGGGAAAATATAAAGAAAATTATACACGTACATGCACCATGGGAGGTTCGAACACAAGTCCTCCCCTCACCACCACTAGGCCTGAGGGATCAAACCACTCGGCCACACCTCATGGTGCATATAGATATATATATATATATTAATATAGCATAATATATATGTTCATATATATTATTTTATGTAAATAATGTATATGTGTATGCACACGCTTGCGTGAACCAAGCATTATAAAGGTAGTGTGGATCAAGTGTTCTAAAGGTCGAATGAACTCACTAATTTAAGTGCATATGTAACTATTCATCCACTTTAATTCCAAAGATCAGATTCCCATGACCTCCCAACACCTATAATTGTTTATGTTTATAAAACAATTTACTATTATTAATATAATTAATGAAATATGATATTTTTCATAGCACTAAGAAAACACTGTTTATTAGTGTTTTCAAAGTTAGAATTTCTTGAAGACATTGATTTTTTAATTAAAAGAAACCGTTGAGCTATTATATATTTTTAATAAACTATTTTTGATGCACAAATCACTATATAAAATCCATATTTTCATGTTTTATTAGATTAATTGATTCATAAACCCTTGACATGTCATTAAATTTTTTTATATTGGTTGTTATGGATACAATTTTATTTTTCGAAAACTTTTCTCAATTTATATGAAGTGGTCGGTCTTCTTATGTGTGTGAGAGTGTGTCTATGTTTATTAATGTGTGCCTACTTACACACATGCTTGATTATGTATTGATTTATAAATTCCAAAAATCCATCAACTAATATGATGAGTTTTCTCTCCAGGCCATCGGGCAACCTCAAGGCCTTTAGGCCACCCCAAGGCCTTGATGCCACATTAAAATTGCAGATATACCAGTCATATTACAGGGGAGAAGGCGAAAGATGAGGATTCATAGTATGCATATTAACCAGAATAGAGATAACCATAATTGGAAGATTGAGAGGCTATGACATTGCCATTGGTACCAGGCATGTGTATCTGTGTACAAGATAGCTAACTGACCAACCTTGTGAAGGTGGGGTGCTAATATCATGACATTTGCTGGGGAGGAGCAGTTCCAATTTTTTTTTCTAGGTGATTCCTTTAAGTCCAAGGGGTCATGTAATTGTCTCTTAAGCCTTAGGTCCTTGTAGGGGTTCCACCCCACCCCTTTAAATTTGGATTATCAAAAACAAATGAAGGCATTCGGGCCATTCATGAGTAATGATAAGTGTTATCATTTAAAAATACCTATATTTGAAATCATCAAAAAAGTGTTTGATAAGATAAAATGCATGGGATTGGTATAGATGAAGGTTTAATATGATGTAACCACATTCATTAACATGTAACATATGAGTAAATTATTTTCCACTCAAGGAGAATCCTTGAGATACCTATACAAAGAGGTATTACACATTAAATGGGTCTGTGTGACTCTTGTATGTATCTGGTAAACACTCTCATGATCCTGTGGATCACATCATCCTTACCCTTTGACTTCACAAGACACATTCATGTTATGGGATATGATAGGATCCCACTCAAGAATCAATTGATTCAGTAAAACACATGTCTAACTCTAGAGGATGGATGACTTTTGGATTCCTCTCATGTGATCTTTATCAAGGACAAAGGATGATGATAGATGAAACAACCATCTTCATTAAAACGCACATTGTTTCTTGATTTTACAGGATTCATGATTTCATTTATCCAGAATGGTTTTCATGGATATGGGTTTCTTATTTTATCTGTGTCTATCATATTAGTGTTATACAATCCTTTGAACCCCATGAATGGAATCAAAGTAAAGGATAATTGATTGGTCGATTCCGAGGAACTTTTTGGTGTTAGTTCCCCAAAACCTACCACTTTGTATTATAGGCTGTCTATATATTCATAGATTTAAAAATTAATAAAAACCTTATAAAAAGATAATTACTATTTTTTGTAATGTTTAATGTGATAATGTCCTTATAGTATTTCACTCATAGAAAGGTTGTATCAATATCTCACGATAATGGGGAACCTAATTTTTTATGATAATATTAATAAATTTATATTCTATGGATGAGATAATATTGTTCTACTAGACATAGATTATGTTCTTACTATAATGTTCTCCATTTTTATAAAATGATGAGAACTTGACTCATAATGATTCAAACTTTGTAATCTCCAAGATATGGGTTTATGTGGATAGTCCCACTAATAATAATTCCACATTTATATTTATAACTATATTCATTTATATGTGAATGTGTGGTTTGTTCCTTAGACATAACATTATTATTAATGCATATATTGAGTCACATAACCTAATGTATTGAAAACAATCATGACAATATATGCTCTTGGTGAGGTAGGATATGTTGCGTAAATCACATATGATTTGAAATTAATGATTAATTAAAGGAATGATTTTTCCCATCCTAATTTGGAAGACCATATCCAAGGAACTTTGATTAATACAAAAATATTTGATTAGGACCTTGGACATGAAGAATTTTTGACGAGGTCATTTCAGGTAGCTAATGAATGATATATCAAACATATAGTTTTATGACACATGTATGCAACCATCATGATGAGATATCAAGATAAAGAGATTATATTACATAGTGAAAATTCATAAAATGTTGTCTTCATTGAGACATTAACTTATTTCTCTATGGGTTCCTTGATGTTTTTCTTAATGATGATCTTGGACTTAGGCAAGTTTCTCTAACGCCACATAGAAATTGGTCAAGTGGTTCACACAGTTTGTGTATCCACAAATTTTAGTTAAATTATATTTGAATATAATATTAGAATAAATATTATTCTCATGTATATCGAATAATATTTATTTTGGTTATGTTCATGGGGAAATTTTGTCAACATTTTTTTTTGAGTTTGGAATATATATGAGTCAAATATTAAATAAATATTATTTTCAAGTTAAAAATTATAATTATTTATCTCTTATTTTATTTTCTGGTTAGTTATTTATTTTATTTTGTGAATAAATGAGTATATATTTACTCACCAATTAGTGAATATAATATTTATTTATTTATTTAGTGAATAATATAATGATATTTATATTTTCAATACATATTTATTATTCGAGGTTTCATAAATTTCAAGGGGGGATGATGGGTTGAGATAATGGCCTAGATGAAGTGATATATTTTCAGTTTTCATTTATATAAATATTAATTAATTTATATAAAAAAATTAAATATCTGTGAGTTTTCACATGTTATAATATATAATAATATAATAATTATTATGTGACATGGGATTTATTAAAGATTACAATTAGATAAGAACCTCTATGAATTTATCAACTATCTTACCCAATGTATACTAACCAGATTATATCATTTTTTTGGAGAAAAGACAAGTGTTGTAAATAATGTTATTCTATGAGGAGAATCTCTTAAGGAATTAGTAAAGAACATGAGAGATGTACGTCCTCCTCTATCTCAAGAATGAGATAAAAAGAGAATAATACTTCATAACTAAAGGGATTCTTGATGTGAGTAATGGTGAGAGGCAATGTGCTAGAACCAAAAGTTCCAAAAGCAATGCTTTGAGGTTCATGGAGCACTTGTGGATACAACTAGTAAGATTCAACTTTAGATATTTAGATTCCAAATTATTATGATATGAAGTTAAATTAGATTCTTCAATGTAGAATGAAAACCAAAACATTGTATTTCTTGTTTATAAATTTATTATAAATTATATTTGAAAAGATATACTCTTAAATATTCTAGGGTTTTTATTTATCAATTTTTAACGATTTACTTTCTCTTTATGCATAACCACAATTGAAAGTTATAATTTTCCAACATACCAGTCCATGTACTATAAATGATACTTTTTATACCAAAAGGATTCATTCTAATTATAGATAACTGAAGACGAAGGTTTCTTATCTCATTTCCAAATTTAGGATACTCATGGTCAATTTTCTTCTACTTAAGAGAGTCTACTACAAGATTAATTTTCCCATATTGGCTACTTGTATCTTTGTTCCACATTCATTTCCTAGAAGTAACTTTAATTCCATATAGGTTCCAAACCATTGATTGATTGGAAACTATTGTACATATTTTGATGGACTTCATTCATTTATCTTATATCAAGATTCACCACACATTGGGTATATTTTATGTGATTCTTTGTTCTTACAAAATAGTATATAGACATTTTTATGGGAATGAATTTTTTCAACGATCATACCCATTGAACGTAGAATTTTTTGAAATCATATGTTCGGTATGGAAAATCATTATCTTTTGGAATCAAATCATTCAATAGAGAAAATAGTTCAATAAATCTAATGCCACTCTATCTTTTACTATATTTTTATTTATATATCTTCAATATGGCTACCTATTATGTATATTTAGTACAATTTGAATAAAATAGTGTCTTTTCACAACTCTTTATCTTCTGAAATATTTTTTTAAAATCATGAAGTTTATCTTTAATATTCATTTCCATTTCCTCAATAAAATCTTCATCATCATTCACACTTGTACTCGTATACTCGATATGGTCTTCATCATTGTTCACACTTTTATTTATATCAAAATATCCATAAAACATAGTGTTATCCTAGTCACAAGCTACATTTAGTTTTTCCACTATTAAATCCAATATTTATAAATTCAATCTATTTCGTGATAGATCAAGTTTGCTTCAAACTCCTCAATACTAATTAGTCTTGAATAAAAATAGAGTAAACCTAGAAAAATGATTTTAGAAGGGTCACACATAGATATTTATTAATGTTGATAAATACATTCACACAATCCTCAAACTCTTTTGTCATATCATTAGAATCTATACATTTTAGTGATGGAAATATTAGAAGATAGATTAATTATATTATTTATAAAGTCGCAAAGAATCTTATTAAATATTCATCCATTGAAAGACATGGAGATAAAGAATTTACATTTAACAAATTGTTAATGGTTATTGTTTAGGATTAAAATGGGGGGGGATAATGATGATTCTGGTGGAAAAAATTCAAACATTATATGTGTTAAGATGTTATTTTATTTCTAGATAATTGATTTCTGAGGAATATAACCATAAAATTCAATTTTTGATTAGAATAATGATTAAAAATTTCCACTATATGCTATATTATTTCATCTTACTTAAGTATAAAATACCTATTTTATATAAGAATATTTTATATACTTCATTTAGATTCATTATACATTGAAAATTTATTGGTTTCAATTTTTTTGGAGAACATCATCATCTTTATAAGGATTGTTGCATTATAATAAACGTACTTTAGGAAGTAGACATCCTTATGTCGTGATCATGATATTAAAAATAATAATTTTATAAACTATTTTCAATTACAAAATAACCTAATCACAAACAAGAGTGTCCAAATCATTAAGTCCAGAATTTGTGAAGAAAAACAAAAAAAATCTGTAGTCAGACTTGAATAATTAAAAACACCGAATCATGAGTATCCAAGCCCTTTTTGGAAATCATTTCCAAATAGAGAACCATGTAAGAATTGGTTGTGTCAAACCAGGGTAATCACAAATCTCATAGTCTTGATTGTTTAGGCTAGTTCAAGACACTATGGTTATGGAATGTGGGAGGTATGGTATATAGGTAATGAATGAATAAAAAATGTAAAATAATGAAAGATAGACTACATATGAGTATAAATAATAATACACATTTGGTTTTGAGATCATTTATTCATCTGATAAGTTTGAGGGAGAGCAGCAGTATAGGTCGAGTTCTATGAGAAATTGGATGGTGCGAATGAGTCAGGTTCAGTTAGGGTGGGAATTATAAGGTCATGAAGGGTTTAATCATTTATTTTTTAAGTGCAAATAAAAACTGTTCAAAATAAATTACAATTATATTATATATACATATATATATATATATAATAAAAATGAAATAATTATATAAAAAATTCAAAAAACTAATATTATTAATGAATATATAGTTCAAAATGAATGAATGTAAAAAATGAGTAAAATTTAATCATATAAAATGAATAGACATCAATAATATTTAACAAATGGGTAATCTTTGTTAATTATATAAATTATTAAAATAATTTAAAATGAACATATTTTAAAATACATATGAATACATTTTAAATATGTACATTATAACCATATTAGAAAAATTAAATGTTAATGAATAATAAGAATAAATCAATATTAAAAATGAATAAAATATAATAAAGGAAAAAATAATTAACACTATATGTGAAAAAATAAAATTAAATGATTGGATGTTAAAAATAAGGGAAATTTAATTATTAAAAAACAATATATTGAAAAAATATTGAAAAATGAATATTTTTTTTAAATATATAGATTTTTAAAAATAAAAAAAATGAAAAAATGTTAAAATTAAAATGATAACAAACTAATAAAATACATTACATGTAATATATTTAATAAAAAAAAATAATATTCAATAAACCTGAAAAAATAAATATTAATAATGTTTAAAATTACCAATAAATTGAACACATAAATAAATTAATGATATAAATTTCAAGCATATTAAAAATATAGAAATTAAATAAACCCAAATAAATAAACTTTATCCATATAAATTAAAAAATATTGAACATATTAAAATAGTGAAAAAATGTATAAATAAATATTAAAAATTGTTTAAATTCCAAAAAATATAAAAAAACATTAAATATTAAAAATAAATAAATAAGTTTGACTGAAATAATATAAAAAAGGGATAAAAAAATAGATAAAAAATATTTTAAAAAATAATTCATAAGAGTAATTACATGGAGTGAATAGAGACAAAAATGAAGAAAATATTAAAAAATGTATTTACCTGAATAAATTATTAAAATTTCAATAAAATTGAAAATATTACCACTTAAAAAATAAAATTGAATAAATATTAGTCCCATAAATTAAAAACATATTAATAATAGTAAATAATTATGTCTAAATAATTATAAAAAAATATTAAATTCCTAAATTTGAAAAATTAATAAATATTAAAAATGAATAAATAATGTCAAATGATAGAATGTTGAAAATAAATAAGTTAAATTAAATATATGAATAAGATATTCAAAAATGTGAATTTGTAACATTAATTACATGAATTAAGGACACCTAAGAATGAATAAAATTTAATAAATAAATGATATTAAATATATAAAGAAATAAATTCTTAAAAATGAATCATATTGACTATAAAAAAATATAAATAAATAAATTATATTATATTATATTATATCATATAAACACACATATATTCATAATTAAAAAATGAAAAAAAATATAATTACATTATTTGATTGTTTAAGTATAAAATGTGAAAAATTAATTAACTAATATTTACTTTTCAATATTAAAAATTTTTTTAATATAATAACATAATTAACTATATAAATAACTAATGATTAAATTAAATTAAAAATCATCTCATTGTTTAAAAATACAAAATCAAATTTAATTAAACATTTCTATTTGAAATGAAATTCAATTAAAAATGTATAAAATTTAAAAACAAAAGAAAATTGTTTAGAGTAAAGATTGAATCCCCTATCACATCAATCATCATCCCCATTGGGGTGGAAAAATTTATCCTACATGATAGCTGGAGAATCTGTGTGATCATACTAGGATGACGGTGACTGATGAGCCTTGGTCTCATGGATCTTGGATGGTTGGGGAGGTTATTGGTGAGCCTTGACTAGTGGATGAGATGGGTGTGATATCCGATAAAGCCTCAACAGGGTGAGGAAAGGGTGGTGATGTGGGTTAGGACATAGGGGGTGGTCATCGACTTTCCTTAATAGAAGGAGTAGAAGGATTTTAAGGTGATGTGGATTCCAAAGGAATGAAGCCTGGGAAAGGGCGCCCAAGGATGAAATCTAGGTATAAGGCTCATGCACGAATGTTGGAAGGGTCTAAAAGAGCATGATCCTTTGAGACTTTTCTTTGGACTCTTTTCCATGGTCCCTTGAGGACTAGTTTATGGAACAATGGGTAATGATATATTGGGACTTAATGCCACAAAGTATACAGTCATTATATAATGGGCCTTTCCCCCCTTATCCTTCATGTCTATGTAATGGGCTCCCTCTACCCAAATTTAAGGAGTTGGTTTCTCATTTCTCATAAAAATAAGGTGTGACTTCTTTAATACCTTTATTAAAAAAATATGTAAAGGTAAATAGAAGCTGATTAAGGGTATAAAATGTTATGAAATGGTAAAATAAAGTTATGAAATGACAAGAAGAAGTTAATTAGGTGTAAGAAAAAGTTATGTAAGGGTAAACTAATGGTTTTTAACAGTAATCACAAGTTATGTAAGGGTAAAATAAAGATATATAATGTTAATAAAAAACATGTAGAGGTTATGAATGGGAAAATAAAAGTTAAGGATAAAACAAAGTTGTGTAAGGGTAATGTAAAGTTATGTAAGGGTAAATATAAGTTAAATAAGGCTAAATGAATTCTATGTCAGGGTAATAAAAAGTTATGTAGGGGTAAAATAAAAATTGTATGGGTAAAACATAGTTATATAAAGGTAAACTAAAGTTATATAATTGTAAATATAAGTTACGTAAGGGAAAAAAATGTTAGGTAAGGGTAAACATGAACTTTTATGGGTTATATAAGATTAAATATAAGTTAAGTAAGGATAAAAAATGTTATTTAATGGTAAAATAAAGTTATTTTAGGGTAAAAAATCATAAGTTGTGTAAAAAAAATTATGTACAGGTAAAATAATGTAATGAAAGGGTAAACCGATGTTAAGGGTAAAAACTTTATAAGGGTAAAAAGATATATGTATAGGTTATATAAGTGTAAACTAATGTTATATAAGGGTAAAAAAAGTTATGTAAGGGTGAAATAATGTTATGTATAGGTAAACATAAGTTAATTATGTGTAACACAATGTTACGTAACTGTAAATGATAAATTTTTAAGGGTAAAAAATTTATGTAATGGTAATATAAAGTTATCTAAAGGTAAATAGAAACTTGTGCATGTTATATAATGGTAAAAATAAGTTAATTAATGTTAAAAAAATTATCTAATGGAACACTAATGTTATATAAGGGTAAACATAGGTTAATTAATGGTAAAATAATGTTATGTAAGGGTAAACTAAGTTTGGTAAGGGTAAAAATAAGATTTTTATGGGTAAATCTAAGTTATATAAGGGTAAAATAAATTTATGAAAAGATAAAAAAAAGTTAAATTAATGTTATAAAAATGTTATTTATGTGTAAATAAATTCTTTTTTAGGTTATGTAACATAAAAATAAAGACAAGGGTAACAAAGTCATGTAAGGGTGAAAAGAATTTATTTAAGTATTAATATATGTTATTTAAAAGTAAAAAAAGTTAAATAAAGGTAAAATAATATTATATAAGGCTAAAAAAATGTTATATAATGAAAAAATATTATTTAAGGGAAATCTGAAACTTATACAAGTTATGTAAGGGAAAAAAGATGTTATGTATGGGTAAAATAATGTTATATAAGGGTAAAATACAGTTTTGTAAATGTAAAAAGATGTTAATAGAGGGTTATAAAATGTTATGTAATGGTAAAATAAATTTATATAAGGGTAAGGAAAATTATTTATGTTTAAAATAAAGTTATATAAAGGTAAATGGAAACTTAAACATTTTAATACGATTAAAGTAATGTTATGTAAGGTTACACAAGCTAAGTACAGTTAAACTAAAGTTTTGTAATGGTAAAAAAAGTTATGTAATGGTAAAAAAGGGTAAAGAAGGGTAAAAAATGGTATTTAATGGAAAATAGAAGTACGTAAGGGTAACATATAGTTATGTAAGGGTATATAAAACTTATAAAAATTATGTAATGTTTAAAATAAGTTAAGGGTAAATAAATTGTTAAGAGCAAAATAATGTTATGTAAGGGTAAACAGAAGGTAAGTATGGGTGAAACAAAGTTATGTGTAACACCACAAGCTTCCATGGTACCTTTCCCTTCGAATAATGCAATACATTGCATTGTAAACAACTTTGAGATTCTAACACACCGCGACCAATCAAAGTAGCTGTTATGAATAATAATACCCAATTTTTGAAATTTTATAAATTTATTATTCAAGTTGGACTTCATTTATGGATTTAGAATATTAAAATTAGCTTAGGGTGAATTTTTGGTATTTTTTTGAAAACAATAATTTTTTGATGAATAGTGAAAAATACTAAACTATAAATAATAACAACTTTTTTAATCAAAATAATTTATAGTGATAAATTATACTATTTAGTGGTTTTAAAGTATAATTAAATTATATTTTTTTCATTTAATCTAATTTTGGTCATTGGACATAATTTCACATTTAAACTGAACATAAACAAGTGTCAATCTTTTGATAATTATTGTTTCTTAAAATCACGCTTTTTGTTTTAACAACGGGAATTAAGTGTAAATTAATTTATATCACTTCTATGTTTTGAATTTTAAAAAAATAGATTCCCTATTTATAATCAGGAGGTATAAATTATGTAAATAGGTAACTTTTATTTTTATACATTTTGAATAATTACTTCGGTGAATATTTTATTTACCATGGTTAAAGGGTAAATCCCATAATTAGGCTAAAAAATAAAATTATAATAATATTAAATTACCATAACACATGTTTTAGCACTATTGGATGATACATGTACGACCATGGGCATCCTTGGGTCGATTTTGGGACCCCATGGAGCCACTTGTAGGTGATAATGACAATTTATATTAATTAAGTTAAAGTAAATACAAAAATGACATAAGCATATATCTTTTAGTAAAGAACTTTTTAGCTAGAGTTATATATATATTATATCTTAGACTATAAATATTCATTATAAAGATAAAACAAATTCCTACATAATGGTATTTTATTTATAATTTTTAGACATCGAATAATTAAATCTATTTATGACACAATGATGATAAAGTATTTTCCTTATTAATGAAAGAATCAAATAAATGGTATTATAAATGTTAAAATAAATATAATTTAACAATTTTGATTCCCTACACGAATTTTATAGGTTACTATTAAATTTTAGGATTGATTAAATTAAATTATTTCTAATTAATAATTTATGTAGGACTATAACAAAAATCAATTATTAAATAGTGTCAAAATTGACATAGAAGCATTTTTAAAGAAATAATATATTATTAAATGATATAATATTTCCAAAAATATAAGGTTCAGTCAAAGGACATATATAATGATAGGTATATCTTTAATGAATGACTTTAGGTTCTCTTGGAAGTTTATATTAAGTTTATTAACCATATAATATTAAAATACAAAGAGACATGGTAAATGTCAAACTAATTAACCAAGAGTTAAATCTAAAAGATAATGTTAATATAGTGACACAAACCTATCTAAAATCTATTTTTTGAGTTGTTGTCGACCCATACCTACCTTATCCTGGAAATAAATCATTTTGGATCTATAATAAACCGAAAATGATCTTATTATAAAATATTATTTCAATCGTTTCCTAAGGTTCCCCTCACCCCTCTTATAAAAGGGCACTCCCCATTCTCTCATATTTACACCGTTAAAGCCATTTGGATCGGAAAAACCTGCCAAAATATCATATAAACTATCCTACCTTCATCCTAGAGGCCATCCTTTGGTCAGAAAATCAACCTAAAGAGCCCTTTTGATCAAATAAAAAGGAACAAACTCGAAGAAGAGGTAAATATTTCATCACATCTTTCATGTTCTTTTCTTCTTCCACTTCTTCTTTCCTTAATGTTTCCATTATAAAATAATAACTCTAGTATCTTCAATATACTGTGATTTTATTATAAATATGGTACAACCATATTAATTATTCTATCTATCATTTGAATGACATGTCACCATACGTGCGTACGTACGGCTTACCGTCTCCACGTCATGGTGTAATTTTTATTCAACACATTGTTATTTGGATGGGTTTAATAATGACGTATAATTGATGTAAATAATAAATATACCATGATAATTATTCTTTATATATGATATAACATCCAATTATATACTATTTTAATATCAAAACAATGATATTATCGCTCGTGCATACGTACAGATTACCGTCTCCAAGAACGTGATAAGATTCATTCCCCATCATATACATTCAAGAATAATTTTCATTTTATGATTAAAAATAATGTTTAAATACTTAATAAAATTCTGAATATTAATAAGATACATCCTATCCATAACAAATATTACTTACGTAACAAAGCATATAAAGGAAAACGAAACAATTAACACCCGAAACGCTGATACTACTGAAATATCATTAACAAAGCAAAATTTGAAGATCATATATGATGTCATATTAATGCATATGGTTTTTGTATAATTTAATAACAATTATTTAACCATTATACTGGAGGTTAACCTACCCTCTACCAAGGAAAAGTACTATGTAAGGGGTTTTTTATCTCACTATTAATTTCTTAAGATTTCCAATGTTCACCAATTGTTTATTTCGTGTGGTGTGTGTGTACTAACCATGATGGTATTCCTTGTGTAATATAATTTAATTTATGGGTATTTACATCATCATTTTATCATCATTTTTTCGTTGGGAAATGTTTCTTAAGTTACCAAATCGGTAAGGGAATTTCAAGTTTCGATTTCCACTTATTGGGTTTTATGCATACTTCATTGATTATTTTCCTCCATGTTTATGTGTGGAATAAATATTTATTATTTGTGTAGTAATTTACACTCCCCTTTATATGGATATAATTTTTATACACATAATCACTCCATTTATAAATTCTCAAGTCATCGATATGAATTGGATAAGAGTAATTTTAACTCAATCTCCATTCATTGAGTTAAACATCCAATTCATTGGCATTGTTTTTACAAGAATATGTGTGAATGTACTCTGATTGAATTACACTGAATATATAATCATATTGAGTGTATTTATATTTTTTACACTTAATTATGTCATTTATTTATCCTTAATTTAAGGATATGAGTTTATAAGGGATTTCATCTCAACTTACATTCCATTGAGACTTCTTTGTTGTAATGCACCAATTAACTTTTATATAGTGTCTATACTATAAATTGATAGAGTATATCATGAATCCCTTTATTCTCATGATATTATAATGTTTTTATTACCTCAATTATTTTTATTTAAGCGTCTCTCATTTTGTTAGAAACTCTAACAAAAATATCATTTTAAATGTTCTAATGATTTATTCTTCTAAATATTTTTCATTAATGTCTATGATTTAAAAATTGTATTAAGGTTTAATTTATATGGAGATCATTGTTTTAAAATTAAAATTCCTTTTAAAAGTTTAAATGTGTTATGAGACACTTTGATTCAAAAATCTATTTTAAATGGCACCTTAATAAATTGTGACACTTTTAAATGTTTTCAAGAAAAGGGGGATATTTCTCTCATATAGTTTTGATGATTATTTTCATCTATGTCAACATCCTTTATTATTCTTGATTTATGTTAATCTATTATAATAAATTCTTCCACATTGTATTTAATGAGTTATGTTTGACTGTGGATGTGTTATTTTTATGAAATTCATGGTTTATGGATAAAGTATTGACATTTCGTATGATAGTTTTAAGACGGATGTTTATGTTATGTTTAAAACATTTCATATGAGGAATGAATTGGGCTTAGTAAGTTATGGGTGGAGCCTGCTATAACTCCTCGATGCCTTGGTATGTCTCATGATAAAAACTAGTGTCTTGGTACAAGACCCTGACAAAATCTTATTTGTAGTCTTGGAACAAGGCCACGACTATGTGGTTATGAAAGTCATAATTGTGCATTCCATCATTATTAAAGTGGCTATTGATATTGCTTGTGATTATTAGACTAGTATAATATCCATGTTAATAAGTAAATAGAATTACATTATTTTATCTTTTCCATATTATTCTGATGTTCATGTTTAAAAAGGCTTCTATTTTTGTCTTATACATTTCCTTAAATTTTTATGCTTATTTATGAAAGTTTCCACTATATTGTTATCTTTATTGAGCATCTGAGCTCACCCCTTTCTATTTTTTATACATCCCAAGATATGAAGAAGTATTTTATGACTTACCTTCAGGGATAATATGTGGGATATGAATGTGGTTAACGAAGACAATGTGTTGTTGTCTTTCATTTCACGATGTAATGTAAAACTGATGAATGTATCTAGTACTTCCAAGGATACCAAACTAATCGGTCTTTTAAGGAATGATTCCCTTGTATCATGACAATGTTATATAGTAATACACCGACTTTGGGTAACTAGGGTTGGGGAATTACAGTTGGTATCAGAGGAAGTTTAGTACAAACCATGGAAGCTAGATTTAGATAAACACTGATTAAAGCACATTACCCTAAGATAGACTTTTAGGATTAGTATAGAAGAACTTTATAGAATTGTGGTAATGCAGAGATTTTGTGAGTTTTCCAATAAATAAATCCATGTCTTCATACGAGAAGGTAGAGGTGGCTCTGGCACATATGTACCTAGGGGTGAAACCCAAAAACACCGTTTTGAGCTAGACTCAAACGGGAACTGGTGCACGACAACAAACCTTGCTGCACTCTTGGTTACGAAACTCCCGGGGGATATACTTAGGATAATTTAAATTTTCTTTAAAAACCTATTTGAATGATTTTAATATAAGATGAGAATAAGTGACCTTGGTTAATCCTAAGTTTATTTAAATTGAATATAAGGTATCATGATATTCTCAAAATGATTTTATGACTATTATTAGTCACACAATGCTTTCTAGTTTTAGTCAATGTATGGATTCCAAGAAAGTTATAGTAACTTTGAGGATGATGTAAAAGGGTTGAACGGTGGTGGAAAAGAGAAACAAAATTGAATGTTGATAGGCGTAAAATATATCAGGTTCATTCCAAATCAGTTTTCCAAAAATATGATCAACAACGTATATATTAACCAACTCACAGACTCAACAAAGAAGAGAAAAGTGGTGAATGGTAAGATCTATAGTATTGAAGACCTTGGAGAAAAGAAATATCATTTTCCATCACGTAGGAAATGTGGAAGGAGAGACCTGGTAAGGTGTCTTAATGGAACAAAGAAATGCTTTATGTGTGGGAAGGAATGATATAAAGTAATGAATTTTTGAGGAAAAATAAAGAGCACACTGGAAGGAAATAAAAATGGCCCCATGAATCCATTTACAGTCATTTTCCATAATTTTAGGGGACTTGGCCATTACCCGAGTGAATGCCCCATTTTAAAGGATATACTCTTGATCATGGAAGAAGCTATATGGAAATAAATGTATGGCGAAATGTTTAAAAAATATTATCACTCTTTTTTGATGGGATTACATTGCAATAATCTTCTATTATATTTGTAACCCTATAGTTTTTCCATGTGAAAATGATATTTGACGATGAATTATATTTTCTTTTGTCGATATAGTTATAAGTAGCCATTTGGTTTTATATGATCATTGAGATTGAGGGAATTACATGTTATTAAATTTGAGAATGAAAATGCAGGTATTAGATAACATTTGTGATGAAATTATGATATATTTATTTTTAGGAATCTATATCATTTTTGAAAATATTATAAAATTATATAGTTTTTGAAAAAGGACAACGTGAAGACCGTGTGACAACCTATTGCATCGAACAAAGCAACGAGAATCAAACCCACAACAATATTGCCATTGGGATTTATCGCCTACCACTTGACTATGTGAAGTCCCTTGTATGTGTGACTAATTCTTTTTAGTTAAATGATTTTATTGATCAATAATTAGTTCATTTGGGATATTATGCCTTATCAAATGGATATCCATATTATAGGAAAATTATTTGGTAATTAAGTGTTAAATGTTATTTTGGAAGATGTTCGCTCTATTGGGAATACTATATGCCTAAGGAAAATAGAATACTATAAGATTTCATTTGAATAGTAATGGTGGTTTTTTTACCTATGTTTTTATTTTGGATTTATATAGATTTAGGTTATTTGTAAAAATGATTAACCTATCATAGAGAATATGTGATTAGGTTAATTACTTTTAGTTATGTGACTTTAAGAGTAGTCGATATTATTTAGAGATATAATTTAACGTGGAAGACTACGTAAGAAAATTATTTTGAGTTTTGGGTTTCAATATTAGTGTGGATTATATTGAAATATTTTAAGGACAATTGTTTATTGAATGGTATTTATTGAACTTTTTATATTTTTGGTTTAATTATAGATATTAAGATTTGTATTTCTTTCTCTAAAGTACTATCTTTTTTGGGGATCATCTGATCTTTTACTAACCATTTTGGTTTTGGTCAATATCTAAAGAAAAGTGAAATATATACTTCATCCATTGTGGATTATGTGATTCTCTATAAGTTGATTCTAGCACATTATGTGTGACAAATTCATCTTTAATACTCATCATTTAGAGTGAAAGATGAGTTTGTGGTAAGAATTAGATAAAGGATGAAACTCTACTTGTCAATTATATTTTTTTTTCTTATTATATAAATGAATTAATTATTAAACTTCAGGGAAGGGGTCTTAAATCCAAAAATGTGTTATCCTAATTCTTTATGATTAGTTGAATCGATAATATTATAAATCGTCATAGATTTATGGCTTTGAGGACCTCAATTTTACAATTTTTTGTGATTGATGACCTCAATCACTCCCTATATATATTTACGTTTTCCCTCTAATTATGTGTCTCTAATTTACACCAATGTTCTATTAATCGAGATCATAATTTGGTGCTTACTTTTTCATCTCCCTTTCCCTCTTATTAAGACTAATTTTTATAAACCCAATTTCCTATGTGGGTTTTCCTCAAAGGGATTTTTCTATTTTCAACCTTTTATTTTCAAAGAAAAATTAGAAATGGTGAGGGATAAATTTATTGAAGGAGGGTAAAATGTAACACCCCAAGCTTCCACGGTACACTTCCCTTTGAATAATGCAGTATCTTGCATTGTATGCAACTTCGAGATTCTAACACGCTGTGGCCAATCAAAGTAGTCATTATGAATAGTAATACCCACTTTTTGAAATTTTATAAATTCTATTTTTCAAGTTGGACTTCATTTTTTGATTTGTAATATCAAAATTATCTTAGGGTGAATTGTTGTTATTTTTTTGAAAACTTTCAATTTTTGATGAATAATGAAAAATACTAAACTTTGAATAAAAATAACTTTTTTAATCAAAATAATTTATAGTGATAAATTATACTATTGAGTTGTTTTTAAGTATAAATAGATTATATTTTTACCATTTAATCCAATTATTGTCACTGGTCATAATTTCACATTTAAACTGGACATAAGAAAGTATTAATCTTTTGATAATATTCATTTCTTAAAAACACGCTTTTTCGTTTTGGCAACGGGAATTAATTTTAAATTAATTTTTGCCACTTCTGTGTTTTGAATTTCAAAAAATGGATTAAATATTTAGAATCAGGAGGTCCAAATTGTGTAAATAGGTAACTTTTATTTTCAGATAGTTTGAATAATTACTTTGGTAAATATTTTATTTACCATGGTTAAAGGGTAAATCCAGCAAATAAGGGTAAAACAAATAATATTATAATAATGTAAAAATTACCCTAAAACGTTTTCTAACCCTATTTTATGATACAAGTCCGACCATTTTCATCCATGGGTCGATTTTGGGAACCCATGGAGCCACTTGTAAGTCATAATGACACTTTATATTAATTTAGTTATAGTAAATACAAAAATGACATAAGCATATATCTTTTAGTAAAAAAAAATTAGATAGGGTTATATATGTTATATCTTAGACTATAAATATTAATTAGAAATATAAAATTATTTCCTACATAATGGTATTTTATTTATAATTTATAGACATTGAATAATTAAATTTATTTATGACACAATGATGATGTAATATTTTCCTTATTAATGAAAGTATCAAATAAATGGTAATATAAATGTTAAAATAAATATAATTTGAAGGTTTTGAGGAAATCCACTAATTTTTTAGGTTAATATGACATGTTAGTATTGATTAAATTAATTTATTTCGAATTAATAATGTTTTTAGGACTATAAAAAAATAAATTATTAAATAGTGTCAAAATTTACATAAAAGAGTTTTTAAAACAAATATTATATTATTAATTGATATAATAATCCCAAATATCTAAGTTTATACCAAATTACTTATATAGTTATAGTTATATAATTAATTAACCACTTGGGGATCTCTTGTAAGTTTATAGTAAGTTTATTAACAATATAATATAAAAATACAAAGAGACATGGTAAATGTCAAACTAATTAACAAAGAGTTAAATCTAAAACATAAGGTAAATATAGTGACCCAAACATATCTAAAACCCATTTGTTGAGTGATTTTAGACTCATCACCACCATATCCTCGAAATAAATCAGTTTTGATCTCTTAGAAACCGAATATGATTTTATTATAAAATAATATTTCAATCTTTTCCTAAGGTGCCCCTCACCCCTCTTATAAAAAGACTCCCCTTCTCTCATATTCACACCCTCAAATCCATTTGGCTCAACCAAACCCTGCCCAAATATCCTATCAACTATTATACCTTCATCCTAGTGGCCTTCCTTTGGTCATAAAGGCATCCAAAGGTACCCTTTTGATCAAATCAAAAGGAAGAAACCCGAAGAAGAGGTAAATATTTCATCACCTCTTCCATGTTCTTTTCTTCTTCCAATTATTCTTTCTTTGATGTTTCCATTCTAAAATAATAACTCAGGTATATTCTATATAATATGGTGATATTATAAATATGGTACAACCATGTTAATTATTATATCCATCCTTTGAATGACATGTCACCATACGTGTGTACGTACGGCTTACCGTCTCCACATCGTGGTGTAGTTGTTATTCAATACATTATTATTTGGATGAGTTTAATAATGATGTATAATTGGTGTAAATAATAAATAAAACATGATAATGATTTTTTATATATGATATACCATATAATTATATCCTATTTTAATATCAAATGAATGATATTGTCGCTCGTGCGTACGTACGAATTACCATCTCCATGAACGCGATAAGATTCATTCCCCATCGTATCAATTCAAGAATAATTTTAATTTGATGATTAAAAATTATGTTTAAAGACATAATAAAATTATGAATATGAATAATATAAATCTTATCCATAAAAATGATTACTTAAGTAACAAAGAATATAAAGGAAAACGAAAGTGTTAGCACCCAAAACGATGATACTACTGAAATATCATTAATAAAGAAATATTTGAAGATCATATATGATATCATATTAATGCATATTATTGTTGTATAATTTAACAACAATTATTTAACCATTATAAAGGAGGCTAAAGTACCCTTGACCATGGAAAATTACAAGGTAAGGGGTTTTTTATCTCACTCTTAATTTCGTGAAATTTCTATTGTTCACCACTTATTTATTGCATGTGGTGTGTGTGTACTACCCGTGATGGTATTCCTTGTGTAATATACTTTAATTTATAGGTATTTACATCATCATTGTATGATAATTCTTTCACGGGGGTATGTTTCTTATGTTGCCAAATCAGTAAGGGAATTTCACGTTTCGATTTCCACTCATTGGGTTTTACACACACATCATTGATTATTTTACTCCATGATAATGTGTGGAGTCACTATTTATTATTTATGTAGTAGTTTTAACTCCCATTTATGTGGATATACTTTTGATACACATAATCACTCCATTGATAAATTCTCAAGTCATCGATATGAACTTGATAAGAGTAATTTTAACTCAATCTCTATTCATTGAGTTAAACATCTAATTCATTGGCGTTGTTTTTACAAGAATATGTGTGTATGTAATCTGATTTAATTACATTGAATATCCAATAATATTTATTGTGTTTATATTTTTCAAACATAATTATGTCATTTATTTATCCTTAACCTAAGGATACGGTATTTATAAGGGATTTCATCTCAACTTACATTCCATTGAGTCTTATTTGTTGTTATGCACCAATTAACTTTTATATGGTGTATATACTATACATTGACAGAATATATCATGAATTCATTTATTCTCATGATATTATAAGGTCTTTATTACCTTGATTATTTTTATTCAAGTGTCTCTCATTTGGTTAGAAACTCTAACTAAAATATCATTTTTAAATGTTTTAAAGATATATTATTCTAAATCTTTCTCATTAATGTCCATGATTTAAAAATGGTTTTAAGGTTTAATTTATATGGACATTAGTGTTTTAAAATTAAAATTCCTTTTAAAATATTCAAAGTGGTATGGGACACTTTGATTCAAAAATCTATTTTAAATGGCTCTATAATAAATAGCGATACTTTTAAATGTTTTCAAGAAAAAGGGGGATATTTCTCTCATATAATTTTGATGATTATTTTCATCTATTTCAATATCCTTCATTATTCTCGATTGAGGTTAATATATTATAATAAAATCTTCTATATTGTATTGAATGAGTTTTTTTGACTGTGGATGGGTTATTTTTATACCATTCATGGTTTATGGATAAAGTATTGACATTTCATATGCTAGTTTTAATTCGAATGTTTATGTTATGTTTAAAACTTTTCATATGTGGAATGCATTGGACTTAGTAAGTGATGGGTGGATCCCGTAATAACTCCATTATGCATCGGTAGGTCTCATGAGACAAACTAGTGTCTTGGGATAAGCCCTTGAAAAAATCATATTTGTAGTCTTGGCATAAGGCCTTGACTATATGGTTATGAAAGTCTAGCATTATGCATTCCATCATTATGAAAGTGGCTATTGATATTGCATGTAATTATTTGACTAGTATAATATCCATGTGAATAAGTAAATGACATTACTTTATTTTAACTTTTCCATATTATGCTAAAGTTCATGATTAAAAATGATTTTTTTATAGTCTTATACATTTCTTTAAATATTTATGCTTATTTATGAAAGTTTCAGCTATATTGTTATCCTTACTGAGCATCTGAGCTCACCCCTTTCTATGTTTTGTTCTTCCTAGGATGTGAAGATGTATTTTATGACTGAACTTCTGGGTACTCTGTGGGGTATGAATGTGGTTAATGAAGACATTGTGTTGTTGTTTTTTCATTTCATGGTGTAATGTAAAACTAATGAATGTATCTAGTACTTCCAAGGCTACTAAACTAATCCATCTTTTGAGGCATGATTTCCTTATATCATGAAAATGTTTTGTAGTAATTCACTGACTATGGGTAACTAGGGTTGGGGCGTTACATTATGTAAGTGTAAACTAAATTTATGTAAGGTTAAATAGAATTTAGCTGTATGTAAATCAATGTTATGCATGGGTAAACAAAAACATGTAAATGTCAATGGTAAACTAATGTCATGTAAGGGTAAACATAAGTTATGAAAGGGTAAAATAATGTTATGAAAGAGTAAAATAAAGGTATATAAGGGTAAATTGAAGTTAAGTATTTAGATATTCATTAATAAATTTTTTTTAAATATAAAAAATAAATAAAAACGAAAATATATAATTTTATTAGAATTAATAACAAATTAAAAAATGTTAAAAATGATGTTGCTACCATGCATTGATTATATTAAAAAAATAAATAGTAATAATAATATTTATAATTATGGATGTGTTCACTATATTTACTGTGTATAGAAAATATAATTAATTATTACCCTTTATAATTTTTAATAATAATTAAAAATTATATTTTTTAATTAAATATATAAATATTTAAAAATGTTTAAATAAATATAAAATTTGAATATATTAATAAAAATATTACATGAATATATATTTTTAATTAATAAATATAAAAAATGAATAAATTATAGAAAATTCTAAATGTAAAAAAATATTAAAAATGAATAAATAATATTAAATGAATAAGCATACATATAGGCACACACATACAGATGAAAAAACATATATGTACAGATACATTCACATACCTATACACACGTACACATACACATACACATACACATATATACACATATACACATACATATACACATACACATACACATACACATACATATACATATGCACATACATATACACATGTTTCTACATATACATACAAATACACATACACATACACATACATATACATTTGCACATACACATACACATGTATTTTCATATACATACACATACATACATAAACAATTACATAAATTTATATGAACACACATAAAAATACATACACATGCACATACACACATACCCATATGCATATTGTAAGGACTTGACCTTAAAAATTACATTTTCTAGTGATTTTATACTTTAATTCTTGATGTTACATTCCTGATAATATTTTCGATTTAGAGTTTTTGAGAATTATTAAAAATTATTATTTAGTAAACTCATACATTAATAGTGTACACTTATACACAGTTCTATTTTGTTCCACCAATGGAAACCATTTTAAAATAAAACATGTCTTCTTTTGATGAAATATCTTCACAATATGCATCATGACCTCATCTTTGTCCTTGTTCATTCTTTAACCTAGTGAAAAACATTTTAAAATGTGGGACGAGAAGAAAAAGTTCAATAAGGGACATAAAAAGAAAAAAACCATATTTCTTGTGAAAAATAAGAAAATTCCTATAACCTTTACCTTTACCTTCAATATTTTTTGAGTGTATTAAATAAAACATTCTCGCATAAAAATCACACACATGTTTTTCAAAAATAAATCCTTTAAAACCCATAGAAACCATTTTAAAACCCTTTTTAGTAAATTAGAGAATAAAATTCATAAACCCCTTTTAAAACCCTTGTAATTGGAATAACCATATAACTGACTTATGATATGATTCTTCGGAGAACATAATAATTACCCAACGAATTGTAAAGCTATAATGGGTCTCACACTTTGTATAAGCCATATTGGGATCACCCATTTTTCATGATCTATAATGGGGACCAACCCTATGTAAGCTATATTGAACTCAACCATCAGTTATAATGGGGCTTAACCCTTCATATAATCTATATCGGGCTCACTCATTTCATATATAATTCCCATGTACCATATCAAGAATAAAAGATTTTAAGATTTCACATTTTCTTATAATACCTTTTTTAAAACCCTTTAAAACCCATATGAAAAAAACTTTTGGATATCAAAATACCCATATATTTTAAAAAACATTTCCAATATAAAAATACCCATAATAAGGGACAGATAATTTGTATTCGATGAAAATATCATTGAAACATTTTTTGAGGAAAATAACGTTTTCCATCTTGAAAACAACTTATTTTCAAAATTCTATATCATTATAAAAAAAATTATTTTAAAATAACTATGTAAATATGTAGAGTATTCCTTAAGACATTATGGAATCATTACAGTAGGGAAATCCACTTATTTCATAGAAGTTAAAAAAAATCATTCTATATATTTTTCAGAAAATTCTCAAAGAACCTTATTTAAAAAATGAAAAAATATACCTTTCAAAATGTTTTTAAAAAAGTCAAAAATGTATAGAAACGAAATTAAACAATTATAGGGGAATATTTCAAACATTTTTGGGAAACAATTTACAAAACACATACTTGGGATAAAATAAGAGTTTTAATGGAATCTTTAAAAAGATAATTTTTAAAAGAACACCTCTTAAAAATATATTATAATTGAATTGGTCATTAATAAAATGAATTGTTTATTTGTATCAAAAGAATATATACATAAAAAAATTAAATAAAACATATGATAAAAATTAATCAAATAAAACATAAAATTATCATGAAATAATAAATGAAGTATTATGTTAATCTAAATAATGGAAATTGGGATAAGAAATCCCATACAACTTTGTAATCAGTAAAATCATATTCCCTATAAAAGTAATATTTATCCATTGAAAATTTTAATTTCATGAATATAATGAGATTCTTGATATGATATATCAAAGTTTAGTATATATAAAAAAACAATAAATAAGTGTTGAATAAGGAATATATTTCACAGAAGTAAAATCAACATGATAAACCCTTACCTTTCACTTCCCATTATTTTTTTGTAAACTAAACTTCTTTATAATGGTTTAAATAATGTTATAAATTAATTATAGAACCATATTAATATTTTTAATATCTTATATGATAGTTTTATAAAATAATACTTCCCATTCATTAATACTATTTCATTATTTCAAGTGTGTTTGTTTCGTGGTTTTATGGTTTCATGGTTGGTTCACTTTTGTATAACAATATATTTTCATGTTAAATTGAACTCAAAATTCATAAGTTAAATGAAGTGGTATTCATAAATTTAAAAATGTTTAAATGGTTCCATATGTCATTTTTATTTCTTACATGAGGATGATTTATTTGATGAAATATTAATGATAAATGTTTAGTATAATTTGGTTGTTTTTCCGACCATCGTGAACTAGTTTATTTTTATTTAATATTATTTCAATATATTAGTTAGAGAATATTAAATAGGGTATAATATATGTAATATCATAGATCTCACTTAATTTAGTTTTTGTTTAAGTTTTAGTTTAACTTTCTTATTTGGGTTGAATAAGCATTTTCCCAAGTTTATGTGAAGAGCCGAGTGTGTTTCAGGGGTTTGGAACATGAAAGCGGAAGAAAATGGGGGGTTTCTAGGAATAGTGCATGTTTTTTACATGATTAGTGAAAACCGTGTGGAAATACTAGGTAGTTGTGCGAGGGGTCTATTTTCAGACAGAAGCATCTACATGGTTTGTGCACGATTTGAGAAACTATGTGGGTTAACCATGTAGCCCTATAACTTTGAGAAAATGACAAAAAATTCCATTACGGGATTTTAAGTTCCACTGGGGATTTTTCCTCCATTCTTCTCCCTTAAACCCAAGTGAGACCCTAGAATATTCAAGAGAATCCATGAATCAATATCCCTCATCTTAGGGATATTTAGAGTGTCGTTGGTTGTGAATTGAAGATCCATGTATGGCTAATCCCACTATTTCTTCTCTTTTTGGTTTAGGGTTTCTATATCCTCCTCATCTATATATCATGCTCTAAAACCCTTCATTTTCTATGATATTTAGGCTGAGTATTCAGAGGGTGGTTGAATCATATCGAAGTCCTCGATTGTGAGTGTGTTCACTAACACATTAAAGGTAGGTGGTCTATAAGTTACATCCCTTAGTTTATTCATAGATTTGTGCATATGGGGTTTCATTCTTGTTTCCCTATATGATGTGTTATTGATTTCATTAACAATATATGAGGTATTGGGTGTCAAAATGATTAATTGAACCTATCTTGATCCCCATGGGATTTAAGGAGGATGACTTGACAAAATTAGGGCCACCCATGGGGTGATTCGGCCCTCCCGATTAGAAAAATGGAAACATAAGGTGTAAAATAGACTCATAATGATGTAGAGACTCAGTGGGTAGGTTAATTGGTTTATGTAATGAGTTATAATGTATTGTGTCTAGTTGTTCCTATATTGGTTAAAGGATAAGGTTATTTATTGTTGAGTTTCAAATAGGTTAAATGGGATCAATTGGAATGTAATAAGGAATTATGTTTACACATGAATATTCTTTGTGAGATTGGCATGGGAAATGGGAAATTGGGATAAAGGGTTAAGTGATATAAATGATTAATGTGTTAACGTATTGATTCATAATGTTAATTTCCCATTTATTGATATTATTGTGATGTTTCGAATGATGTTTTTTATGCTTGTTATGTGGTTAACTGTGGTAATGATAAATAATCATGTGCAATTGGCTTGGTAGAGTGGGGTATTGACTTGAGGTTCTACAATAGTGAATTTAGTTGGACCGAGGTTCTAGATCCACCCTAAATGAATGAGCTAAGGAAGGGGATGGAGTTCTATTACCCTAATGGTTGCATTCCAATTAGACTGTCACTTCGAGGTGAGGAGTATGAGGTTTTTATAATGTGATTCCTAGTGAGATATGACATTATTTTATTCCCATATGATTAAGAATATCGAGCTTTCGTAATCCATTGAACACATGAAAAATGTATATTAAACCATGGGATTCTTAATTAGTATACCTAGATTCAACAGTTGTATAATTTAGAGGAACATAACCTAGAATTAATTATTGAACTATTTGCCATTACTTTCCATTATTTATCACTTGGATGAACTATCTTCTTTTACTGGATATTTTGTAGACAAAGTTGGGGGTGGCCTATTGAGTTATACTTACACCCTGCTCAGGTTGTCGTTGCGTACCCGAGCAGATTTCATGGTTGCAGATCAAGAAAAGGGAAAAGGCCCCATGCTTAGGATGAGAGTCGGGTTTAGTATGTGCACAGATGAGGTTTGGGACATAGAGCAAGGACATTTTGGGGATTTCATCGGTTTTATTTCTTTTGGGTTTTTCATACATGGCACTATAGCATAGCATTACAGGTATACTATTGGATATGGTTTTTACCCAGTTTGGGAGTGGGTAATTTATGCATGTTATAGATAGTTTTCTATTATTTATTCTATTTAAATTCCTTTCTATTGTGGATTACTCTATTAAATAGGGTATTGTCTCGCCAAATATTCTATTAGACCCTTACTACTATTCGAAAACCTCTGGCATATGAGAAGGCACACTTGAGGTCATGTGGAGACCCGACTCAGGTCACCATTTTTGGGGCTTCTAGGTTGGGGACGTTATAGAGTGGTATCAGTGGGTGGTTATTTTCTCTTTCTTACTATTTGGGGATGGTAGATAGAAGGATAAGAAAGTTTTAGGCCCTGGTAATGAGATCATGCTTGGTAGTATCTAACCCATGTTTGAGGGAAAACCCAAGTCACCCTAGTAGGTGATTGTTGTTCTTATTTTATGTTTTTATATTTGATGATATTTCACCATCTAGTGATGCACTTGTTGTGTGATTTGATAGTTTTGTGATATTCCACTCATTCCAGAAGGGTATGAGGTTGTGCATTTATAAATCATTCTAGGAACCTATGTAGGAAAGTGGCATGCATTATGGTAGGAACACACAGGGGATGGGTGTGTGGGTTATAAAGGTTAGGATGTATTTTTTTCTTAAAAGTAATGAAATTGTGCCTAGTAAGATTGTATGAATGGGTAAAAAGAGAGATAAAAATGTCATGTAGTTATTTAAAAATGGTAATTTATAAAGAATTAAAAGTGGATTAACCTATTTTGAGAGTAAATTGAGATATAAAAATTGTTTTAAATTGGTGTAAAAGATAAGGATTGTAACCATGTGAATTAGATACCTGGGTTAGCCATGTCCTCAGGAGAGATGGCCAAGGGCAGTGATCTGGTTGTGAGTGGGATCATTTGGGTAGTGTATTTGAACTGGTTTGGTTATATAAAGTTATGACCCAACCTATATCTTTTCATTTTCGTAAAAGCATTGTGGTTGCGTTCTAAATCTCATGTTTGGAATTGTAGAGAAATTCCACCTCAAAGATGTGTGGCGGTTCGAAGATAGGAGTATGTTTCCAAGAATGCTCCTCCAATAGTGCAACAAGAGAATTTGGTGATCTTAGAAGATAGTTATAAGAAGTTCCACAATATATTTTCTCATTTTATGATGATGATGAAACGGGACCCCGGGTGGGTTGTGCCGAGTATGTTTGAGTTGACCAAGGAGTTTCAACTGCAACACCATCCGACCATTATAGGAGAGGGTGGGACAAAGGTAAAAGAGTTATGGATAGATTATATCCAAAATATTATTGATTATCTAGAGACTCCCCTTGAGAAGCAAGTCAATTTAGTGGCCTATATACTGAGAGGTCAAGAAAAGCATTGATGGGACATCATTTTTCAGATGGAGCTAGCTGAAGGAATTGTGTGGAAAGATTTTCAGGAGACATTTCTTGAGCACTAATTCCTAGAAAACTTGAGGCAGGAGAAGGCTATAGATTTTCTGAGTTTGACTTAGGGGAAAATGTTGGTAATAGAATATTCTAGTCATTTCACCAAATTGATATGATTTGTTCCAACATTGATAAGAGATGAGGCAGCCTTGGAGAAATGTTTTGAGGATGGACTAAGACATGAGATTTGGTATCCTGTGAATATATTTAATCTGAAATGGTTTTATGAAGTGGTGGATCATGCCATTATCTAAGAGGAGAACGTGAAGGGGGCTTCAAGTAGTGAACTTGTGGAATTAGATGGGAGATCAAGTGGTGTAGCTTCCGATAGTAGGAAGCACCATTTTGGAATATTTTAGTAGGGTGGGAGCACACAGAGCAGTTGGAAGAGGGGGTTAGCTTCTCCGGGAGGCGACCAGGTCTTCTGCTATCAATGTGGTAGCCTAGGGCACAAGCGTCAATAGTGTCCCTGCCCATCAGTCGAGTTCCGATCATGCGGTAGGCTAGGCCATGTGCAGAAGTTATGCAGGAACCCACGATAGTCAGGAGATAATGAAGGTCAGAGGCAGATTTCAAGTGTAAGCAAGGGGTCAGTTACCCCATATCAAGTAGGCTGTGGGAGATCCATGGTTGATACTAGTAGAGGTGGTAAACATGCCACTCTGGGGAGAGATCAATCTTATCAATAGGGCAGTGTAGTGTAGGGTACTCAGGTCGGATCCCTGGGTAAAGGGGCAGGTCATCTCCAGACAGTTCTGACTACACCAAAAGGTGGTGAGGTGGGACCGTCTACTATTTGAAGTACAATTATTGTAGATTCAACTCTTCCAAGTTCTTTATTTGATAAATGTGCTACGAATTCCTTTATTTCTTCTCAGTTTGTATTTATGTTTGGCTTAACCATGGAGAATTCATGTAGGGTAATGTCGATTGATACTCCGTTAGGGGTCCGAGTTGAAGAAATCAGACAGTGTAAGGGTTGTGATCTGGAGGTTGGTGGGTATCATTTTCTATGGGATTTATTTTTCTTAGATATTTCAGGTTTTGAACTAATATTGTAGATTGATTGGTTGGTGTTATATTAGGCCCACATTAAATATTACCGACGTCGGGTAGTGTTCACATCTCTTTATAGAAGCACTTATGTACTTCTTAGTGAGTGGGATACTCGAGCGGGCCATACAGGGACACTACACCAGTTGTTGGGAGAACACATATCCCAAGTAGAATGACTTATGTTAGATGATAGGGAGAAAGAGCATCTAGTATTCCCATTTGTTATGGTACAATTTCAGGATGTGTTTCCTAAGGACATCCCAGGGTTACCACCTAAGAGAGATGTTGAGTTTACGATTGAGTTTTTATTGGAAGCGGAGCTAGTTTCCATTAAATCATATCAAATGGCGCAAGTAGATCTCCAAGAACTAAAGGTCCAATTAGAGGAATTGGAGCATAAGGGGTTTATATGTCCTAGTTCATCACCTTGGGGATCTTCTGTGTTGTTTTTTGAGAAGGATGATGGATCACTGAGGCTATGTGTTGATTATAAAAAGTTGAACCAGATGATGGGTAAGAACCAATTACTTCTTCCTAGAATTTATTACATGTTTTATCAGTTCAGAGGTGCCTCAGTGTTTTCTAAGATCAAATTGAGATTAGGATACCATCAATTGAGTGTGAGACCTTCTGGCATACCCTGAACAGCTTTCTGATGCAGGTACAGGTTGTATAAATTTTTGGTGATGTCATTTATAATGAACAATGCACCAACTATCTCCAGTGCATTGATGAATACGATATTCCACCCAAACATGGATTAGATTGTAGTTGTCTTCATTGATTACATCTTGGTGTACTTCAGAACTCATGACGACCAGGCCAAACATCTTGACATCTTATGGAGTACATTAAAAGATCATAGTCTTTACGCCAAGCTATAAAAATGTCAATTTTGGATTGATGAGGAGCACTTTTTGGGACACATCATTTCTAAGTCAGGTGTCTTGGTGAATCCATAAACCATCCATGATATGGTCTCTTGAAAGTTTCCCAAGAACTTATCTAATGTTCAGAGTTGTTTGGGTTTGGCTGGTTATTACCAAAACTTTATTAGAGATTTCTCTCATTTGGTAGAACCATTCAAAGGCTTAACCAAGAAGGTGATTAATTTTGATTGGTCAGAGGCTTGTGAGATTGATTTTCAGGAGATGAAGAAGTGGTTTAATACCACACCTATTTTGATCTTACCTGGACTAGATAAGAAGTACACCTTGTTTTGTGATGCGTTCTGTGTTGGACTTATGGTGGTTTTGATGGAGGATGATCAGGGTGTAGCTTATGGGTCAATAAAATTGAGGCCTTGTGAAAGTAATTTCCCAACTCATAACCTGGAGCTAGCTGTTGTGGTTTATGCCTTAAATGGTTGAAGGCATTACTTGTTGGGGGAACCCTTTAGAGTGTTCAGAGACCATAAAAGTATATAGTACATATTCTCCCAGGGGGATTTGAATCCTTGAAAATAACGGTGGTTTGAATACCTGTAGACCTTTTATTTTGAGTTGGTCTACACACCGAGGAAGGGTAATAATGTCACTAATTCTTTGATCCGGAAGACTCAGAATCAGGTGGTTCAGGAATCCAGTTCAGAGTGGATGTCGATGGACTTGTTTGATGAGATGCATTTAGAGGTATAGGATTGGAATGGGAAGATGACCCTTGCAACTATATCAATTGAAACCTAGCTTTTAAACCAAGTTAAAGAAAGTTGGATGGTAGATCCCAAGTGTTTGGATATGAAGGAATGTATTAAAGGTGGGGAGTCACCACCTCATTGGAATTTTGGTGCTGATGGATTTTCATAAGTTCATGCATGTGTTGTAGTTCCAGAAGATGTATGGGAGGAGATGATGTGTGAGTTTCATGCTTCAATGTGGGAAGTTCATCCTAGATTTAATAATATGTATCATGATCTTCATAGGTAGTTTCAGTGGCCAATAATGAAGAAATAAGTTGTGAGTTTTGTGGAATGATGCCTTACCTATCAACAAGTGAAGGTTGAACGTCATCATCCAGGTGGGTTGTTGCAGTCATTTATTATTCCATATTGGAAGTGGAATGATGTCACGATGGACATCGTAGTGGATATTCTAAGGATGCCTTGGAAGAATGATGTAATTTTAGGGGTGGTAGATCGGTTAACAAAAGTGGCTCATTTCTTGTGAACCCAGGAGACCTATATAGTCGACCAGTTGGGAGAATTGAATGTTTGATAAATAGTATGGTTACATGGTGTGCCTAGAACCATAGTTTCTGATCGTGATATGTGTTTCATATCACACTTCTAAAAGGTATTATAGAAGGCACTTGGTACCTAGGTTTTGTTGAGAACGGCTTATCACCCGCAAATAAACGGGCATTCTAAGAGTACAATTCAAGAATTAGAAGAAATTTTGAGAGCTTGAGTCTTTGATTTTGGTGGTTTATGGGAAAATTACTTATCACTTGTTGATTTTTCTTACAAAAACAATTTTCAGGCTACGATTCAGATGGTTCCATTTGAGTCACTCTATGGGAGACCATGTAGATCTTTGATGTGCTGGTTAGAGGTTGTGGGGTCTAAGATATTATAACCGAGTTTGGTGCATGAGACATCATGGAAGGTTCTATTAATTAAGAATCATATGTAAATGTATCTAGTAGACAGAAGTTATATATAGATCGGTGTCATATACCTCTTGAGTTCATGGTGGGTGATAGTGTGTTTCATCGGCTGTCTCCAAAGTTGGGTCACTGTCAAATTCAAAAGTAAGGAAATTTGGCACCTAAGTGTGTGTGGATTTTTGAGATTGTGGAGAGGATCAGACCAGTGGATTACTAGTTGTCACTTCCATATCAGTATAGTGGGATTCATGATGTTTTCCATGTTTCATAGCTCTAACACTATCACCCTAACCTATCTCATGTGATCAAAATCAATGATGTTGAGCTTGAGGTTGATGTGTTCATTTAGGAGCATCTGATTTTTATTATGGATCACAGTGAGATGGTATTTCTAGGAAATGCAGTGCCTTTTGTTTGTGTTCTAGGTAAGCATGGAGATATTTGGGAGGAGACTTGGGAGCATGGATCAGATATACGGGCCCAATGGCCCGATCTCTTTTTCTTGGGAACTCAATAATTATTGGATAGAGTATCCATAGTGTATGTATTTGTGTATGTGTATGGGTATGTGTATGTGTATTTGAATGTGTATGTGTATGTGTATGTGTTTGTGTATGCATATGTGTATGTGTATGTGTATGTGTATGTGTATATGGGAGTGTATGTGTGTTTGTAAGTTCACTTGTATGTGTATGTGTATGTGTATGTGTATGTGTATATGGGAGTGTATGTGTGTTTGTAAGTTCACTTGTATGTGTATGTGTATGTGTATGTGTATGTTTATGTGTATGTGTATGTGTATGTGTATGTGTATGTGTATGTGTATGTGTATGTGTATGTGTATGTGTATGTGTATGTGTATGTGTATGTGTAGGTGTATGTTTATGTGTATGTGTATGTGTATGTTTATGTGTATGTGTATGTGTATGTGTATGTGTATGTATATGTGTATGTGTATGTGTATGTGTATGTGTATGTGTAGGTGTTTGTGTATGTGTATGTGTATCTTCAAGTGTATATATATATATGTGAGATACATATATGTGTATGTATTTGTATGTATGTCTATGTGGAATGTGTATGTTTATATAGTATGTTTATGTAAGAAAACATGTATGTAATATAGTATTTATGAGTATGTGCATACATGTGTAAACATGTATGTGTATGTGTATTAGTATGTATGAATATGTGTATCAATATGTATGTGTAAATTTATATATGTGTATATGTTTTTATATATATGTGTATGTGTGTTTTCATATATGTGTACATATGTGTCTATGTCTTTTCCCCAATGGATGCATAACTTTTTCCCAACCATGTTAAATATTTTTTGTTTATTTATTTTTTATTATTTTCTGGGAGGCATGATCATTGAACTTATGTTTGGTGATTATCTTGGTTTCACTCTTTTTGGTTTTGGTATATATAGCTCAAGAGGTTGAATTATTTAATGGACACTCGATCTGATAATACTTTGTAAAGTTTCCCTGATGCACAAGATGATGTGTCCAGACGAACCTCTTCCTCCACTAGAAATTGTATCACTATGTTTGTTTATTGGATCGAACATATGGAGTTTTGTGTTTTATTCAAAATGGGTGATCCAAATTCCCAAAAAGCTATATCAAAATGATTGGTGGTTAATTTTTAACATAATCATAGTCTTTAGGTTATTTCTACCATTGGCTTTCAATTTATTATATTTCAGTTGGTTTACTATTATCCATAGAATGAATTCAGATGAATGAAAGGTTCATATTGATTAGATTAATGGAACATACATTTCCTTATGTAAAATTTAGCTATAATATCCTTTGATATAGAAGGATGTTGATGCTCCTTTTTCTGGAATGTATCAAGAAAAAAAGGATGAAGTGGAATGTGTGTGTTTGGATAGAAAGGCTTTAACATTAATCAACATTTCTCTTTCCTAAAATGTTATGTTCAACATTACTGAGAATAAAAATATAGCTCTTGTTATGAATGAATTATCTAAATATATGAGATTTCCACATCTCATAAAGACATTTTCATTTTTCATAGATTTTTCAAATTGAGGTTTTTGAATGGAAGGAATTCATCTAGTCATGTGAATGACTTATAGATGATCTAATATATGATCAAATCTATGAAGATAACACTAATAAATATTTTTTCAGATTTTTTTCTTCTTTGTTCAATTGAAAATAGTTGGGGTTCCATGGTGAAAGTGGGGATAAAATTTGGTGGAAGGGTAACTGTTATTTTTTTATGAAATTAAAAACATATTCTTCAATTAATAGTTAATGTGGGAGGAGGTTCAGACTTTCTTCATAAATTCTCTTATTGCTATTATATGGGGATGGTTAGGTCATTATACAAGCTGTTAAAATAAGAAGTTATTAGAGGATAAGTCCTAGAGAAAAATTCTATGTAATTCAATAGGTTACGTCCTACTTGATAGATTAATAATGAAAAGGGACATATCAAGAAATATTGTAGGAATCGATAAGAGGAATCAAATTCCAGATAGACAAACTCAGTCATTATAATAGATTGAGGTTATGACTTGATAATGAGTTTGATTACTCTAGATGAGTCATGGGTTTTTGAATCTGGGGAATCATTCCATTCAACAGGTTAGTGAGTGTTCATGGTTGATTATTTACAAAGGATTATGGGAATATTTTATCTAGTAACCGATGAATCTATATTCATATTTGGGAAAGTTTATGTGAACATTCGAATGAAAAATGGATGTGTCTGGAATATAAAAGATGTTAGAAACATTCTATGTCTTCGAATGAACCTAAAATCATTAAGAAAACATAATGATTAATTTTTTGGAATGTATTTTTAAAATGGTTCTTGGAAGATCAGTAGAGGTTTCATTGTGATTTCTCATAGAGTAAATAATGGTAACTTGTATCTTTCTAGACAAAGTGATGAAATTTAAAATATCAGAAAAATTTCATTGGATGGTCTAGAAAAGTTCCACTCTAGGATTGGGCACCTTAGTGAGAAAAATCCCAATATTTTCGTGATGAATATAATACCTTAACTCAATCACATTGACCTTGTAATATAAGATATTTATATGTTAGGAAACAAAAGAGTGTTTCCTTGAAATTTTATGGAAGAAAATCGATGAAATAAAAGTTGGAATGTTTTCATTCTGATGTTTACTGTCTATCCCTAGTTTTCTCATATGAAGAATCTATGTATTTTTTGAACTTCATATATATTTCCATAGACAATTTCTAAATATAATTCTTGAATAATAAATATAATATGTTTCAGGATTTTATTTAGTGAAAATATTAGGATGATAAAGTGTGTGAATAAAATTTGAAATGTCTCCAGAAAGAAAATGGTGGGAAATAAACAAGACAAAACATTCATAACTACTGTAATAATAATTGAATTGGGAATGAGGAAACTATTCTATGAAATCCAAAACAAAAAAAGTTGTCGAGTAGTTGAACATGGAACTAATGGATAAAGCATAAATTAGGAGGCAACACTTATGAATGCCTAATATTATTTTGGAAGAGGCCATGAATACAAAAAATTACCTTGTGAACAGAAGTCCATATTCAGCTATAAGACATAAAATTCCTAAGGAACATCAGTCTGATAAGAGAATAGAGATCAACTATCTCAAAATATTTTTAAGTTTAGAATATTTTCATATGAATGAAAAATATAGAGATAATTTTTAGGAAAAATACAAAGTTTGTTTTCTTATGGCATATGATGTTGAGAACATTTTTTATCACCTATGGGATAATAACAAGAAATAATAAATCTGGATTTGATATGTTTTTTTCAATGAGGAACTTATATGAAAATATAAAATCCTATATGAGAATGATGTATAGAAATGTTCAACTACCAATATTCATAGTGCTTAGATGGAAGTTAACAGAAATAAATTTAATCTAGAAATTTTAAAAGAAACGTCATATGTTGGGTCTTTTTTAGTGTCAATATTAAATAGAGGTAGATTAGACAGATTGTAGTTTCTTGGTGAATGATTGGACTTCTACATAATAGTTATAGAATGATCGGTTAGACCTCCACTAAATGGTAGAGTACCAGATAGTGAGGTGCAAATCGACCGATCTGAGGTTGTGTGGGGGAGATCAACATGTTTCAAAAAAATATTTCATAGGTTTATAGATGATATAAACATCATTCATATAATGTATGTAGTGGAACTATAAAGTTAGGAAGAAATAGATATTGTCAGTGGATCTAAAATTTGGGAGTCAACCATGAAAGAGAAAATGAATTAATTAAATATCAGAAACTAATGGGATTTAATTGATCTACCAGGTGGAAAGAGGGATCTGAAAAAAATGATTTTTCATTTGAAATAAGAATCTTATAGAGACCCTAGATTTTTACATGCGGATATTACATATTTTTAGATTAATATTCAATACATTACATAAACACATGCTTGATTACTATAATAGTTTAGTTCCTTTGGAATCATGGAGCATAGTTTTATAAATTTGGTGAATGATCTTAAATATATCCCACAAATATATTACCATTTAGTTTTTTTAAATGAGTTCCTTATATAAACCTTTATTTATAACCTAGGAAATGGAAGCATAAGAAAGGTTGATCTTAGATAATCATTAAGGGTAGAAATGGGAGATACATAAGTATAACATGAACATACGAGTATGAGAACAAGGACATAAGATATGAAAACAAAACCTTTTATATCAAATATTTTAATCAAAAGTCATGGAATACAAATTCAATATTCAATAGACATGAATCATAAGAAAAAACTGAGAAAATGATACATAAGAGAATACCATTAGAATAGGACATAGATTTTTAGTATACGCATAATCATGGAAAATCATATATCAAGTATACCCAAAAAGATATTCATAACATGTTAGGATTGGGATAACCACCAATATAACTACTTTGGTCTTGAGATGACCTACCTTATACCGTCTTTCAGGCTTCATATAACCTCTTGTGTACCTTGTTTTGTGTTTGGGATAGCCTCTAATTTACCCTTTTGTATCATAGAAAATTGATCATATCTAAATTCTTTGGAGAAAGATATAGGACCCATCCATCACATAATGAATATCGTACGTATATTCTCTACAAGAACACAAATAATTCATCATAACATAACCCATGAAATGAAATGGGTTTTATAAAAATTTCATCACATCGTAACCTATGGAAAAGATTGATGTTTGATAATAATTTCATCATATTTATTATAGTATAACCCATGAAAAAATAAGAGGGATTCATATTAATTTTATAATTTTGTAATAGATGGAAGGAAATGGGTTTCATAAACACATTTTCATGATAAATAATTTAGATAAAGAATAAGAAGGGTATCATTGGTTCATATCCCTAGAAAATAATAAGTTAAATCAAACAAAATTATCTTATATAGAGAATATTTTCAGGGATCACTTGGAAAAAAATTAAGAAAATAAATTTTCATTGAAAATCACTTATCAAAACTAAAAATTTATAATCCATTTTTAATATATATTTCTTTGAAAATAACCTTGAAAACTTATAAAGAAATATTTAGAAATAATTTAAAACATTTCATGAGAAAAATACCCTTTCAGATTTAATTTTTTTTGAAAATCATTATCTTTGAATAAAACCTTGAAAACATATAATGGAATCTTCAAAGAAAATAATGGTCTTTCTTGAGGGGAGATCTATTCATGACGTACACATTAAAAAAATATTACTTTCACATTTAAGGTAACTAACATATAGATTTGTTTTGGAAATTGACATGAATATTCCACTAAAAAATTATAAAAAAGTTCAAACATGGGTAATTTTTTTTAAATCTCATGGGAGAATAGTAAAAAAATTAATATAATATTTAGTACACATTTTTCTAGAAGAAAACCGAATTCAGATCATAGAGAGAAATAATGACATATTTTCTTAACAACATTTTCATAATTATTTTAAGTAACAAAGTGTGAAGAAAATTGTACTATTACATGAGAATATCTCGAATAACCAGTGTATAAAAAAATTCTTGATTTTCTTGGTAGGTGGATCATAATATTTTTTCATTAGAAACATAATCATAAAAAATCCTCGCAAACGATGAGATTGTAACATAAAATCATTACCACTTATGTTTATTCAAAATTTAAATCCACATGAGATAATAACATAATATGGAACTTAAAATATCATGAGGATAATTAATTTCATGAAATTACATGTCAAAATGGATATATATACACCTCGTGAAATAATATAGGAGCATAACATAATGTCCATCTCTAATAAAGAAAATTGAGACAAAATTCCCTTAATGCTTGGGTATATTTGGAATTTTACGACCCAATAAAACATAATATCAAATTAAACATTAAATATCACGTAAATATTGATATTAATGATATATAATGCAACGGATAAGTATATAAACCACACAGATAAAATGATTGATAATTTTTCATAAGTCTCTAAGTAATAAAAGAGGGACCATAAATCCCTTACCATAAGTCTTGAATTCCTTAACACAAAATAAAACCTCATGTATAATAAATTTAATTTTATTATAAATATATTATATAACCATATATATATCATTCTATTTATGATTTACTTATGGATTTTTATTAACCGTTTACTAACAATTACTTGTTGAAGTCTTGTTTTGGGAAATAACTACTTTGTTATTCATATATGTTTTGATTTTTAATTTTTGTTTACAATACTTTTAACATTAATAAATCATATCCATAATGAAAAAATGATATAAATATAATATTTATTAAGTATTTATGTATTTTTAGTGATCTATAAAATATAGTGAAAGAAAATGAAATGCACTATTCGTTGAGATGGTTGGGCATACGTATGCATTAATGTTGTTTTCATTTTCTCAATATATTGAAAGAAATAATGGTAAATTAAATGTTATCATTCCATATGAATTTTTATTTCAAAAATATCACATGTTTTCATTAAAACCATCCTCATTACACTATATATAAACTGTGAATGAATCACACCACTTCGTGAGGTGGTAGTCCATCATACACACGAGCGGTATAATTATATTCCC
The DNA here is from genome assembly GCA_963277665.1 of Viscum album. NCBI lineage: Eukaryota > Viridiplantae > Streptophyta > Magnoliopsida > Santalales > Viscaceae > Viscum > Viscum album. The sequence goes on along the minus strand of OY728163.1, from coordinate 777,939,801 downwards.
AAAAAATGGAATGAATGAAGGTATGTGTGATATAATAAATCTATAATCATAATGATATCATAAATATAACATATATACTATAAATCCAACATTATTTACACCCATGAGATGTGGTAATGGAAAAACTAATGACATCAGTTTGAAATGTTGTAGTCCTCTATACCCAAAAAAGATGATTTCATAACTAATTTTATGGAAGTGGAGATAGTTATTGGTAATTACATTACATATTAGTACATGTGAGATATATAGTATATTATATCATAATGTTTTAATAATAATTTAAGGATTTGGAGGATGAAGTAAAACAAAAACGGTCATTGACGAGCATTATATATTTATTGGGTATCCTCATTATAATTACACCTAGATCCATCCTAAGATATATTTGTGTAAAAAATAAGGATTTAATGACGAAATTATTGAATTTTTTAAGTGATTTGGGAAACTATAGGCCCACAAAAAATATTTTCAAGGTATAAATAATGGAGGAGATGGGTAGCCTTTTATAAGTGAGGTGGGTGGCACATTTTAATTTTTTTTTAAAAAAAAATTGTTCCCACATTTCCCTCATGAAACAATAATTTTTTGTGATTATTCTACATAATATATTGGATAATGTCTAAATATTTCCATCCAATGGGTTTATGGAAAATTTATAGGTTATTTTTAACCATTATCATTTTAGTTTAACCTCCTCGATAAACCCATTTTTACCCTAACCATGATAAATAATTTTTAATGTTTTACTATTTATTTTTATAAAATATTAAATATAAATTTTTAGATAATATAAATTATTTTGATTATAAATATGGAATCCATTTCTCCTAATTCAATCACAAAAGTGTAAATTTTAAATTTAAAGTTAATCGCATAGAAGCGACGACAAAGTGTGGTTTTAAAGAGAAAATGTTTAAAAGTTAACAAAGTTTTTGTATCAAAACTCAGCATGAAATTGATTCCAATGACTTTATATGGATTAAAGGATGTATAATAAAACTTATGATAAATCAATACCAATTTAAAATTTAGTTTACACTTTTCATTTCCTACCTCCCATTCTATAATCTCTAGTTCTCTAACTAGAGCAAATACATTGCACCTTGTGTTATCACTTTATTGCTACCTTTTATTTTAATAAATTTTAAGGGTATGAGTTCAGTAACCAAATTATTTTTGTATATTTTTTGAAAAATATTATTTAACTTTATAAATTAATTAAAAAAGGCATTTCTCAATTATAATTCAGTATTTTCACTATTCATCAAAAAATGAATTTTTTAGAAAAATTCCAAAAACTCAACCTAACATAATTCTCAAATTATTATTTAAAAAATGAAGTTAATTTTATCAATTTTATTTCCAAAAAATGTTAAAAATTAATTTTTTTATTATTCGCAAAAAGGAATAATAATATTTTTCTGAGAAAATAAGTTTTTCAAAAAATATATACTTATTATCAGCATGGTCTCTTAATATAAAACCTTTATAATTAATATTTAAAAAGTAGTTATTAAACTTTATATAACTATGTTTAATTAATAGGTTATAATATCTGAATTTAAATAACCATTTTATTAATATGTTGTGGTTTTTTAAAACTCAGTGTTGTGCACAATGCAAGCTAACTCAGTGTTTCATTTAGTATAAGATTAACTTAGTGTTGTCTATAACACAAACCATTAAATAAATTTTGTTTATTTGAATTAAGTAATACATAAAAACTTGGGTATTTTAATTCTACCCCCTTAAATTTTATTACACCCTCAAAATTCATTACTCTGATATAAATTAATGAGGATACTCATACCTCATCATATCCTCATGTTCCATGTTACTTCCTCAAATTGGTAGTTTCGCCAAAAAACATTGACTAGGTGAGTGAAATTGTTTTTTAGAACTTTATCTATTCAATCCATCATTTATACTATTTCTTACAAATAAGAAATATCATGCTCTCGTGTTATGAACTCTAAATTCAATACATGTGATAGGTAGGTTATCTATTTTCAAAAGAGTGGTACATGGAACACATCATGAACTTCAAAGGGGTTTAGTGGGTGAATAAAATGATAATATACAATACCTATATGATCAAGTATTTTAATGGGACCAATATAACTAGGGATTAGTTTTCCCATCATTTATCCAAGTATAAATTCAAATAAGACCCTCTTACCAACCACAAATTATAGACTGTGTAGATGATTATTTTCATACATTTTTTGTAATATTTCTACAGTTAGTATATGTTTTGGAATGGATCTAACCTTTTCTTCAATATCATCGGCATCCTTATGTACAAATATATTTCTTTCTGCAACGTTATTCTATTACTTTGGTGTTCTACAATTCTTTAAATAATGGTTTTCATATAGAGCATATCAATGTCTAATTGAAATCTATTATTGTAAGAAAACTCAACTTGAGGAAGGTTTTGATCAAAAAGACCTTTGAAATCTAAAGAGTAAGATCTCAACATATCATCTAGGGTTTGATTTTTTCTCTTAGGATGACAATATTTATTAGGATAACAGGTAGTGTTTAAGCTCAAATATGTAATAATAGCTTGATAAATTCATCTTGAGAACTTCGGGTAAGCCATAGATCCCAATCAAAAAAAATGGAACTTGGTACTCCATGAAACTTACCACTATTTAATATATATTCAGGAAAGCGGATCCAAAATTAAACATCTCGGATAGCAATAAATTTTCTGACCATGTAATATAATCAACTATAACCCATAATTATCTCAAAATAAAATATAAGATAACCCCTAATGGTTACTAGTACCTTTAATCGTATGTCCACAACGTGTAAACGCATTCATTCTCAAATAAATTTGTCACTATTTACAAAATTAAAGGGTTTCATTTCCATAAATTTTTCATAAAATATCATTAATCTTGATAAAATCCCATGACATAAAACCTCAAAAGGGGTGCCAATGACTTTTAACATATGATCAAACATAAACTCATGAACTTATGATTATATCCAAAACTCTTTATTTAATCTTACTTGGTAATATAATTACTTCCAAAAGACATTTCACCTATTATTCCTTAAATATACTCTTGTCTTATACAAATAAATTTATATTGGAAGCTTGGGTTCAACTTTTTTCTAATAAAATTTCAAATGTGATTTTGTTCTTCTAGAATTCATATAGAGAGCGATTATCACATGAAATTTCACTAAAGGATAAACAATATGATTTTTATAGGGATAATTTATATGAAATCAAACATGAAATTCCAAAAAAGGGAGGGTTAGTGTGCCCTAGTTACCATGATTCACCTCAACCACCGTATTTGCATAATATTTCCCTTTTCCATTGTTCATCATAAGTTATTGGAGTTGATCATCATTATTAACCCTTGGATTTGGTACCTTGTTAGGAATATTCCCAAACTCCTTTCATTTTAAGCATTGAATTGTCGGAGATGCGTTCTATGTAACATTCTCGTTATTCAAATAATTATCTATCTTCTTCCCATTACATTGACATTTAGATACTCAATGACCGACCTTTCTACACATAAAACATTTAGTAGTCCCCTTAATATAATTTCATCCCTGACTCTTAATAAACTTTTAGCATAAAGGAAAGTTCATCTACTTCTCCCTACTGTTCTTATATTTTCCATTGAGATGTATTTTCCTATTTTTATCAAATCCGTGAGATTGAAACATAACTCCATCCACCATTTCCACCTTGATAGAAAAATGAACAATCTCTTCATAGCTGCTAAAATATATTATGGATAACACCCTTTAGATATATTATTTTAAGACACTAATTAAATGAAAAACCTTACTTTCAGGTTGGATGATAATACCAAAATTGCACCTCACATGTCTTGTGGAATTTTACTCATAAGTACCAATGGGTTTATCAAAATTATGGTTTATCTTAAGGAACCCCTTCTCTTATTTGTATAAATAATGTGAGGAAAGTACTTCTTGAAGAATAATTTCTTGACCTCATCCCAATCCATGTAATAAATTTCATCTTGTTTCTTTTATTCTTGGTAATATTCCTCCATTGTTCAGATTCAACTTTCAAATGGGAGATTACACAATTGAATTTCTGATTTTCCAAACATTGTAGAACAAAAAATTTATTTTTAGTGGTGATGATCCATTTCTCAGTAACTAGTGCATTAGAATACCATCTTAAAGAAGGTGGATGATTCCTCAAGAACGACTCTATATAATTTCGTTCCCTTCTTTTATCTTTTGAAATTCCATCATGATTCATATCTTGAATTTTTTTTGCTAGCATAGAAAAATAATTTTTCATTCCAACTTTAATAATGTATGGTTTCTCGGGATGAAAATCATCTCATTTTCCATCACACTTATCATTAACATGGTTCTTTATGGGTACATCCATTAACTAAAAAGAAGGAATAGTGTGAGAAAAACTAATCGTAGTGGAAATCTACATAATCATGTAAAAAAACTTATAATATGAATAAATCATGAAAAGTTTTTTAATATATTACACCTTAAATTTTTTCAAGACCATTCACAGTCATCATATATTAAAATCCTTCATGATAGTTTGCAAAGGGTTTTTGAATTTATAAATCATATCCCCTGGGTGTCTCACACCAGGTGTATGACATGGCCTGTTGGCATACACGAAGTGAAAACCCATTCCATCTCAATGCAACATTTATGGAGTTATTAACTCTATGTACTTGTATTATAGATCCAAATTCACTTGTAGTATCTATAAAGGGATGTAGTTTCATAGAAAGCACTTCCTCAATCCTTTAAAACAATTCCATGACATTTCCCCATACTTTGACTCATCCTTAGACTTATCCTTAGATACATGTCTAGACATATCCTTAGAAATATCCCTAGGGATCTCAATAAATTATTCTCGTAATAATTTCCAATGGTTAACTGAACCTATCCTATGATACCACCTATAGGGATCCATGATTTTTATACATAGATATTACATCTTTTTAGATGAATATTAAATACATTATATAAACACATTCCTGAATACTATAATAGTTTAGTTCTATTATGAACATGGAATAAATCTTCTTACTTGGGTGAAAGATATTAAATGTCTCAAAAAATGATTTTATCCTTTAGTAATCTACAAAAATGTACTCTAATTAACCATTCTTTCTAACATAGGAAATATAATCATAAGAGAGGGTGATCATAGATACTCAATAAGGGTAAACAAGGGAGATATATGAGAGTATCATGAATATAAGGGTATGAGAACATGGCCATAGCTTATCAAAAAAATACCATACGTATCAAATATTAAAATATTGAGTCATGTAATAAATATTGGATTTTCATAAGACACAAATCATAAGGGAATCCAAGAATATGATCAATGATAGCATAATATTGGAATTATTCATAGATTTTTGGCATACACATAATCATAGAAAATATTATGTCAAGGATACCCACCAAGACATTCATAACATGTTAGACATGGTCTAACCACTAAAATACCTTCTTGGAGCATGGGATGACCTCCCATGTACACTCTATTGGGCATTGAATAGCCTCCTTTATAACAAATTTCAGGCTAGGGATAACCTCCCACGCACCATTTGAGCTCATACAAAATTAATCTTTACCTAATTAATTGGATGGATATATTGGTCCCACCCATCACATAACATTAAATGGATTTCATAAACATTTTATCATATCCTAACCTATTGAAAAGATACAAGATTTATAAGCACATCATTATTTCATTAAAGCATAATCTTGGAAAAGATAAACAATATTTAAAAATGACTTTATAATGTTGTAACCCATTTAAGATTAATAGATTTCATAAAAAAACGTTAATGACAAATCAACCATTGTATAAAAAATAAATGTATCCTTGGTTCATATCCCAAGAAAACAAAAATTTATATAAAGTAAATCCTCATAGATAGAGAATTGTTTTGAAAGATAACTTGGGACATTTCATGAGGAAAATATATTTTAATTTAAAATAAATTTTTAAAATAAAATAAATTATAAAAAATTATAAAAATACTTTACTTTTGAATATATTTTTGAAAATAAATAAATGAATCTTTAAAATAATTTTGAATATTTCTTGAGAAAAATATCATTTCCTCTTTGAAAAAACTTTTTATTTCTTTTAAAATCATTCCCATGAATATGACCTTGAAAACATATTTTGAAATATTAAAAGAAAATAATGTTCATTATGGAGGGAAATTTCAATCATGAGGTACATGTTAAAACAATGATTCCCTTCACATTTTCAATAAAATACAAACGGGCAATGTTTGAAAAAAACTAAAGATACCTTTCAAAAAAATTTAAAAAAGTTAAAAAATTGGTAAAATTTCCTTTTAAAAATAATACCAAAATAGTTAAACATTTTTTAAAAAAATCAATAGGAATAAAGTTTTTGGAAGAAAACGGATTTCGAACTGAAGAGTGAAATAAATTATGATTTTCCTAAAAAAAATTCCAATTATTTTAAGTACAAAAGAGTTAATTTTTTTACTAATTCCTGAATGTATCATGAATAAATAGAGGATAATAAAATTAATTACTTTATTGAGGGATAGATCATATGATTTTATCATAATAAACATAATCATAAATAATCTTGAAAAATGATGAGATTATAACATAAAATCATTATCACTTCGGTGTCTTTGAATCGTAAAACCCAAGAAGGAATAAATTAAAATTGAACTTAAAATATCATGAGGATAAATAAATTCATGATATTAATGTAAATGGTTATTTATATACAACTCTTAAAAACTAAATGTGCGTAACATAATGTATATATCTATAAGGTAAATTGAGACAATGATTCCTTACAGCTTGTGTATCTTTCGAATCAAAATCCCCAATATATAATAAAATTAAATGAGACAGTAAATTTAATAAAAATAAGTATATTATTTATATAAAAATTAAAATTGTAATTATATACACCACACCAATGAAACGAGTGGTGACATTCCATATGTCTTCTAGAAATAAAAGAGAGACTAAAAATACCTTGCGTTGAGTCTTGAATTTCTTCATACACATTCAAACCTACTAAATTATAAATATAAGTTTACTAAAATTATATTACAGAACCATTAATATATATATATATATATCAAGAAATATATATATTACTTATGGAATTTTATTCTTCATTTATTAATAATTCCATGTTAAAGTCACATTTCAGGTATTATCCACATTGTTTTTCATACATATTTAGATTTCTTATTTTTGGTCCAATTAATTTGATCATGATTTAATAATATCTATAATTACAATCATGATATAAATATAATATATATTCATTTTATATGTATTTTGAGTAATATATAAAATATAGAGATACAAAATGAAATTCACCATTAAAGGAGAAGGTAGGTCGTACAAACGCATTAACAATGTTTTCATTTTCTCAATGAATTGAATGAAATAAATTTAAATGATATATTATAATTACATGATAATTTTTATGTAATTTATATAAAATATTATCATTAAACCCATGATTATTAACTTCTGTGTAAATCATGAACGAATCACATCGCTTCGTGAGGCAGTAGTCCATCGTACACACGAGCGACATAATCATATTCCAAAAAAATGGAAAGAATAAAGTTATGTATTATATAATAATTCCACATGAATAATAATATAATAAATATCATTTATAAATAATAAAAATATCTCTATTATTAATTTTTGGAGGTGTTAACGGAAAACAAATGATATCGGTTTACAAGGCGGTTGTCCGTCATACACACAAATGATGATTTCATAACCCATTTGATAGGAGTGGAGATGGTTTTTGGTCATAAAATTACCATAAAACATATTGTTAATTTTTATATATTAATTATATTATATCATCACGTTATTATATGAATTTAAAGATGTGGAGGAAGAAATAAAAGAAGAACACTTTTTGATGAATGTTACCTCTTTTTCGGGTATCCTCGGTAGGATTGCAATAAAACCCTTACTATAATGGATTTATGAATTCAATAAGGAATATTGGAAGAGGTTTTGGAAGTTAATAAGTGATTTATTCAGGTATTTGACTATTTAAAATGGTTTTAGGGTGTCAATATGATTGGATATGGTGTGGCCATTTATAAATGAAGTGAGTGGCACACTAGTAATGTTTTGAAAAAAATGGTGTCCCCACATTTTTCTCAACCCAAAAGGATTTATAATGGATTATTATATAGCCTAGAGTAGATAAGGTTAGAATATTTTCCAAAAAATGCATTTTAGATTTTTTTTTATTATTAACACTTATCATTCTAGTTTGACCCATATGGTAAACTAATTTTTAACTTAACATTAATAAATAATTTTTACTACTTTTATGATTCATTTTGGTAAAAATTATGTTAAAATTATAAAATAATATAATTTATTCGAATTAAAAATATCAAATCCATTTTTATAATTACATTAAAATCAGTGTGAAAATTTAATTTAAAATTAATCCCGCAGACATGATGAAAAAGAGGGTTTGTTAAAAAATGTTCAAAAGTTTACATAATTTTTATATCAAAACTCAAGGTAAAATTGATTTAAATGACCTAATTTGGATTAATGGATTTATAAATTAATTAATATTTCTTCAAAACCAATTTAAAATATCTTTTAACTCTATAAATATACTAAAACAAAAGGCAGTTTTCAATTACAATTCAGTATTATTCACTATTCATCAAAAAATGAAACTTTTTAGAAAAATACCAAAAAAACACCCTAAGATAATTTTGAAATTCTAATTTCAAAAATATTTTATACTTTATGAAATTCATTTTATTAAATTTAAAAAAATTAATTTCTTTATTGTTTAAAAGAATTGAATAATAAAAAACATTTATTTGATAAAATAGTATTTTAAAAAATTAATTAATATTTTGTCAATATGTTTTATTTATATAAAGGATAGGTTATAACAAATGTTATTAAATAAATATAATAATATTATATCATGTTTTTTTAAATCCCGGTGTTCTGTTGAGTGTGAGTTATCCTACTGTTCCATGCAGTGCAAACTTAACATGGTGTTATATATAATGAAAGCTATGAATGAAATTTAATTTAATGAAATAAATAATAATTCATATAAACATAGGTTATAATATATCTTATGAAAGTAAGTTATATATAGATAAATTTTTCATATAAGTATTTTATTTAAAAAATAAGAATTTTTTTGAATCATTCTCACTAGTGGTGGAAAATGCAACCATTTGTATAGTGCTTACCATTGTTTGGTATGATGTTCTATACTTGGATAAAATGAATGTAGAAACAACTTCCATAGATAGATATTTTGATGATGAAATTTAAACGGTTTATCCAAATGGTTATTAGGTACATTAAAACAAGTATCTATTTTATAGGTTGAAATAATGTCTTTATAGATTGAGGCATGCTCCAAGATAGTGGAATGGAAAGTTGGACGGTTTTTTGATTAATGATATTTTTTGTCAATATGAGTTTGATCAATGTTTTTATAAAAATAAATTGGAATATGGAACATATCACATACTACTATTATATGTGGATGATATTTTGATTATTGGTGAAATGTTCCAATGGATTGAGGAAATTAAGAGGAAGCCAACAAGAAGATTCAAGATGAAGGATCATTGTAAAGATAAAAAATCACGGGGATGAGAATTTAGGGAAATAGGAAATCATGATCATTGGTTTTATCTGAGAATAAATATATCATCAAATTCATTGAATGATATGTAATAACTATTTGTAAACCTATCTCAAATCCCCTCACCAGACACTTCAATGCTTCATAAAATACGTCACCATCAATAGACGATGTAGTTTATGACATGGAGAAAGATTCTTATGCTTCTTCTATAAGGATCTTGATTTATTAAATGGTTTATAATCTACCAAATATTGGTTTTATTGTGGTATTTGTTAGTTTTTTCATGAAAATTATTGGAAGGAAACATTAGGAAGCTGTGAAATTAGTCTTACAATACTTGAAAGGGTTGTAGGATAGAGCTTTAAGTTTTGGTGATGATGATAATATACAAGTCTAAGTAGATATAAATTTTTATAGAGACATGTATTCATGGAAAATTAATAAAGGTTTTGAATTTAATTTTTTTAGAACATCAATATGTTGAATTTCTTGTTTGAAACCATTGGTAAATTTAGCTTCAATAGAAGCGATGTGTGTTTCTATATCTGAATCAGAGAACGAATTGATTATGAAAATGAACTTTTTGAATGAAATCATAAATGGATGAGTTGGAGTAATTTTATTCTATGATATTAAAAGTTAAATCCTTTTTTACTACAAACCAATGATTCATGTGATAATGAAATTCATTGACCTGAAATATCATTTTATATGAAGTCTACTGGAGGATAAAGTGTTAAATTTCAATAGATCGCTAGGAAGAAAAATCTTATGGATATGTTTAAAAAGGTGATATTATAATAAATCCTAATAAATAATGTTCCTAGTAGGACTTGGATGATAAAATGGAATGGGAAAAATATATTAAATATATATAGGAAGGGTTTAGATGAATAAATGAAATAGGAATACTTAAATCCTTAAGTAATTTCCTACTAGGAGGTTCTTGGGTTTGTGGAAGATTTTATTTGGGTTTCATCGGACACTGGTTTTTGGAAAGAGTCTACTGGATTGTGTCTTTTAGATAAAGATAATCTAATACAAATTATCAGATAATCCAAATGACTATTTTTCTACTATGATGTTTCAGAGTGCTTTAGAAAAAAGGTTTTTTTACTAGACAAAAATTCCATTAAACAGTGGTTACTAGACACAATATCATCAGATATGTCTTTTCTATAAAGAGGTTTTAATGAGCAGGAAGAAATCATTGAATGGATAATTTCTCAGATTTTTATCGATTAATTATTGGATATTGGGGGTTTCAATTTAAGATACAACTATGTGTTAATAGTCTCTCAAGTCAATGGAAGGCAGGCAGTGAAGATCATAGGTCGGTGCAAACTTGTTGAATTGTAAAATACCTCTATAAAGAGGTGGTGGACATAATCTATATTAAGTGTATGATTACTATATGAACAAAGTTCATTTATGATTTAATAAATTCTAATACCCAATATAGGTAGTGATAAAGTGTGTTTTACTCTTATTGTATCTCCCATAATGAAAATATTTATAATTTTCCTCGATGGATTTATGACTCTCTTCAAACCTCATTAAATCTCATCTATCCATTTCCTTTCTATTATTTTGTGTGACATACAATCATTTAAATATGTTTATTGATTAGGCTGGTTTCATTTTTCTTAGTCCCACTGCACGTAACTAATGTGGTGGAATTATCAAACAAACTCTCTATCTAATAAAATGTTATAATTTTTTTCTACTATGTAATCTGAAGTGTATTGATGAGCCTCCTTTTCCCGTAGAAATTGTCTCTCCATGTTTTTTTTATTATATTGAATAGATGGAGGGTTGTGTTTTCTTTAATAGGGGTTATCCGACATCCCAATAACACCAACACACATACATATATAAACGTATATGCACACAGACATACATGCACATAAACACAAAAGCATAACCATATAGAAAATATACACATACACACACAACACAACACATGCATATGCATGTAAATACAGAAATACACATACATCCACATGCATACATATACATATAGAAACATGTACATATATTTTAAATTATTTAATATAAATATAAATATATAAATTCATATATGAATTACATGATTCAAAAAATATATTCATTTATATATTTATTTAATTGTTTAAATAAAATATTAATTTATCCTATTATATTAATTTTATAAAAATTTGGTAATAAATTTATATAAATATAATAATAAAAATTTTCATTCACTTTTATAAATTTGGTAATTAATATATATATTATTATGAAAATAAGATTGATAATAAATTTTTACAAATATTTATATAAATATTATTTATATATTATAGTTATATAATTATAATTATTGTAATATAAATATTAATTAAAATATATTGATATTTATATATAAATTAAGTTATTCATTATGTCCTTTAATAGTTCTTATTTTATGCTGTTAAATGTGGATATTTTACCTGAAAAAAAAAAGAAGTAATAAAATGTAAACTTTATAAATTCTAAAAAAAAGTGGTGATAAAGGGTATCCTTTTATTAACACATTTTATATAACTGATTAAAGTTACCATTACCAGACCATTTCTTTTATTACTGATTAACAACCCCCCCCGTTATTAGTGTTTTTTATTTAGCATTGATAAAAATTTGTGTTAAATATCATACGATTTGTTGTAGTTCATGCAATTCAGACTCCTCAAATATTTAAAATTTGAATATATTTTCAAAAACATGGATAAAGGAATTTAAAAATAACATTTAATTAAACACCAAAACCATTTTAAAAATAATATGATTAAAATATTAAATATTCAAGAATAATAAAAAATCTAAAATCATAATACTATTCTATAGAAAATATTAAATAGATATTAATTAGTTTTTAAGAATAAAAACTGAATAGAAAAAAACCATCTAAGTTAAAACCCATAAGATTCATTTCATGTATTTCATAAGAGTCATATGGAACTTGTATAATTTTGGGAAAAAAATATTTTTTTAAGGTTTTTACCAAATAATTTTTTTTCATATATACTGTTTTCTTTTATTTTTTGAAATTATTTTCTGAATCACTTATTTTTTTATGATTTTATTAGATGAATGGAAAAGTAAATTATTATTATGTTTAGTAAAAAATGTAAGGTTAAATTTTCTGATTTTATATTTTCTAAATCAATTTTTTAGTTAGATTCACTTTACATGTAATGGATAGATAATCAAGTTATTCTATGTGGATATTTAAAATGGTGAGTATTAATTATCATTTGCTGCACTTTTCGTATGATATTCAATTCTGGATAACTTTATTCCATTTCTTCGTCAATGGCGGTGCCTAATTTGTTAAATAACACTAAAATAAAATCAAATTAATTAATATTTATAATATATCATTGAATGGATAAATTTAACATATTATTGTATATTCAAACAATTAGATTCTATTTCAAACTAAAATAATTTAAATTTGAAATTAAATTATATTTTTTAGATAAAAACTCATAATTCATTATCTATAAATATGAGTTTCATTTAAACATAATTTATAACATATATATATTATTATATTTATTATAATCATATTTATAGATAAATATATATTAATATCACATTAATTGTATATTAATATATATTACATTATGTAAATAATATGTGTGGGAGTGTGTGTTAATATAATTAGAAATTAGAAATAGGTTGAGTCCTTATCCATGATGACCATATCTCCTTTATTAAAAATGAAATCATATAAAAATTATAAAATAGGGAGTTTTACAATGATCCTTTTGAAGGTGATAAGTTAAACAAACATGTATATAATTGGACTAAAAAAATGTCTATGGTGATCACTTCCTTTTTAGAAATCCCATCTACTATAGAATTTTACTTCTTAAAGACTTGAGTAATGTTGAAGTTAATAAAGTAAAAGAAATCCATACATACAATCCATCAAGGGATCAGGCTCCATAATAGATAGATAGTGTTGTTTCTAATGTCTTTAACAATGTTAGTGGAATCACTCCCCATCCAAAGGTTATTCCACAACATAAAAAGGAGTGGTTCAAATAAAATAAACACTCCCTTGATAATCCTTTTAACATTTTATATTTGAATCATTCTTTGTTTCAAAATATTCAAACATGAATGGATATTTCATATAAAGGGAAATAAATCATGGTTGATACTATTGGAGTAGATTCCCTAGAACCATAAAATTTGAACCATAGATATTCAATGTCTTATATATTAATGTGGAACCTTGACCCGAATCACTCTTTGTAAAATAATCATCCTAGTTCACCATGTGACCTCAGTAATGCTTCCTCATATTCCATATACCACTAACTCAAAGCATTGGTCTATGGTAGTACCCTGGGGAGACTATACCACCTAATGAATGTGCGTAGTTTGAGAAAATAATAACTAATCATCATACTTGAATAATAACACCCTTAATAATTCAGCAAAGAACGAAAAAATTACCATCAACCAAAAATAAAAGAATTTAGAAGCAAGCATCCATAAAATCGTGATCACCCACAAGGATGATCACATATACAGGTAAATATAAAAATAAAAATAAAGTTAATGGAGGATTTAAAAAAAATTGAGCCTCGCCTCATCAAGGTATCTAAATATCATCTAAGATATCTTTCTCAATCATGTTAATCCATGACTCTATCTAATATATTCTTATAATAAGTGATAGGTACACTCAGGTACCCAAATGAAATGGCCACACAAGTAGGTTGTGAGTAAAAAACTCAGTAGGGAACCACTAACAAAGTAGAATACATAACCAGTAAATACAGTGTATATGCACATCTATGCACTCCTCTGAAATAAATAAATAAACTTTTGGAAATTATAAACTCTCATGATACCTACTTTGTCCATTTTTATAGCGGATTTGAGTACATCACTATAACCATGTAGATGATAACCTCCATGGGGGACCAATTCATCCCATGGTACCTGTTACTAGTGTCAACCCTCAATCCCATGACCCTAATTGAAAATATATTATTCAAATAATGTTGAAATTTATCTATGAACATCATGTAATCACGCTTGATGTCAGACCCAAGGCCAATTCGAAAGAGCATAGCTTTGGAAATCTGAAGACATCCAACTCAATGATTGATTATCTCATCCTGGAAGGATTCTTTCCTAAATCCCATGAATCTTATCCACCTCATATAGACCTAAAGATTGAAACCCAACATCCAATGAATTAATCATGTGGATACATGGATGGATCCTAGGAATAATGTACATATATCCACATCATTTACATATAATTATCAAAATTCGATTCCTATGAATCATATATGGGAACCCCTATCATCACATTATATTTGGAAATAGGTTAGATCCAAAGATATCATCCATGGAATTCTATATATCAAATATATCATGAACTCCCCAAGACATTTACCCAACCAAACCATGAGCATTTTACATTTATATCATCAAAAACCCTCTGAGGGGGTATAGCATATCAAGAATATATATATATACACATCATAAACATAGAATTTCTTCTTCTTAACTCATGTCTATAACACCATTAGAACTCCCCAGATAATGGCACAACACATCCCAACCTAAACATGATCAAATAATCAATATAGGTTCTAAGGTAATAACAATTGTAATCACTACCTATTACCCATATGAACTCCCTCATGGGTAAAAATGTCATCAAGGAACCCATCTATGTCCCAGTAATCTCTCATATCAAGTATATCTTTCAGGGGTCTTTCATTATATGATATGTCTATCAGGTAAACTCTCAAATCCAGAATAACTTATCATCCCCCAATTAATCAATCCCATTTTTGGCCTCATTGGCCTCCTAAGCATGTCTCATAAACACCTAACTAGGGAGGAATATCAAATCCCTTCTAAACACCCATGTCATCCCAAGTTTATCCTAAACAATCAATATATCATAAAAAACTCGAGCCTCATCTCACAAGTGATCATGCACAAGCAGGGTGTGGTGCTCACCCCACACCCATCTCACCTAGACAAAAGGATGTTAGGAAACACATAGTTCTACACATGACCACTATGTCCAATAACTTTGTTAAAATTATCACTCATTATTACATGATCTATAACACCTATTCAACTTCCACTAGATCCCATGATGAACCCAAGGCTTTCCCCCATTATTTCCTAGTAATAACACATATTCAAGGCCCCAACCATTGATGATTGAGGCACTCCAGCTAGTGCCAAGGTCTCTAGTCCCCTAACACTTTGTGCAACATAGTTATATGAGTTTAGTTTAATTAAAAAATTCATTTTAATATTTAAAGGGGAATTATACCTTAGTGATGATACCCTATATAGAATGTGACACATACATCAAGAATACACTATAAGGTTAGGTATGTAAGACCACTCACATTTTTCTTGAGTGAATTCCCTCTTTAATGTATCTTGGTTGCTCCACCTATAATCATAAATCATATCCTTCCCTCATCCAAAAATATGAGTCACTATATCATAACCAATAATCCATAATTAATTAACTATAATCAATTTATAATTAATTAATTAATTAAAATCAAATTCCACAATTTCACATTTTAATTAAATAGTCATAAAAACAAAAAAACATACCATGTTACAACCAGTCTCCAAAACCTCTAACAACATGTGTGAACCTTGACTAACACACCTTTGAACCTAATACACAAAACCCAAAACAATAATTATAACATTTTATATTAATTTAATCATTAATTAAAATTTTATTTAACACATAAATTCCCACTAGCCAAACTCTTCACATTGAAACCATAACCCAACATTTTTCAACAACCCATGATACACCTCCAACCATATTCTCGGGTGAATCCCTAATAGGAAGTGGAAAAAAAATTAATTTAATTTTTTCTAAAGGATTGAAAATTAATTTTTCCACATACCATGATAAAATGGTGAGCAAAAATGTCTATACATAGTCTTGGGATGTCCTCTATCTAGGATGAATAAATGCCTCATGAGAAAGAGGTGATTCCACCATGATCCAATGGAATATCGAATGACAAAAAATAGAAGAAAACTCAAATAAAATAATAATAGAGGAGGATATAAATGGGGTTATATATAGGATTTCCCACCCCAAATTTATAACAAAATACCTCTAGAATCATCCTGAATGAGGATAGATAAAGAGGGAATGGGGGATGATCTCTCCCCTGTCACGGGATCCAATCACTAAGGTGATGGGGTTAAGACCTTATAAATTCAAAGGGGGTATAATTTTAACTCTTCCCCCTTTAAATTCTATTGGCTAGCCGATGGTGATAAAATACACCGTTATCAGTACTCAAGAAAGCACTGATAAAATATAACTTTTTTTAGAACTAAAAAAGGTAACCCTTTATCCGTGCTTTTCTATTTCTAATTAAAGTATCCTTAATAATAAATTATATAAAATTAAAAATCACATTTGAATATAATAATATATTTCTAATGATATATAAATATATATAATATTTTTTTTAAATATTATTTTTATAATATAAAATAAAAATTTACACATAACATTTAATATAGTGTGTGAAAATTGATTTATTAGATATTAAAAAATTAATATTAATTACTAATTTACTAATTAGTATTAAAAAATAGAAATTAAAAAAATCATCGTAGAAAATATACTAAATTAATTAAGATATTTTGAGAAGTTGAAAACATGGCTTTAACCTAAAATGACAAATTGTTTGAACTTTATGCCCGTTTAGGCTCAATAAGATATCAAATCGAATCTTGTGAAAAGTGCTAAACTATTTATTTTGGTAAATCATCAAGATATGTTTTTTGTGGTTAAAAAATTCCTATAAAGCATCTAAATAAATGTTTTTAGTTGAGATACCCTAATTTTTGTATATTTTATGGAAATTCAGCTTCATTTAAGTGGGTCCTCTTTTACGTTTTCAATGGAAGCCAAATTTATTCCAATGAATTCCTTTCACATGGACATTATGGTGTTAAATTTTTTTAATTTATCATATTAAAGTATTATTTATAATTAAATATATACATATTTAAATAAATAAATAAATAAATATATATATTTAATTTCATAAACAAATATTTAAATATATTTTCATTTGAAATAAATTTTTTAATATAAGAATCATATGTAAATATTTTTTATCCCCTTCATTTTTTAAAAATTTCTAACCATTTTATTTACCTTATAAAAATGTATGAATATATATATATACATATATAAAGGTATATATTATTTTTATATTTAAATTTTTGTGTGTGTGTTAGTAAAGAGATATATATTTATGTATATATATAATAATGTATTTAAGTAAATATTAGTATATATATTTATATATATTTAAATAATCATATATTAATATATATATATATATATATGTCGGTATATATCATAAAATGTCATCCAGTCTAGTGATATGTGTACTTGTTATGTGTATATATAAATGCATTTATCTTTATCCATTGCAACAAGAATATATTAAAATGTATATATTGTCATGAACCAACCTGAGTCATCTCTCTATAGGATGCCCAACCGACCCACAACATAAGCGAGGCACATTCCCGATCACCCTAGGATGGAAACATGTGTTGGGAATTACTTTAAATCTAGTGGGAATGATTTTCCCATAAGATTAGTGTAAAAAAAACAGGAAAAATAGGAATGAACACTCTATGATTCATAGGTACATAGGCGAATAAAGAATAATAATAATACAAATAAAAAATAGCAATTTAAAAAAACAAAAAAATTATCCCACCAGTCACCCCCAACTCTCATCATACAAAAACCAGCCAACAGATACCATTCCCTATGCCCATTCTTCTTGCGGTTCCAATGGCCAATAAAAATAGAAAGATTGTCCATATTTGGATGATACAACAATTTTTATAAAATAAATCTACAAAAAACAAACATACCTCAGTGTGACTTGATGAGTCACCATATATGTAAAAAACTAGACCAAGTCAACTTAACACACTGGTTGATCTAGCCCACCAAAATCTATCTTGTACACCTCTCAGTACTCCAGAGGTTGTTGACTAGGATCTAGGTTCAAATAGAAAAGTGGAGAGGCTATACCCTCTTGTTAGAGTACAGTAACAACGAAAATAACCAAACTCATAAATTGGTATAAATATTGAAGAATGCATACTAAAAAACTGAAACAAAATCTTATTTTTATTTGTTAAATGTTGTATAAAATCATACAAACTCAAAGAATGAAGAACATACCATAGAAAGTTTCCCAATAGGATTACCACATATACAAAATAAAAAAATCAAAACAAATACATCATGTAATACAAAAAAACTGAGCCAAACCCCATACCCAATCTCTATGATGCTCGAGTGGCACTAGAACAATACCAATACTCCACATTATAGGATTCTCTCAATCAATCAAAACTAATCCTTGGTCTCATCCACTACACAACCTATGCTTCAACCTGGAAGCAAACATCGGGTCTTTATTCACACCAAGGTGAACATATAAGGTGTGAGAAATAAATATCAGCAGGCCACCCCAATGGAAACCGTATAATCTGGTATCATAAAAATTTCATGCACACATGATATTCCTAGCGTATCTAAAGAATAAAAATATATGGAATAAAAGAAACAAATACATAAAAAAGGTATTAACAAAACATAGAATTTAGAAAACTACAGGTTCTATTTTGACACATGAGATAAAACTTCCAATGATTTGGTATATGATATAGGATTTACAACATCTGGTTCACCCCACCACACGACATCAGGTGTATTAACCAGATCTAAATTGGTTCTCTAAGATGTCTAAATGCATGGAATGAGTGTGGGAGACCAGTACATAATCGTACACAACAATATGATGAGGTGCATAAAATAGTATGTAGAACTCCAATGGAACAATCTAACCTAGAAATAGATATCCAGTACACATGTCTGAGAAAATTTCATATCCCAAAAGACTTGTATAATAAATCGGACTCCAATATAGTCCCAATGGATAGAGTGTAATATAGGATCCATCCATATGGACCCAACGAAGACACTTCCCTATTTGAATCTATATATGAAACTAATATCACAAAGCATCCATGGTAGCAAGAACATGGAAGAATACACAACATATATCCTATTGCCAAATACTAACACTCAACTAGATGGGTGAACTAAACTAGATCACCTATTAGCTTCATATACACATCTAACCACAACTAGAAAATAAAGAAGACATCTAGATCAATACTTTGATCCAATGATCGGTCCATGATAATCGAAGTGTCTCCCCCTTAAGACAAATTTCTTAGTAGAAACTTCCTCAAACATCACGGAAATAGGGAAACTAAATGTGGTTCAATCCAACTCTTAAACCAACCCTTTAAAATTTGAACTAGCGGTAAAGATCAAGTCTCTTCCATCATAGAATGAGGCCCCCCTCAGTCCCATAGACCACCACATCTATAAAAAATCCACCATGGGATCTCCATGATCCTTCTCATGGCCAAATTAAAAAATATGGCTCCCACGAATGTCAGGGTAAAAAAAATGAGAATTTTAACTAGGTACTCTCCATTTATAAATATTCTCATGGGACACAGCTAAAAATATCCATAAGGGGAAGCAATAAAAACAATAAGAGAATTACACTCGATGATGTGTTACTATAAAACATCCAAAATAATGGGAAATTCCTAATGTGTAAACATCCCAAAAAACCCCCAGTGTCCTATAACTAATCCTTGATTAACAACGTGACCAAAGTGGTATCCCAAAGTAAGGAACACCTACAATGGAATCTCAAATGTACATGTAACCACCTCAAAGTTGGAGAATCTTAACAAGGGAATCCAATATAGTATCTTAGATTCATATAATCAAATTAATAACACCTAGATATAACTACCTTCCCACAGTGTCAACCCAACAAAAAGACCCCAATAAGGTTGATCCTCAAACATAATAGTTAATGTTAAACTTCTCTAACCTCATGTAACCTATCCCAATAACTTGGGACGAACCAATATCTCGTTAGATATACTAAATAGTACTTCATTACACGATATATCCAAAATAAACTCAAATATATTTCCATTTCACACTCAAACTAGGCTTATCAGTGAGATTATAACCCTTATTGGGGCCTCGCAGCTCACAACCTAGCTCATAGGAGGATTCTGAATCAAAAACTTAATGAAATCCTCCTTTAAACTATTTCCCACAAAAAACACACCTCTTATGGACATTAAATTTTAAAAGGATTCCACTATCACTTTCTATGTGAAAAAACTTCCTAATACACTACTAGTCTAATTTAGACTTCAAAGATATTAAAAAAAACCACATGGAAGGAAAAGAACACCACTTTTATTTCAGGTACACAGTGTTTAATTAAGGTACACAGTGTTTACATCAGGTAAAAAATGTGAAATTTAGGTACAAAAAGTGTAATTTTGATACATGTAATTTAACCCTAAATTTCCACTCTAGATGCGTCTCACAAGCCACTCGACTTAAACTTTACCAAAGAACATAGTGTTGTTCCTCCTGATAAATAGTGTTCATCCGGAACATGGTACTTTCCCACATACCCCAACCCACTTAGAATGTCAACGTCCGACTATATGGAGTTTACCCCACCCCCCCCCCCCATATGTGGCTTGTACCTCACATAGGGTTCCCATCCATTTACATGGCCATGTACCCCCACATGAGTTATGTCCACGAATAATACATAACCATTGGCTATGTTCCTCATACGTGTTGTGGTCATCTACCAAACACAACCATTTTTCCCTAGAACACCTTGAGTGACCACTACATAGAATATACCCCCAATACTTGGAATGTAGCCCCAAAAACCCATCTTACCTGAATAGGTTGAAGACACAACATGTTTTCTCTAAACTACAAACAATATACATGGGTTTTACGAGATAAAAATCTCACAAAACTACATGAAACCCCATATTATCTCTGATTATTACTAGATATACCCATTTGGGTCCTAAACACACATTTAAGTCACTAAAAACATTAAAAAACTAAATATAGGTATAGGGATAAAAAAAATTAATTTTTTCTACCTTCATGCATTAGCCATGGAAACTTCACATTAGATCCAAATCATCCACCAGTCGAGCCTTGATATCCCTCTAGATGGGGTATTGTCCTCCCTCTACCTATTTTATCCCTCTCCCTCTCTCAATTGTGTGACATAGAATGAACATGTATGCCTACATGAGAAGACAATGGGGAGAAAAATAGGAAGACAAAAAAAGGAAACAAAAAGGGCATATCCCTAGTGCCCATGATGGGTTTATGCCTATCCTAAGTAAACCCCCATGTTATGGACTCTACCATGAAGAAAAAATCACAATTTGAAGCTCCATTTGAATGATATTAGTAAATGAACACATATAAATAATTAATTAATAATTTATTTATTTAATTATTAAATATTTTTAGCAAATTTGAACCTCTCATATCACATTAACTTTTTTCCTAGGGTGAACAACCTATTTTGGGACCTATAGAGTGGTCAGAAAAATTAATCGAGATCATATTATAGGATAAATTACATTTTTACCCTAAAACACATCTGGTAGTAAGAAATAAAATTTACCCTGATTTTCATAACACATGAAGATGTGAGGAATCACAAACCCACCTCCAAAAATGCTTCTCACCCACGAGAATCCCCTCTAGTCAACAATAAACCATGCTCCCACCCAGGAACTGGAACAAACAACTCTATATTGATTGTCTAATGACTAGTATTATGAAATCCACTACACTCTCCCAAAATGAGACACATTTAACCATGAAAGATAATATTATCCTCCCCATATGATTATCCTTATCATCATATAACATAAAAAATGGAAAACCACATGGAACATGCTATATCCATCACGGAGCATGATGGATAGAAATTGAAAAACCACTCACACCTAAGAACTACCATGAAAACCCAAAAAAACCATTGATCATTATTGTTAAACTATAAAAAATAACCTACATTCTCAAGAAACCAATTAGAAGAGGCTCACAACCTCCAATGGCCTATAGTGCACTCCCCACCATAGGATTTCCTTAAACTACTCCTAAATGAGAAATGGGATGGTATGTCCTAATTAGACTAATATATCATTCACCAGACCACTATCCATGCTCCTCATGTAAGTTAGTTCCAAAAAATGGGAGCTTAATCACTACTCATCTTCAAAATTGAGGTATCTCCCTCATTACAAGAGTAAGAACACAACCTACCTCCACTCAAGCATCAATCCAAAGAAACTAGCATCGAACCAATATTCCCCTACACTACCCTAGGTGGAACAAAAAATAAGAAGGGTTGGGAAACCAACTTAATCTAACCTCAAATGTTATATAGGAGATAGGGATTACTCCTAGTGATCCACTTCCCAAACACCAGTAATCCTAATTGATAACCACACCATGGTGAATGCATACCTCAACATCCCCACCATGGAAGAACAACCATGCCTACCCAAGACATTGGTGATAGCATGGACACGGGCCCCACCACATGATGCAATTGATAACACATGGAATGAAAACACCCCCTCTACCCTAAGTAACATGAACTTTGGACATTAGGGAAACCACCACCTTAGGTAAACACAATCTTTATTCAAGGATCTTTCCGACATCCTTTAATTTAATAATCTAAAATCAGGGCATAGATCCCACAATAGTCTATATCTATCCCCTGATGATTTGAATATATATCCATCATAATATAACCTCTCACCACATGACCCACATGTATTTTCATCATAATATAATATACACATGTGCTTTAGTTTGGTATAATACCACCAAATATCTATATGTACCATATTGCTCTTTGAAACACTATAAAAAACTAAACCTTCATTTTTAGAAAAAATTAAAAAATACAACCATATGTCTTGTGAAACCTATGTGCCTAGAGGAATTCAGGAAAAATGGTCTCATGACCATGGTCTAAGAGAAAAAATTATATTATACCATAAGTCTATAAACCCAAGTGCATCGCACTAGTTGAAATCACTCAACTGTAAAAACAGTGACAAAAAACTGAAATCCCACTCCTTGAAAACTTGGACTCCCTATAAGAAAATGTGTTCATGAAACATTAGTTTGAAATCCGTAACATGTTCAAAAAATTTACAAGAACACTTGTATACCAACCTAAAAATAAAAAAAAAGCTATGATACCATTTTCTAATGAATCAGCTCATATCGACCTAACATGTCACCAGGTACAGCCTACCACAAGGAATCAAGAACACATTGCAGTATTCCAGACGCTATCAACAAGTAGAGAGAGTCTAATAGAAATACTGGGGAGACTATACCATCTAGTCAAAGTGTAATAATAGCGGATGATAACCAAACTATTACATAGGGATATGATTCATAGTACCCATAATAGATAATTGAAAAAAAATCATACTGTAATAAATTAAATGCATCATACATTCATATAGACTCAAAAAATGCAAAACATACAACAGATGGTCTCCCATTGGGCCAACCACATATAAAAAATTAACAACTTAAAAAAATATCTGTCTTTACTACCAACACTGAGATAAACCACATGCACATTCTCTATAATGCTCAAGAAACATCAAACCAATCATGATGCTCTATAAGGTAAGCTCCACTTGATCATGAAACATTAGGCCATATAACCATCCACTACACAACCTCTACTTTAACCTTGAAGCATATATCATATCAACATGAACTCAGAGGTTCATATATAGGGGGTGAAAAATAAATCTTAGCCGGACACCCAAAATGGAGAACCTATAATCTATTTTCAAAACTTGTTAATTCACAAGTGATATGCCATGACTAGATGATGTCTAAAACAAGTTGTCATAAAATAAACAACTATATAAAATTATGGGATAAAAATATACAAAATAGCCAAACATCGGTTATACTCTAACACCTCAGGTATGTCTACCCTAACTCTAGACCATTATAGAGGATTTACAACATGTGGATAACCCTACCACATGACATCAAACATATCCTACAAATATAATCAAGAGATCCAAGATGTCTAAATGCAAGGAATGATTATTGTACCCTGGGTTGTAACCATAGGCATCCACTCAAAAAAGCGCTTCTACTAAGATCTTAGACACCAATGGAATGATCTTAACTGGAGATAGATCTCCACTCTACATGATAAAGTAAAATTCATATCGTAGAAGTCTTGCAGAACAAATTATCTTCCAACATAGGCCCCAAAACTGCACTATCATATCGGATACATCCACATGGACCTAACAAATAAACTTTTATATAGGGATATGTATATCATACTAGGACCATAGATTATCCATGGTACCGAGAGTATATTATCATCCATGTCATATAACCTCTAGTCAGGTCATAACACTCAACTAGAAGGGAGAAATCATATAGATCACACATAATCTTCTTAATCTGGTCTATCCATAGACTACCAATAGAGGATATAGCCATATCAAATCTCAAGGCTAATGATTAGTCCAAGTTAAACCAAGGGTATCCTCCTCAAACCAAATTCTTGAGTAGATACCACCTAAAAATCATAGTAAAAAATATACCAAACATGGGTTTGTCTAACACTCTAACCCAACATACAACAGTTAAAGTAAAAATGTTGATCAACTCCTAGTCAACAAAGAATGGGGTGTCTGTTTTTCCCTTGGATATCCTTATCTAGAAAAAATCCACCATGGGCTCTGTATAACCCTCTCCATGGATAAACCAAAACTCAAGGCTTCCAAAAACCCTAGGATTATGGAATAAATTGACATCAAATTAGTGAATCCCCTATTAAACCTAAGCTCTTGGGCCTCACCCTCAAAAAGATCAACAAAGGTACCCAAAGGACATCCAATACTAGACACCAAGTTATGGGTTCCTCTAGGTCATCCAAAATCACAGGACATACCCTATGTGGAATAATCCCAAATAGACCTCAATAGATTCCAACTAACCCTCGATCAACAATACACCTATAGGGGAATCTTGGAGAAATGGGAAGATATAAGGGCATCTCAAAAATACTCATGAACGCCTAAAATTAAGAGACTACAAAAGGGAATCCACCAGTGTCCCTTAGAATCATCTCAATAACTTAATAAAACTCATCCATAACCACCATCCCATGATCTCCACCTTAACCAATGTCCATAATTGATATAATAATCAAACACATGAGGTAAACCTCAGATAGTAAAACCTTAAGTAATCTTTCATGATAACCATGGAAAAAAATGATCTCATCCGATATACAAAATGATCCCATATTTTAGGATCCTAAAAAAAATAACCTTAAACTGATTTCCATGGGACACTCAATCTAGGATGATCACTAATCTCAAAACCCTCACCCAAGCCTTGAATCTCAAAAATAAACCCACATGATGATTCTAAATACAAACTGTGAAGAAATACCCTTGAGAATTTACTCTCATAAAAAACACTATCCAAATGTCCTCTAAACACCGACAGGATTCCACCATCCTGATCTATGCAAAAAAATCTCTTAGAATAGACTACTCACATTTCAAATATTGAATACAGGGAAAAGATATGAAAAACACACTAGGGAAGGAAAATTACACAAAAACATACCTTATGTTAACAACATATAACCCCAAAGTACCTCTCTAGATGTGTACCCTAGGCCAATCTATATGCACTTCCTCAATGTATATGGAATGTTCCTCCCAGTACATGACATGTACCCTAAATTAGGTATCTACATGTGTAACCTAAAACACTATATGTATACAACGCTTGACTATAGGGCATGAACCTCCCTTGTATATGGAATTTACCCAAAATGGGGTTCCCAACCATAGACCTAGTCATGTGACCCCACATGAGGTTAGGCCAAGCATAGTACATGGCCACCTTACTTATACCTTTTATGGTTTCTAACTATCTATCTTACATGACTGTGGGAAACCAACACACCATATGTCACCATTACATATTATGTACCGTTATTACATGGTGTGTAGTCCCAAAAACCCATCTTCCACAAATAGGTCCTCTTAACTACACATTGCATAGATGGGTTTTCCTAGATTTAAAATCCCCAAAATGGCCCAATACCATTAATTCTCCCTAATTAATACTAGATCAACCCCCAGGGGTCCCAAAAAATTTTTAATGGAAATTAACAACATAAAAAACTAATTTATAGGAATCTAGCTGGAAAACATTAAAACCATACTACCTCCAAGTGTAAAATGCTAAAGCGTCCCCTCAGATCTATTCCACTCACCCACCGAGCCTCGATTCACCTCGAGATGAGCTACCATGGTTGTGCCTCATCCTACCTATCCCTCTTCTTTCTCTATCCCTATCTCTTTCATCTGACACAAGTAGCCCATTGGGGTGAATGTGTGTGTTTTTTTTCAAAAGGTAGTGTTCTAGTAAAAGACAAAAACACATAATTTATTATATAAAGGAAAGGGGTTACACGAGTCGAATGGAAGGCATTCGGTTTACCTCCTGAAAATAAAGTGGAAGAAGCTCAGGGGGAAGATCATATCTCTAGGTAGTGTCCTTATAAACACCCATGTTGTCAAGGGAATCAGCAATTCTGTTCACTTCCCGGTTAGCGTGTGTAGTAATGAAGCTGAGAGAGGAGAGTGAGTGCAGACAGTCAATCCAGTGGGAAGTAAACTTCCAATCCATGTGGATGGCACCCTTCTAGATTGCTTGGATGATAGTAGAGGAGCCTCTTTCAATCCATATGTTGTTCCAGTTGTACAACTTGGAAAATGAGATCGCATGAATGATGTTGAGCATCTCTGCTTCCAATGAGGTAGCAATACCACATGATCCATAGAAGCAACCAAGAACTTGATCCAGATGATTTCTGAAGATGGATCCACAACCCACTAGGCCTGGGTTTCCCTTAGAGGTGCCATCCACATTGATTTTGATCCATACTATATGGGGGGGGGGTGCCAAAAAACATCAACCATGAATTTAGGGTGAGGATACTTACCTACAATCCCATGATGTCACAGAATCACCAATTCTTTGACCAAGTTGTTACACTGATCCTTCTTTATTAACACTGTAGAATCACCAAATCTCTCAAAAAATCAAGAACCTCTTTGTGGCTGGTGGTGAATGTGAGTGTTCAAAGGGGATAAAAAATTAAAAAGAAAGAAAAAAGTAAAATAAAAAAATAGCCTATGGCTTGGCCCTTGCACCCTCAATTGGTTTATTCCTCACTTAGGAAAAACCCCTATTCTAGACCATACTGCAAAGATGAAATCTCAATCATATTGTATGATTTAATGACATCTCCAAACAAACACACATAAATAAATAAATATTTTATTAATTTAGTATTAAATAATATTTGAAAGTTTAAACATATCATATTTCTACTAAACTCCTATCTTAGGGTAAACACCATGATTTGGGACTAAAAAAGTTGTCAAATAAAATTTTTGAGATCATATTACATGATAAATTACCATTTTACCCGTAATCACTTTTAGGAATGAAACTTCAAAATTCTATAGATTTTTACAACTCATGAAGATGTGGGGCATCAACATCCAACCTCAAACTAATTAATACTCCAATAGTTGTAATGAATGAACTAGAAAATTTAAAGTGTAATTTAATATTTAAAAAAACTAATAATAAAAAACTGCTTTCTTAGCTTTCTCAAAATAATTTCAATCATCCATTTTAACAATGTTTTGGAAACCTGTAAAAATATTCCCCTTTGAAATTCATTTTCAAAATGAACTTGAACATCATGTTTAAATTTGAAAGTTCATTTTTCATCATTATACTCATATGCATTTACATAGACACACATACAAACACACATGTATATATATATATATATATATATATCTGTGTGTGTGTGTGTTGACACTCATTTCCATCACAGAGCCCAAGGAATGGAAAAGGGGAATACCTTAAGCAAAAATAGTGTCGCCCTTTGAAGAACATCAAAAATTGTCAAAGGCATGGACTAGGAACCCATTTAGAGGGAGTCGTGCAAGTTTCCTACATGCCAAGCAAGTCACTTGTGCGCCACCTATGGGTCGCGCAAGTCACTTGCACACCCTATTCTTTTTTTCTCCAAAGGTGCCTGGTGGCCTATAAATAGCCACTGTGGGCCCCCCATTTCGAGGATGAATTTTCCAAAACTCAAATTCATGCACTAGTCACCCAAGTATTCAAATAAACTCTTCTGAAAGATTCTAAGGAAACTTTTTAGCTAGAATGGAAGACTTGAAAAAGTAGGATAAGGCCTAAGTGTTTAGGATTCATTAACACTTGAGCTCCTAAGTGTACAGACCTCCTTAAATGTGGAAACACTTGTGTGTTTCCCTACCCTTTTAATGAAACTTGCGCGCCTCCCTTTTGGAAACATCTTTGGATAATACTAAAGGCTTGAGTTATGTCTCAACCAACTATTACCCTATAGATTCTTCGTCGCCCAGGTGAGCCCATGCCACACAAGTACAATTGTACGACCAAGACTTGAACGCCAAATGATTTGCATGAACATACTTGAGTGACAACTTTATTTGTGTGCCTCTCTCCTGTTCACCGCTCCTCTTCAAGATATTAGACCTCGAACACCTTTTCCAAGCCTTTTATGGCATGGTTCCTTTGTTGGCTTCCTTATCTGAAAGGAATTATGAGATAACCTCTCCCAAAACCTCCTGACTTACATGCATTATTTGACCACAGTTAGAGGTTTCCTATATTACCTCATCCTTTAATACGATAAGATCTTATGATTTTGGGTCTCCTTCTCAAGATTAAGCCCCAAGTTACAAGTCCCCTTAACCTGGGAATCCTTCTAAGGAGTAATCCCCAGTCATAGTTTCCTTAAACATTGGGCATCCTCCTCAGGAGTAAGCCCCAATCTTAATTACTTTTGATTTGGGCTTACTTCTTAGGAATAAACCCCAATCATAAGTCCCTCTTGATTTGGGCTTTCTTTTCAGGAGTAAGCCCCAGGTTAAAACTCTAAATCTCCATAATGTACAAATACCTTTATGGACCCTGCTCCTGGGCTTCTTTCCTAAGAAATGGTCTTCATCTACTTGGGTCGTCATACATACGTAAGCCCCGCATCATTTCTCATAACTGTATCTTTTGTGGAACCATCGTCAAGTTTACTAATACCTCTTATTTCTCACACCGAGCATGACTCACGTGAGATTAGAGTGTAAAAATAATCATGACATCACTTTTTGGGCCATTAACCATGCATAAACCCCATATTTATTTACTCGAACTACATGGACTTTGATCCTTTCCTTAAAAGTAGAGTATGTAGGAAGCCTTTATAAGGTTCAATCCCATTTTTCATTAATTATTTTCTGTCCCATATGACATTAAACTATATCTTTCTTATTTAATTACGAGGGTTCTGATTCCTTTTTAACAAGGATACATAGGTAGCCCATCTGCGGGTACGATCTAAACTCTGATATAATCCATGTCTTTCTGAATGACAATAAACTTCAAGTGCCCCGTTGAGTGGCTTTAAAACCAGTATGGTTATCACAATGACCAAGATATTTCTATATAATGTATTTAAGGATAACATTGACTTGGAATCTCCAATACATATGGATGTTTATCCATCGACGAAGAACCTCAAATATATATAAAAGATTCTCTGAATCCCATACATATCAATCATTTATTGCTAAATCTAAAGGAAAACTCATTTTCATACTTGGTGGATTAATAATGATTCGTGAACATAACATAAATATATAAGAGTGTACCAGAGTAGGTAATAATTCCCCCCAAAAAGGTGTGATGAGCCTGACCTCCCATCCTCTCGACCAATGAAAATTCTTAAGCCTCATCGGTCCATAACTAATGAGCACCTACCATTGGAAACTAGGTCCAAATGGATATAGAATGATTCGATGTTTCCAGTTCTATGAATAAACCCATTAGAAATTGATTAGAAAGTTTGAACCTTAAACAAACAAGGTCATCCCCATTTACAGAAGAAACAGTGTGTGATTATGTTTCTCTCATTTGAAAACTACACATATTCTCATGGGAATATTTACACACACACACACATATGTATATTTACACCAATTTATATGTTTATAAATTCTGAATATATAAAAAGATATTTTGAAAATCTCACATTTGTATTCAAAACCAATCATGAGATAATTTATCGACTCTTATCATTTCTAGTGTCATAATAAATGCCATGTAAAATTTAAATCCATTTTAGGGTATTAATTGAAGACCAAAGACACCTTTTGAAATGAAATAAATATTTTATAGATTCCATTTATGATTTTTCTCAAATACATAGCATGTGTAGTTCATTTAAAAATTATTTTAACATGTTAAAAAAATTATAAACCCTCTTCATTTAAATCGAAACCACGTAAAAAGTTAATTTCCAATCAAATAATTCTCAAACATATTTTATATTATCATTTAGCATCACAAAAAGATTATAAACAATAGCAATCAATGTTCCATAATTTAAATCTAGATAAAATGGAATTCCTACCATTAATCAAATAGGAACTCATTGCCTTCATCAAACATAACTATAATAGTCTTCAAATCAAGCCTCACAAACACTAGGAACCAAAAGTCAGAAATTAAAGACACCACATTGAATATAGGTTTTAGATAACTAAATTGTGCATTTCATGAAGAGAGTAAAAATCAAAAAGAGGATGAGGATAAAGGGGGGGGGAGGCCTTACCTCAAGGATCCAAACCCAAATCATGATGAATTCACTTCAAAATCACCAAATAAGGGAGGAACAGGATGAAGAACATCTAGAATGGGGGATCTTGGTCGTGCATCGCATGAAATGGATATTGGAGGGGGTGTGACTTAGTTTTAGGGAGAAATAGGCAATATATTTTTAGTAAATTATACATTTTTAATATCTCGGAAATTGTGAACGGTTTCGCTGCATGGTTAGAAAAATCGTGCACCAACCATGTAAACCCTATTGGAGGAACCATATCACCCCACATGGATAGCATACATGATTTGAAAATCCATGTTCCAACTGTGCGCTTTTGTGTAGATAAATAATAAATTCATTCATGTTGTTTCCCCAAGGTTTCTACTAACTGTGCACCAAGACTAGAATTCTAAATTTTGCAAATTTTTAACTAGTTCGACCCAAAATTTAAGAAATATATAAAAAATAATTAAATAATTAAAATAATATAGAAAATTAGGTTCAAGATCTGAAATATGAATTCATATACACACACACACAGACACCTATACAAATATTTATATTTGTATATAAATAAAAAATGAATTTATAATAAATATTCATTTTATAAATTCATTGTAAAAAAATTAAATGTTAATTTTAAATTATAATTTAATTTATTTATATATTTTTAAATGTATAAATATATGCATAAATATATAAATATATCTATAAATATATAAATAAATTTATAAGTAAATACAAATATATATATATATATATAAATTTATAAACAGGTGTTATAAATGTATTTAAAAATAATAATATAATTCTGTATAATTATATGAATAAATATATAAACAATTAATATGTATGTAAATTTATATAAATAAATAAATAAATAGTGAAAAAACAAGGTGAAGTGGTGGTAAGTTTATAATCTTTTCATAGATGGGTCCTAGGTTCAAATCAAGATGTGTGCTACTGAGTAGAAGGGGGAGGAAGTGATGATAAAGGTTGTTAGTGGGTTGGGTCATTCATGATCTAAGAGAAGGAATGGATGGGCTAGGGAGTTCTGATAGGAAGGTTTTAATGAAGTACCTAAAAATTGAAAATGTTTTAATTGTATTATCAGCAAATATTTAGTATGGATAAAAGAATCCTTTATCTGTGAAAAAAAAGTTCTGATAAAACTAGCACATATAAATTAATTTTTTATCAGTGATGGAGAGAAGCGCTACTATATGGTGAATTTATAAGTTCCAAAAGTATAGTTGATAAAGAGAATATATATTATCATTTTTTCAGTAATAAACGGTTATTTTATGGATTTTTTTTTATTTCCATATAAAATAGCCTTCATTTTATGCTTCTATTTTTTCTTTATTCATTTCTCATGCATGAAACATCATCTACGATTTATTATATACACTCAAAACATATGATGGCCTCGGATTCCTTTTCTCCCTTTGGGATCTAATTTGGGGAACCTAGGTTGGGCTATGTTTGTTGGCCCATTGTTCAGCTAATCAACATTCTAGTTCCATGATCCTTATTTGACCTTAGGGATCACTGGGTTGTTTATGACTCATATTCCCTTTTCATTTGGACCATCCACATATTCCTAGAATTGTGCTATGTATATTCAAATTTAGCATGAATCTTATGATGATTCATCTAGGAAATTTCGGATGTCTGTCGTCTGTTGCAGTGTGTCAAGAGAAATAGTCACCCATGTTTTTCCTCTCCTCTTAACTTGATCATTTGACTTCCTCAAGTTTTGATCATTACCATGTGAGTTGAAACCATGTTTTCCCTAGGGATTGATACAATGTGATAGACTATAAGCCCTATATTTCACCCCCATGGCTACTATTGGTTTCTTATATTCTTTTTGATCATCAAAGACACCCTTTGTATTAAATATGTGTGGTCATTCTTGATTCAGAAGTCTGATAGAGAACCAAGTGTCATGGGTTGATGGTTCATGAATCCAAATTCATGTTCCCTTCTTTATCACACTTTGAAGCCAGAATAATGAACCTACATACAGTGGTAATCTATCTAGATATATAACCATTTTTTAATTCTTTTATTTCTTTAATGTTAAGATTTCAAACAGAATTGTTTCTTTGATTTTTGTTGCATGTTTTATTTTATACTCCGTTTTTTTAATTATTGATAAATCATTTATGTGGACGGTTTTATTATCATGCATGTAGGTTCAAAATGGACCAATGAATGTTAAGTATTTACGTTCTTTCTACTTTATTGTTTTTTTTGTTTCATGTTTTCATTTTTCATTTTATCTTTTCCTTTGATCTTGTCTTGATACAAAAAAATTCCAAAACTATTTTCTTTTCTTGATCAATTTAATTTATATTAAAAAAACCAAACTAAAACCAATAATATATTTGGGATATGAGGCCATTATTGGGGTAATATAATTAACATAGTCCCCAAAAATTATTATACTAGGTCTGTTCAAATATATTATGGTATCTTCAATGTATAAAATAGATAAATTCAATGTAAAAATGACTTTAACATCTAGTTCTTAAAAATTAGAGATCTTCTTGCATAATAGGGACTCATTAATTCTTTAAACAGCCATAGAAAACTATAAATGTTATATAAAATGATGCAATGACTAATAATACATATCAATATGTCTTCGTAAATGTCTTACAAAAATTGCATAGTTCCATTTTATTATCCTTAGGAGAAAAATTCATTAGGTTATTTTCCATTATGTTTTATGTTATAGTAATTTGGTTGAAACTTATGAAATTATATATGACTTCATTATTGGTTGGCTGTATTTATAATAGTAGTGAGAAATTTATAATTAAAATGAATTTTGGTACTTCTATTATGGCCCATATTGATGAATTCAATAAAATTATTCTTCGCCATGCTAATATCAATGTCTTTATTGATGATGATGATCAAGACATGATCCTAATAATTTCTCTGGATTATTCCTATAGTACTATGTTTAAAGATTTTAGGTATGGATGTCACTATTTTACCATAGAGGTGGTTAAATATACTTAATTTTCTAATTATATTCACAATAGACCTAATATAAAGGGTAAAGATAAGATATTATTTACTAGAAATATACCTTAAATATAAACAAGATGAAAGATAAAAATAAGTGAAATAAAAAAAAAAAAAATAACTGAGGCATAATAGATCTAAATATATTTCTAATAATGTTTCCTATTACCATTTTGGTAAACATAGAAACAATAGTCTGGAATACCTCAATCCAAAATAGAAATAGAACTCCAAACGTGATGAACCTATTGATCCATAATATTTTGTTAATAATGGTTATGATATTATTGAGGTGCATAATGTGTCTTCACATGAATTTTCTAGTGAGTGGGTGTAAGACTCTGGTTGTTCCTTCCATATGTTTCCATATATAGAATTCTTTTATGATTTAATTGAGAGTGCATAAGGAGAGGTTATTCTTATAAATTATGGGAGATATGGGGTCCATGGTAGAGGTTATTGTTTGATAGATCTTATTAACCATTCTATTGTCACCATTCATAATGTAAGGTGGGTCACCAACATATGTAGTAAATTGATCTACATAGGATTTTTAGACTATAAAGGCTTTGTCTTCAAGTCTTAATTATAATTTATAAATATCTCTAAAGTATGTTGAATATTTATTAAAGGATCTTTTATTAATGGGATCTATGTTTTCAATGGGAAAATTCACACTAGTAAATTTGGTAGTAGTTGTTTTACTAATACTATTAATACTATGATTTGGAATATGAGGTTATGTAATTTCAGCTCCAAATGGCTTGAGGAACTTGATAAACATGGATTGTTAAACGACATTACACTTAATAACATTTTGTTTTTTAAATATTGTGTTTTAGAGTATTTTTAAATGGTAAAATTCAATTGGTATTCTTTGATGGACAATAATACTATGAAATAAATCTGTTATAGTTTATGGCATCCAACTATAACTGTCTCTAATGTTGGAGTCTCATATTTCATGAACAACTGAGATAAATTTTCCAGAAAAAAATGGATCAATATTATTTATAATAAATATGATTTCTTTGAAACATTTAAGACCTAGAAATCTATTAATGAGGTCCAAATTATAAGAAGAGTATGTGAAATGAGAACAAATAATTTCTTAGAGTGCTTGTCATCCAACTTTATATAATTTTGTGAGTTGAGGGTATTATAAGACACCGCGATTTTAGGGAAACTCTCCAGCAAAATGGGTTACTTGACTGGATGAACCATACAATACTAGATCCTGTTCATTACATGATATCATATATTTTCCTACCCAGATCCTTTCAATCAAAGGCTACAACAAATGCAGTCTAACTCATTAATAGATTCCCTTAAAATTCTAATCAGCTTATGACAATTAAAGTGATATGTTGTAACTGACCCCCACTAAGGTTTATATTTGATTATTTGGTTTCAAAACTTATTATCCAGTTAAAAATGATAAAATTGAACCAATATCTCTAAAATATATAATTATTGGTTATCCATATGTGGTAAAAGTTTATAAAATTTGAATTTATAATCCCCATTATAAAAAATACATAATAAGTAGAGATTTTGTTTCCATGAATCTGTTTCTCCTAAAGCTAAGTCTGTCACTAATTATAGTTATCACACAGCTCAAATTGTGAGTGATCAGACTGATTTTACATCCCATTTCAAGGAATTTCCTAAGACTTCTCTACCTGAAACTGAACTTGAAATCCAATCACAATCCAACATAGATACTTAGTTATACAGTTAACCTTCAAGTTAATCTAGTGAATACCAACTAACCATAAATAGAGATAAGAGGGTTACTAGGACACATACTCGATTTATCCAATATGTTATAGGTAAATTAATTTTCCATGTTTCCTAATATCATGAATATGTGGATCCCCAAACCTTCAAGAAAGTTGTTAATGATAGATATTCCAAGAATTAGATATTTTCCATGATTGAAAAGATTAATTCCTTAAACAAAAACCACACATGTTATATTATTAATACGCTGCCTAATTCTAAAATTTTTGGTTGTGAGTGGATATTAATAATAAATGAAGTTGAAAATTGTAAAAAAGATAATTTTAAATCAATAATTTTAGCTAAGGGTTCCCTCAAATGATATGGAATGAACTACAATGAATTTTTTTTACCTATTATAACAAATATATTTATATGGTTGTTGCATAATATTTCTTCTTAACATGCCATTAAGTTTTAGAAGGTTGATATAAAAAAATATATTTTCCATGGAGAAATTTAAGAGGAAATTTATATAAATCCTCATGAAGGTTATAAGAATGAGTTCAAAAAAAACTGGGAGTGTTTTTTGAATAAATATTTATATGGTTAAAAATAGGACTCTCCAAAGTGGTATAAAAATTATGACTCATTCAAGTTAGATAATCATCTTAGTAGAAGTGAATATGATGTATATGTGTATTTTAAATCTCTTAAAAATGAATTTTTTTATTTAATGGTTTATTTCAATGACATTATAATCATATAAAGAGATATAAAACTCATCACTTCAGTTAAGACACAGTTATTTTATTCATTTCAAATGAAAGACCTTGTTGTAGCTATAAATATAATGGGAATAGAAATTTTTAATGATAGGAGGAAGGAACTATTGTAATTTTCCTATAAATATTACATTCTTAAAGTACTTAAGAGATACCTTATTGAGTATCTTAATCCCCCTAGTTTTTCTTTCTCACAACACTTATAACTTTTAATAACCATGGAACTTGGTACTGATGATGATGTTTATTATATTTCTAAAATTCCCTATACTAATATTGTTTTAAGAATCATCTCTTTCATGATATACACTAGAACTGATGGTGCCTTTACAATTTGAACCCTTATATGATTCATGGATTACCCGAGAAAGACAAATTGGCATCCCTTAAATGGGTTCATAGATGCATATCTCATTCACCTACATTTTCTCCATTCATTTGTAGAAATTTTGATGTTGATGAACTTATTAATAGGTTCTTAGACTCAGATTATACAAGTAATGTTGACACCATAAAATCGATATTATGTTATTAATTAACCACCTTTGGAGGACCTTTTTATTGGAAATGTGATATATAATACATAATGTATTTCTTATCCACCGAGTCTGAATACATTTCCTTACTTGAGACTATTAAAGAAGCTACCTTGATTAATGGTTTACTTTTTGATTTGTGCCTTTATAATTTTATTATAAATTTGTATAATTATGGCCAATAAACATTATATTTATCAAAGATTTTAGTTTTTTTCATGTTAAATATATACATATTTATATTAGATTACATTTTAAAAGATATTTCATTGAGTTTTGAATCATTCATGTCAAAAGATAAGAACTACTAAAAATCAAACAGATAGTTTGACTAAGTTTGTGACATTTTCTAAATTCAATCATTATTTAAATATACTAAATTTGGTACCAATTAAATAACCATATATATATAAAGATTGATAATATTATATGAACATGGTGGTGATTTCTGATTTAGGATACATTTAATATTTTATTCATTTTATGCTATCATTTACGATTTATGAATTTCTCACACATGCAATATTAGTTGAGATTTAATTTATATGATCAAAAAATATGTGGCTATATGATTTTTTTATACATAAGATGTTATTTGGGATTCCTACCTTGGAGTGTGTTTGTTGGCCTATGTTATACTAATCACATTACGACCTCCATGATCCTCATTTCATCCTTATGGGTCACTTGAGTCACTGATGAATTCAACACCCTTTTCATATGGTACATCCACCTATGCTGAGATCTAAAAAAATTTCTTTATCTCTACTATCCATTTTGTCTAATTCCTATAAGTCATTTAATCTACCTTATTCATACTATGGAATTTTAGGGTAATTAATCACCCCTAAACTCACCTATTTGCCTAATTAAATTATTTGGATTCTAGAATGTTTTCTCTTATCATGGTGTGCTGAACCCATATTTTCACAAGAAATTATGAACTCATGAGAGATCATAAACCAATACTTTCATCATAATAAATACTACACATGTATTGTATTCTGATAGATCATTGAAGACATCCTTCTTATTAAAGACATGTGGCCATTCCTAGTACATGATTTCAGAGAAAACCAAAGGGATACCCCTTTCTAGTACATTAGTATAAATCCATGTGCATCTAATCACTCTCCTTTGAACATTTCGTAATGAACCCCCATACAATAGTTTGTTTTTTGGCTATGTAAGAATTATTTCATTTTTTTGTACACCATTTTTATTAGTCATTTATGAATATTGTGTGTGTTTAGTGTTCAATCCGTGCATGTAGGTCCAAAATGGGATGACGATTATTTGATCCATGTGTTCTTTCTTCTTTATTTTTTTTATGTTTTATGTTTCTACATTATGTTATCATTTGGCTTTGAACTCTTCTTGATATGCTAAGATTCTAAAACTATTGAATTTATTGATCAATTTAATTTCTATCAAAGAATAATTACCAAAACTAACTATATATTTGAGATACGTGGCCATAGATTATTGGGGATAACATTAAGTGTACACCCCTAAGATATTTTTCGTTTTGATAAAGGTGATGTTCTATTAAAGGTGCTCAAAACATTAATCATTCGTAGTTTTGACCAAATCATTTTTTAAAACTTTTAAAATCCCGATATGACATAATGAAAAATATATAAATTTATTCATACATACATATAAGTATATTTTATATACTTACATTTGAAATTTAAATATAATTTTTAGAGTTTTTATAATTTATTATTCATAAATATGATCGAAATATTAGTATAATTAATATTATATTTATATATGTAATTATATTTCAATATATATATTG
Source organism: Viscum album (assembly GCA_963277665.1). Classification (NCBI taxonomy): domain Eukaryota; kingdom Viridiplantae; phylum Streptophyta; class Magnoliopsida; order Santalales; family Viscaceae; genus Viscum; species Viscum album. Next base: position 777,900,442 of record OY728163.1, on the reverse strand, counting down.
TCAATATATATATATATATATATATATATTTATAAATATATTTTTATATATTTACATGGGTTTAGGGGAGGGGACAAATATAATGAAAATTCTAAACCTATATGCACTAATGGATGCTCGAACACGAGTCCTCCCCTCACCACAATCTAGGCTCATGTGATGGAACCACATGACCAAAGCTGATGGGGAATATATATATATATATCTTAGTATAAAATAAAGTGTATTTTCTTATGTATTATTTTATATAAAAAATAATGGTGTTTATTAACGCACATGGTTGCACGAAATGTTGTAATGGTTATGTGAACTAAGTGTTATAAAGATTGAATAAACTTTATAACTCATGTTGTAACATACTATTACTATTTTTAGGTATTCCTAAACCCCTATTTTGATCATACTTCAGTTGGGGTTCGTTTATGGTTTTTTTTGGATGAAATTTGGAAAATTTTAAAGGGAATTTCGGCTATGCATGGTTGGTGCACGGTTTTTCCAAACTGTCTGCCCTACTAGTAAAAGCTGTGAAAACCCACGCATTGAGGTTTTGCATAGTTAGTGAGTGGTTTGACAAACTATGAACCCACCAAGGAGAAACTATGAAACCACGTCTGTTGGGGTTCATGGATATGGTGTATTATTTGTCTTACCATGTTTTCCTTCCATGAAACCATGCATACAAGATTTTTTAATATGAAAATTTAATTTTTGTTAAATCAGGAAACCCTTTTTTAGGAGCCCGATGAGCCTGTACGACCCCAGGGAATTTTCTTCTTCCTTGGAGGATCCTAATAGGTTATTTTAGAAACTCTAGACCCCTATATAAGAAAATTGAATCTAGGATAATTAATTTTGATCTCTTCCTTGTAAGATTCCTATTATTGTTCTCTTTCTCCCGCTCTCACCAGTTTTCTTTTTAGGGTTTTGTAGATCTCTGTGTTGTTAGAGGATCTAAGCCTAATTGTTTCAGATATTGAATATTGGTTTTATTCTCATATCCTAATTGTTGTTTTTGTTCATTTGAGTTTCTAAATTAGATTTTGGAATTTATAAATCCCATGATCCTATGGTAGGTGGTTCTGTTTATAATGGCCAATTTGATTAACAATAAATTTCTTGATTTAAATTAAATTAATTGTTTTAAATTAAATTTATTTAAATTGATTTAAATTGGTTTATTTAATACCCAATTTCAGTGAATTGGGGGATTGGGATTTTATTTCGCACAATATGGGAAAAACACCCAAGTCCATTCAATTTGGGTGTGTTTGTGAAATTGAATTAAAATGTGGAATTTAAATTGTTGAATTTAAATTGTGAAACTAATTTGATGAAATTTTTTTAAAATTGGCATTTGATGAAAATTGATTAAATAATTTCGATATAAACCTAGTTGTATTATCTTGGAAAAGGAATGATTTCATTAAAAACTCATTTTGGGTTTTTAATATAAAATTAGCATATATGAAATGGGCGAATGGGATGAATTGTATTTTAATTTTTTTTAAATAAATTTTCCATTATTGATTTGTTATAAGAGAAGATGAAATCCAAGGTAGTTAGTAAGTTATTTTGGATATAACTCTCTTGAAACATTACAACACAAATAATACATATGCGGCATGTCGCATCCCCGATGGGATTGTGATGGGTCCTCTTTAACCTGTGTTAGAGGGGTGTGTGTATACACATATTATCATGATAACTATTCCAGTGTGATGGAATCACATTACCCAAAACTATCATACCTTTTGTAATATGAGCATATTACTCATTGTTAATTATTTGATATATATTCCAATGCTAGTAAATTGTTTTACCATGCCTTTTGAATTTATAGAAATTGTTCTGTATAAAACATGTATTAACCAGTTGTCTACAAATGTCTTCCATCATTTGAAATGTAAATCATGGTTTTTTATAAATCTTATTTTTAAATTACATTCTTTTTTATTTAAAATATAAATATTTATTTTTTTAATTAAATGTGGATTCTTATTATGGAATCCATGGTGAGACCCTACTGGGATTTTATGTCACACCCTACCCATTCCTTTGGGTGTTTATATATTATATTCTTTCAGATTTGAGCAGGGGTAAAGAACCACTCAGAGGTGGTTCTAGCTATTGATCCTTTGGTTTAGAGAGTTTTTTTCCACTGGGATTTTATTTTTTTAGCTTACTATTTTTTGGTATATCATGATAGTACTTTTTAATTTTTATGCATATTTGGATTCTAGTTTAGTTCTCCCTATGGAGTTTTTCTTGTATGCATACTAACTTTTTTATCTTTATTTTTTAATTCTTGTGGAAAATTATTTCCCACTTTAATTTTGTATCATTCCGGGTTCTTGTCACTAACCTATCGGGACAAGGAATTCCCTTTGGGCTATATCACGGCCGGCTCAGTTATCAAGTTAGCAGGGTATCTAGGTCAGTTCCTGAAAAAGTGGTATCATATCTCTAGGTTGATCTTCCTATCTTGATGTCGGTATACAGTTTTGTAATCTTTTTGGTACTTAGGAGTCAAGTGTGATTTATTGTCTGGCCATATCTCACCCCAACAAGCCTTAAGTAACTAGGGGTGGTTAGAGAAATATGTCTTGAGGATTAGTTCTTTTCTTTTTCATACTTTTCATTTTGATAGATTTAAATACAAATAACGTGTTCTAATATGTAGAGGTTAATTACCCATGTCTCTCCACTTCAGTATTAATATAATTTCTTTAATGTTGTCTACTAATGTTGTGTAGAATCATTCATCAGAGAAGATATGCTAACCTTATCTAGGAGGAAGCTTTTGATAAACCTTATTGAGAAAATACTCTCATGGATTCGATTCTAGTTAAGGTGATTGTGTGTATTGTCCAAGCTCTATGACAAGCACCACCACCAGTTCTCATTTAGTCTCCAACTATGGAACATCAAAGGTATGTTCTATGAAATCCTTCTCAGGAGTTGCTTCATTAGAATGTACCAATTTTTTTAGTCTCCATTTATCCTCAAGAGGCTGAAGAATGGTTGATAAGTTTTGAGAATTTGGTTGAGTTCTTTGAGGCACCTGAAAAAAATCAAGGTGATGTGTGACGCCTTTATGCTAGGGGGACCTGGTGGAAGATGGTGGGACATGATGGTGATAGTGAAGAAAGATAATGGCTTATAGTGGAAAGACTTAACTATTCTTTTTAATGACCAATTCTATCTATAGTCAATGTGGCTGTTCAAGTCTATTATTTTTTTCAAACTTGAGCTGGCTAAAAAGACCATAAAAGAATATTCATCCCATTTTGCTGTTATTTTGTAGTTTGAAATTGAGACAATGTCAAATGAGAAGATAAAGACTTGACAGTTTTATTAAGGACATGGATCTGATATTCATTATTAGGTTTTTTGTTAAAAATTACCTCTTAAGATGATGTAATGGATAGAGCGTTGATGGTCAAAATGGACGTGGATGGTAAGTTGGGGTTGAAGGGAATCCTTTTTTCTCCCAATGGAAATTAAATGAGTTCCTCCAAAGGGAAAAGGAAGCATGGTGATTCTCATGGAAGTTCTCGACATCATGGTTTTTATGGATTTACTGCAAAGCTTAGAAGATTCCCTTTGATTTGTTGTTGGTGTGGAAAGCTAGGGAATTCTAAGTGGGTTTTCACTAAGGCTCCCTAGGTCTGTGGCTCCTACTGACGTCTGGGTCATCTATAGAAATTTTACCATGTATTTTCTAATATCCCTTGTGGAGCAAGATCATAAATGTCTACTAAAACTATACTTAAATCATATTATTCACAAAAAAGTGGTTCCATCCATTGGAATCTAAAATAAATCCTCTTCACATAGTAGAAGAGTCTCTAGAGGAATCAGATACAGGTCCAGTGACTGTGATATGTGTCATCACTATATCTTCATCATTAGTAACTGACTTATTTGATAATGGTGCATCTCATTCTTTTACTTCAACTTGAATTATTAATACAATAAATCTTCCTATGATGATTTTATCATATGTGATGGATATTAAAACACCCCTCAGAATGAAGAGAGGGCATGATATCCATATCCCTTCTTTTGTTCTCTCTTTATCAGATATCGATATTACATGGGTCTTTTTTGATTCTTAGTATGAAACATCTTGACATCATATTCATGATGGATTGGTTCATTTCTAGTAAATCTTGGATTTATTCTTATCTTTGATGGGTCTCCTTTATTACACCTGATGGGGTTTTTGTTGTCTTTTAGGGAGAATGGGACCCAATATAGAGTAGATCTGACCTTCGTATCCAAAGTTGGGGAAATTAATATTAGTGTTCTTATTTAATTCAAAGCTATAAACTTTGATTGATGATATTCATCTAATTTTCACCAAGTTTTCCAATTCTTTTCATTTAGAATTCTCAGGTTTTCCACTAGTAAGCGAGGTAGAGTTGTATATTGATTTAGTGCTAGGTACTCAACCAGTGTCTATTCCTTATTACCCCATTACACTAGATAAAATGAAAGATTTGAATACTCAATTTGATTACCATTTATAGAATTTCTCTATATTCCTGATTGTTCCACCATGGGCGGCACCAGTTCTCTTTAATGATAAATATGATGGGTCACTTCGCATTTCTATTGATTACCAAAAACTCAATCGAGTCACGGTAAAGAAAAATTATTTGTTTCCATGGATTGATGATCCATTTGACTGGTTTAAGGGGTTGAAGTAGTTCATGTATATTGATCTTCGATCTGGTTACCATCAGTTGAGAATAAAAGAATATAACATTCATAATAATACCATTCAAGGAAGGAGTGGCCATTATGAGTATCATTTCATTTCATTTGGTTTGACTAATACTCCAACAATATTTATGTATTTAATGAACATGATTTTCCATGTGTATCTTGAAACCTTGTTGGTAGTCTTTGTGGATTACATCCTTATCTACTCAATGTATGAGGAGGATCATGTGTATCATCTGAGAGCAGTTCTGGGTTTTTTTAATAAATCACTTACTATACGTCAATATTTAGAAATGTGTTTTATGGATTCAGTAAGTGAATTTCTCAAGACATGTGGTATCTGAACATGGTATTTTAGTTGATCCTAAAATTTTGAGGGTTGTTATGACTTGTGAACAACCAAACAACATTTTTGAAATTTATAGCTTCTTGGGTTTGGATGGGTAGTATTTCCAATTAGTAAAGGGATTATAAAATTAGGATACTCTAATGATTACACTAACTAGAAAAGGAGTAAATATTTCTTGGAATGAAAAATTTCATAATTATGTTTTTGAGATGAAACTTCTTTTGAGTACTACACTATTTTTTACTGTTCCAGAGGATTGGTAGGGATATGTGGTCTTATGTGATGCATCATGTTAGGGTTTAGGATGTGTTTTAACATAGGTTGATAATTTCATTTCTTATGAACCTCTTGAGAATAATTATACAACCCATGACCTTGAACTCAGAGCTGTGATGCACGTGCTGAAGAGTTGGTGTAATTACATTTTTGAAGAAAGGTAAACTATTTTTTTCAAACCACAAGGAATCACATTATATATTATTTCAAAAATACATTAATATATGATAGTTTTTTTGGGTGGGATACTTGAAATCTGTTTAGTATGATATCACCTGTACTCTGGGTAAAGGGAATTTCATCACTGAGATCTTGAATATGAGACTTCCAACCCAGACCGTGAAAGAATCTTTAGAAGAGTGAAACTTGAGGGATCTCTTTTCACAGTTTCATATTAGATTCTAGAAATCAGGGGTTGATGTTTCCTTAGATATTGATCAGTTGAACTACACTCTTATTGAGATGCTTCTTCAGGAACAACAACATTATGATGAGTTTTGTATCATTAGAGACTCTCTTTATTATGGGGAGACCATCGTAGAGTGGTCATTCTCCAAGGATTGAATTCTATGATTTAATAATCATATTGTGGTACCATTTTCAGTCAAAAAAGATGTTATGGTGGGATTTCCAAAGTTACTATGGGGAATTCACCCAAGAACTGTGAATATGTTCTATGACATGCTGCAGAAATTTTGGTGTCCATGTATGAGATGGGGAATTTATGAATTTATCTCTTGTTGTTATAAGTGCCAACAGGTCAATGTTCAGCACGATAGGCCTTCAATTTTGCATCAGCCACATCTAATTACCCCAAATAAGTGGAATTAAATCAATATGTACTTTTTGTTTAGGCTTCCTTGTACTAGGAGAAACAAGAATGTGATATGGGTTGTGATTTATTGGCTGACTAATTCGACTCACATTATACCCATTCTTGATACATCCAAAACTTGAGGAGTTAGAAAATATATTCATGAATGATATTGTTAATTTTCATAGAGTTCTATCTGATATAGTTTCTGAAATGGTTCCTCAGTTTATTCCTAACTTTTGGAGAGTCCTTCAAGAGGAACTATGATCTGAGGTTCATTTGAGCAAGGAATATCATCCACAATCTGATGGCCAGATATAAAGAGCAATAAAAATTCTTGATGATATAGTTCTTATTTGTTTCCTCAACTTTGGTGGGGCTTAGGGTGACCATTGGGGGCTGGTTGAGTTTTATAATAACAATAGTTACCAGTATGAGATCAGAATGGTTCCTTTGGAGGCCTTGTATGGTCGACCATGTAGATATTCATTATGTTGGTTAGAGATTGGTGAAAGTTACTTGGTTGGACCGAGCATGGTTTAAGAGAGGACATGAAAGATTTATTTTATTCATTATAGAATGTTTACGATGTAGAGATGGTGCATGACTTATGTTTTTCATCGCCATAGATAATTGGATTTTTTTAGTTGGTGATTGGTTGTTCTTGATCGTTTCACCATGTTTGGTTTATTGATGTCTTGGAAGGAATGGGAACCTTACTTCTAATTTTATGGGACCCTTTTATGTTTTTCAGTGGGTGGGAAAAGTATCTTATAATTTATAACTTCCACCATGAATAATGTTGAAACATATCATGTTCTATGTATCTTATCTATGATAATATATTTCTGATCCATCTCATGTTCTGAGCTAGAGTGATCTCAATGTCAATCATGATTTATCTATGACTAATCTTCCAGTCATGATAGTTGATTCTAAAACCAAATTTCTTCATGAGATGAAGATACCTTTGGTTCGAGTGTTTTGGTATCATAGTTCTGAATCTTGTAAGATGTGGGAGAGTGAGGCACTTATGAGAGATCAGTGGCCTTATCTTTTTGACATGGAATCTTCATAATGGAATTTTTGGGGGAAAAAGTTTCTATCTTAGGGGGTTGTAACATCCTGTTATTTTTTTCAAGTATTCCTAAACCCACCTTTGATCATTGTAATTTCATGTTTCTTTTGGGGATGTTTCTTATGAAATTTTGAAAATTGTAAATGGATTTTGGTTTGTGCATGGCTGGTGCATGATTTTCCCAAACTGTGCACCCTGATAGTGGAAACCATCCAAACCCAAGTAGTGAGGGTTTACATGGTTGGAACATGGTTTGAAAAATCTTGCACCCACCAAGGAGAAACCATGCACCCACTAAAGAAAAACCATGTATCCCCATCAGTAGGGTAACACAGCTAGGGCACTCAGTTTAGCTAACCTGTGGCCCTATCTAGAAAACAATGCTTATAGGATTTTTAATACAAAAATTATTTTTTAAAATTAGGAAACCCGCTTTTTAGTTTCTCGATGGGCCAGTATGAAACCATAGTATTTTTTTCTTCCTTGGGGGTTCCAAAGAGGTTATTTTGGCCATTCTATATCCCCCTAAAAGATAATAAAAGCTATATGAATGACATTCAATATCTTCCTAGCAAGATTCCTTGTCTCATTCTCATTCTCCCACAATCTCTAATTTCTTCCTTCAGATTTTATATATCTCCATATTATTGGAGGATCAAAACCCTATCTTTTCAGATCTGGAATATAGGTTTGATTCTTAGATCCTCGTTGTCAAAGCTCTTCATTGGAGTTTCCCAATTAGGGTTTGGAATTTCGAGATCCTATAATCTCGAGGTAGGTGGTTCTGTTTACAATATTAAATTTTATTTACCCTTAATTTCTTAATTTAATTTTAGTTATTTTATTTAAATACAATTTCTTTTAAAAAAATCAATAGGTTTATTAAAAACCCAATTCTAGTGAATTGGGGGATTTGGATTTTTTTTGCATAAAATGGAGGGAAACCCTCTAAATCCATTTAATTGGGTTTTGTTTGTGAAATTAATGGAAATTTAGGAATTTGAATTGATGAATTAAAATTGTGAAACTGGTTTGATGAAATTTATTTTAAATTTATATTTGATAAAAATGGATTAAATGTTTTATATAGAAAATAAATGGTTTTATCTTGGAAAAATGAATGATTTGATTAAAAAATTATTTCATATTTAAGTGGATAATTAGAATATATGAAAGAGAATAATGCGATGAATTGTATTTTATACAATTTTAAAATAAATTTCCCATCACCTATTGATATTAGAGAACCTAAAATCCTATGTACTTAGTGAGTTAATCATGATAAAACTCTCTTTAATCTTTAAAACACTAATAATGTATATTTAGTAGGTCATATCCCTAATTGGATGATGATGGGTATTCTTTGACCAGTGTCAGAGGAGCATGTTTATACACATACTCTCATGATAACTTTTCAAGTGTGATGGAATCCCAAAGCCTGGAACTATTACACCTTTTGGAAGATGACCATGTTGCTCGTTCTTTATTCTATGATATATATTCCAATTTTTGAAAACATTTCAACCATGACTTTTGTATTTATATAAATACTTTTATATAGAAAATTATTAATCCATTTTTTAGAGATTTTTTCCATCATTTGAAATGTGAAGCATGATTTTTTATAAAAATTATTTTGAAATTGCATTCATTTTTATATAAAATTGAATGGATTATTTGGATAACTAAATGTGATATCTTATTATGGAATCCTTGGTGAGACCCTACTGAACTTTTATATCACACCCTAACTATGTTGTCGGGTGTTTTTATATTATCTTTTTCCAGGTTTGATCAAGGGTAAAGCACCACTTAGAGGTGGTTCTAACTATTGATCATTGGGATATGAGAGTTTTTACATTGGGATGTGAGTTAGTTACCATCCTTTTTTTAGTAATTATTTTTAGTACTTTGGTTTTTTATGCCTATTTGACTTCTGGTATAGTTCTCCCTATGGATTTTTCCTTGTATGCATACAAACTTGTTTATCTTTCATCCACAATGTTTATGGAAAATTCGTTCCCACATTCATTTTGTGTGATGCCAGGTGCTTGTCACCAACATATGGGGATTGAGAATACCATTTAGTTTATGTCATGAATGTAACTATTTTCAGCTTACTAGGGTATCTAAGTTGGTTCATCATACAAATGGTTATCTGCCTATTGCTCGACTCAAATTCCCAAGATCAGATTCCCAAGAACTCCCAAAACTTTTAATTTGATATGTTTATGTGAAATTTTACTAGTAATAATATAAGATATGATATATGATATTTTTCATAGAACTAATAAAACCCCTCTTTATCATTGTTTTCTAAGTCATATTTGATTATCATTGATTGTTTATTTAAAACCAACCACTGAACTGTTCTTCATCTCTATTAAAAAAATCACTACATAAATCCCAATTAAAATCATCATGTTTTATTGGATGAATTGATTTATAAACCCTTTTATGTAATCAAAATATGTGGTTATTTTTTTTTATTGAATAAAAAAATTTACGACAATTCCTCCTCTTTATATAAATTGATATGTCTTCTTGTTTGTGTGTGTGTGAATATGTGTGTTCAAGTGTGCATACAGTCACACACAAAAATATGTGTTTTTGGGTATTGAAGGAGATATTCCCTAAATCTATCAAATAATATGATGAGTTCTTTTCCATAGCACATTATATAATTGGTAAAAGACATTGTGTACTACTGTCAAAAACAAAATGAATATCGTATACCAATAAAAAGGTATATTGTAAAACATATTATAAGTGATAATATTTTACTTCATAATGATAAGTATTAGAATTTTAATATTACTATGTTTTATGTTATAAATAATGTGTTTAATAATATAAAATCCACGGTGTTGTTATGTCCAAATGATACATATGGTGTAACCACATGCATTGACTCATAACATATTTTTAATGCATTTTCACTCAAGGATAATCCTTAAGGGATGTATATAAATAGGTAGTACCCATTTAGTTGGTGTGTGGGACTCTTATTTGTAGCCTAAAAACTCTATTTGGATATATTATATTACTTCCCGCCCATCCTATTTCTTCATGAGACACTTTTTTGTTGTGGGATATTAGAGGATCTTGAATGTGCATCAAGTGATTCATTACAACCAATGGATACCTATGGATGAGGTATGTTTTTTTCTTCCTCCCAGTGTTATTTATCAAGAACACTTGATGGTTATTGAATCATAAACCATCTTCAGTTAAATCTACATAATTTCATTATATTATAGTATGCATGATTAAAGTTTTCTCATATGGTGTTCAAGGATTGGGATATCTTATTTTCTTATGTTTTTTTGTTTGAGTGTTATATGGTCCATTCAAAACCAATAATGGAATCAAAGGAGAGGATAAATGATTAGTCCATTCCCATAGACTTATTGTAGTTTATTCCCCAAAACAAACTACATTATACTTTGAATTACTTATATATTAAAATATTTTAATATTAATAATTATCTTATCACAAGATAATTATTATTTTTTGTAACATTTAATGAGATAAATACTATAAAATACTTTTCTCTGAGGAAGGTTATATCAGTTACCTGTTATAATGGGGACCATGAAGTTATATGATAATATTGATAAACTTATGTCCTATAGTCAAGATAATATAATTTGAATATACATATATTATGTTTTGAAAATTAGGTGATAGATTTTTGTAAAAGGGTGAGGCTTTGACTCATAAAATTTTTCACTTGCTAATATCCAAGATATAGGGTTATGAGTATATACCCACTAATAAGAATCTCAAATTTATATTTTTCATTGGATATTCTTATATGTGAATGTGTTTATTCATTCTTAGTCTAGAGATTTTAATTAATTTATATCTTGAGTCACATACTACTTTCTATTGAAAAAAAGTCAATATGACATATACTCTCTATGCAGAATGATATGTTGGGTTTGTCATAAGGGATTTTACATTAATGAATAAGTCATGTAATGATTTATCCACTCCTAATTTGGATGATAATATCCATGTCCCTTTGATAGTAATAAAACAATCAAATTAAGACCATGGCCATGAATAATTATTTATGAGGTCATTTTAGGTAGTTAGAGATTGATATTTTAGGCATATAGGTTTATGACACAAGTATGAAATGTTATTGATGAGACAGAAATAAAAAATATTATATTACATAGTTAACATCCATATAATGTTATTTTCATAGAGATATTAACCTCTCTCTATGGGCTCCTTAAAATGTTTCTTTTTGTTGATCCAAGTCTTTAGGCTAGTTTCCCTAATGCCATTGAGAAATAGGTCTACAAGGTCACATAATAAATGTCCCCTTGAATCTTAGTTAAATTCTATTTGTATTTAATTTTCAAATAAATATTATTCTCAAGACAAAATAATAATTTATATTTATATTTTATTGATCAATGAAATTCCATCATAGATTATTCTAGTTTTGAATATATAAATGAATTTAATATTATATAAATATGATTTTTTAGTTAACAAATATAATTATTTATCAATTATTTTATATTACATGTAATTATTTATTTAATCACATGAATACATGAATAAATATTTATTCACCATTTAATGAATATAATACATAATTATTTACTGAATGAATAATATAAATATTTTTATGAATTTAATGAATAATATAAATATATTTATTTTTTTAATTAATATTTATTACTCAAGATTTGATGAATTAAATGGAGGATTGATGTGATAATTAAATATCCTAGGTGAAATGATATATTTTATTTAATATAATTTATATAAATATTAATTTATTTATTTAAAAAAGATATTTAAATGGATGTTAGTTAGCACATTTTATGTAATATAATAATATATTTATTATTATGTGTCATGGGTTGTAATTAAAGTTTCCAATTTTATTAGGGCCTCTATAAAGTCATCAATTGTCTAACCTTAAGTCTATAAAGCTGATTATATCATTTTTGGACACTATAGAAGTGTTATACATATTGATATTCTATTTAGAGATTCTCTCAAGAAATTTATCAAGACCATTAGATACAATACTCATCCTCCATACAATGAATGATAGAATAAGAGAAGAACCCTTCATGACTAGACAGATTCTTATTACAACCAATGTTGATAAATACATGATGATCATGAAATATGAATTTTCACTCAAAGTTTCAATGATGATTCTCTAAGGCTTGTGGATAACATGTTTATACCACTAGTAGGATTCTAATTTGGACCCTTTGATGAAAAAATGGTGTGACTAGAAGGTCAATCAGATTCTTCAACTGAGAAAAAGAATACAAAATAAGTTATTTATTATTTATAAATTAATTATAAATTATATGGGAAAATTTCCTATCATAAATCATCTGGGGTTATGATTTATCCAATTTTGCGGATTTATTTTCACTTCATTTATAACCATAGTGGAAAGTTATAATTTACTAACATAACTAGACATGTACTGTGTGTTGAGCAATGTATTGTTTTCAAACAATTCAAAATAATGTTTTTTAAGGGGGAGATTATTTTAAATAATACTCTGTCTCTTTATGATGATTTTGATGCTCACAAATACCCTTAATTATTTACTAATTATTTCGTTGAGTATTTTGCAGGAATTTATTTTATTTATTTATTTCATATAACGAGATTTCATACTTCATTTATTCCGAGATCAATTTTAGCGTGTTCTGGAATCACTGTAGCGCGAGATCAATTTTAGCGTGTTCTGGAATCACTGTAGCGCGAGATCAATTTTAGCGCGTACTGGAATCACTATTCATACCCTACGTTGATGAACGTAACGTATGGATGAAAAGTTTACTTTTTATGTTAAAAGAAACGTATGGTTAAGGAACCTTACGTTATTTTGAAACGTATGGTTAATGAATCTTACGTTGTTGAAAAGTATTGAAGAAGAACATTACGTTTGGAAGGAACCTTACGTTTTCATTGTTGGACAAGTATGGAAGAGAAACCGTACGTTAGTTTTCAGTGTTGAGTTTGTTTCTCAAAAGTATGGATCATCAACCTTACTTTTATAATCAACCGTACGTTCTTTGGAGAGTTGAAGCAAGACAAAGTATGGATGATCAACCCTACGTTTGAATGCTGAAGAGAAAGTATGTATGTTCAACCTTACATTTGTGAACCTTACGTTTGTGAACCTTACGTTTGTGAACCCTACGTTTGGAGCCACGTCATCAACCCTACGTTTGGCGTCGGGATATTTTTGACAGACGATATTTCCTTTTGCATTGGTCAAACAAGCGGATTATTAGGCGGATTTCGAGTTGATTCTTAAGTACGACTTTGACTGAATCAAAGACGATTTACAACGGATTAATGATTGATTTAAACGGAGCTTTTTGTGCCGATTCTTCAGGGGAGTTACAACGGCTCTGTTATTTCTTTTTAATATCGCGAATCTAAAGGAGATTTTCATGGATCTATTTATGCGGAATATTTTCTCAGATTTGAATATATATGTTCTATCTTGGAAACTTTGGATATATATATACACAGGAAAGTGTGTGAAATAGATAGATTGATCTTTTAACGAGCAAGAAACAGAGACTGTGTAAAGGCGTTCTTTTCTGGTGATCGAGAAGAAGTGTAAAACCTTTATTACCGAAGGAAGATCATGATAGCAGATTCACGTGTTCTACATCGACTATCTGTTGTGAATCTATTGCTGCTGAAGTTGTGAAGTTTCTGGTAATATCTATTGCAACTGGATCGACTCAGAACTGTTTTGATTACAGATCATTATTTTCTGAAGACAACGATCTATCTACTGTCAATTGCATTCTGTTGCAATTGTGAAGAACAACTGGAGAAGTGTTTTCTTTATCGAAACCCTTTTTATTTTTGAGTGATCAGCTTCTCGTTCTAAGCTGTGTGGGTTCGTGTTTGAACCAGGAAGGCTGTGTTTGCCTGAATCTTGTAAAGTTGTCAACTGCCTGTACTCAGTTGTGGACAGGTCTGTGGAAACGAGGACCAGATAGTGAAAATCGCCAAGCTCGTGGATTTGAGCGTTGGTGGAGTGGACTAGGGGCCTTCTGTTCCCCGAACCACTATACATCCGTGTGTTCATGCTTTTACTTTTTCCGCTGCATATTTAATCGTGCAAAAGCATAGTGAACAGAATTTGTCTAAATTGAAGAGATTGTAATAATTTTGAAAAGACACAATTCACCCCCCTCTTGTGTGTAATCCGTAGATTCAGATCCAACAATTGGTATCAGAGGAGGAGCTTCTTATTTTTTAAAGTCTTATCAAGCTAGAAGTATTTAAAGATTATACATAGTGTATCATGGCTGATATGAGAGAGGGAATGTCAATGGTCAGAGCACCTTACTTTAATGGAGAAAATTATGGCTGCTGGAAATCACGTATGATTATTTATCTGAAAAATCTTGGTTACAAAGTCTATTCAAAGATTCTGACTCCCTATGAAATTCCTGAAAATCCCGATACATGGAGTGCTGCTACAGAGGCTGAGTATGACATAAATTCAAAAGTTATGAATGCAATCATCTGTGGTCTAGGACCAGATGAATTTAACAGAGTATCTCAATGCCCGACTGCATATGAAATGTGGCAAACAATAGCTGTTGCTTATGAAGGAACAGATAATGTAAGACAGATGAGATATGCAACTGCTAAGTTAAAATTCGATACTTTCAGAATGATTGAAGGAGAGAGCATCACTCAGATGAATGGAAGATTGACAGAAATTGTCAATAATATAACAGCTCTAGGAGAACCAATAAAGCAGGCTGATCAAGCGTTGAAGGTACTGAGAGTACTTCCTACTCGATGGAATGGAATCTCTGCAGCAATCAGACAATCAACTTCTGTTAAAGATCTAACTATGAGAGAACTGATTGGTACATTGATGATGTACGAGGCTGAAATGCAAGATGAGGTAAATGAGCATAAAGTCTACCTAAAAAGGGAAAACACTGTGTTGAAAGTGACTTCTCAACAAAAGGATAGAAAGATGAAGAACAGAGAAGTAAGTGCTAAATCAGAAAGCTCTGATTCTTCAAATTCGGATGAAGAACTGGCTCAGCTAGCCAGAAAATTCAGAAAGTTCTATAGTAAGAAGAAAGACTTCAAGAAATCCTTCAAAAAGGATAGCAAGGAAGTGAGATGTTATGAATGCAAAAAGATGGGACATATCAGACCGGATTGCCCAAAATTGAAAGATGCAAAGAAGAAGAAATTCTTCAAAAGAGATGAGTATGAGCAGAAAGACAAGAAAGCTATGAAAGCTACTTGGAGTGTTTCTGAAGACTCAAGTAATTCTTCTGAATCAAGCTCAGAGAAGGAGGAAGCCAATTTAAAAGAAAATATGTGTTTCATGGATGAAACTGATGAGGTACACTCATACTACTCCTCTGACTCAAATAATGAATCAAACTCTGAAACAAGCTTCTCAAATAAAAAACTTGCAGCTTACTGCAATATGCTTGAAGAAAGGTATGACTCATTATTTAAAAAATATAAATCTATAAAGAACTTGCATAAAGCTATTTCAGATGAGAGAAATACTTTGCTAAAACAACATAAGGAATTAATTGACAAATACAACTCTGCTGACTCAAATAAAATTAATTTTGAATCAAAAATAAAAACTCTACAGGATGAAGTAGAATCTTATAAAAAGGCTGCTTTAGTTTTTACAAAAGGAGAAAACGTCTTAAATGAGATAATTGGAAAAACTGTAATTAAAAAGGAAAGGTTTGGAATTGGAAGTAAAGGAGAAAAACCTAAGTTATAAAAAAATTATTTTGTTCCTAGCACTAAACAGGTTATTTGTAACTACTGTGGAACAAAAGGTCATATAGCTAAAAACTGTTTTCTAAGAAAACCTCAAATATGTGGAATTAAGAAAGCTTATATTTCCAATGATCTATATGATTCAATCAATTTTAAGAAAACAAAGCAAATCTGGATACCCAGATCACTGCTTGCTAACACTCCTGGACCCAACAAAATATGGGTACCAAAGCAATTTGTTTAAATGTCTTTGCAGGTAGCAGGTCACCAAAGAAAGAAAGAAATATGGTATATGGACAGTGGCTGCTCAAGACACATGAGTGGAACTTCAGCTAATTTCTCTTCTCTTACTCGAAAGGAAGGAGGACTTGTCACCTTTGGTGACAATGCCAAAGGAAAGATTATTGGTATTGGAACAGTTGGAGATCCAGAGACAGTCTCAATCAACAAAGTACTTTATGTACAAGGGTTAAAACACAATCTGATAAGTATCTCTCAACTCTGTGATGATGGATACACTGTTGATTTTACTAACAATAGTTGTACTGTTTCTAAAGATAAACTGTTTAAGTTTAGAGCACCCAGAACTGATAATGTTTATACTTTGGATTTGTATTCCTTGTGTAAACAACAAGTAAACTGCTTAACTGCTAATATAAGTGAATCCTGGATCTGGCATAGAAGACTTGGTCATTGCAATATATATGCTTTAAATAAATTATCTAAGAAACATCTAGTTTCTGATTTGCCTAGTCTCAAATTTGAAAATGACAGATTCTGTGATGCATGTCAGCTTGGCAAGCAACACAAATCATCATTCAAATCTGTTAATAAAGTTGCTACAACTAAACCTCTAGAACTTATCCATATGGATTTGTTTGGACCTTCAAGAGTAGCAAGTTTAGCTGGTAAATTATATGTTTATGTATTAGTTGATGATTATTCTAGATTTACTTGGATTTTCTTTTTGAAATTTAAAAGTGAAGCTTTTAGTTTATTTGAAGGTTTTTGTAAATCTATTCAAAATGAAAAAGGTTTTAATATAATCTCATTGAGAAGTGATCATGGTGGAGAATTTGAGAACCAGGAATTTAATTCCTTTTGCTCAAACATGGGTATTAAACACACCTTCTCTGCTCCAAGAACACCTCAACAAAATGGGATTGTAGAAAGAAGAAATAGAACTATTCAAGAAATGGATAGAACTATGTTAAATGAATATAGCCTACCTATATATTTCTGGGCAGAAGCTGTTAATACAGCTTGTTATATAATGAATAGAATTTTAATAAGACCTATTTTGAAAAAGACACCCTATGAACTATGGAATAACAGAAAACCTAAAGTAAATTACTTTAAAGTTTTTGGATGCAAGGTTTACATCTTGAATACCAAATATAATCTTGGTAAATTTGATCCAAAATCTGATAAAGGTATTTTCTTAGGATATTCTGCAACCTCCAAAGCTTATAGAGTCTATAATAAAAAGTCAAGGATTGTTGAAGAATCAGTTCATGTGAAATTTGATGAATCTGATCCTTTTGAGAAAAGGATAGAACAAATAGATGAACCTGATTCTAATGAAAACATGAGACTTGAGAATTTAAAGAATGATTTTGAAAATGATATAAAAGAAATTCAGTCCAGTTCAGAAGAACATGACACTGAAGAACCTTTGAATATAATGCCTAGACAGTCTAGAACCTTAAAGAATCACCCTTTAGAATCTGTGATAGGTGACTTAGAGACTGGTATTCAAACTAGAAGAAACTTTGGAAACATAGTTGAATTCTCTGCTTTCCTATCCCAACAAGAACCTAAGACCATAGAAGAAGCCTTAGATGATGAGAGCTGGGTAATAGCAATGCAGGATGAATTGAACCAGTTCAAGAGAAATAAGGTTTGGGAATTAGTTGAAAGACCACATGATTATCCAGTAATAGGAACTAAATGGGTCTTTAGGAATAAACAGGATGATCAAGGGATAATAACTAGAAATAAAGAAAGATTAGTAGCTAAAGGATATAATCAAGAAGAAGGAATAGATTATGATGAGACCTTTGCACCTGTAGCTAGGTTAGAAGCTATTAGAATTCTTTTAGCCTATGCATCTTATATGAATTTTAAATTATTTCAGATGGATGTTAAATCTGCCTTTTTAAATGGTTATTTAATGGAGGAAGTTTATGTTGAGCAACCTCCTGGTTTTGAAAATTCTCAAAAACCAGATTCTGTTTTCAAACTTACTAAAGCTCTTTATGGCCTTAAACAAGCACCTAGAGCTTGGTATGAAAGACTAAGTTCTTTTCTTTTGAAAAATGATTTTACTGTTGGACTAGCAGATCCAACACTCTTTAAGAAAACTGTGAAAAATAATGTTTTGTTGGTTCAAATTTATGTTGATGATGTAATTTTTGGATCAACCAATAAAATTCTTTGTCATGAATTTTCAGAATTGATGAAAAAAGAATTTGAAATGAGTATGATGGGAGAATTAAATTTCTTTTTGGGTCTTCAAATATTTCAAAAATATTTTGGAAATGTTTTAAATCAATGCAAATACATTACTGATTTACTTAAGAAATTTGGACTTGAAAACAGCAAGACATTTACAACTCCTATGTGTACTAATATAAAACTTGATTTGGATGAAACTGGAAAATCAGTGGACAACAAGTTATATAGAGGTATGATTGGTAGTTTGTTATATCTTACTGCTAGTAGACCAGATATAATGTATTCAGTATGTCTTTGTGCTCGATTTCAATCAAATCCCAAAGAATCCCACTTAACTGCTGTTAAACGAATTTTTAGATATTTAAAAGGTACTATTTATCAATCTCTGCTTTATCCAAAAACCTCTGATTTTAATTTAATTTCATATTCAGATGCTGACTTTGGAAGCTGTAGATTAGATAGGAAGAGTACTTCAGGAACATGTCACTTTTTAGGAAAGTCTTTAGTATCATGGTCTAGTAAGAAACAACACTTAGTTGCCCTGTCAACAGCCGAGGCAGAATATGTGTCTGCAGGTAGTTGCTGTGCACAGGTGTTGTGGATGAAAAACACTCTTATGGACTTTGGATTAAATTTCAGTAATACACCTATTTTATGTGATAATACTAGTGCAATTAATATTTCAAAAAATCCTATTAGTCATTCTAGAACTAAGCACATTGATATAAGACATCACTTTTTAAGAGATCATGTGTTTAAAAAGGATATATTTTTAGAATTTGTAAATACAGAAAATCAATTAGCAGATATTTTTTCTAAACCACTTCCCACGGCAAGGTTTGAATTTATTAAGGGGGAGTTAGGTTTATTTAATTTTAAATAGTTTTTTTTTATCTTATTCTGTTTTCGAATTCTGCTTAATTTTTGTTTCCCGCTATAAGTAATTTTATTTTGTTTTAAATAAAAGTAATGATTAGTGATTACACGGGAATCAAGGCTGTCAGAACCGTTTCACCTTCTAAACTGTTTCACCTTTTTCGGAAACCCTTTCGAAAACCTAAAACCGCACATCTGCTCCAAAACCCTTTTCTGAATCTTCAAACCCTAAAACCTTCAGAAATCGTTGTTGAAATGGCAAAGACTAAGCGTCCAGATGAAGCTGAGAGCAGTGCTGCAAAGAAACCTAAAGTAGTTGGTCGGAAAATACTGCAAGGTAAAGTCATCGATTTAGAATGGCTGTTTGAAACTAATTTACTGTTGAAGAAAGCGTTGTCGTTTCAAAGCCTTGAGCAAGCTTTTAACAGTGAAAACTCTGAGTTTCTATATGAGGCAGAAATGAGACATTTCTTTAGAACTGTTCAGTTTAGCCTTGGAGATACGGAGGATAGTTTATTGGCTCAAATAGAGGATAAGGACTTTTCCATATCATCTGTAGAGATAAGTCAAATTCTTAACTGCCCTCATGAAGGAGTTTTTCATTTCGATTTACGGAATATTGGAGATTCTGTACATAAGTCTGAAGACATTATGTCTTTTCTGTTTGGAACCAGAGTGATAAAGAAAATGTTTATTAAAGATTTGGAGCCCGATCAGAAAATCTTGGTAAAATTTGTTCAGTCTGGTTTAGCACCAAGGATGGCTGAGATGGAGAAAATCCTATACCCTGACATGTACATAATGTATCTTCTGATGTGTGATATTAAGTTTAATTTTCCTTGGTTTATGATAAGATATCTGAGATACTGCTGTCAGAGTGAAGCAAGAATGACCTTTTTCCCTTATGGAAGGTTCATTTCTTTGTTTTTGTTTAAAAGAGGAATGATCAGATTGGTAGATGCTGGGGTGAAATGTCACCACAGTAATGTTTTTAATGATGGAACTTTGAGGAAAGTAGGATACTTCTGGAGCACAATTAAAGGAAAACTCTTACCTGTTGGAGCTGAGGAAGACTCGGAGAGTGCTCAGGCTCAACCGGCTAAGTCCAAGGAGGGACAAGCAGAATCAAGGGTTAGTACAGTGGCAAGGAGAATTCGCTTTGAGATGGAGGAAGTTGAGGAAGAGAGAAGTCAAGAAGGACTTCAATCTAGAAGGAAGAGGTCAATTGATGATGAAATTATCTCTCCTGCCTTGAAATCCTCTGAACCGGTAATTTCTTATTCATTTGTGAGAGAAGCTGTTGTGGAGAAGACTGCACCGATAGAGGAACCAGTAGCTCAACCGGAAATCCAAAAAGAACCTCAATCTGCTGCTGTGGTTGTTGAAAAAGTAATTCCACAAGAACAACTTATGGAGGCAGTGCCTGGTGAAGAAGTGGCCCGACCTCAAGATTTACAAGAAAATATTGTTCTTGACCATTCAGTAGAAGTCATAGGGACTACTGTTCGTGATGAACATACTTCTGAAGCTAATACAGAAGTACTTCAGGAAGATTTTTCAGTGGAAGAGTTTCAAGCTTCAAAAGCTAGTTCAGTGGATCAACCTTGTCAGGACAAGGACAAAGAACAGTCAGATGCAGATTCTTTACCACTTGCCCTGCCTCATCAACCTATTTCTGGACATGAGAATAGAGCACAGGGTGCCCCTGATTCGAGAAAAGAAGAAGTTGTTGAGTTGTACAAGCGTATCTCTCAGTTAGAATCTGAGAATGTTAGTCTCAGAAATTCTCTGAACTTAGAGCAGTTGAAGTTTCAGAAGCTGAAAGAATGTACTGTTTCAAGACAAGAAGTAGATTTGTTTAAGACTGATATGTTGCATGCTGTTGATCAGTTAAAATCAGAGATGGTAAAGAAAGATGATTTGTCTGAGATGAAGATTTACATGGAGAATAAATTTGAGTCTGTTGCAAACAATGCTATGAGTGGATCAGGTTCTTCACCTGATTTGATTCGAAGATTTCAAGCAATTACTGGAGCAATGAGCAATATGAGTGACAGATTACATGATCTTCAGTGTAATAGTGCCCCTTTGTCAGTTTTGCTAGATAATCAGAAATTTTTAGTGGATCAGTTGACATCTGGAGAGCAACTGATTAGGATTCTTTTGAATTAGTTATCAGAAAAGCTGGCTCTTTTTGTTGAAAAAGAAGAAAGAATGCATGAGTTTTTCAGAGTTAATTTGATTGAAGATATTCATATGACTCAAGAGAACAGAGATCTTATCATCAAGTTAGGAGATGGGATGATGAAGAGGCTCAGAGAACAGTTTACAGAGATCAAGACCGCGATTCAAAGGAGATAGACACCTTTTTCTCCCTGTCTTATCCATGAACCTTGATTCCTCTGTATATCACAATCGTTTATATATATAACAGCTTGTGAATGAAAATTATTTTCTTACTTCTTGTTGTTTTGTTGTTTATTGATTTATGATTAAGTTAGCCAGTACAACAAATTCACTTATTCATACACAGTTAATTATAGCATTTACTTATAATTCAGTGCAATATTGAATGTGTTCAAATCCGTAATTTTTTCATTCTTTTTGATATCACAAAAAGGGGGAGAATATT
This sequence comes from Viscum album, assembly GCA_963277665.1. Lineage (NCBI taxonomy): Eukaryota > Viridiplantae > Streptophyta > Magnoliopsida > Santalales > Viscaceae > Viscum > Viscum album. The sequence continues at coordinate 777,878,432 of OY728163.1, read as the reverse complement.
GATAAACACAACATTTAAATTCATTTGTTTCCTATGAAGAAATTTGGATAGCTGAAAATTTATTTTTATGGGGGAGAAATTTTATTATAGTTAAATATTGTTTTAATCCTTTCAGAATTCTAAAATTTTAAAGATTGCAATTAAATTAGTTCTATTATTTTATGGGTTTTGTGATCATCAAAAAGGGGGAGATTTTTGAGCAATGTATTGTTTTCAAACAATTCAAAATAATGTTTTTTTAAGGGGGAGATTATTTTAAATAATACTCTGTCTCTTTATGATGATTTTGATGCTCACAAATACCCTTAATTATTTACTAATTATTTCGTTGAGTATTTTGCAGGAATTTATTTTATTTATTTATTTCATATAACGAGATTTCATACTTCATTTATTCCGAGATCAATTTTAGCGTGTTCTGGAATCACTGTAGCGCGAGATCTATTTTAGCGTGTTCTGGAATCACTGTAGCGTGAGATCAATTTTAGCGCGTACTGGAATCACTGTTCATACCCTACGTTGATGAACGTAACGTATGGATGAAAAGTTTACTTTTTATGTTAAAAGAAATGTATGGTTAAGGAACCTTACGTTATTTTGAAACGTATGGTTAATGAATCTTACGTTGTTGAAAAGTATTGAAGAAGAACATTACGTTTGGAAGGAACCTTACGTTTTCGTTGTTGGACAAGTTTGGAAGAGAAACCGTACGTTAGTTTTCAGTGTTGAGTTTGTTTCTCAAAAGTATGGATCATCAACCTTACTTTTATAATCAACCGTACGTTCTTTGGAGAGTTGAAGCAAGACAAAGTATGGATGATCAACCCTATGTTTGAATGCTGAAGAGAAAGTATGTATGTTCAACCTTACGTTTGTGAACCTTACGTTTGTGAACCTTACGTTTGTGAACCCTACGTTTGGAGCCACGTCATCAACCCTACGTTTGGCATCGGGATATTTTTGACAGACGATATTTCCTTTTGCATTGGTCAAACAAGCGGATTATTAGGCGGATTTCGAGCTGATTCTTAAGTACGACTTTGACTGAATCAAAGACGATTTACAACGGATTAATGATTGATTTAAACGGAGCTTTTTGTGCCGATTCTTCAGGGGAGTTACAACGGCTCTGTTATTTCTTTTTAATATCGCGAATCTAAAGGAGATTTTCATGGATCTATTTATGCGGAAGATTTTCTCAGATTTGAATATATATGTTCTATCTTGGAAACTTCGGATATATATATACACAGGAAAGTGTGTGAAATAGATAGATTGATCTTTTAACGAGCAAGAAACAGAGACTGTGTAAAGGCGTTCTTTTCTGGTGATCGAGAAGAAGTGTAAAACCTTTATTACCGAAGGAAGATCTTGATAGCAGATTCACGTGTTCTACATCGACTATCTGTTGTGAATCTATTGCTGCTGAAGTTGTGAAGTTTCTGGTAATATCTATTGCAACTGGATCGACTCAGAACTGTTTTGATTACAGATCTTTATTTTCTGAAGACAACGATCTATCTACTGTCAATTGCATTCTGTTGCAATTGTGAAGAACAACTGGAGAAGTGTTTTCTTTATCGAAACCCTTTTTATTTTTGAGTGATCAGCTTCTCGTTCTAAGCTGTGTGGGTTCGTGTTTGAACCAGGAAGGCTGTGTTTTCCTGAATCTTGTAAAGGTGTCAACTGCCTGTACTCAGTTGTGGACAGGTCTGTGGAAACGAGGACCAGATAGTGAAAATCGCCAAGCTCGTGGATTTGAGCGTTGGTGGAGTGGACTAGGGGCCTTCTGTTCCCCGAACCACTATACATCCGTGTGTTCATGCTTTTACTTTTTCCGCTGCATATTTAATCGTGCAAAAGCATAGTGAACAGAATTTGTCTAAATTGAAGAGATTGTAATAATTTTGAAAAGACACAATTCACCCCCCTCTTGTGTGTAATCCGTAGATTCAGATCCAACACTGTGACTTCTTATTTGTAAACCAAAAGGATTCCCACCATCTTTAGATAACATAAGTTGATGTTTTCTTAATTCATTTCAAAATTCAAGATAATCATGTCAATTTTCTTCCACTGAGAAGAGTATCTGAAGTGATCTATTTTCCCATCTTGATTTATTGTATCTATTTTCCATGCTAATATCCTTGTAGTCTCATCACATCCAAATATGTTCTTAAATGCTATAATAATTATACAGTACCATAAAAAATTTGAAGGAATTGATTCATATTTCTTTTATCAAGAGGAACCACGCATTAGGATTTTTTTACATGATTCATCATCCTTTTGAAACAATCTATAGTCATTTTGATTGGAATGTTTTCTTCTAGAGATTATATCCCGTGAATGTAGAATTTTTTTAGCATCATATGTTTAGAAAATAAGCTCATTATCTTCTAGTATCATATCATTAAATAGATAAAGTAGTTTAGAAAATATGGAATCACTCTATCGGTTTCCATCCTTTATGTCAAATAGCTTCAATAATGTAATTATTTAAACATTTAAACTCATTACTTTGTGATAATTCTTATAGTGGAGGTGTACGGGGAATGATCTGAGAAGTTAGAGAGTATGTGGGGGAGTGTATATTATATGATCAGCTAAAGGGGGTTCCTTGGCATAGAGCATGAGGATGATCTATAAGGAGGGACACTTTGGCTTGGGGAGGTTTGTTATGGCATAGGGGGGCTTGGAGGAATATTTTTAGTGATAATTATAATTTTTCATTTCTACAGTGTTGAGTGATATGTTTATCTATAAGGGGTTCCACTACGTCTTTAAGAGGGAATCTATGGATTAGTGGTCAATGGTGGTGTTTTCAGGTTTCTGTCAGTTTCATGGTATTTTCACCATAAATCTAGAATACATCATATCCCATTCCTATTATTGGATTTTATGAAGTATCATTCTTGGTTTCATTGTTGTCACATCCCCAAATTTATTAGATCTTCAACATGGGGATAGCCAAATCTCTCTAATTCTACTTTGGTCATCCTCACTATGGAATTATCCATTACACTATATCACGGTCTTGGGATATTTTAGTAATTTTTCATCATAGATGGGTCAACTACACTGTGGTGTTTTGTTTTTCAATATGGTTATAAAAATCCCCCGAAACTCTATCATTCTCCCGACATTATTCTCAATTCATTTGTGACCCAATTTCCACCCAATGAGGTCTTCTCATACCATTTCAGTGTCATTTTACTCTATCCTCTATATATCGATATTTGGTTGTTCTAACTGTGTTTCCTATCCTCGTCCTTATTTCTCCCAACTCTTAATCTGGAGGAGGTTTATTTTGAAGAAAACATTGGTTTGGTTGACGTTTATATAAGGGGATGTTGCAGGATATTTTTTAGGGGGATAAAGGTTTTTCCCTTCATAATTGCACTCGGTGGATGTCTCACTCTCACTCTAACCTTATACATTGGTTTACAAAGCTTCATTTGAGGTAGGGAATCCTTTATTTCTAATCTAGTAGCATCATATGAATGGATTTATGCTCTTATTGTCTTTTTTGAAGATACAATGCACCAACCTAATAAATAAAAATAATAGTTTTCAATGAAATTTATGGGGAAGGGAAAAGAAATCATATGTTTTACTACATTTATATTATTTATATTATGATTTTAAGGGATTTATGCCATGATAAAAATCATTTCCATTTGGGGTGTTGTTTGTGTTGTGGTTGTTGTGACTATAGAACCCTTATTCTATATTTAATTTTTATTACCATGAATGAAAGTTTCAAATCAATTATATTATGAAAATGTATTGGTTTCTCCTATAAATTATGTATTTCATGAGAATACCCTTGAAATAATGAAGTTAAATTGAGGAATATCTACTATATAAATCTAAAACAACTTATATGTGGCTGCGTGATGTGTGGTGTTGATGTGTCATTGTAACATGTGGTGTGTGGGGTGGATATGATTAGATTTGGATATTGTACATTCCAGATGTGATAGAGGAATCATTTTTTATTTGAACAAATGGTTTTTGATTTTGAAAATGGTTGTGATGAGAAGTGGTGTAAATGTAAAATGATGGTAATTTTGAAATTTTTACATGAGGGGAATAGTTTTCTATTTTTCATGTTTTTATGATAGTTTCCAAGAAATTAATGGAATCGAATTAAAAATGATGAATCAAAATGTCATGATTTGAAATGGTAATGCATGCTTTGAAGAACATAAAAAGTGTGGTTAAATGTGGTGGATATGTAAATGTGAAATAAATGGTATGGTCAATTGAAATTTGTTGGTAATGGAAAATATATAAGATTGGTTAACCTAAAATAAAAGGAAGAATTTGGTATGTTTCTTGTGGATTTCCTGTGTGGTGTTATTAATTTACATGATGTATCAAAAGTGGGAGATATTGTGAAGCTCTATGGTGATGTTGTGAGTTTTCATAGTGATTTTTTTTGTGGATCCATAGGATGGGATTGTGTGTGTGCATTTTATATAACATGTATATTCCTTGTAATTTATATATGCACTCCCCCCATGTTGATTACTATGTGTAGACAACCAAACGTTTTTTGGGGTGTTTTTTCCCACATCCCATGGGAGATGATAGATAGATGGCTACCTGATCATCCCCAATCTCTCATCCAGATGATATTGGCATGCATGAGATGTGATGGTTAGAAGTTAAAATTGCACTATTGTGATGTTTGATTATAAATACAATTATGGGGTTCATGCATGGTAGGAGGGAGAATAATTTTTATATCCTTTAGGTTCATGATACCCTACCATTCTCTTTATGGTGTGATGTGATGGACTCGGTTACTTCAGGTGAGGTGTGATGTGATGGACCAGGTGACATCCATTGAGATGTTTTTTGATGGATCTAGTGTATTCGGGTGAGATGTAATTGGATATCTTGAGTGTCTTTGTGTGATGTGTCATGTTATGACCTAGGTGTCTTTAAAAGATATGTGTTTTGATGGCCTGAGTTTCCATTAGAAGTATTTTGTACCAAAGAGATGAGAATGCCAGTTCGTATGATGTTGGGGTGTGAGTGGAGAAAACAAGTTGGAAAGGGGTGAAATGATCCTTTTTTATATGATTTTTATTATGTTACAATACATGGATATGTTGTTTGGTGAGGATTACATTATCAGGATTGGATTAGTTATTTGACCTATTTAGTTTTTATTCATTCAACTATTTAGACATTAGTGTATTATTATCATATTTTCACATGTACATGAGATACATTGGGTGTGTTCCTACAAAGTATACTTTTATCCCCACCCTACATATATAAAATAGATTTTTCAGGTTTTTAGGAGGAAAATGGGGACCATGTAGGACATTAATGTATCAAACCGTAGGATTTTTTTTGTTCCAATGACTTAGATTTTCTTTTAGGCATCCATTTAGATATTACTTGTATCCTTTTATTCTATACATTTATGGATGGATGGTTTTTTCTATAATTTTATATTATGTCATGGATTATTTTTTTGCTTGATATCCTATCTCTTGGTCCTCTATTATAGAGGGTAATTCCTTCAATTTATGTGAGATTATTAAACCCACAATGCTTGTTTCCCACATAGGGCCTATTGAAGTTTGGACTCACTGGTAAATATCACTCTGACTCCATTATTATCCGAGGAGGGGTACCTTTAGAAATATGGTATTGTGATAGAGTGGTATTGGAGTTTTTGGTTAATGGATAGGATATTTTTTGGAGGATGGAATAGTGATAATTTCATGGGTTTGAAAGGAAATGACTTCAGTTGACCTTAGTACATGACATTGGCTAGGGATAATTAGAAAGGGCATGGAATTTTATGCCCCCCATGATTTGATGCAAGGAATCTTAGATTATAAAAAAACTAAGTGAGGTGTCGCCTCTTGTAGTTAAGAAACCTAGGGGAGGTACTTTCATCCAGATTTCTTATATAATTATTTGAATTGGATGATCTGGGTAAGTTTAAATAAATATTAAAGAAATTAAATACTACATGGTTATGAAATCCTTATATCCCTTTCAGTTATGGACCCTCTATGTCTTTTTTGTTTTGTTTTTCCTGATGGTGAGGTTTAGCAGGATGACTCTATTAAACACTAGAGGGTTGACCTAGTTGAGTAGGAGGATTAGTGGTAAAGGAAATAACATACCTTTCAGCAAAAGGATTTGAAAATAGATGATGGACATATTTTTTATCTGGAGAGATAGATGTTTGGGGGAGATCAAGATCACCTTCAACTAGATCTGAGCATCGGTAGAGTACTTGGTCTAGGGTGTTGTTAGTCATATATGTGGAGCTATGAATCAGTGGTAGATGATGTATCACAATTAGCAGAAGAAGGAATTTGTTTTGTGGTTCAACATTATGAAGTCATTTTGAGTGGTGTTTCTCTCATTTACCATGAAATCAGTAAAGTGTAATTATTATATCTCTCTTCATGAGAGGTTCATGTCAATGTGAGATCTTGGGATTGAGTTCAATGATATTTTTTGTTTTTTCAAAAACCTTTTTCCCAACGAGGAGTCTATAGAGTACTATATTGATTATGCAATTAGTCCTTCTATCCGGTATTAAATTACATCTTTTATGTTTACATAAAACTTGGAGGTTTAGAAGAAGGTGTAGGTGACTCATTTTAACACTCGTGATTTTTTTTACCAAAAATGGGATCCACAAAGGTCCTTTGAGTAGAATAGTTATCATGGGAAGGTCTCAAGCACCAGGGCCTTCAAGGTTTTCACCATCTGGTAGTTCACCTAAGCATCTTCTTTTCCAAAATTCTAGGGCTATTGGTTTCCTTGATTTTTTAATGGGATATGGGATACTATTATTTGGTTTTGGGTTTCATGTCCATCATCAAAATCAGTTCCATGTGGCTCATTAGGCTTAATATGGTGGAGTTGGTCTGGTTTAGTGTCATCCTCTCTAGCAACCACTATTGAGGGTGTTTTAGCAGCAGGGGTAGCAGTATTATACTCTTCTAAGATGAGTTGGGGTAGAAATGGGTTTACCTCATCATGTTTTGTGACTTCTAGGAGCCATACCTATGTTTATCCATGGAGGTTTTCATTAGTAGATAAGAAGAAGAGTTGTGTGTGGTCAGTTGCTTGAAGTGGGTGTCATAGAACCCGAGGTTCTAGATATCATTTGAGGTACAATAAATTTATCATCTACTCTTATTTATTCCTTGTTTGATTCAATATCTTCACACTACTTTTTTTATACATTATAGTCCATCCTCTAGGCCTAGATGAAGAGAGGATTTTCTTGCCACAGGTGTAGACTACTCCGGCTGGAGGCTAGACTAGCTTGTTTGATGTGTGTTGAAGGTGTAGACTAATGATGGGGTCACATAATTCATGTGGAGGTATCTAAATTCCTTATATGAATTCATGATATGTCATCCTCATCAGTGAATAGTTATATTCCATTTGTTTTATTATCAACTTCTTGTAGATGATATGTGTGTTCTCGTATGTGGATGGTTGGAATGTGGATTTCATTGGGGAGATGATTTGTCAATTTTTTAGTAGAAATGTGGATCTAGTAATTTCATTGATATAAGAGTTGTCTGTGGAATCAGTGAATGGTGGGATAGAGGATGATCTCACTATTATTTGGGAGTTTTGGATGTTTTTACCAATAAGTTTTTTATGATACCTCATAAATATGATGTTCAGTTCAGGATAGAATTTCATCTTGGTTATTTTCAGATTTTGATGTCACCTTATCAGGTGGAACTATTTGAGCTACTAGATTTAAGGATACAGATATATGATTTAAATATAATGAGTTTTGTTTAACCAAAATTTTCATCATGAAGTGCTCTAGTGTTATTCACTAAGAATGTTGATGGTAGTCTGAATTTGTGTCTACCCTACCATCAATCATTTCAGATAAAAATAAATAACCGGTAACCTTTTATAAGGATTTATTATCCTTCCAACCATTTTTGATGTTATAGTTTTATTACTAAGAATGAATTGTGGTTTGGTTATCACCAGTTGATGGTGAAAGAGGATGATATCCTGAATACTCCCTTCAAATATAAGAATGGGAACCTAAAGTTTGTGGTCATGTCATTAGAAGTCACAAATATGCTAGTTGTGTTCATTGGGCTCATGAAATCCATTTTCATTGTGTTCTTATAAAACAATTAGTCTTTTTTATGATATATTGGTCTACTCCAAGATAGAGGAGGATCATGATAATCATCATAGAGAAATCTTCCATGCTCTTCAATGCTCCATGCTCTATAGAATGTTGTCCAAGTGTAGGTTTTGAACATGGGAGGTTAATTTAATTGGGAACATGGTGTATCATAAGGTTTTCTATGTGGAACCATCAATGGTTTAGAATTTTTTTTCTTAAATAGTTCCAAAAATTGTGTAAACGGATCATAACTTACTTAGTTTTGAGGGATATAATCATAAGATTGTATTCACTTTATCATGGGTTGTAGCCCCTTTGAAATCCTTTTCCATGAAGGAAAATTATTTTATCTAGATTGATTGATTTCAGAAAGTGCTTGAATACTTGAATTGGAGATTGATCAATGCTCTAGTGCTTCAATTTCCAAAGGAGGGGGTGATGTTTCTGTTGTTTTTTAATGCTTCCCATATGGGCTTGGAATGTGTCCCTGATGAATCATAAATTTATGATATCATATGTGTCTATGAAGATACATCCCCTTGAGCATAAGAATTCAACACATTATCAAAATCTAGTAGTTTTCATGTTTTCATTGAGGTCGGGTGACATTGCCTCCTTAGGGAGTCATTTTTTGTCTTCACAGATCACAAGTTCTTAAGGTATATCTTTTCTCTTCATGATCTGAATATATGGAAATAGAGGTTGATAGATTTTTTTTCTAGACATTGACATTGATATATTCTACAACTCATGAAATGGGGATTTCCTAGAAGATTCATTAAGTAGGAAGTCACAGAAGTATTTTGTTCTAGAGACTATAGATTCTTAGAGGGATATAGAGGAGTTTGTGTCCCTATAATTATATGTAAGGGTGTTTGATAGAGGATGTATCATGTTTTAGATAATAGTGTAGTATTATCATATATGAAAGGTGCAATATTCTTAGTGGGGGACTCAAAGGCATAAGCTATGTGTAATTATATTGGACATAGTGATTATCTAGAGGGTTGGTCGGAGGATGGTTGAAACCCGGTGTTATTTTAGGAGAGGTTGTGTTTTCTAGTAGACTTACATGAGGAAATCCTTTTTGAGTTTCATATCTCATCTTTGGTCATATAGTTAGGAATATATAATATGTTCCATGGATTTAGGATGTAGTTTTTGTATCCTAGGATGAAATTGATGATGTAAGAGTTTTGGGATCATTGTCTCGTACTCCAACAAGTAAATGTTGAGAACCATGTTCCAGAAAGGTTGTTACATCCTTCGGATGTTCTTGAGTGTAATTGATATGATGTCTTGAAGGACTTCATCATAGGATTTCCAAAAGATCAGGGAAGTTGGGATGATATCTAGTTAATCATAGAAGAGTTTATGAAATCATCTCCATTCATTATGATGAAGGAGTGGGGAATCATTGATTTTTTCAAGGACATATGTTGATGATTTTGTGTGGATATATAGAGTTGCACGGCCAATTTTCTATGATTTGTATGAATGTCTTACCTTATGATCCAAAATAGGATTGAAACATTATTTTTGAACTCATTTTTGTTTCAACGCCTCTTTACACCCTCAGATGGATTGGAAGAAGGAGTGAATTATAAAGATGCTGGAGGATATATTGTAGGAATGCATCCTGGAATTTAGAAGAACATGAGAATGGAACTTTCATTTTTCTATGTTTTCATAAAACAATAGCCAACACTCAACCATTGGTATGACCCTCTTTGAGGCTTTTAAGGGGTAGCCATTCCATTCTTTGTTGTGTTGAGATAAGGATGCAGAGTCATTAGTTCTCGGTAAAAATTTTCTATATAGAATGATAGAGATGTATTTTTGAGTCAATAAGGTTTAACTTATGACTTTTCCATTCCTTCATACTTGGGGGAGATTTTTAAGTTGATATGGTTTCATTATGACTTTACCATTCCTTCTTATTTTGAAAATCACAAACACTTTATCTCATAGAAAATATATTTTTACCCTATGTTTTACTTCTATAAGGAAAAATTTCATTCCCCAAGGAAAATTATCCTTACCATGTTTTTATTGATCAAATCATAATTTTTATAAGTGTAAAATTCGGTTTGTAACCAAAACCACAGAATCCTATAATTACCTAGATATGAAGCATTCTGTTTTAGGCTCTAAATTCTCATAATTCTAGTAACGAATTATTCTATGATCTGAATCTGATTTCTGAATATGAATTCTGATTACAAACTCTTATGAATACCGACTATGAATTCTTGTTATGAATTCTTTTGGGTTTTGAAACTGAATTCAGGTTACAAATTCCTATGAGTTCGGACTCTAAATTCTCAGAATTCTGGTTATGAAATCTTCTGAGTTCTGACTCCAAATTCTAAATACAAATTCTAGTAATGAACTCTTCTGAGTTCTAACTTCGAATTATTTGAATTCAGACTCCGAACTCTTATGAGTTCTAACTATGAATTCTCATTAACTCTTACTCCGAACATTGTAAGTTCTGGTTCCGAAGTCTTGTAAATCTAGATTCCGAATTTCCTTGAAATTTAGACTCTGGAATTCTATAGAGTTCAGGTTCTGAATTCCTAGAAAACAGAATCTTAATATCCAAGTATTGTAGACTCAGAATTCATTTTTGGTTAGACTCTGAACATTCATTTTTCCTACATTCCAAATATTGGATTTTAGTTATGTAACCATATTTTTTCTTACAATTGTTCTTTTATAAAATGATCTTGTGCATTCAGTTACTACCTAACCGTTGTTTGAGTGACACGTGTACAGGTCCCTCTGAAATTCAAGGGAAAATATGACCATTGGAGGAGGGAGCTAACTATTGAAGTCGTGCCTATAAATAGGGGATCATTTGATAGAGCTCACAACTGTTCGATGACTCTAGAGATTACATAATATTGAAGTGATTTCTAGAGAGTTACTTTCATTGCCTTGTGTGTTCAGAACATCTTGTTCATATTTTCATTGTGCGACTCCAATTGTTGATATGAACAATATAGGGCTTCCGGGGATAGGAATACAGAGGTACTGACTACCTTGAAAATGAGGGCTTCCTTGCTGAGGAAGACAGAGGTGCTGACTACCTAAAACTTAAGGTCTTGTGGGGATAGCAAGACAGAATCTGATCTTCATATAGAGGTCTTACCCTGGTGTGGGTAAGACAGACTTTCTTGGTAGTATAAATCAAGGGGCCTTTATCCAAGGTTGTTGGATACACTTCTCTTTGGGTTAAAAGATTTACTACTTGTTACTTGTTTTTTTACAATTTTTCTGCTGCAATTGTATTGTTGAGGAAAGTATAAATATATTGTACTTCCTTATACTTGTACTCTGAATCAGTTAGATTCTATACTCTTTAAGGTAGAATATTCATCTTTCTAAACATTCATTAAGTTTCATTTTTCTGGAACCATCTTTCCAGATTCACTTTCTCGGAATCATATTCCCGGAATTAATCAAGTGTGTAGAACTAGAGGTTTTTTGAATTACCTTGTTTGACCTTGTTAAACATAAGTATCTTTAAAAGTTCGAAAAGAATTTTTCAAAGTGTACAATTCGCCCCCCCCCCCCTCTTGTATTTTGAGAATCATTAGATACTCCATACAATATCTCTATTTTTTCGATCCCATATTTTGTATTATACAGTATATCATACTCACATACCATCTCAAAAATTGGTATCAGAGGATTGGTTCAATCTGAATTAATCTCACGATTAGACTAAGAAGAGAATTCATCTCATTCTTCTCCAAAATCCATTTTTCAGACTCGTATAGTTTGGATTCATTTTTTGATTATAGATACTCTTGTTATATATTCTCATTGTTTAGGAATATTTTCCTTGTTTACAAAAATTTATTACTAACAAGTTTGTGTGAAAAGATTTTTTTCTATAAGATGGTAGGAATCAATGTTTGTTCCATAGACAATATCAATCCAACTAGACCACCTATCTTTGATGGAAATGATTATGAATATTCAAGAGATTGCAAGAAGAAATTCATTATCAATACTGGTATTTATAATTTTGTTATGCTTACTGGAGGATATAAAATCCTTGATAAGGAAGATAGTACCTTCACTAATCAAAAAAATAATGAATACCAGCTGAATTATAAGGCATGCAATATTTTACTTTTCTCCATGACTAGAAATATATATAGCCAAATTTCTTCTTGTGATGAAGCAAATTCTATATGGAAGAAACTTGATGTTACAAATTTTGGAACTTCCAAAGTTATTGAAACTAGAAGAGACATGCTCAGAGATGAATATCATGGTTTCTGATATACTTATGGAGAAACCATATGTAAGGTGCAACAAAGATTAATGACTATTGTGAATAGTTAACAATCCATGGGTGAGAAATGATTAGATGATGAAGCTCTTATTGATAAGATCATAGACATCATTTCTAATGAGTGAGAATCCAAGAGAACTTTTATTAATGAGAACAGAAAGGTTACTCGGATTTCTCTTGATAAACTATTTGGAACTCTTCTTCAACATGAGACTAGAATGAAGATAGATGCTGATAATGTAAAGAATAAGAATGTGAATGGCAGTGTTGATTTTACTACAACTTCAAATCATATGAGAGATAAGACTCCTAAGAGTGTTACCAGATCTAAGTCTAAGAATGTTGTTATTCAATCCGAATCTAGTGGAAGTGAATCCTCAGAAAATGTGTTAGCAAATATTTCTTGAAGGATGAGCAAGATAGATGGACAGAGAAACTTTCAATCCAGATACAAGAAGAATGAAAGGAAATATAAGAAAGATTACGAAGTTACATGTTATGAATGAAAGAGAGCTAGACATATAAGACCTGATTGTATTATTCTTAACAGAATAGAAATAAAGGAAAAGAAATCTGAGAGAAATAGAAAGAAGTACTACAAGGATAAAGCTAAGAAAGTCGTGAAAGCTAATGACACCTAGAGTGCCAGTGGTGGTGACTCTTCAGATGAATCATCAGATTACGAATCTTCTAGATAGAAGAATATTGGTCTAATATCCAGAAAACCTATTGATAATCATTGATTAATGGAAAAGGTACAAAATTCTGAATAAATGACCAATGTTTAGTTAAATGAAAATTATATTAATGATAAATATTATAACTCTTCTGATGAAGAATCTTTGTCTGATGAAGATAATACTTTACCTACCTATGAAAAAGTTTCTAGGTTTTCCAAACTTCTTAAGATTGAGAATTCAAAACTCATGAAAAAGGTAGATAAAGAAAATTTTAGGAATACTATTCTTACTAAGGAAATATCAGATCTTTCTAAATATCTTGATAAAAAAATGTTGATTTTGAAAGTATTTCAAAAAATCTTGAGGAAGTAAATTCTGAGAAGAATAAACTTTCTAAGGATCTAGAGAACGTAATTTTTTTGAAAAGGTTCTCGAGCCTAACTCTATTTTAAAATAAAATGTTTTAGAAGAAAAGAACATGGTTATCAAACTGAAATCCAAAATATTTTCCTTGACAAAGTTTTTGTCAAAATTTACCTTAGGTAAGGAAAATTGTGATAAAATGTATTCTCAAATCCGACCACTAAGGAATAGTTCTGGTTTTGGTTATACTGGTTCTAAACCGATTTTTAGTAACAATTATTTTTTTCCTCAAAGTGCTCAATTCTGCACCAAGTGTCAGTGTGGTGGGTATTGGGAAAAAAATTGTTCCCTAAAAAAAGAGTCTTTAAGATTTCATAAAGCCTATTTTTCTAAAAAGACGTGGGTACCTAAAATTTTTCTTTCTTATATTTTCGAATCCAAGAAAGTCTGGATTCCAAAAACCTAACTTTTTCTTATATTAAATAAAATAGAGAAATTACCAACAACAATACATGGTACACATAGTGGATGTTCCCATCATATGACTGGTAAAAAAACTATTTTGAAAATATTACCAAGACGAAAGGAGGGAAAGTAACTTTTGGAGATAATGCTCAGGGAGAAATTATTAAGATAGGTAACATCGTTCTTATTGAAAAAACATTGATTTCAAATGTTTTATTATTTAAGGGTCTTAAGAACAACCTCATTACCATAAGTCAATTGTGTTATGAAGGTCACCTTGTGAATTTTGGGAATGCAAAGTTCCTATTACACAATTCCAAGGAAGAGTTTATTCTTTCTGCTCATAGGCAAGAGAATGTATACCCAATAAACATAAAAGAAATTAGGAGCCAAGATCTACCTTGCCTAAGTGAAATGGAAGATCATTCTTGGTTGTGGTAGAGAAGGTTATGACACTATAACCTTAGGAACATATCGAAACATTCTAAGAAAAGATTAGTTAAGGATCCACCGGAGCATAGATTTTACTCTTAAAAAGTTTTTGACCCTTGTCAATATGGAAAGAAACATAAATAATGTTTTAAATCAGTCAGTGAAGTCTCAACTATTGATGCATTACAGTTAGTGCATATGGATATTTTTGGTCCTACACAAACTGGAAGCATTAGAGGCAAGTATTATGTACTTGTTTTAGTTGATGATTACACTAGATTTATGTGGGTCTATTTTATAGCAAAGAAGTATGAAGCTTTTTCTTATTTAAAAAGTTTTAGAGACCATGTTAAAAATTAGAAAAACCTTCCATTGAAAACTATTCATAGTGATCATGGTGAATAATTTCAAAATCATGATTTTGAAACTTTTTGCAGTAGAAAAGGTATTACTCATAAATTCTCAGCTCCCAGAACACCTCAAAAAAATGGTGTTGTTGAAAGAAGAAATATAATTCTTTAAGAGATAACTAGAACCATGCTGAGTGAATATTCTATAGCCAAACATTTTTGGGCTGAATCTGTAAGTACTTCTTGTTATACTATAAATTAGGTTTTAATTAGAGCATTTCTTAATAAAACTTTTTATGAGTTATAGAATGGTAGAAAACCTAGACTTTACTACTTTATGGTTTTTAGTTGAAAGGTATTCATTCAGAATACTAAAGATAATATACACATATTCACACCAAAATATGATGAAGGAATTTTCTTAGGCTACTACACAAGTTCTAAGGATTATGAAGTTTTCAATAAAAAAACATGCATTGTTGAAGAGACAGTACATGTCAAATTTGATGAAACTGGTCCCATTGTTTTTAAACAACCCCAAACTACATCTTCAGATGTATTTTCAAAAACTAATTATCAACCATTGATAGAAGGTCCTTCTAATAAGAAAAATTTCCAAGAAGATACTTCTGAAACATTTACCCCATAAGATTTACTACCCTCTATTGATGAACAGGTTTTACAAAACCCAAATCAGTTGTTTCTAAAGAATCATCCCAGTGATAGTATCGTTGGAGATGTGAATAGACCTATAAGGACTAGAAGTTCCTTAAGAAATGAAGTAGAACATCTAGCATTACATTCCCAATTGGAACCAAAAAGCAATGATGAAGCTTTAGGTGATGATGATTGGATTAAATCCAGGAAAGATGAACTAAATGAATTCTAAAGGAATAATGTCTGGACCTTGGTTGAAAGACCTAAGGAAACTTCTATTATTGGAGTAAAATGGTTCTTCAGAAATAAGTGTGATGAAAATGGAATCATTGTTAGAAATAAACTAGATTAGTTGCTAAAGTTTGTAGTCAACAAGAGGGAATAGACTATGAAGAAACTTATACATCAGTAGCTAGACTTGAATCTATTCGTATCATAATTGCCTTTGAAGAATTCTTCAATTACAAACTTTTTCAAATGGATGTGAAATGTGCTTTCCTTAACAGTTATGTTAAAGAGGAATTTTTTTGAAAAAAACTTTTGGTTTTGAAGATACAAAACATCATGATCATGTTTTTAGACTTACCAAAGCTTTGTATAGACTTAAGAAAGCCCCTCGATCTTGGTATGATAGACTTACAAGATTTTTACTTCAAAATAATTATGTTAAGGGAAATGAAGATCCAACCCTGTTGGACTCCTCATGTGTTAATCCTGTTTTAATGATCACAAATCTCATTACTGTTAATTAATCTTGATCTTCAGTGCACATCTTGATAATTCTCTTCAAACTCCACAATAGGTGCACATCATGTTTTTATAATAACAAATCTTATGGATGTTAATTACTCTCTACAAGTCTTATGCATGATCACAATTCTCTCATATATTATCTCTAATGATTAACCTTAACCCATATTCTGCATATCACTGTATTAGTCCAAATACAGATATTCGTCTAAGTATGGACTCACCATGATGGACTCACCGTGACCCAGACACTGTGAATGACTCACCGTGACCCGGACACCATGAAGGACTCACCGTGACCCAGACACCGTGATGGACTCACCGTGACCCAGACACCGTGAAGGACTCACCATGACTAAACACCGTGACCGGACACCGTGACCACTCACCGTGACGAGACACCGTGATCAGACACCATGAAGAAGACACTGTTTCCATGATCACTGTGACACTGTTTGTTAAGCTTTTGTCAATATTATTTTAAATAATGCTAACGGTCATATTTGATGTTTTTAATGCAATTAATGTTATTTAATGTTAGTTGTTGGCATTTCAGGAAACTGTATCTTGTACCTATGAGAAGGGAATCATTACTACTGCCAGAACTCCTGGAATATAAGGAAGATTGAGATTCAGTACACGCGCAATGAAATAAGCAACAACGAAACAAGAAGAGAAGCGATGTGCAAGTGTGAAGATACAATGCGAAGAACTTACGTACACTCAAGTGCACTATGCTGAACAAGAAGGAGATTGAAAGACCTTCAATGAATTCTCATGAATGCAATCCAACACCACTGAAGAAAACACAACGAATCAAGAGATCATTCTCACTCCTGTAGAACACAAGCTGAACTACAACACTCTGTTTTTCAACAGAAAAACCATAGAAGGACTCCGAAGCATTCCTGCTGAATCCAAAGAGTCCAGAGCAACATTGATAATCACTAGAGCCTTTCTAAAATCTAATCTATCTTCTCTACGTGATTTATTTATTAACTTTCGAGCAGTGTGGTGTACTCTGTATATCTTTACACACACTGTCTCCTGTACTAAACTGGAGGATATCAAAGTCCTCACTCAAATTCTATTAACGTTTGTTTACCCACATCAACTGTGGAAGAGGTCCTTGTGTGACCTGGTCTTTGCTTTGTTTCCCACAAAGAATAGTGGTAGAGGTCCCTACATGGCTTGGACAGTTTTTGTAAAATTTTTGTTAACCCCGATCTAGGGTGTGGATCAAATTTATATATATATATATTTGAGAGGACTAAGTCTCAGCTTGATACTGAACCTCTTGTTATATCTGCTGTGCATCTTTTATTTAAGTTTAATGTATATGACATATATCATATTTATTCCGCTGATATTACTTTAAAATAAAAAATTATTTTGAAGCTACTTTGATAGTTAAATTAGCAAGTGTTTACACTTATTGTAAATCATTATATTAGTTTCAAAAGTTAGTTTGATCTTGTGGTTAAACTAACTGAGATCTAATCAATCTTTGAGAAGCTAAGTGAACATTTACAATTTGTATAAATTCACTACAGTTTAACTTATTTTATAAATCAAGGTATTTTAACTAGACAATATTTTAATAGAAATTTTAATTGGAACTCAATTCACCCCCCTCTTGAGTGTCCACTCCGAACAACATTTGGTATCAGAGGCTTAGTTTTTTGTTCAAAGATTTTTAAAATACTCTGTTTTTCAACTGTGATTTTAGTTACATCTTTAAAGATCTTAAATTTCTGTTAGTTCGAAATTTTTATCTCTTTAAATTATCTTTCTAAAATCTAGTTATGGATAATAGACTAGAGGGTGCTGCTACTAACAGGACACCTTTCTTCAATGGTACCAACTATGCTCAGTGGAGACTTAAAATGAAAATTCATTTAGAAAGAATAGGTTTTGATATTTGGACTGCCATAGAATCAGAATATAAACTTCCCACTACTGCTAGATCCACTTGGGATGAACCTATAAAGACTGCTTACAATAATAATTGTAAAGCCATGAATTCCATGTACTGTGCTTTAGGAGATGAAGAGTTTAACAGAATTTCTGCTTGTAAAACTGCTTTTTAAATTTGGGATACCCTGGGTGTTTCTCATGAAGGAACAACCAATGTTAAAGAAATGAGATTAAATACTTATACTATTAAATATGATAATTTTAAAATGAAAACTGATGAACCTATTTCTGACATGTATCTAAGGTTTAATGAGATATTCAATACAATGAATTCACTTGGAAAAGTTGTTCCAGCAAAGGAACAAATTATGAGAATCTTGAGATGTTTACCAGACCGATGGAGAGGCACATTTGTTTCAATCAGAGAGTCATGTGACATTGCTGCTCTACCTGTCAAAGAACTCATTGGTAAGATTATGATGTATGAGGAAGAACCCAAGGTGAATAAAGAGGAAGATGATGAACCTAAGAGAAAATCAGTGGCTTTCAAGACTACTGCTTCAAAGAGCAAGGACAAATATAAAGCTCAACTACCTACTGACAATTCAACCAGTGAAAATTCAGACTCTGATAGTGATGCTGAAATGGCTCAAATAGCCAGAAGGTTTAACAAATTTTATAGGAAGAAGAAATTATTCAGAAAAAAAAATTATAAAGGAAAGTATGAAAATAAGGGACATTGGAAGAAGGATTGGAAAAAGCCAGATAAAAGTGATGAAGTTTTCTGTTATGAGTGAAAAAGAAAAGGACATATTAAAGCAGAATGCCCAAAGATCAAATTCAAGAAGAAATATGATTATAAGGATAGTATGTACCAAAAGGATATGAAGGCTACATGGAGCGCTTCTGAGGATAGCTCCAGTGAATCTGAAGCTTCTGAGACTGAAACCAGAAATAAGGCAAACATGTGCTTCATGGAAAACACATCTGAGGTAACCCTAGATACTCCTGCTTTAAATTATTGTTATTATAAAGACAGTGAAGAATCTAATTCTGATTCTGAAAACATGACTAGTGAAGAATTGTTTGAATATTGTAATATGCTGGAAGAGACATACAATGAACTTAAGGATAAATAAAAATCATTAAAGAAACATCATTCTGTCACTACTACTTGTAAAACTGAACTTACTATTGAAAAATAGAAAATGCTCAACTGTTAAAGGAGAACACTGAACTGAAAATTTCTAACGAGAAACTCAGAAAGGATTTAGAGAAATTCACAAATGGAAAGGATACACTAACTAAAATCCTAGGAAAGAAAGTTGCACCAAAATACACTACTGAAATAGGATACAAACCTGGATAGAGACAGTTTACTAAGAATAGATTTATTCCTAAATCTAGACAGAATGCTGCTAATTCTAGTTCTGGACATTTATATGCTTCAACTAGTTATATTCATAGTTATGGATCTAATAAGGTTTATCTTTCAAAGTCTTTTGATTCTACAAATTTCATGAGACCCATAAGACAAATTTGGGTACTAAAAGATTTGATTGCTAACATGTCTGGACCCAAGAAGATTTGGGTAACAAAATCATTTCCTATATAAATCTGTTTTGTAGGAAACCTGATCAAAGAGCTCCTGTAGGAAGAACTGGTACTTGGACATTGGATGTTCAATACATTTTTCAGGAGACTTCTCAAGCTTTAAAAGCATAGTCAGAATTGATGGAGGTTTTGTCACCTTTAGTGATAATTCTAAAGGGAAAATCATCGGCTTAGGCCAGATTGGTAACACTGACTCAGTATTAATTTCTAAAGTTTTATTTGTTGATGGACTTAAATATAATCTATTAAGTATTTCTCAGTTATGTGATGATGATTTTAATGTTAAATTTGAAAATGATTCTTGTAATGTTTTTAATTCTAAAAATGCTTTAGTATTTTCTGCCCTGTGGAATGAAAATGTTTATGTTGTTGATTTAAATTTGTTAGCCATGCAAAATATTACTTGTTTAAATGCTTTTCATAAAGAGTCTTGGATTTGGCACAGAATATTAGGACACTACAATATACTCTCACTTAGAAAACTTACTAGGAAGAACTTAGTTAGAGACCTATCCAAACTTGAGTTTCCAAATGACAAAGTTTGTAATCCCTATCAAAAGGGAAAGCAACATAAAATGTCTTTCAAACCAAATAAAGAAGTTTCAACTTCTCAACCTCTTGAGTTGGTTCACATGGATTATTTTGGACCATCTATAGTTTCTAGCTTAAATGGGAATCAATATGTCTATGTCCTAGTAGATGACTTTTCTAGATATACATGGGTATATTTTATAGCTCACAAAAGTGAAGCTTGTTCTTACTTTGTTAAATACTCCAAATCTGTAGAAAATCTTAGTGGACTTAAGATTAAAACTCTAAGAAGTGATCATGGCCGTGAGTTTGAGAATCATGAATTTGAATCCTATTGCTCACATAATGGCTATAGTAACAATTTCTCTGCCCCTAGGACACCTCAACAAAATGGTGTAGTAGAGAGAAGGAATAGAACCCTGCAAGAAATTTCTAGAACCATGCTTAATGAGTATGGTCTACCTATTTATTTTTGGGCTGAATCTATAAATACAGCTTGTTATATTATCAATAGAGTCTTAATCAGACCTGTTCTTAAGAGGACCCCTTATGAGTTGTGGAACCATAGGAATACTAAGGTTAACTACTTCAATGTCTTTGGCTGCAAAGTCTTTATTCTTAATACCAAAGATAATCTTGACAAGTTTGCATACAAGAGTGATGAAGGAATTTTCCTAGGTTATTCTATCTCTAGTAAATCTTATTGAGTTTTCAATAAGAGAACCAAGTGTGTGGAAGAATATGTTCACATCATGTTTGATGAAACTGATCCACATGAGCCTAAAATCTCTCTTGACAATCTTGAAGAAGATTTATCTGTTCTGGACCTTAATGACGAATCAAATGAACCTTCTATAAAGACAACCAGTTCTGGAAATTTTCCAGAACCTGCTTCTTTTGATTCCCAACCTGTTGATGAACCTGAAATTTCTAGTCCTACCTTTACTCGATCAACTAGAATTCTAAAGAATCATCCTTTAGATGTTGTTCTAGGAAATCTTGATAGAGGGAAACATTCTAGAGATTCTTTTAGAAATCAGGTTGAACATCAAGCCTTTTTGTCACAGCTTGAACCTAAAAACATTGATGATACTATTAATGATAAATTTTGGGTAATTTCTATGCAAGAAGAACTCAATCAGTTTGAAAGAAATAAAGTTTGGAATCTTGTTGAAAGACCTAAGGACACTTTCACAATAGGCACAAAATGGGTGTTTAGAAATAAAGTAGATGAATCTGGAAACATAGTTAGAAATAAAGCTATACCAATTTCACAAGGCTATAGTCAAGAAGAAGGTATTGAATATGAGGAGACTTTTTCTCCAGTAGCCAGATTAGAGGCTATTAGGATTTTACTTGCTTATGCTGCACATCTAAATTTCAAACTATACCAAATGGATGTCAAGAGTGCATTCTTAAATGGATATATTACTGAGGATGTTTTTATTGAACAACCACCTGGTTTTTCAAACCGTCATTTTCCAAATCATATTTTCAAACTATCAAAAGCATTATATGGTTTAAAGCAAGATCCAAGAGATTGGTATGATAGATTAAGTATTTTTTTAATTTCTAAATGTTTTACAAAAGGAATAGCTGATCCTACTCTGTTTATAAAACTAATTTCTAAAGATGTTTTAGTTGTACAAATTTATGTAGATGATATTATTTTTGGATCTTCAAAAACTACATTATGTACTGATTTTTCTAAAATGATGCAAAATGAATTTGAGATGAGTTTAATGGGTGAACTTAAATTCTTTCATGGTTTTAAAATCTTTCAAAATGATGATGGAATTATTTTAACTCTAAGTAAATATACTAGAGATCTTTTAAAACATTTTGGATTGGATAGAAAAAAAAGTAGTGACACTCCCATGAATACCACCTGTAAGATGGATCTTGATGAAAATGGTAAATCTGTTTATCAAACCACTTATAGAGGAACGATTGGAAGTCTACTCTACCTGACTTCTAGTCGTCCTGATATTATGTTTAGTGTGTGTATGTGTGCTTGTTTTCAAGCAAACCCTAAAGAGACACATTTAAATGCTGTAAAGAGAATTTTCAAATACCTCAAGCATACTCCCAATTTAGGACTGTTCTATCCCAAAGGAAAATCATTTGAATTAGTTAGTTATTCTGTTGCTGACTTTTCTGGATGTAAGCTAGATAGAAAAAGCACCTCTAGATCATGTCATCTTTTAGGCAAGTCACTAGTATCATGGTGTAGTAAGAAACAAAATTCTGTTGCATTATCAACTGTAGAAGCTGAATACATAGCTGCTGGAAGTTGTTGTGCACAAATTTTGTGGATTAAACACACATTACTAGACTATGGATATTAATTCAGACATGTCTTAATAAATTGTGACAACACAAGTGCTATTAATATTTCTAAGAATCCTGTTTCTCATTCTAGGACAAAACATATTGATGTAAGACATCACTTTTTGAGGGATCATTATCAAAAATGTGATATCACTTTGGAATTCATTGGTACTGAATATCAACATTCTGATATATTCACTAAACCATTAAATTCTGAAAGATTAGACTACATCATACATGATCTTGGTATGATTAATCATAAATGAATATCTTACTGATCTTAATGTTTAATACTTTACTGTACTTTACTCTACGGTTTCATACTTACTATTTCTATGTTACTGTTTTATGCTCATGGTCTGACAACTCACAGTCTCACCGTGACTATATAAAATGCTCACTGTCTCACCGTGATGACTATAAACTGTCTCACTGTGATGACTATAAACTGTCTCACCGTGATGACTAGTTTTTTTGTCTCACCGTGAGAATTATGTTTATTTTTATTTTTTTTAACCCGTATCATGGTAATTTTTATTTCACCGCTATTTGATTTCCCACATTTTTGTTTTTATGACGTTTGACATTCCCAAATGATAAAACTTAAGGGTTTCATTCGATTCCTTACCCGAATTATCTCCTGAACCTTCTCTTCTCTCTCGCCCGAACCATTAGTGAATGCCAAGGATGAAGCATCCATCTTCACCCTCATCTAAGAAGCGTTGCTCTAAGAAACAAAAGAGGATACCGAGGATAGCTCCAAAAGGACCTCTAAACCCAAACTTGGTAATTCGTACCGTTGTACCTGAAAAATAGGTTTGCCCTGAATGGTTGCTGTCTAGAAGATCATTAGTTTTGAAAGTTTTAAAAGAACAAGGATGGATTGAATGGTTCACTGGACAGAATAGACCGATTTACCTGAGGCTTCTATCTCAATTCTATCAGTATGTGAAGTTCTCTTTTTTGTTTGGAGAAAGCTTTTTGGTGACCAGCTGGATCGATGGTCAGAAGTGCTCTTTCTCTTCAAGGTTGTGGGCTGCATGCCTAAGAATTCCACATGAAGGAGTGTGTTAAGATTACCATAGAGACCCTCCTCCAACAACTGACATCTTTGACCTGGAAACCGCTTTGGAAAATCTAACTGGAAATGGAACCAAGCGAAGGGCCATAGCTGCTGAACTGGATGGGGAGACAAGACTTCTGTTCAAGTTTATTAAGAATTTGGTTATTCCAAGAAAATGATATTTTTTGTGATGAAGTATTAGGATGTGTTCCTGATTCACCTGTTGAAGAATAGCCATAAGATCAATCTATGTAAGTATGTTATCAACCATATCTGTGAGCTGATAAAAGTAACTTCCAAATCCACCTCCGAGTTCTATTCAAGGATGATTTCAGCCATGCTAGTTTCAAAAGGGATGGTTGGGCCGAATAAAAAAAATTAGAGGACCTTGATTTCTGCCTATCCATGCCTATCATCAGAAAGATGAAGATTAGATGGAATATCTGGAAAAATTAATGGGTTGAGGATAGTGATCAACTGTATAAAAAGTTTAATCCTCTTGACTATCCATGAAGGCCTAAGAACCTAGCTGATCCTGGTTTGGTACCAGATGAAGTGACTGAGTATTCAGAAGAAGAATAACAAGAAGAAGTAACAGCTGAAGTTCCACCTAGAGAATAATCTGTAATACCTCCAATGGAAATAGTTCCTATTGAAGAGACTTTTTCTGATGATAAAGAAGCAAGTCTAGAAGCTTATCCAATGGAACAATCGGTTCCTGAGATTATTCCATCTGCTGGAGAAAGAATGGAAATTTCCTTTCAGCTGACAAGGCAAGAGTTTGCTGAAGAGATTAGGGATGATGCTGTGGATCTTGTCCATGTTCCTAAACCTCAAGAATCTGAAAGGGAAGCACAAGTTAAGGGGGAGGAAACTCAAAATCTTGATATTGTGGAAGCTGGATCTGCTGAAGCTTCTCAACCTTCTGTCACTTACTCTTTGCACTCTCGGTATGAGTTCCCAAGGTTTTATGATGTGAATGAGTCACAACAAGTGACTGCAACTGGAATGGATCTTTCTTCTCTGTTTCAACTGAAGTCCTTAGCTCTTTCAGAACTAGAACCAGAGCCCCAACCTCAATCTAGATCATAATATGAGTCTGAAGATGACTCTAAACCTCAATCAGAATCTGAACCTCTACCTTTACCTACATCCTTACCTGAGCTTCACTCCTTTGTAACCAAAGATGATCTGAATGTTTTTGGCGAGACTTTGTTAGCTGGATTTGAGAAAATTGTCTCCACTCAACCTCGCCCAGTAACTCAATTAAGTCAAGAAGATGCATCAATTCTCTTGGAAAATATTATCTTGCATATTCAACCAAGGATGATCCGAGAAATTCAAGAAGTTATAATAGAGAATAAGTTGTTGAGTGTTGATGTTGCAAATCTGAAAAGTATGGTAGCATGTCTGCAGAATGAGTTATCTTTGAGATTAGAGCCTGCTCTTGTTTCTGCCCCTGCACCTGCTGTTGTTTCTCCTGAGTCTTCTCATTCCCTCCTTTCTAGGGATTTTGTGTCTCAAGTTCATCCAAACCTACTATATTTTCATGAAAAGATTGGAAAAAGGCACACCAAGATGCTGGAATGCATGAGAGAGCTTGTGGAAACTCTGAATAAGCTTAGAGATGAATACACTGGATGTCTGCAAAAAGTTCTGAAACAGCTCAAAGTTCTAACTGAAGCTGTCAAGGCTTCACCTGCTTCTGGTCAGACCTCCACACCTTCTTTGGATGATTCTATACTGAGATCCATAATTAAGGAATAATTTCAGAATGCCTTCAGTGTCTTGGATCTGTCTTCTTTTTCAGAAGTGATTAAGAAGAGTGATAGATCATTGGACTTGGTTAGGATTCATTCTAAGATAGCCAATAATGCTCAACAAGAGATCTCCAAGAAAATAGATTTGTATCTTTCCCAGATTTTCTCTAAAAGTGATATGACAGATCACTTTAGATATCTTGTGAAAAATCTGAGAATCCCTCCGGTGACTCAATCTTTTAAAGCTCAAGTTCAGAAACTTTCAGAGTTCACCAGATTGTTAGACAGATTTCTAGAGAATAATGATGATTTTGAAAAGGCTATGCAGTATGGTGGTGAAATCATTACTGATTTCATAAATCTTTTGAAGCCGTATCTTCATGTGCAGAGTATTGTTATAGTTGCTTCAGCTGCTACACCCCTTAGACCTGGACTACCTGCCTTAGCCTCAACTGCCATGACAGTTATCCAAGCCCTTTCTTAGATCTGGCCAGTAATTCTTGACCAACCTAAGCCTAGATCTTCTACTGGTCTTACTTTGGATCCATCTGTTTTTGAAGGTCTACCCTTACCCTCGTTGTCTACCACATTTTTTCCTTCTTCTACTTCAGCACCAACTCTTGCTGCTGATAAAGGAAAGGAAAAAATGGATCCCTAAAGAGTCTAGAGACTGCTTTTCTTTTTAATGGGATGTCATTTATTGTTTACAGTTTGTACTTCTCCTATACTTTGTATTCTGAACCCTTTGTTTAATGACAACTGTCGAGTTTCATTTCCTTCCCTCTTCTTTTTGATAATCCCAAAAGGGGGAGAAAAACTACAGGTATCAGTTCTATAATAGTTTAAATGGGGGAGAAAAAATACAAGTATCTGTTCTATAATGTTTTTTCTATGCTAGTATCTTTAATATTACATGTGTTTTATATTCTTCCTATATATGATTTGTGATCATCAAAAAGGGGGAGATTGTTGGACTCCTCATGTGTTAATCATGTTTTAATGATCACAAATCTCATTACTGTTAATTAATCTTGATATTCAGTGCACATATTGCTAATGCTCTTCAAACTCAACAATAGGTGCACATCATGTTTTTATAATAACAAATCTTATGGATGTTAATTACTCTCTACAAGTCTTATGCATGATCACAATTTTCTCATATATTATCTCTAATGATTAACCTTAACCCATATTCTGCATATCACTATCTTAGTCCAAATACAGATATTCGTCTAAGTATGGACTCACCGTGACCCAGACACCGTGAAGGACTCACCGTGACCCAGACACCGTGAAGGACTCACCGTGACCCAAACACCGTGACGAACTCACCGTGACCCAGACACCGTGAAGGACTAACAGTGACTAGACACCGTGACCAGACACTGTGACCACTCACCGTGACGAGACACCATGATCAAACACCGTGAAGAAGACGTTGTTTCCATGATCACTGTGACACCGTTTCTTAAGCTTTTGTCAATATTATTTTAAATAATGCTAACGGTCATATTTATTGTTTTTAATGCAATTAATGTTATTTAATGTTAGTTGTTGGCATGTCAGGAAACTGTATCTCGTACCTATGAGAAGGGAATCATTCCTACTGCCAGAACTCGTGGAATATAAGAAAGTTTGAGATGCAGTACACGCGCAACGAAATAATCAACAATGAAACAAGAAGAGAAGTGGTGTGCAAGTGTGAAGATACAACACGAATAACATACGTACACTCAAGTGCACTATGCTGAACAAGAAGGATATTACAAGACCTTCAACGAATTCTCATGAATGAAATCCAACACCACTGAAGAACACACGACGAATCAAGAGATCATTCTCACTCATGTAGAACACAAGTTGAACTATGACACTCTGTTTTTCAACAGAAAAACCAGAGAAGGACTCCGATGCATTCCTGCTAAATCCAACGAGTCCAAAGCTACATTGATAATCACTAGAGCCTTTCTAAACTCTCATCTATCTTCTCTATGTGATTTATTTATTAACTTTCGAGTAGTGTGGTGTACTCTGTATATCTTTACACACACTGTCTCCTACACTGAACTGGAGGATATCAAAATCCTCACTCAAATTCTATTAACTTTTGTTTACCCACGTCAACTGTAGAAGAGGTACTTGTGTGACCTGGTCTTTGTTTTGTTTCCCACAAAGAACAGTGGTAGAGGTCCCTGTGTGGCCTGGACAGTTTTTGTAAAACTGTTGTTAAGCCCGATCTGGGGTGTGGATCAAATTTATATATATATTTGAGAGGACTAAGTCTTGGCTTGAGACTGAACCTCTTGTTATATCTGTTGTGCATCTTTTATTTAAGTTTAATGTATACAACATATATCATATTTATTCTGCTTCTATTACATTAAAATACAAAATTATTTTGAAGCTACTTTGATAGTTAAATTAGCAAGTGTTTACACTCAATGTAAATCAGTAGATTAGTTTCAAAAGTTAGTTTGATCTTATGGCTAAACTAACTGATATCTAATCAATCTTTGAGAAGCTAGGTGAACATTTACTATCTATATAAATTCACTACAGTTTAACTTATTTTATAAATTGGGGAATTTTAACTAGACAATATTTTAACAGAAATTTTAATTGGAACTCAATTCACCCCCCTCTTGAGTGTCCACTCTGACCAACAAACCCTTTCTATAAAAAAATATAAGAAAAATGTTTTTATTGTACAAATTTATGTTGATGACATTATATTTGGTTTAAATCACCAATATTTAACTGATTCCTTTGCAGATCTAAAGAAAAATGAGTTTGAAATGAGTATGATGGGTGAGTTAACATTTTTCCATAGTTTTCAAATCTCCCAAAAACCAGAAGGTATCTATATATACCAACATAAGTATATTAAATATCTTCATAAAAAGTATGGATATGACAAAACTAAGAGTATAAGTACTCCCATTGGTACCTCAAACACACTTGATCTTGAGGAAGTTGGGAAACCAGTAGATCAAACATCTTTTAGAGGTATGATAGAAAGTTTACTTTACTTGACAGCTAGTCATCCAAAATTAATGTTTTTAGTATGCTTATGTGAAATATATAAATCAAATACCAAGGAATCTCATTTAATGTTTGTGAAAATAATTTTTCGCAACTTAAAGGGAACCATGGATTTAGGGCTCTTTTATACTTCTGGATATGATTTTGTTTTAAAGGTTTTTCGAATGCTGACTTTGGTGGATATAGAATGGATAGAAAGAGTACATCCCAAACTTGTCATTTCTTAATAGAATCATTAGTTTCTTTGTTATACAAGAAGCAACAATCAGTATCACTTTCTACTGCTGAAGCATAATATGTCGCATTTGGAAGTTGTTGTGCTCAAGTGTTGTGGATATAATAGACACTCACAGAGTATGGTATGAGTTTTACCAAAACAATTTTTTTTTTGGGATAATACAAGTTCCATTTCCCTTAGTAAAAACCCTGAAAATCACTCTCGTTCAAAACACATAGATATTAGGCATCACTTTATTAGGGATCACACACAAAAAGGATATATCATTCTTCAATTTATCGGAACACAAGATCAACTTGCTGGTATTTTCACAAAATCATTACCATCCGATAGATTTTAATACATAAAACAGAAGTTAGTAATGATAATTGTAACATAATCTTCCTTGTTAGCTATCTGTGGAATCAATCTCCTTACAGTAATAAACTCCTTTTCGTAGGGGGAGTACATTTTGTTCATAAGTTTTTCATATTTTTCGTAATGAAGTTTTTCATGTTTTTCATAATGAAGTTTTTCATGTTTTTCATAATGAAGTTCTTCATTTTTTTTGTACTGAAGTTTTTCGTACTCAAAATTTTCGTAATGAATTTTTTCATACTTGAGATTTTTGTAATGAAAATTTTTGTAATGAATATTTTTGTAATGAATATTTTCTTATTG
The DNA here is from genome assembly GCA_963277665.1 of Viscum album. Lineage (NCBI taxonomy): Eukaryota > Viridiplantae > Streptophyta > Magnoliopsida > Santalales > Viscaceae > Viscum > Viscum album. The sequence goes on along the minus strand of OY728163.1, from coordinate 777,849,106 downwards.
AAAATTTTTGTATGCAATTTCTTTTTGTAATAGAGTTTTTTTCCGTAGTCACGTTTTTTTTCTGAATCTAAAGTTCTTCAACAAGAATATTATCTATTATGAGTAATATTCCTAGAAATTCAAAAGGTATGATTCTTACTTGAGTTTCCGTAATCACCTTTTACTTGCTAGTAGTTAAAAAAAACATTTCTCATATTCTAGTTTCCTTATATCTGAATGTTTTCCATTAAAAATCTCAAAAGGTAGGATCCTAAAAAAAATTCCTTGCGGCTATCATTTCGAACTTTAGATCTGATCAGAATAATTATCACCCATTGGATTGAGTTTTGAAGTCAAATTGTCACATCAAACACCTATATAAAGGATCCCCTAAGGTTTGTCCCACATCAATTTAAAGCCTTTATGTGCCGAAGCTCTACCCCTCATACAAAAGTCCATTCCAAACTTCTCAAAGACTTTCTCTAATCTGAATTTCTGGTGTAGTTCCTTCTCAAGATATGTCTTCTATCAAGTCGATTGCAGAGTGGAAAGTATAAAGAGAAAGGCAAGTGCATCCAAATTTCTTTAATAAATATGATTCTATAATCTCATAGAACATCAAGCTTAATAGATGGGAAAGTGTCTGCATATCGATACCAGGGGCTCAAGACATGGTGTATCTAGATCTACATATTGAGTTCTACGAGTCAGTCAGTTTCTTTATGGAATAAGGGAGAGATAAGTTTTCATTCAGGAGTTATGGAAAAACCTATGCCCTTTCATACACCAATACTGATATCTTGGTGGGGATGTCTTATGAAGGGGAACCCGAGTTCTGTTCCCACAAATTGCCAGATGTTCAAGAATGTTTTGTAAAGTTGAAGGCTATGGAATGTCTTGTGCTTTCAGATGTCAAGAATGCAACGATTGCTCATCTGTCTACAAATTTTTGGATTCTTAAACTGTGGGTTCATGAGTTTATCATTTAGAGGAAGGGTGACAAAGACACGATGAAGAAGAGTGATATGTATATCTCGGATTTCATATTAAACCAAAGGAATGTAAACTTGATGAAGAATCTTCTAATTATGATTGAGAATATTAAGAATGGGAATTTGAAAGATCATATTATAATGTACCCGACCATTCATTCCAAGCATATTGTTCTGTGCTTGGAGTCCTTCAAAATCCCTTGCAGTTCCAAGCCGAGGAATTGCAAAGTTATGTTGATCAGTGATGATACTCTCAAGGGGACGAATGTTGGTTTCTCTAAAGAGATAATAGAATTCTATGACATACCAGAGGAAGAGGTTGAAGCCGTTCTGAAAGAAAAAGAAGTGGTTGAACAATCGAAGAAGGCTCGAAAGAAGAGGAAGTTGAAGGAAGTAGAAGAAGAAGAGAAAACCCCTAAGGCTAAAGAAACCCAATCTACACATACAAAACCCAAAAAGCAGAAATCCTATCTGGATGAGGTTGTAACTAAGTGGAGGGAGGATAAGAAAAATTTGATGGAAGGACAACCACAATTTGTCTTGGATCCTGCAGATGCCAAAGCTTTGAAAGAAAAGGAACCTGATGAGCTTGAGACACAAGATATGGAAAAGAAGAAAAATAATAATTTGTCTGAGGCCGAAATTTGTCAATCCCATATAATGGATACTGAAATAGAATCCTAGAATATCCCTGTACAAAAATATTTCTTGGTAAAACCCTTACTTGAGACTCTAGGGAAGAAGTTTATGACTCCAGAAAAAGCCCAAGAGAGGGTTTCTAAACAAAAAGAAGCTATGGAAGAAGTCCAAAAAGAAGAAAGAAGTAGTGGTTGCACTGAATATCTGATTAATAAAGTTGATGATTATAATGAATATGAAACACCTTTTGAGAAGCTATTAATCCAAACTTATGAATCAGAGTCTTAAAAGCTCTCAACTCCTAGGAAGGACGAGGAAGGTGAAGATGAGAAGGGTGAAAAAGAGGTTAATAATTTTTCTGAGGAAGAAAGATATAATCATCACTTTATACACTATGAGGATGATAAGGATACAGCTAAGAAGGATAAATTTGATGAATATAATATTGTTCAGCTGTGTGACAGTGAACAATATTCTCTGGATGAGGAAGTTGTTCCGAGAACCAATAAGGGAAAACAGGTGGCTATTGATACACCTACCAAAGATGATTTAAGGAAGAAGGAAGCTGGTGAATCTTCTAGGAGAAATCTTGTAAAGCTATAGTAAGAACCATCACCAAGAAAAGTGTTAGATTCAGAATCATCAGCTCTAGGACATGATTTTGTTATTTAATCATTAAAGAAGCTTGTTGAAAACATTCTGATCTTTCCAACCATTGACTCCTGATGTCAGATGCTCCAACATAGCTTGAATCAAAAATCATATTATGTATCCATGCTAATGGATAGGTGTGTAATGATTGAGGCTGATTACAAGAACTTCCTTATCAACTACGACGCCCATAGAAAATCTTGTAAGAAAGGGGCCAGCTAGTCAGTGAATATAGTGGAAGATTTGAGAGAACTTGATACTTTTCAAGATTATTTTAAGGAAGATTTTGATTCTGAAGATACTAAAATCAAGGATCTCACAAATATCTTTGACAAAAATCTAACTCTTGAGTAGAATACTCAGATTCAGGAGGCCAGGGATCTGAATGGGAAGTTGAATTATGTTATCCAAAGTTGAAAATGGAAAGGGATCTTTGGATCAAGATTGAAGAGAATCTAGTGAAGAAAGATGAGTTTTTAAATTCTCAGGAAGAGGCTATGAAGGCTCAGGATGATAGGATCAAATCATTAGTGATGAAAGCCAAGGATCAAGATCAACTCCTTAATCAAGAATAGGAAGACCACAAGGAACTCAAAAAGCTGAAAACCATTATAAAGAAATTGATACCCATGAATAAGGAATGAAAACAGATCTGATCTGATATTTTGTTGAATTTTTTTCCTTGTACAAATTCTTCCAATCTTAAATGAAATTTTGGTTTCTCGTTTCACTTTTTAGGCTTTGTGCTAATATTTCAGGTAATATAATTTCTTTTCCATTCCCTCAAATTCTTTTTGAAAATCACAAAGGGGGAGAAAGGAAAAAAATGATAAGTAAAGAAGAAATATCTGTAAGTAAGGGGGAGTTTATCTAAGGGGGAGTTTTCATTACAGAGATTTATGTACTCAAGATAATGAAAAATCTCATTCTATAAATCTATAATATGATCCTTAGTGTTCTAATGCCTAAGGGGGAGTTATTCGTATTCACTTTTTCAAATGTGAAAAGGGAGATAAGTTTTATTTCAAATTCTAGAAAAATATTTCTAAGTCCGTATATTCTTTTTCATAAGGATGTTTGTGCTTTACAAAAAGGGGGAGATTGTTGAGTTAATAATTTTCCCTTATGACTTTTCCATTCCTTCATACTTGGGGGAGATTGTTAAGTCGATAAGATTTTCTTTATGACATTACCATTCCTTCTTGTTTTGAAAATCACAAACACCTTATCTCAAGAAAAATATCTTTTTACCCTGTGTTTTAATTGTATAAGGAAAAATTTGCTTCACCAAGGAAATTTATCCTTACCATGTTTTTATTGTTCATATCATAATTTTTCAAGGGTAAAATTTGGTTTGTAACCAAAACCTCGGAATCCTATAATTACCTATATATGAAGAATTCTGTTTTAGGATCCGAATTCTTAGAATTATTGTTACAAATTCTTTAGAGTTATAACTCTGAATTCTGAATACCAATTCTAGTTATGAACTATTCTATGTTCTGACTCCGAATTCTGAATATGAATTCTGATTACAAACTCTTATGAATACCGACTCTGAATTCTTGTTACAAATTCTTCTGAGTTCTGACACCAAATTCGGGTTACAAATTCCTATGAGTTCTGACTCAAAATTCTCAGAATTATAGTTATGAACTCTTCTGAGTTCTGACTTTGAATTCTGAATACGAATTATGGTTGCGAACTCTTCCAAGTTCTGACTCTGAGTTCTCTGAATTCAGACTCTGAACTCTTATGAGTTCTGACTCTGGATTCTCATGAACTCTGACTTCGAACTTTGTAAGTTATGGTTCTGAATTCTTGTAAATCTAGATTCCTAATTTCCTTGAAATTTATACTCCAAAATACTATAGAGTTCAGGTTCTGAATTCCTAGAAAACAGAATCTCAATATCCTTGTATTATAAACTTCAAATTCAGTTTTGGTTAGACTCCGAACTTTCATCTTTCCTACATTCTGAATATTAGATTTTAGTTATGTAAACATATTTTCGCTTACACATTTTTTGTTATAAAATGATGGCATGCATTCAGTTACTAACTAACCATTGATTGAGTGAAACATGTATATGTCCCTCTGAAAATCTAGGGAAAATATGACCATTGGAGGAAGAGCCAACCATTGAATTTGTGGCTATAAATAAAGGCTCATTTGAAAGAGCTCACAACTTTTTGATGACTCTAGAGATTACATGATGTTGAATTGATTTCTAGAGAGATACTTTCATTGCTTTGTGTGTTTTGAACTTCTAGTTCAGATTTTCTTTGTGCGACTCCGATTGTTGATGTGTACAATCGAGGGTTTCCAAGGATAGGAAGACAGAGGTGTCGACTACCTTGAAGTTGAGGGCTTCCCTACTGAGGAAGACAGAGGTTCCGACTACCTGAAAGTTGAGGGCTTGTGGGGATAGCAAGACAGACTCTGATCCTAATATTGAGGTCTTACCCTGGTGTGGGTAAGACATAATTTCTTGGAAGTATAAATCAAATGACCTTTATCCAAGTTTGTTGGATACCCTTCACTTTGGGTTAAAATATTTACTACTTGTTACTTGTTTTGTTATAAGTTTTCCATTGCATTTGTACTATTGAGGAAAGTATAACTATATTATACTTCCTTATACTTGTACTCTGACATAGTTAGATTCTATATGCTTTAAGGTATAATCTTCATATTTGTAAACTTTCATTAATTTTCATTTTTCCAGAACCATCTTTTTGGATCCACTTTCTCGGAATCATATTTCCGGAATCAAGAAAGTCTGTAGAACTAGAGGTTTTGTGAATTAACTTGTTTAACCTTGTTAAACATAACCATCTTATAAAGTTCCAAAAGAATTTTTCAAACTGTACAATTCACCCCCCCCCCCACTTGTATTTTGAGCATCATTAGATACTCCATACAATATCTTTATTTTTTCGATCCTACATTTGCTATTATAGAGTATATCATACTCACATACCATCTTAACAAGTATCATGTTGTTCTTGATAGGAAGAGGGTAATATAGGACTGTATAAAGAATTATGTTGATAATAGGAGGATGCCATTGGAGTTCAAGGTTGGATACCTTGTGTTCTTAAATATGTCTCCTCAAAATGGGTGGTGGATATTTGGAAGGGTTCGTATGCTCTCCCCCATTGTCCGTTGGACCCTTTAAGGTATTGGATAATGTTGGTGTGGAGGATTAATGATTGGAACTCCCTCAATGATAGGATAGGATTGATTATATATTCCTTATATCTCAAATTCTCTGATATCTTCACGATGACTCTTATGTCATTTACTAAAGAGATATGGTTATTATGGATGATGTGAGGTTCATGGAGAATCCAATAGAGATCCATGATCATTGGGAGAAGGTGTTTCATTGAAGAACCATTTCTTAGGTTCATGTGTTTAGGAGGAATGATGCCCTAGAGGATAGGGCTTGGGAACATCAAATGTATATTCCTTCCTAATACCTAAAGTAGTATTTAATTTTTTATTGTTTGGATTTACCTTATTGATGTGATGTTTGGATATTTTTTTATTATGAAATGTAATTTTCCTTGATAATGTGATGTGTGTTAAAGATTATAATATACAGATAGGTGAAAAACTATTTCCTAATCAGTACAAATAATACTATGAAATGATTTGAAATTGTTCGAGTAAGGTGATGACACCCAAAGTGGATAATATCTTGATATAGAATATGGGATTCCTTGATCTGTGATATTCTGGACTTATTGTGTGATGGTTTTGGTAGTTGTTGGATTGTTCCATATGATGGTTGAGATGGTGGTATGAACGGTTATTTGAAAATTTTATGGATCATAGCTAGTGTGTAATGTTGTGTTTTTGTGAGAATAATGGATTGGCATTGGTGAAATATGGTTTTGTTACATTTGTCCAGAAATGAAATTCTTGAGAGGCATCTCATGTGATGGTTGTTTGGACCTCCTTCTATTTTTCTATTTAGTTTTGGTTTTGATTTATAAATGTCAGAATATTTTGATAGGCATCTGATGTAACATTTTAGACCAGTTACTTTGTGGGAATTCTTGTGGTGGAGGTGTTCAAGAGATATTACAAGGAGTCGGGGAGGAGGTGGTGGAGTGTTGCTAAGAATATCAGTTGAAGGTGTTTTTACAGTGTTTATCATGGGTTTTTTCCTTAAGGAGGGTCATTGTAGTGTGGGGAGTCTTATTGCGGTGCAGGGGGCTTAGATTAGGATTTTGGTACTGCTGAATATTTTGGTATTATTATGACATGGAGTGATAGGTTTTACGATAAGGGGTATCATTGTGGAATGGAGAGTCTGGTTACAGTTTATTGGTTCGATGGAGGTTTTTTGGAGTTTCTGTCTATTTTGGTGTAGCTTATCTAGAGAGGATGACAGAATCATATCCCCTATTCCTACTATTGGGTTATATGGTGTTATAGTATTGGATACATCATAGTCCATTCCCCTATTTTATCAGATATAAAACATGGAGTTTTTTATTATTCTCATAGGTGGCTTTGACTAGCCTCACTAGGGAATGGTCCTTCCCACTACACCATGGTATTATGATTTTTCCTAAATTCTATGCCACAGAAGGGTAGGATGCATTTTGGTTTTTTGTTTTGAATTCTAGTTATAAATACCAAAGAACCCCTCGATCCCCTCATTATACAAACATTTTCTTAGTTCTTAGTTGAACCAAGTGCATACAATGAGGTATTTTAGAACATTTTTAATGGCTTTGATCCCCATCCATAAGATATCGATCATTGGTGGTTTAAGATTAGTTTCCTTCTATCCTCATCCATGTTTCTCTGTATTCTTGATCTAGATAAGGTTTCTATCAAGGAAACCACTTTTTTGGGTGATTTTTTGGTAATAGGATGTTGTGGGATTTTGTGTTTAGGGTGATCAAGGTGTTTTTCTTCATTTAGGTGCTTTTTGGATGTCTCCCTCACATTATGACCTTGTGAAATGGTTCAGAAATCTTGGTTTGAGGTATTTGATCCTTCATTTATCATCTAGTTTTATCATAAGGGAGGTATAATTCTCTTATTATCTTTTGGGAAGATAGTATGGATCTTTTTAATAATTATAATGAATTAATTTAATTTAAATTGAAAGGGAATTGAAAATAAATTGCATGTTTTACCTCCTTCGATATTATTGATATTGATATTTTAAGTGCTTAATACCTTGCTGAAAATTATTATCATTGGGGGATTTGATTATGCTATGGTTTTGGTGTTATGGAACCCTTATTTTGTTTTTGTTTCTTATTACCTTGAATAAAAGTTTCAAATCACTTATATCTAGCTAATGAAATGGATTCCCATGTAGATTCAACCTTGTCTAATAATTTCCTTGAAATAATCTATGAAAGTGATGAAAAACCCCTTGCTGAATCTAACATAAGGTATGTGTGTTTCTGTAATTTTTGGTTGTGATGTTTTTTATGGTAAGTAGTTGTGGTGTGTGGGGTATAACGGCCCATACTTTACATATATTGTTAATAATTCAAAATTGAAGCATACTTATTACAACATATAACAAAACCATGAAAGGACCGTATAGGTATAGTGTCTTTAGATACTGGGAAACATAAACAACTAGTTCATAAAGCATCTACATTGTCTCCCATTTATTTCATCATATCTATAGTCCCTTTTGGAATATCTTACTTAATAACCTTCTTATTGACCTGGGGAAAGAAAACATACAAAAGGGTGAGCTCAAATATTCAGTAAGGGTAAACAAAAGAAATATCAAACACATCAAATTCATAAGAACATAACATTTTGGAAATCTTACCCTACAAAAGAGATCATAATTTCATAACATGGGATAAATCATAGTAGTGAAATGAAATCCCAATAATCATAACTTAAAACATGAAACTTTGTGGCATACACACATAATCATAGAGAATCATGTCTTATTAGTCAAGACTCATTGCCAAGACTATCTTAGTGGACAAAGTCCATTTCTGAACCGAGTTCACTCCTCATTTCAGTCCTGTTTCACTGAACCGGTTTAACCTGCCGTTCCAGCCATGTCTATCTCATGAGATATAAAATCTTTACCCAATGCATTGGAGGGAGATATAGGTCCCACCCATATCATAATGATACCATTCTTATGTGTGCCACCAAATCATAAACCACACATCATAGCATAACCCATGTAATAAAAATGGGAATCTTAAACATCATGAAATCATAAAACACTTCATATAAGATAAAGTAATTCATAAAAATAATTCCATCACAACATAGTCAAATCAATGTAATAATAGGTATAGAAACAGAACCCTTTATTATCTTAGATGGAAAATAATTTTGATAAAACACTTGAACTCCATTCTTGAGGAAAATATCCTTTATACTTCAAAAACACTTTTCCTTTCTTAACATGTCATAAATTTATAAACTAAAAGAATTTGATGAAAAATAAACTTGAAAACTTGTAAAGGAAGCTTCTTGGAAATAATGTTTTAAAAATCCATTCATGCCATATAAGTTAAAAAAACATTCTTCTCGTACTTTTGTCAGAAAAGTCAAAAAGTACCTCGTATGAAAAATGACAAAATATTCCTTTCATATCTTTCACTAAAAACTCACCGAAGGGTAAAATTGGATTTAAAAAATTTTAGATGGATGGAAATAATATTACATATTGAGGGAACATGGATGTGGATGATAAAATACACCCCAGTAAATACCAAAGTATAAACAATCTTGGATAAAATGAGATTGTGATATTTTCCCTTACCTTAGACCCGATTTGCTTCGTAAGTGTCTGAAACTCCTGTATAATGATTTAAATAATGTAATTGAATTATTACAGAATCATACTCATTGTTATGATATCATATATGGTCATATTCTTAGCTTATTAATAGTAATATTTCATTGCTACTTGTTATTCGGGTGTTTATTACTTTTTGTTCTTATGCGTGTTTTGTCTAATAAATTATTATTCTTCTTTTTAGGTTATAGATACCTCATTTCCAGAATTTTATTAGTGTAATATATATCATATTAATTCATTCAATTCATTTATATAATCATTATTCAATGAAGATCATGTAGAACGAGTCACATCACATCGTGGAGACGGTATTCTGTACGTACGCACGAGCGATGATATCGTTCCCATGATTGTGGAATTGTATTGGAGTGTATATATACTATTTCAGAATAAATATCACTTTAAAATAATCATATATAGTCATTAATTACACCATTATAACAATACAAGTAAGGTGGTGGTGGAAAATAGATTACACCACAGCGTGGAGACGAAATTCCGTACGTACGCACGCGTGGTGATTTCATTTTCCGTAGGATGGATAGATGGTGAAATAGAGTTGTTTCATACTTATAATAACATATAATAATATGGTTGATACTGATGTTATTACTTCATAATGAAACAACTAAATAAGAAGAAGTAGAAGAAGAAAAGAAGATGAAAGAATCGGTAACGGACATTACCTCTTCTTTGAAGCGCTTCTTTGAGACCTCTTTTAGGGCACTAAAATTGGTCTTTGAAGAAGACCAGGACCTATAGGATGTCTCTAGGGAAGTGGAGAGAAGAAATTGGCAGGGTTTGTCCGATATTGAAGGCTCAATGTGGTGTGAGGAAGAGAGGGAGGAGGTTCCCTTTTATAAGGGAGAAGAGGGGCACCTTTGGAATAACTAAAAATATTATTTTATTATAAAGTCAAATTCTGTTTTTAATAGCTCCAAATTGATATATTTCTAAGATAAGGTGGGTATGGGTCTAAATCCTCTCATCCAATATAATTTATACATGTTTAGGTTCCTATTTTAACCTAATCATTTAGATTTAACATTATGTTAAATAATTTTACTTTTACCTTGTCTTCTTGTGTTCTTACACTATAAGGTTAATAAACTTACTATAACAATCCAAACTAACCCCAAGTTGTTTATTATTAATATATATAACCTTATCTAAGTCATTTGGATAAAAATTAGATTTTTATGAATAAAATAACAATTAATAATATAATATTTGTTTTAAAAACTATTTTATGTCAATTTTGACACTATTTAGTAATTTATTTTTTTGAAAATTATAACAGAATGGTTAGTTTGGAAAAATTTAATTAAATCAATAATAACATGTCATATTATCATATAAAATTATTGTAATTCATAAAAAGTCTCAAATTAAATTTATTTGGGTACTTATAAAATCAATTATGTCAATATTTCATTAATAAGATAATTACTGCATCATCGTTGTGTCATAAATAAATTAAATTATTAAATGTCTAAAAATTACAAATAAAATACCATTATGTAGGAAATTTTCTATCTTTCTAATTAGTATTTATATTCGAATTTATCTTATGTATAACCCCATATTAAAAATGATTTACTTATTAAACATTGATTTTAACTATTTTAACCCTTCTTTAAATAAATTAATAATAAATGTCCTAATCTAATCCAAGTGGACCTAAATGGTCATATTTTATTCCTAAGGTTGTTTTTGTTCGAATTACACTTATCTAATAGAATTAGGACATGTGTTAGGGTAATAATAATATCATTTTACCCTTAATTATCCTATTTACTTTTAACCGTGGTAAATAAAAGTAAAAAGTTTTTATTCCCCAAAAAAAATTTTCATCTCATTGAACCAGATTTTACTTACTGACATCAGCCGTGTCTCTCGGATTTTCGAAATTCCACTCACAGAAGCAACAAAATTAAGTTTTATGAAAAATTCAGTTTTTTAACTACCACTTAGTGGTTTCACTATTCATCAAAAATTGAAAGTTTTCAGAAAAATACCAAAATTTCACGCTAGGCTAATTTCGATATTCCAAATCCAAAAATGAAGTCCATTTTGAAAAATAAAATTTATAAAATTTCAAAATGTGGTTATTACTATTCATAACGGTTAGTTCTAATAATATTTTAATAGCATATCATTGTTTAGTGAAACTCGGTATTGCGTACGACGCAAGCTATCGAGAAAGGCCACCGTTGCGTTTAAAGTAAGCCATGATAGTGTTGTGTGTAGTGAAAGATTCCTTTGATGATTTATATAACATAAAAATAAAATATTTCTCATAAAAATCTCGGGTGTTACATTCTACCCCCCTTAAAATGAATTTCGCCCTCGAAATTCGTCACTTTGTAACAAATAGATGAGGATAGCTCTCCCTCATCATATCCTCAAGCTCCCATGTAGCTTCTTCTAATTGGTGGTTCCTCCATAAAACTTTCACCAAGCGAGTGGTCTTGTTTCGTAGGACTTTTTCGCTATGACCCAGAATCTCTATCGGCTGTTCTTCATAAGAAAGATCTTGCTCCAGCGGTACAACTTCTGAGATGAGTACATGTGAAGGATCAGGTATGTAATTTCTCAGGAGAGATACATGGAACACATCGTGAACTTGAGAGAGATTCGGTGGAAGTGCCAATCGGTAAGCTACCTTTCCAACACGATCCAGTATTTCGAAGGGACCGATATATCTAGGGCTCAACTTCCCCTTCTTTCCAAATCTCATGAACCTCTTCCAGGGAGATATTCATAAGAACACTTTATCACCTACTTCAAACTCTAGGTCTTTTCTTCGGTTGTCGGCATAACTTTTCTGTCGACTCTGAGATGCTCTTATGTGTTGTTGAATAGATCTGACCTTTTCTGCCATTTCATCAACAAGATCAGGTCCTAATAGCTTTCTTTCCCCAACTTCATCACAGCATGTTGAAGTCCTGCATTTCTTTCCATAGAGAGCTTCATAAGGATCCATCTGAATACTAGAGTGAAAGATATTATTATAAGAAAATTCCACAAAAGGTAGGTGTTGATCCCAACCACCTTTGAAATCTATAGAGCAAGCTCTCATCATATCTTCTAGAGTTTGAATTGTCCTCTCAGACTGACCGTCTGTCTGAGGATGATAAGCAGTGCTGAAACTCAACTCTGTATCCAGAGTATGCTGAAGACTTCGCCAGAACTTTGAGGTAAACCTCGAATCCCGATCACATATAATATAAAGTGGTACTCCATGCAATCTTACCACTTCCTTTACATATATCCTGGCAAGCTGATCTAGAGAGAAATCCTCTCTAATAACAATGAAATGTGCAGACTTTGTAAGATGATCAACTATGACCCAGATAGCATTATTGCCTTTGTATGTTTTAGGAAGTCCTGTGACAAAGTCCATAGTGATGTTTTCCCATTTCCATTCGGGTATGGGTAATGGTTGTAACATCCCCTTAGACTTTTGTCTCTCATCTTTAACTTGCTGACAAACCAAGCATCGAGGGACATATTCAGCAACATCTCTTTTCATGCCATCCCACCAGAAGTACTCTTTCAGGTGCATATACATCTTCGTGGTTCTAGGATGAATAGATAATGATGAACTATGAGCCTCATCCAGTAGCTCCTTCTTTAATTCGGGGATGGGAGGAACACAAACCCGATTCTTGAACTTTATTATCCCATCACAATCAAGGTTGAATTCAGGAACATTTCTCACCATCTTTTGTAACTCGACATCTTCTTTCTGTGCCTATTTAATCTTCACATTAATAGATGGTTGAACATTCCTTTGAGAAAGATAAGATTTTTCCCTTTCCATTATAATTCAAAGATCCATCCTTTGTAAATCCATAAATATTGGATCTTTTGTGATCCTCATCATGGATAAACTGGCATGGCCTTGTCGACTTAATGCATCTGCCACCTTGTTTGCTTTCCCAGGGTGGTAATGGATTGAACAGTCGTAATCCTTAATCATCTCCAACCATCTTCTTTGGCGCATATTCAGCTCCTTTTGTGTGAAAATATACTTTAAAATTTTATGATCAGTATAAATATCACACCTTTCACCATAAAGGTAATGCCTCCAAATATTTAATGCAAATATTACCACAGCTAACTCCAAATCATGAGTTGGGTAATTTTGATCATGGATTTTCAACTATCGTGAGGTATAATCTATCACCATATCATTTTGCATAAGAACACACCCCAGCCCCTTCTTGGATGCATCACTGTAGATCACAAACCTTTCTCTACCACAAGGCAGTGTGAGCACAGGTGCACTAGATAACCTTTTTTTTACTCCTTGAAATTCTCTTCACATTCCTCCGTCCAAACAAACTTAACTCCTTTATGAGTCAACCTGGTGAGTGGGTTAGATAATCATGAAAAATCTTTCACAAAACGTCGATAATATCCAGCCAAACCAAGAAAACTTCAGATCTCAGTTATTGTTTTTGGTCTCGACCATCTTTCGATAACCTCTGTTTTTCCTGGATCCACATATATCCCCTCTTTTGAGATTATGTGACCCAAAAATGAAACTGTTTGAAGCCAAAATTCACACTTGGTAAATTTGGCATAAAGCTTCTCCTTTCTCAGGGTCTTCAATATAATTCTCAAGTGATCTTAATGTTCTTCCTTGACCTTCTAATAGACAAGAATATCATCTATAAAGACTACCACATATTGATCAAGATAGTCTCTAAAGACTCTATTCATCAGATCCATGAAGATAGCAGGGGCATTAGTAAGACCAAATGGAATCACTATAAATTCACAGTGTCCATACCTTGTACGGAAATCCATCTTTGGTATATCCTCCATTTTGACCCTTAATTGATGATATCCTGAACGAAGATCAATCTTTGAAAAGTATTGAGCTCCGCGTAGTTGGTCAAATAAGTCATCAATGCGTGGGAGAGGATATTTGTTCTTGATTGTGATCTTGTTAAGTTCTCGATAATCAATGCAGAGTCTCATTGATCCATCTTTCTTCTTAACAAACAGAACAGGTGCTCCCCAAGGTGACGCACTAGGGCGTATGAATCCCTTATCAAGATTCTCTTGGAGTTTCTTCTTCAATTCCTGCAACTCAATTGGGGCCATTCTATAAGGTGTCTTTGAAATAGGCAAAGCACCCGGTACGAGTTCTATTGAAAACTCAACTTCACGATTGGGTGGAGGACCCAGAAATTCATCTAGAAAGACATCATCAAAATCCCATACAACAGGAATATTATTATTCATGAGTTTCTCACCAACCATTTGAGATAAATAACCCTCATTTAGTGGAATCAAGACCCATAAGATGGAAGAAATTTCCACTGGAAGGTTACGTTCATCCTTGCATCGATAGACGATCATAGATTGATCTGGAATATGAAATGTGACTTCCCTTCTTTGTAAATTGATATGAGCTCCATATAAAGAAATCTAATCCATGCCAATAATCACATAAAATTTCACTATAGGAAGGATCACAAGATTTGTAGGAAGCACTTTCCCACAAACTTCAATCGGGGAAGAATTATAAACTTTTGATGCGACTGTTTTGCCCTTAGGTGTTGTCACAGCTAACTCAACATCTAATTGTTGAGGTAATACAGTGATACCCTTAGAAAAATCTTTAGAAATAAAAGAGTGGGTGGATCCAGAATCAAATAAAACATTTTCTACTTTAGAGTGGATGGTAAGTGTACATTTCACCACATCATTATCGTACTCCACATCGCTGATAGAAATTGCATGTGACTTTCCTTTGTCTTTAGCCTTAAGATTTTGTTGATGTCGATCATCATAAACAACCCTTGGATTAGGGCATCTATTGACATAAGGCCCCATCTCCTTGCACATGAAACATTTAAGTGTAGTAGGTTCATTCTGTGTATCCCTTCCTTTGTTTGCATCATTAGACATCTTCTTCCCATCATTGCGGCATTCAAATTCCTGATGACCTTCCTTTCCACATTTGAAACATTTACTTGTCCCTTTAAGACAACTCCCTCCATGTTTCTTTCCACACTTTGAGAATAAGGGAAAGCTCATCTTCTTTTCAGTGTGCTCTTTATATTTTCCTTTGAATTCCATTTTCCTCTTCTTTTCAAACCCATATGACTGATGGGTTACTCCAATCTCCATCTCAACTTTGAGAGCACATCGAATTATTTCTTCATAGCTATTGAAGTCCCTTATGTCTAAGGCCCTTCGAAGACTTGGTTTTAAGCCACTAAAGAATCGATTGATCTTAATCTCAGGTTGGATAATAATACCAGAAGCGTACCTTGAAAGTCTTGTAAAATTTGCTTCATAGGTACCAACAGATTCATCATCCTTTTGCTTCAGTTCAAGAAACTCTTTCTCCATCTTTGTTCGAAGAATACGAGGGAAGTACTTATTTAAAAATAAGTTCTTGAACTCTTCCCATTCAATGGACTCAATTTCATCTCTTTGCCTCGTATTCTTAATAAGATTCCACCATTGATCAGCATCTCCTTCCAAACAATACACTGCTAGGATGACATTATCATGTTCAGAACAATGAAGAACTGAAAATATCTTTTCAGTAGTACTAATCCATTGTTCAGCAATTAATGGATCAGTAGACCCACTGAATGAAGGTGGATGCTGCCTCATGAAGGATTCAACAGAATGTTGCTCCTTCCTTTGCTCGTTTGGAAGTCCAGCATGATTCATAGCTTGAGAAAGTTGGGTGAGCATGGATACAAGATTTTTCATTCCAGCTCCCATAACGTTTGGTTGCTCAGGGGGACAATCATTTCATTGCCCGTCGCATTCCGCATTAACACGGTTCCTTCGGGTTCCAGCCATTGACTAAAACCAAGAAGAATAATGTGAGAAACACTAATTATAATAGGAAAACCACATAATCACGAATAAAATTTCACACTTAAGGTCTTATCCTAGGTTATTTATGGCCATTTCTAAAACACTAAGATTGTGTTCTATGCTTAGAATTATCCTTAGGGTTCTTACTAAGGCTTTCACATCCTAGTTTCCAAAGGTTGACTATACCTTTCATCAGATGCCAACTATAATGACCCATAATTTACATACATTGTTAATACTTAAAAATTGAAGCATACTTATTACAACATATAACAAAACCACGAATGGAGCATATAGGTATAGTGTCTTTAGAAACTGGGAAACATAAACAACTGGTTCATAAAGCATCTACATTGTCTCCCATTTATTTCATCATATCTATAGTCCCTTTTGGCATATCTTACTTAATAACCTTCTTCCTGACCTGGGGAAAGAAAACATACAAAAGGGTGAGATCAAATGCTCAGTAAGGGTAAACAAAAGAAATATCAAACACATCATACTCATAAGAACATTACATTTTGGAAATCTTACCCTGCAAAAGAGATCATAATTTCATAACATGGGATAAATAATAGTAGTGAAATTAAATCCCAATAATCATAACATAAAACATGAATCTTTGGGGAATACACACATAATCATATAGAATCATGTCTTATTAGTCAATACACATTTCCAAGACTATCTTAGTGGACAAATTCCATTTCTGAACCGAGTTCACTCCTCATTTCAGTCCTGTTTCACTGAACTGGTTTAACCTGCCGTTCCAGCCATGTCTATCTCATGAGATATAAATTGTTTACCCAATGCATTAGAGGTAGATATAGGTCCCACCCATCTCATAATGATACCATTCTTATGTGTTCCACAAAATCATAAACCATACATCATAGCATAACCCATGTAATAAAAATGGGAATCTTAAACATCGTGACATCATAAAAAACTTCATATAAGATAAAGTAATTCATAAAAATAATTCCATCACAACATATTAAAATCAATTTAATAATAGGGATAGAAACATAACCCTTTTTTATCTTAGATGGAAAATAATTTTGATAAAACACTTGAACTCCATTCTTGAGGAAATTATCATTTCTACTTCAAAAACACTTTTCCTTTCTTAACATGTCATAAATTTATAAACTAAAAGAATTTGATTAAAAATAAACTTGAAAACTTGTAAATTAAGCTTCTTGGAAATAATTTTTTAAAAATCCATTCATGCCGTATAAGTTAAAAAAACATTCTTCTCGTACTTTTGTCAGAAAAGTCAAAAAGTACCTCGTATGAAAAACGACAAAAGATTCCTTTCATATCTTTCACTAAAAACTCACCGAAGGGTAAAATTGGATTTAAAAAATTTTAGGTGGATGGAAATAATATTACATATTGAGGTAACATTGATTTCGATGATAAAATACACCCCAGTAAATACCAAAGTATAAACAATCTCGGATAAAATGAGATTGTGATATTTTCCCTTACCTTATGTCCGATTTGCTTCGTAAGTGTCCGAAACTCCTGTAAATTGATTTAAATAATGTCACTGACTTATTCCAGAATCATACTCATTGTTATGATATGATATATGGTCATATTCTTAGCTTATTAATAGTGATATTTCATTGCTACTTGTTATTCGGGTGTTTATTACTTTTTGTTCTTATGCGTGTTTTGTCGAATAAATTCTTATTCTTCTTTTTAGGTTATAGATACCTCATATAAATAATGTTATTAGTGTAATATATATCCTATTAATTCATTAAATTCATTTATATAATCATTATGCAATGAAGATCATGTAGAATGAGTCGCATCACATCGTGGAGACGGTATTCCGTACGTAGGCACGAGCGATGATATCATTCCCATGATTGTGGAATTGTATTGGAGTGTATATATACTATTTCAGAATCAATATCACTTTACAATAATCATATATAGTCATTATTTACACCATTATACCCATACATGTAAGGTGGTGGTGGAAAATAGATTACACCACGACATGGAGACGGTATTCCGTACGTACGCACGTGCGGTGATTTCGTTTTCCGTAGGATGGATAGATGGTGAAATAGGGTTGTTTCATACTTATAATAACATATCAGTATATGGTTGATACTGATGTTATTACTTCATAATGAAACAACTAAAGAATAATAAGTGGAAGAAGAAATGAAGATGAAAGAATCGGTAACAGACATTACCTCTTCTTTGAAGCGCTTCATTGAGACCTCCTTGTAGGGCACTAAAAGTGGTCTTTGAAGAAGCCCAAGACCTCTAGGATGTCTCTATGGAAGTGGAGAGAATAAATTGGTAGGAGTTGTCCGAGCTTTAACGCTCAAAGTTGTGTGAGGAAGAGAGGGAGTAGGTGCCCTTTTATAAGGGAGGAGAGGGGCACCTTTGGAATAACAAAAAATATTATTTTATTATAAAGTAAAATTCGGTTTTTAATAGCTCCGAATTGATATATTTATAATATAAGGTGGTTATGTGTCGAAATACTCTCATCCAATAGAATTTATACAAGTTTAGGTTCCTATTTTGACCTTATCATTTAGATTTAACATTAAATTAAATAATTTTACTTTTACCATGTCTTCTTGTGTTCTTACACTATAAGGTTAATAACCTTACTATAACAAGACAAATGAACCCCAATTTATTTATTATTAATATATATAACCTTATCTAAGTCATTTGGATGAACCATAGATTTTTAGGAATAAAATAACAATTAATAATATAATATTTGTTTTAAAAACTATTTTTTGTCAATTTTGACACTATTTAGTAATTGATTTTTTTTAAAATCATAACAGAATGATTAGTTCGAATAAATTTAATTAAATCAATAATAACATGTCATATTAACATATAAAATTATTTTAAATCATAAAAAGGCTCAAATTACATTTATTTGGGTATTTATAACATCAATTATGTCAATATTTTATTAATAAGATAATTACTACATCATCGTTGTGTCATATATAAATTAATATAATTAATGTCTAAAAATTACAAATAAAATACAATTATGTAGGAAATGTTTTTATATTTCTAATGAATATTTATAGTCGAATTTATCTTATGTATAACCCCATATTAAAAATTATTTACTTATTAAACTTTGATTTTAACTATTTTAACCCTTCTTTAAATAAATTAATAATAAATGTCCTAATCTAATCCAAGTGGGCCTAAAGGGTCATATTTTATTCCTAAGGTTGTTTTTGGTCGAATTAAGCTTATCCAATAGAATTAGGGCATGTGTTAGGGTAATAATAATATCATTTTTACCCTTAATTACCCTATTTACTTTTAAGTGTGGCAAATAAAAGTAAAAAGTTACTATTCACCAAAAAATTATTTTCATCTCATTGAACCACATTTTACTTACTGACATCAACCGTGTCTCTCGGATTTTCGAAATTCCACTCACAGAAGCGGTAAAATTAAGTTTTATGAAAAATTCAGTTTTTTAACTACCACTTAGTGGTTTCACTATTCATCAAAAATTGAATGTTTTCAGAAAAATACCAAAATTTCACCCTAGGCTAATTTTGATATTCCGAATCTAAAAATGAAGTCCATTTTGAAAAATAAAATTTATAAATTTTCAAAAAGTGGTTATTACTATTCATAATAGCTAGTTTTAATAATATTTTAATATCATATCGTTGTTTAGTGAAACTCGGTATTGCGTACGGCGCAAGCTATCGAGGAAGGCCACAGTTGCGTGTAAAGAAAGCCAAGCTAGTATTGTGTGTAGTGAAAGATTCCTTTGATGATTTATATAACATAAAAACAACATATTTTTCATAAAAGTCTCGGGTGTTGCATAGGGTGGGTGTAATGAGATTTAGATGTAGTACATTGATTTTTTGATGTGGGAATATGTTTTGATGTGAAAAATCTGTTGAAGTGTGGAAAGTGGTTTTTAAGTGGTGGCTTTGATGGGAAGTGGTTGAAGTGTAAAACAATGGTAATAAGGTACTTATTGGAATGAGGGGATTTTTTTTATAGTGGTGTGTCTTAATAGTTTCCCAGTTATTAATGGGACCGAATTTGAAATTATGAATTTAATTGGAATGGGTTGAAAGGGTTAATAGATTATTGAAATAATATGGGATGTGTGGTTAAAAGTGGTGGATACTTAAATGTGAGATAAATGGGATGTTTTATTGAAATTTATTCGTAATAGGAAATCTAAAAAATTATCTTTAAATGAAAGGATGAATGTGGTATATGATTGTGCATTTCTTGTGTGGTGTTATGAATTTAGTTATGTTAGTGAAAGTGGAAGAGGCTGTGAGGATTTGAGGTGATGTTTTTGTTAGGATAGTGATTTTTTTATGAACTAATGGGTTGGGATTTTCTGTGGATATTTTATATACCTTATACTTTACTTGTGATTTCTATACATACCCCACCTAATTCAAGAATCTTTTATTGAAAACAAAATGTGTTGGGGGTGTTTTTTCCAACTTCCTGGTGTAGAGGATGGATGGATAGCTACTCACTCTTCCCAGCTCTCAACTATATGTGGCATTGACTTTCACGGGTTGTGGTGGATAGAAATAAAAAGTGCATTGCGGTGATGTTTTATGAGATGAATTATGTTGGGTTTTGGGAATGGTAAGAGTAGTGGAAAAGGTTGATTCAATTCATGTTCATGATACCCTATAATTCGGGTTATGGTGTGATGTGATGGACTAGGTTTCTTTGGTAGAGGTGTGATGTGATGGCTCTGGTATCTTTGGATGAGATGTGTTTTGATGGCTTAGGTATCTTCAAGAGATATGTCATGTGATGACTAAGGTGTATTTGGGAGTGTTGGGATGTGATGTATTGGCTATATTTGTAAAATATGTGTTATGATAGCCTAGGTTTTAATGGGAAAGTTATTACACAGAAGATATGGGAGATCCAGGATGTACAACATTGGGGTTTGAGAGTAAAAAGTCAGTGGAAATGTGGTGTGGGGTACTTTTTAATGATATAACTCTTATTATATAATTATATTTTCATGTGTTATTTGGTGAGCATACCATGGTAAGGATGTGATTGGATATTTGAGCTCTTTGAGTGATGTTGGTTCTACTATTTTCTTCTTGGTGTATTAGTATGCACTTTTCACATGAGAATAAGTGACTTTTGTTGTAATCTTAATAAGTATACTTCTATTATAACCCTACTTATATATGAACTCATTTTATGGTTTCTAGGAGGACTATGAGGACTGTTATGGACATTGATAGTTGGGACCTTTGAACATTTTTTATTTCACTGCCTTCTGTTTTCTTTTGGGTATTTATTTGGTGATTATTTGTATTTGTTTATTCTATAAAAGAATTGTGGGAAGCCTATTTTTTTACATTTATCTTATGTCATTTAGTTTCTTGTTAATTGATATATTATCTTCTGAACCTATGTTATAAAAGGCAATTTTTTCCATTTATGTGATATTTTTATACCCTCATTGTTTCTCACCAAACTAGGGACAACATAAGATGGAACTCTGGGGGGGGTCATTTTCTCTCTACATTCACTGTGGGCCCATGAGAGGTTCCTTTAGAGGGAGGTATTCAAGAAAAGTGAGGTTAACAATGTTGTATATTTAGTACAACCATCATACAATGGTGTCATTGCACAACTCCTTAACTTCTAAAACTATTTTCATAATCATAATGTTCATCTTCAACTGTCATTTCTATTTCTTCATTATGATATTCATCATCATTAACATTTTTAATCATTTCCTTGATACAGTCTACATAATTTTTCAAAAATGTAATCATATCAGATGATCCACAAAACACTGTGTTATCCTAGTTAATAGCCACATTCTATTTTCCCCCATGTTTAGTCTAACATTTATAACTTCCACTATAAAAAAAGATGGTTTAGCGGCGGTTTTGTGGTGGAGGTTCACAAAACTGTCGCTAAACCTTTTTCGGTGAAGGTTTTGCAGTGGTTTTTAATAAACCGCCGCGAAACCCGAATTATTTTACACAGACGCCGACCCTTTCCCCCTTCCCCTTCGTGATCCCTAACCATCATGACTCCGCACCCCCCGCGCTGCCGGAGACTCCCCACCCCCCGCGCTGCCGGCGACTCCTCACCCCCACGCTCTCCGGCGAAACCCGCACCCCCCGGCGCCCCCCTCGACCACCGGCGACCCCCTCGACCACCGGCGACCCCCGCGCCCCCCGCGCCCCCCGCGATAAGGCTAATTACTATCTTAAAACTGGTGGTATCTTTCTGTATCAATTGTTGATATTTAATTAATATTGATATATATGGGTTGGAATGATTCTTTATTGGTTTAGGTAAAAAATGTGGTCCTTGAGTCAATAACAAGGCCCATACATTTCTTCCATGATAAGTGTTCTTATAGTTGTTGTGTATCATAAATCCTAAGATTTTGGGTGGTATTGCATTAATGAAGGGTTCAAAGTCTTTTTTTGAAACCTGAATCTTTTCAAATATCCTTTTAATTTTTAATTTATATAATCTTTTTTTTAATATAATACCATTTTGAAACATGATGGCATGAATTTAGTTATTTTAAGATTTTTTGTCCATAAATATATAAAGCCGATTTTGCAAATCCTTTAAACCTGTTTCCAGCCCTTGTTAAATCATCATGGTGGATCACTGTCATTTATTTTAAATGAATGCCACACGTCTTGTATTTAGGTTTGCAGGCATCATCCTATCCGAACCCAATTAGACGGCATCCGAGCCTAATTTAATCTGATTGAGTAGGGCAGTTACTCGTATACTCAGTTTATGGGTTATCCATTGTTCTCTCTCTCAACAGTATTCGATTTTTGTTTAATATCGTACACAATAATAAATCTTCAAATTTCCAAAAGGATAGTAATAATAATGCATAATATGAGTATCTTTAAATTGAAATCAATACTTGGTGTAAACATATCAAATGATATTTGATTTGAAGTTGATTAAATATTAAACTATAAATCTATACAACAACATGAGAGACCAATTTCTCATTCATCATTACATCACAAGCTTGTCCTTTTTATGATTTTTCTTAGAAAATAAATGTATGAACTAAACGTCACCACTTATAAGTTTAAAGTGATGATGTGACCCTATTGTTATCGACCATGTAAGTCTTAGTGTTTTTTAAGAGCTATCATTTAACATTGAATTAACAAATGATATTGATATAAAATATATTATGGTGAATTGTCAATATTAACAATGAAAGGATGATTAGTCACATACCCATTATGACATCTAGAAAATTGTATTTGGATAAATAAAAGACATTATATAAGAATTCAGAACTGCATAGAGAAATAATGAAATGGTACCCAATAATAAATATATATGTAAAATGATGAATCCCATAATAGAAAGACTGGGAATCTGTATCTATCCTACCAACCCAGGATGATGATTATTTTTATATCTTTAAAGATACATCGTTGATGACTAGTACCTCACTATTATATCCAAATAATTCATGAGGATGGATCCCACGTTTCCACTTCCCCACATGCCGATGGAGAGTAAACATAAAGGAAAGAGGACCCATTCTTGAGTGTGATGGTGGTGAATATATAGTACCTACAGCCTAGTGTGATAGGGAGAACTCTCTCCAAGGATAGGGGACCCATGCCCTTGGGTGATTTGAGTGTACTGCTTCTCTATTTATATAATATGACTTGAAGTTCCATTCTATATTGCACCAGGGTGTTGGTCCTATATCCATAAATATTGTATCCCCTTTCACACTAGGGTGTAGGTTCACAATAAACATTATGTAGAAATATATTATGTAATCCCTATAACCCTAGGAAGAGGGCCCTCCATCACACAGGATAGTTCCCCCCAGGAACATGTTTTGTGGATCCACCATACACATTATGCTGAAACAAAAGAGGTAATGCACTATTACACAATGTAGTGATTCCTCAATCCACGGTTGTTATGATCCATAAGATTATAGAAAATTGATGAGGTGTTGGTCCTCCTCAATAATTCCCTGAACAAATTAGCATGATACTGGGCATTGATGATATTTCATTAGAGAAGTTGTGAAACCATTATTTTGGACTGGTATTTGAGATAGATATAACCTTTCTCTCCTTTTCAGTTTTCATTGAAGAACATATCTCTTTATTGTTGGGTTAGTTTTTCATCAATCTTTAGGCTCAGATGTCTAATATTATCATGTATTCTATTCCTCCTATATCGGGTTTGGATGCGGAAGGTTGGGTATATATGTGCTCAAACCTAATTGAGTTATTCCCACACATGTCATGTATATATAGATAATGTTCAAATTAGTTGTGTATTATGTTGGGAAAAGGGATAATTGGGTTAATTTGACCTTACATGGTGGTTGGTGATTATAGATCAATAGTAGATCTCTCTATAATTCATTCATTTCAGATTATTGTCAGGATATGTAATATTTCCCTATTAGGTGTATATTTTTTCCATTTGTTTTCATATTTCCTATTGTACTATTTTTTATTCTCTAAAGAAAATAACAAGATAGAATGTAAATATTTAGTTTATTTTCTCTTATTTTTATTATTATGAACATATTCATATATATAGTTGAGTGCATGCCTACATGTACATTATGAAGAGGCCTACCATTATAATTATTCATTCTCGTCACTTAACTTTAGAAAATGGCCTATGGTGTAAAGAATTGGGTTTTGGTGGCCTAGTCTTCCACCGTGAGGAGGTCATTACTACGTAGAGTCTCAAAAAACCATAATGGGAAATAAAAACACATGGGTCATAAAAATAATGAAATATATAAAAAATTATTTCAACTATGACAAATATACATGCCACCTTATCAACAACTACATGACTTAAATATTTCAAAATACCAACATATATTCCTATGATGTAGACATTTTTTTTGGGAGAGGCAGATAGATAGAGAAGGGAAAGGGGAATAAATTATATGGTTATGAAGAAGTATATATAACCAACACATCAAAAAGGTGATGATAATGTCAAATAGGACATCATTTGATTATAAACTACTTGCATCAAACTTGGATAAATTCCTCTACAACATCATTCATGGAAATGGTTGGGGTCAAACATGTCGTATTATTTCCATTATGTATGACTACATTTGATGTTACCTTTACATTGTTCTTCATTTATTTTTGGATTTTTTGGTTAGATTTTGGAGATTATTTACACTGGATCATTGTATAAATCATCTGATCTGATAATTATTTTTCTCAAAACTGATATGAGATGTCCCAACATTATTATCTCATGCTGTAACATGTCATTGGGTTAGAGGTACATCACCATTTATAATTTTTAAATAGTATTAATTAAAATTAGATTAAGTTAAGTTAATTTATTGATTGACTTGGTTCAACTTCATAGGTAATTTTTTTGGGATAAAGTTTGGAGTTCACCACAAACAATACATAAGTGGTTGGTTATTATATAGGTGTGATGAGGTGGGCTTGTGATTTTTAGGCAATTATTCCTTGTTGGTTTTAATTGAAATAAATTATAATTTTTATAATAAAATTATATAATTAACTATAAATTGTATATAATTATGTATTTTGTGTTGTGCCTTGAGATAGGTACTAAAGATATGATTTTAGATTTAAAAAATCATAGACAAGAGTTATAGGGTTGTTCTTAAAAAGTAAAAAAAATAGAATTGATGTGAGTAGTCCTTCTGCATTTCCCATGTGTTTATGAATTTGATGTATGTATGTGTTTTACATTCTCACCACTATAGTGATCAAACCCTTTTAAAAAATTAATTTTTTTTATTAAAATAAAATTCTTATAAATGAGATTAATAATGTTTCAATGTCTAAGACAACCCTTGAATAAAAAACTGGTTCTTTATATGTCGATGGTTGAAGACATGATTATAAATGTCTGACTTGTAATACTCAAACCAAGAGAGGTGACACTTCAATGAATAAAGTGAACATAGTGGCCCTCTTTATAGTTGGTTGTGTATGAAACCATTGAGAAACATCATTCCTCTTGGAGGATATCTAAGGTCAAGCCTAAACAATCACATAATGTCTCAGGTTTAAAATGCATTATGATCAGTTTCGATCACACATCAATGGGGTGTTGTTTGAGGCAACATAAATGTGTGATCGATAGTGTTATGATAAGTGTGTAGCCCGATATTCTTATTTCTCCTCAATGAGGTGTTGACGCTGTCTCCTATGGACCAGACTTGTTCTATTGGTCTGAAGTGGTAAATGTGATCAATGAATCGTCTTTATTATATTATGCATACTTTATGATCAATGGCTCATCTTTATTATATTATGTTTCTGTAATATTACACTATCGTATATTTTTGTGTAGGCACATTGTGACATACATGGATAAAAGCTGGATCACATTACCGAGAAACACACCTCAATATGTTAAGGGTTTGAATGAGTTTTTAGATTTTGCAATTTCTAATCGATCCGTTGAAGGGAGAATAAGATGTCCATGTCCTAAATGTAAATTTAGAACATGGTTGAAGAGGGATGAAGTTTATGACCATTTAATACTGAAGCAATTCCCTGATCAATATTTGTGTTGGATTTCGCATGGAGAATCAAACAATACATAAAGAATGAGGACTGATGTTAATCCACAGAATGAGGTCCCAAGTTTGTCGCCAATGGAAAATGAAATGAAAAACCTCATAAATGATGAATTCGGAACTGCAAGACACCACTATGAGCATCAAAACATATCAGAACAACCAGAAGATGATGCTACAAATTGCAACGTGACAAGTGATGTTTTTGAGACTGTAACATAAGCAGATCAAGATTGTAACATGTCATTGGATCCTCCTCTTGATTCTTTGGAGCCAAATGTAAGGGAAAACTTCAGTGAGGAAAATTTGTTTCATGATTTAGTTGACGA
This sequence comes from Viscum album, assembly GCA_963277665.1. Lineage (NCBI taxonomy): Eukaryota > Viridiplantae > Streptophyta > Magnoliopsida > Santalales > Viscaceae > Viscum > Viscum album. The sequence goes on along the minus strand of OY728163.1, from coordinate 777,822,223 downwards.
TGGAAATCACGAGTTGTATAGTGGGTGTTTGAAATATTCAAAGCTTTCATTTCTGCTGAAGTTGTACCATATCAAATGTCTTTGTGGAATTACAAATAAGGCAATGTCTATGTTATTGGAATTGATTCGGGATGCATTTCCTGAAGCAAAAATCCCAGAATCGTTTTATGAGATGAAAAAAGTTGTAAACAAGCTTGGTCTGAATTATACTAAAATACATGCGTGTCCCAATGATTGTATGCTTTACTGGGGAGAGGATTCAAGTAGACAGAATTGTAAGAAATGTTCCTCTTCTAGATGGCAGTCAAAGGGTAATGTTGGAAGTATGACTGAACATAATTTCATGGAGAATAAGAAAAGGAACACACCTGCAAAAGTTTTGCGTTACTTTCCTTTGAAGCCTCGATTGCAAAGATTATTCATGTCATCAAAAACCGCCGAACACATGAAGTGGCATGCTGTAGATAATAACAATGATGGGTTAATGAGACATCCACGAGATTCCCAATCATGGAATACATTTGATTCGTTACATCCAGATTTCTTAGCTGATCCTAGGAATGTTCGATTGGGATTGGCTGCCGATGGATTCAACCCATTTGGGACTTTGAGTACGAGTTATAGCATTTGGCCAGTTGTTTTGATCCCTTATAATCTGCCTCCGTGGATGTGTATGCAACAAACATCTTTTATAATTTCAATGATTATTCCTGTAAAATAAATTCCTGGAAATGATATTGATTTATACCTACAGCCTTTGATTGAAGAATTTCAGGAGTTATGGAGCAACGGTGTTGAGACATTTGATGTTTCTTCTAAAACAATGTTCAAAATGCATGCTGCTTTAATGTGGACCATTAGTGACTTCCCTGGGCTTGGGAATTTATCTGGTTGGAACACTTATACAGTTTTGGCTTGTCCCGTTTGTAACTTTGATTTCGAGTCCAAACAGCTACCTCACAGTAGAAAATGGTGCTTCTTGTGCCGTCAAATATTTCTTGATGCATCTCATAGATTTCGGCTGAACAAATCAAAATTTAATGGTTCCATTGATCGTAGACCACCTCAAAAGTTGTTAACCGGTTCTGAAATATTGACACAGCTAGAAAATGTTAAAACAGAATTTGGGAAGGTTCATCATTTGAATGATAGCGGAAAATGAGTGCGAAGTACATCATCAAGTGAAATCAGAACGCAACAATGGAAGAAAAAAAGTATATTCTTCAAAATTCCGTATTGGGAATTTAATTCTTTACACCACAATCTTGATGTGATGCATATTGAGAAGAATGTATGTGATAATTTGATTTTCACATTACTTAATGAGCATGGAAAGTCGAAGGATCATCTCAATTCTCGCAAAGACTTACAAGTAATGAACATAAAACGTGATCTCTGGCCAGATGAGAATGAAAAGTATGCTCCGACCATTTTTTCAATGAAAAATAGGGATAAAGATACGTTCCTTCAAATTTTAAAGAATGTGAAGGTATCTGATGGGTATTCGAGTAACATATTGAGGTGTGTTGACTTGAAGAATCGTAAGTTATATGGATTGAAAAGTCACGATTCACATATTTTGTTACAACAGTTACTACCATTTCCATTGCGTACATTATTACCTGAAAAAGTTACTACTGTTGTACTCCAATTCTGCACATTTTTCAGGAAATTATGTGAGAAAGATCTACATCCATTTTAGCTTGACAACCTACAGGAGAGGTTTGTATTGACCCTTTGTGCAATGGAGATGATCTTTCCTCCATCATTTTTTACTGTCATGATGCATTTAACTGTGCATTTGGTTAACGAAGCTAAATTAGGAGGCCCCGATCATTTTCGATAGATGTATCCAATTGAGAGGTATTTTATTTATATGTTTCCAGTTAAGTAAACAATTTTTGGCATTTAAATAAATGCATAATATTATTATTTTTTTCACAGATATCTTGGGGATTTGAAAGCATACGTGAGAAATCAAGCTCAACCAGAAGGCTCTATTGCTGAAGGATATTTGGCCGAGGAGTGTCTCACCTTTTGTTCCAGATATTTTGATGATATTGACACAAGATTTAATCGAGTTGGACGTGTTGATGACACATCAACTCATTCTCAAATGCATCAAAAATCAAAAATATTTCCTGCTATTGGCCGATCAGTTGGGAGGACCTCATACGCGACACTAACAGAATTGGAATTATTACAGGCACATAGATATGTGTTGCTGAATAGTGAAATTGCAGATCCATTTATTGAAGAGTTGAGGATACAAACAAAGAGACGAATGAGAGGCCGAACATGAAATGAAAAAGATATAACGAAAGCTGTGAATAAAGAACTGGTAGAATGGTTTGCACGACGTGTATGTTTTTAAATATTGCAATATATACGAATATTAGTTTGACACATACAATTTTCAAATCTATTAATTTTTTTTTTCAGATCATGAATACTGATACTCGAGCAGACTTGTCAGAAGATTTGAAGTTTCTTGCTAGAGGTCCTATAAAACAAGTTAGAAAGTTCGGCGCTTATAATGTGAATGGTTTTAGATTTCATACAGTCGATCGAGAAGTGGGTTTGAAAACACAGAATAGTGGTATATTTACATTTACTGAAGTGGAATACTATGGAAAGCTGCATGATATTATTGAATTAAACTACCACGGGCATTTTTCTGTTGTTTTATTAAAATGCAAATGGGTCGATATTATCAGAGGTGTTAAAAGAGATTCCTTGCAGTTTACTTCTGTAAACTTCTCTCGCTTGATGGATGTTGGTGATCGTGAACTGCATGATCCATATATCTTAGCATCACAGGAAAAAATGGTATATTATGTGAATGATGTTGTGGATGTTGGGTGGAGTGTAGTTACTCACGTAATACGAAGATATTTGTATGATATGGGTGATGAAGTGGAAGATTTGACCTCTACAATTGAATTTCATCAACAACAGGAAGCATAATTATTTGTCCATCATGATATTGAAAATATTAGTCTAGCAAGGATGAATGAAGTGGATGAAGCAATGGAGCAGGAAACCGACATTATTGAAGGGGAAAATGATTGTATGTACAATTATTTATTCATTCAGCAACCACTTGTTTCATTTCTGTAGTCATTCATTATCATTGTTATATATATTTTGTTTGTTAGTACTGGGCATCTATTATCATTTTTAATTTTTTTTCTGCATAAATTTTTTGAAATATATATTCTGAACTTAATTTTATTTGATTAAATGACAGGAATGCCAAGGAAGAAGCGGTACACCATTCCTTCTACTTCTGCGACAGATGACGATCTGTCTGTCCCCATGACATCTGAGGCAGCAGCTGCCTACATCCCTGCATCATCTCCCCCTGCACCATCTCTGACACCATCAGTGGAAGCCTCATTAGAGGATGAGTCATCGCCTCCCCCTATAAGAGACTCAGCAGTGGGGCAGCGACACGCCCCTTCCAGTTCATCACGGACATTCTGGAGGGTCACAGTCATAGGTACAAATTTTAATTAAATAAATTTATTGCATTTGGTTTATAGTAATTGTTTGCTCATTGCAGATGAAAACAATGCAACCGTGGAAAAACACATAAAAAGTTCTGATGCTTGGAACATGCATGGCGAGAAGATAGTGGTGCCATTTGATTCTTATGGGGTCCCGACGGATGATGCCGCAGGTTTACTTGGTCATATTATAGGTCAACTGGCAGCGGAGCCCATTTCCCTGCCTATTTCATATGATGATTGGAGGCATATGCCTCCAAACTGGAAAAATGAAGTTTATGATTCTCAGATAAAGGTAATTTTATTACTTTATGGTTTAATTGAATGTCATGTTACTAATATATTCAAAATGAATTTCTGTATACGTATGTTCTTCCACTTTACCTTTGCTGATGTGATAGCACGGAAGTGGACATTGAAAAATCTTGGAAAAAAATGGAAAGATTTCAAATGGAGGTTGTGGTGTGATGTCAACGATACTTTTTTAACCTTGCAACAGATGTATGAGAAGCTACCCAGTGGGGTATCGAAAGAACAATGGAAGGTTTTTGTCGATAGACATCGTGATGAGAAGCGGATGGTATTGAAATATATATTATTATATTATCCTCATTTTACATTTATAAATGTACATGAAGAGGAGATAGACATTGAATACAATAATGTTAAATTGAATTTTATTTATTTCAGGATCTCTCAAGACAGAATGCTTCAAACCGGGCAAAGCAGGTCATCCCGCACACTGCGGGTTCAAAAAGCTTTTTAAGAAGCCGAATGTCATTGGTAATCTTTTAATTAGTTTAAATATTTATAAGATAATATTATCTATTTAACATATTTAATTGTTGATTTATCTTTGTTTAATGCAGTCACAAAGTTTAGGGCATGACGCATCCTGAATAGAACTGTGGCTGGATGTTCATAAAAAAATAGATGGAAGTTTTGTTAATGAACCTGCCAGAGAAGTTGGGGTATGAAGTCAATTATTTATTATAATAACTTATTATCAGTTTTTACTGGGTTAATATATATTGATATTTGATTTATAGGTAAAAATTAAAGAAATATGGGATTCCAATCCTGGGCAATCCTACTCAGTCTCACAGGATGACCCGGTTGGTAAAGTCCTTGGGAAGGAGCATCCTGGTAGAGTGTGCGGGATGGGTTTGGGACCTGTACCATCTGAGGTCTTTCGCATGCCATCAGGGATTTCAGCTACATCTACTCCTACTTATAGTCATTTCATACCTGAAGATGCTCAGAGGGAGATGTCTTCTCTACGAAACACAATTCACCAGCAGGGGGATCAGTTATCTGGTTTGCAGAAAGAGTTGCTTGAAATACGTCAGTATATGAGAAGATATGCCCCCGGTGGTAGTGCATCGGTTAGTGGTGAGCAGGTAAATTACAAAAAAATCAAAATCATTTAGTTTGCAAACTTTTATAGGTTTTAAGTTTTATTATAAATATGCAACAATATTTAATTTTCAATATAATGTTCTTACAGGTGGCAGCCGGTGGTGGAGATGAAGGTGGAGAGGTTGACGATGCAGCATCAAATGATGAGTACTAGTATTGTTGATGTGTTGAACAAGTATGATAAAGGTTGGTTTGTATATGTAACATTTATGGCACATAGTTTCCACCAAACATTTCCATATATGTAACCCATATTAATACCATTTCTACTATATAGCAGCATTCGGGTATCCCCAGTGTGTAAACTCGATTCATAAATGGATTGGGTGTTTTGAAACGCTAGTCGGGTTGGTTTTATCTTTTATGACAAATGTTATGGAGTTTGTGAGTGTGAATCAGATAAGTGTCACATGTGCGATTAAGGTGAATCTAACCTAGTTCTCTTATGAGAAGTTGGTCTATCTCTTCTTTTCATGACTAGGACACTCTTAATTTGGGGAATATCGTGTCAGATATAGTAAAAATGTCCTTCTAGGTAGTACAAGTGATGGAAGTGTCTTAGAGGTGATGGAAGTGTCTTCAATCTTCTGATAATATTTATACTCTCTTAGTGTACTCTTGCTTAGCAACGAGCATGTCCCCTATCTTTACGTCATCCTCGATGCACTAAGAGAGCATCGGTCATATACCGAGCTAAAGCTATCAAGTGTTATTCTTTTTTAATAAATAGGATTTATCAATGTTTCATGTGGGATGCATGGTTTTTATTGAGGCATGGTTAGTTCTTGTGTGATACCTGAGTTCCTGTGTAGGAATGCCTTGGACAGACTTTTGGACACCAACCGTTTCCTTTGACTTGATCACTAGATGAATGTCATTCTAGGCTCAGTCAATGATCTTATGTGGATGTTTTGGTCTTTTACCAATATCTCACTTGTAAACTTGGAGTATGGACTACCTAGGGATAGTTACTTGGACTCTAACTTGATGATCTTATTTTATCCCAAACTTATCGTTGGACTCAAAGGTGATGTTTAAAAGGTAATGATTATAGTGGGATGGATCTAGGTTCCACCCTTGTTCATGCTGGGGAACAATGTATTAAATTGTTAGGTGATGAAATGACTAAGAAATTTCATTGAAAGTCAGGTATGGGCTTATGTGAATGTGCTTGTGGTAAACACGAGATTTCATAGAGGAAGGAATTGTGGTTCAGGTTGTGATATGTGAGTCATCTAAGCTGAGTATCTTGGGAATGGTTAGCTGAAAGTGGATTGAATTATTATACTTCTTCTTAGATGTATATAGGTGAAAATATCCATTTAAACCTAGGTGATCTCTATATTCTGGTTTGATTTATTTTTCAGGGCAGTGGGGTAGTAGAACCATTTTTTTTTTCCAGTTCAGCATTTAGCGGCGGTTTTAACCACCGCTAATTCCATAATTCGTGGCATTTAGCGGCGGTTTTAACCGCCGCTAAATATATTATGTTTATATTTAGCGGCGGTTTTTACCGCCGCAAAATAGGCGCATCAAACGGCATAATTTTGCGGTGGTTAAAACCGCCGTGAATAAAAAAGTGTGGCAGACCCATAAAACTGCCGCTAAATGGAGAGAAACCGCTGGGAAATGAGGCATCTACGACACATTTTTTAAACCGTCGTGAAATAGAAAAAACCGCCGCTAAAATATTTCTGACACCAAGTTTAGCGGCGGTTTTTGTAAACCGCTGCCAACCCATTTAGCGGCGGTTAAAACTACCGCTAAATGGGAAAAAAACCGCCACTAAGGGCTGCTTTTGTTGTAGTGTTCGATATATTCTGTGAAATATCAAGTATTCTTCCAACTACACTAGATTAATTAGTCTTGAATAAAAAATACATAAATATAGAAAAAGTATTTAAAATGGGTTATATGCATTATATTTTTCAATCTTGATGAACCCTTTCACCCCATACTCATACATTTTTTATATGTTTGGAATATATACATTTTTAATTTGTATCCTTCTAATTTGATTCAATAATATTCATATGTAAAAAAATAAATACAAACTAATAATATTAGTCGAATAATGTATATTGATATTGTTTTGTAGTGGTGGAAATCATTGAATGAAGGTAATGTTTGATATTTATAAATTTAAAACGAAACTTTTTAATTTTTCTTCTACCACAAAACATAGATATCCATAATTTCCACTCAAAAATTTATTATTGGTTATCATTTAGGATTGAATTTTAAAGGATAATGGTGTTTGTTTTAAAAAACATTAAAGTATTATTTGCGTTAAGAAGTTATTTTATTTATAGATAATCAATTTTGAATGAATATAACCATCAAAATAAATTTATGATGAGTATAATAAAATAAAATTTCCACTAGACACTACAATATTTCATCTTATTCAAGTAAACAACACCTATTGGATCTAATAAAATTTTATAAGCTTCATTTAAGATGCATTATACATTGAAAATTTACTGGTTCCAAAATTTATAGAGTAACATCATCATTTTTTAAAAGGATTGGTTCATTATAAGAGAATTAATTTAGGTAGTTGACTTATATATATCATGATCAGGTTATTCAAATAAAATTATTTTATGAAGAATTTTCAACTAAAAAATAATATGATCACAAACATTAGTATCCACACCCATAATTCTAAATGTTTTGATGAAAGACCAAAAAAATCCACAGCCATACCTGAATAATTAAAAACACCCAAACATGTGTATCCAAACCCTATGTAATCATGACTTAACAAAGAACCATAATGGAATTAGCCGCATCAAACCTGGGTAATCAGAAACCTTGTGGTCCTAATCATTTAGGCTATGTCAAACCACTATGGTAGGGGAAAGTGGATTGTATGGTACAAAGGAAAAAAAGTACTAAATATTTTGAAGCAATGTAATATCGACTAAAGAGGCCTTTTTGAGAGGGTCCATTGATGTATGAATTTCTAGGGGGATTGGCGAAAGAGGCTGAGTTTCGTGAGATATTAAATGGCGCAGAGTCAGGTTCTGTTAGGGTTGAATTTTTAAGATAGGGAAGGGTTTTATCAATGCTTTCAAAAATGAACAGATAATGTTAGGTTTTATTTATACTAAAATAACAGGCACTAATAAAGACCGATATTTATTAGCATTGATAAATATTGTTTTTATAAGAGCTTTTTTAAGTACTAATTAAAACTATTTAAAAAAATATGCAATTATTAAACCAATATATATTAAAAATGAATAAATTATAAAAAAAAGTGAAAAATAATTTATATTATTAGAGAATATATAATTTTGAATGCATGAATGTTAAAAATGAGTGAAATTGAATAATTAAAATTGAATAGATGTCAAAAATATTAAATATGGATATTTTTATAAATTATAAAAATTATTAAAAAAATAAAATGAAAATATATTAAAATGATGATGAATACATATTAAATATGTTCATTAAAACCATACTAAAAATTAAATTTTAATGAATAAATGTGTATAAATAAATATTAAATATGAATAAATTACAAAAAGGAAAAAATAATTAACAATATAAGTGAATAAATAATATTAAATGAATTAATTTTTTTAAAATAAAGTGAATATTAATAATTAAAAAAATAATAGATTACAAAAAAGACAGCAAAATGAACAAGAGTTTTTAAATATATATATTATTAAAAAAATGAATATATGTTAAAATGAAAATTAATACATATAAATTATATAAATTTCACATAACATAATTAAAAAATCAAATAATAATTAATAACCAAGTATAAATAAATATTAAAAAATGATAAAATTGAAAAAAATATTAAGCATATAAATAAATTAATATAATAAATATCAAACATATTAATAATTTCAAAAATAAATAAACAAAAAATGAATATATATTATCCATATAAATTAAAAACATATTTAAAATATTAAAATATAGTAAAGAAATGTCTATAAATATATTTTAGAAAATGATTAAATTACAAAACAATATTAAAATTCAAAATTATTAAAAATGAATAAAAAATATTAACTAAACGAATATTAGAATTGAATCAAAGAAATTTAATAGATAAAAAATCTATTTAAAAATGAATTCATAAGATTAATTTCACGAATTGTAAACATGTAGAAAAATAAAGAAAATATTAATAAATAAATTAAAAAATATTAATTAAATAAATTTCAAACATTTTTAAAATATTGCAACATAATAAATATATTTGAATAAATATTATTCATGTAAAAGAAAAACATATTAATAATATTTAGAATTAGAAAATAATAATGCATAATTAAAATTTTAAAATGAATAAATTCAAAATATATTAAACATTAATAATTTTTAAAAATGAAAAAAAATTATTAAATGAAAGAATACTAAAAATGAATTAATTAAAATGAATAAATTTAAAAAAATATTTAAAAATTTAATCTATAGCATTAATTATGTGAATTACAGACCCATAAAAAATGAATAAAAATAATAATTACATAAAAACAAAATTATTAAAAATGAATTATATTGAAAATAGAAAAATATTAATTATTGAATTAAATTAAATTAAACTATATACACACATAAATATTTAGAATGAATTAATTAAAACAAATATAATTACCATACTTGAGCGATTAAGGAGAAATTATGATAAATTACTTAAATAATATGTAATTTTCATATATTAAAAAGTGAATTTAGTATAATTACAGTATTAACATCATAAATAATTAATGATTAAATTAAAATAAATGTGATCACTTTTTTTAATGATATGTAATGAAAATAAATAAATAATTTTTATTTAAAATGACATTAAATTAAAATTGCATATAATTACAAAAAATTAAAAGGAAAATATGTATGGGTAAACCAAAGTTAATTATAGGTAAGAATAGTTGAGTAATTATAATATAATGTAATATAAAGGTAAATATATGTTAAGTAGGGGTAAAAAATGTTATGTAAGCATAAAATGAAGTTATATAAGGGTAATCAAAAGTAATGTAAGGGTGACAAAAAGTTATATAAGGGTAAACAGAATATTTTACAAACTATGTAGAAGTAAAAAAAAGTTAATTATTGATAAAAAAGGTTATGTAATTGAAAACTAAATTTATTTAAGGTTAAATAGAAGTTATGTAATGGTATAACGAAGATATGTAAGGGTAAACTAAAGTAATGTAAGGTTAAACATAAAATATGTAAGGGTAAAAAAATTGTATGGGTAAAATAAATTTTGTAAGGGTAAACATAAGATATCTAAGGGGTAAAACAATGTTATGTATTAGAAAAAATATCGTTTAATAGGTTAAATAAGGGTAAAAAGAAGTTTTGTAAGGGTACAACAAAGTCATGTAAGGGTAAAATAAATATTCATAATGTTAAAAAAAAATTACGTATGGGTAAAGATAAGTTATGTAAGGGTAGCCGAAGGTTATGTAAGAAAAAATACAAGTTAATTAAGGGTAAACAAATGTAAATTACGGGTAAAAAAACATGTATAGGTAATGTAGGGGAAAAATAAAGTTATGTATGGGTAAAAAAAAGTATTATAAGGGTGAACTAAATTTATGTAAGGTTACACATATGTAAATTAAGGGTAAAAACAATTATTCAAGGGTAAACTAACGTTTTGTAAGGGTAAAAATAAGTTAATTAATGGTTAAACATTTATTTGTAAAGATAAATAGAAACTTTTACAGGTTTTGTATGGGTAAACATAAGTTAATTAAGAGTAAAAAAAGTTATATAATGGTAAAATAAAGTTATATAAGGGTAAACATAACTAACGTATTGTTAAAATAAGTTTATCTAAGGGTAAATAGAAACATTTACATGTTAATTAATGGGAAATAGAACTTTTATAAGGTAATACAAAGTTATGTAAGGGTAAATTAATGTTATGTAAGGGTAAAAATAAGTCAACTGAGGGGAAAACGAGGCCATGTAAGGGTAAAATAAAATTATATTGTGGTAAATAGTAGTTAAGTAAGGGTAAAACAATGTTTTTCTAGGGTAAATAGAAACATTTACAAGTTAAGTATAGTTGAGCTAAATTTAAGTAAGGGTATAAACAATTAACGTTGAACTAAAGTTATGTATGGCTAAATAGAAGTTATGTATGGGTAAAAAAATTTGTATGGGTAAACTAAAGTTAAGTAAGGGTAAACATAAGTTAAGTAAGGGTATAAAACTTTTTATATGGGTAAATATAAATTTCTATAGGTTATATAATGGAAAAAAAAGTTATATAAGGGTAAGAAAGTGTAATATAAAGTTAAAAAAATTATGTAGGTGTAGACATACATTATGTAAGTGTAAGACAATGTTATGTAAGGGTAATGTAAAGTTAAGTAATGGAAAAAAAGTTATATAAAGGTAAAACAATTTTATATATGGGTAAATAGAAAATTGTATAGGTTAAGTAAGGGTAATCTAAATTTATAAAAGGGTAAAAATAGTTAAATAATGGTAAACTAAAGTTACATAAGGGTAAAAAGAAGTTAAGTAAGGGTAAAAAAAGTAATGTAATGTTAATCTAAAGTTATGTAAGTGTGAATATAAGTTAAGTACGGGTGAAAAAAAGTTATATAAGGGTAAATAGAAACTTGTTTAGATTATGTAAGGTTAAAAACAAGTTATATAAATGTTAAAAAAGGTTAAAGGTGAACTAAAGTAATGTAATGGTAAACAGAATGTAAGTAAGGTTAAAAAAAGTTATGTAATGTTAAAAAAAATGTTAGGTAAGGTTGAATAGAAGTTAAGGATAAAAAAATATTATATAAGTTCAAATATAAACTTATACAGGTTATGTAATCGTAACTTAATGTTATGTATAGGTAAATAGATGTTATATATGGGTAAAAAATGTTATGAAAGAGTAAACTAAAGCTAAGTAAGGGTAAACATAAGTTAAGTATTAAAATAAACATTATTAAATGTTTATTTAAATATAAAAAATAAATAAACATAATTATATATAAAATTGTGTTTATAATTAATAATCAGATTAAAACAAAGAAAAATGGTGTTGTTATAGGCTATTGATTGTATATCGAAAATATAATTAATAATATTATTATTGATAACTGTTGATGTATGCACTATATTGAGTGTATATAAAAATATAAGTATTTATTAACCTTTAGAATTTAAAATTAGAACTAATTATATTATTATTTAATTAAAAATATAAATATTTTAAAAAGTATAAATAGCTATGAAAATTGCATATATTGAAAAAATATTAAATTAATATGTACTAAAAATGAATGATTGTTAAAAATGAATAAATGACAGAAAATACTAAAAAAGGAGAAATACTAAAAAAGAATAAATAATATTAAATCAATAAACAGGCATACATGTACACAAATACATATGAATATACATACAAGTACACATATGTACACAAACATATATACATACACTTACACATACATAGACACATACATACACGGATAAACATCCACAACCACATACACATGTATATGTGTATGCATGCACATACCTGTGTATATACACATACACATACATACAATTACATACATGTTAATGCACATACATATATATACATATGAATACATACACAACTACATAAGCATACATATACAAACACATATAGAAACACTGAAACATACTCATAGACACACATGTACACATACATATACATTCAGAAAAACAAAAACACATATACATACACATAAAAAACCCATGCATATTCACACACACATAGACACACATAAATACACATATACATGAATATGTTTAAATACATGCACATACACATACTCATATATCCATACACATAAACATACACAAATGCACATACACATGGACAAGCATATACATTCACATTCATGTATGTATACATATATCTGTACATATAATTACATGCACATGCATGACCATATATAATCATATATATACATATACATACATACACATACTACATATTCATTCATACACATACATATACACATACACAAACACACTTAAATACGCAAGGACATACATGTACACATAAATACAAATACACGTACACATACTCACATACATATTCATATATATATATATATATATATATATGTGTGTGTGTGTGTGTGTTTGTGAATGTGAGTGTACACATACATTCACATCCACATAAACAAATATATACATACACATACACACATATACACATACACATACATATGCATACACATATACATACATATGCATATATTCATATACATACACGTACACATACACGTACAAATATATATACATATACATATACAAACAATATCACATACACATACTCATATATACACATATATATGAATTCATACACATACTATATAAATATACACATACCACATAAACATACGGACACATACATACACTTATACACATGTCATATACATACATACACATACACATACACACACATATTCTAATACACATACACATTCAGATGCACATACACATACACATACACGTACACATACACATACACATACACATATACTTGCATATAAATCCACATACATGTTTGTTTTTTGGAAGATTTTATTCATGTTTTATCATGTATAGTTATCAGATGGAGTCTTCTTAACAATGTCTAGTGGACAAAGATAATGAGATGAATATTTTCAGATAGACCGTATAGATATTTTCTTATTTTGGTGTTTCATATTGTTTTGGGGAGATGGTTTATCACTAGATATAACCATTATTTGAAATGGGGTCATTGAAAAGATGGTTTTCTACCGAGAGGATTCAATGATCAAATATAGATCATTGGACAAAGCTTTTCTGAGATATTTGTCATTTTATGACTAGATATTGGTGGCAAAAATTTAATATATATATATATATGGGTATTAATTTTTTCTCAAGTTAAAAGAATTTGGATATTGATGATAATAGGTTACTGAAATCATTTTGGCAAGACAACTACCTCTACCAAAAGGTAGTGGATTGGCTCATTGATAGGTGTACGATGATTGAATAAACAATTCAAGTTTCTGAATTAAGAAACTCCAAGTCCTAAGAGATCCAATGTTAAATAGGTTTGTACACTTATTTTATCTCCCATAATGAAATTTTTTTGCGTTCCCTCATTAATGAAGGAATTTATCTAAATCACCTTAAATACTTTTTATCCATTTCTTTTATTCTATTTTGTTTGAAGTGTGATCATTATGATTTTGAATTATTATTAGGTATGTTTTACACTTCTATGTTCTGATGTACATAACTCAGGATGTCGAATTATTGGATTTACACTCAATATGATAAAAATTATGGAGTTGTTCTATTTTATAGGCTAAAGTGTCTAAAATAACCTTTCTATCTTGTGGAAATTGTCTTTCTAGGTTCATCTATTGGATTGAATAGATAGAGTTTTGTGTTTTCATTAAAATGGGTGCCAAAAATTTCAAAAAATTGGTATAGAAATAATCCAAGGTTCATTTATACTTAACTCATAAAATTCATGTGATCTTTCCCGTTGGATTTCATGTTATTAGATTTAAATTGGTATTTTATTATCAGTAGAACGAATTTAGGGGAAATAATTTTTTTAATAAGTAAAATGTAATGAAATTTCTCTTTCAGAGAATTTAGATAGAATATATCTTGATACTGTAGGTTATTGATGCTCATCTTTCTATAAAAAAACAATAAATAAAGGATGCAGTGGGATAAGGGTGGTTGGATATGAAGTATTTAGCCTTAATTAGGATTTCTATTTCCTAAAATATTGTGTTCAAAATTAGAGAGAAGAAAACTATTTCTATGTTTATAAAAGAATTGGAAGAAATGTATAAGAATTCCATAGATCTTAAAAATGTTTTCATATTTCATATACTATTAAAATTGAGGTTATTAAAAGGGAGGATTGATGTCAATCAAGTAAATGACTTCAATATGATATTAATGATGCTAGAATCTACGAAGAAAACATTTAGAGAAGATTTTTGGGATTTTAATATTATTTATTTATGTACCAAGAGATGGGATTCCATGGTGAAAATGTTGAGAAACTATAATGGAAAGGTAGATCTTGTTTTCCAAGATATTAAAAACCTGAACATGAATAAATAATTGTGTTAAAAGGATCAGACTTCATCTAGAAATGATCTCAATGATACTATATGGGGACTGTTAGTTCATTAGATAGACTCTCAATTGAATAAGTATGTAGAGGATATGTCCACAAGAATAATTAGATATAAGTCAAAATGTTCTGGTCCTATATGCAGGATTTTTGGGAAAAGGTACATATCGAGAATGGTTGTCAGAATCGGTCATATTTAATAAATTATGGACATAAAAACTCAGTCATTAAAATGGATAGATGGTCCAAACAGATACTGAGTATGATCATTCTAGAGGAGTCATCGGTTATTGACTTAGGGGGTATTTTCATTCCATTGGTGAGGGAGGTTTCATGGTTGATTATGTACTAGGAATCTTGGTAAGAGTTAATCTAGTGGACTATGATGATTTTTACATAGTTGGGGAAGGTTATGTGAACATTATAATGAAAAAAATAGATCTTTCCAAAATGTAAATTATATTAGACCAATTTATGGTCTCCAAGTGAAACTCGTATTAGTGGGACAGTTTATGATGCATGTTTTGGAATGAATTATCCAAATGGTTTCTATAAGATCAAAAAAGGTTCCATGAAACTTTCTAGTGGAGTATAGAATGGTACCTTTTATCATACCATATGAAGTGATGAATTTGTAACTATCAAAAAAACAACATTGTATGGTAAGGAAGAGTGGATCTACAATTTTTGTCATCTCAGTGAGACAAATATCAATGTTATAGGGATTATGGGAATACTAAAAATCAATCACATAGACCATGGAATATATGAGAGTTGTATGTTAGGGGAAAAAAGAGATTCTAATTCAACATGGATAGAATAAAACTAAGGAAATGAAAGTTAAAACTAGTTCATTATGATGTTTTGGGTCCATCCATAGTTTCCTTGTATTGAGGACAACTTTATTTTTTAAAATTCATAGTTAAATACACTCACAAGTATTGGTTATAATTACATATAAAAAAATCTATTTTTTTCCTGGATTTTATTTATCACAATGTTTCAGCTAAGAAAGAGTGAGAAATGATGATGAAATGTCTCTAGAAAGACAACTATGGAGAATATACATGATATAACATTTGTAATTTCTATTATAAGAAGTGAATTAATAATGTTAATAATATTATGAGGTCTCCTTAATAAAGAAGAATATTTTAGAGGATGATCTAGACATTGATAGAGATCAAAATAAATATGATTCTACACATGGTAATTCTTTTGGGAATTTGGGTAAAGGGCTTAAATATGTCAACTTACCTGGTGAACACAAGTATGGATTCAGTTGTGGGAAAGTAACATCCTAATAAAAATTGTTCTAATAAGATGTCATATGTCAACCATCTCAAAATCATTGAAAGTTTTTCATTTTTTCATATCAATGAAAAAGATAGAGATCAGTTAAAGGAAAATCCAATGTTTATTTTCTTATTGAATATATAACTGAGAAATTTCTTTATCACCAGTGTAATGATGAAAATAAAAAAACTGATATGGAGGTGAGATATTTATTTTAATAAAAAATTTATGCGGAAAAATAATTACATAGATGAGAAGGAAGTTGAGGAAAGTTCTACTATCAGTGTTCAGAGTGATCAAACAGAAGTTACAGGACAAACATTTAGACCAAAAATTTTAGAAGAAACATCAAAATCTATACCTCTATTAGTCATGGTAATAGGTAGTGGAATATAATATATTCCATTTTTAGATGGTGAATTTATTGATAGACATGTTCTAGATAATAAATGATTGGGCATAACTCCACTGTATAGAAGACTATCAATTAGTAAGGATTGAGGAGATGAACCTAAGGTTATGTTGATGAGATTTACTCATATAAGGAACCCTATTTAATGGTTTTTATATGATATTAAATTTTTAATTCAAATGTAATTATTTAAACTAAAAAATATAAAAAAGGTTGCTTATCTTAAAGTCTTTAAATATATGGAGTCATCCAAGTACAAGGAAATAAATTTCATAAATCTCTATAACACGTGGTAATTTTATGAGCTACATGATTTAAAGAGGGATCTATAAAAGAAATGGTGTTTACATTTAAAAGAGTAAGAATATGGAAGTAAGATATATAAATCTACATTGTTGGTGAAAGGGTTTCTGTAAAATAATGGAATTGACATTTCAGAATTTTTATCAACAATTGTGAAACAAAAAAACCATTCATATGGTGGTGATAACTATTATATCTAATTACCTACAATTGGAGAAAATGGATGTAAAAATATATTTTATTTTTTGGGATATTTAGGGGATGAAATTTACATCCTTTATCCCAAAGGTTTTGATGTTTTTTAAAAGAATGTTTTTTAGAATGTTGAAACTGAGCATTTAAGGACTTAAGAAGGCTCCATGATAAAGGAATGGGATGTTTGACACTTTCATGTCTAAATAAAGTTTCATTTGATGTGAGTCTGATCACTATTTTTACAAAATGAAGTGGGAAAATCGAACATATCTCTTACTTATCTCGTATGTGTTTGATATGTTGATTGATGGTTTGGAGTTTCAATAGATTGGGGAATTTAAGAGGATTGTTTCAACAAGGTTATAAATGAATGATATTGGGAAAGGTAAGAAAATATTGGGGATAAAAATTGATATGGATAGGAAAGTAGGATCATTGGTTTATCCTAGAAGGAATAAATCAGGATATTTATCACTAGATTTGAAATGACTATTTATAATCCTATATTAACTTACTTTTTTGGAAACTTCAAACTTTAAAAAACGCAGACACCATAAACTAATTGTGAATTTCATGACATAGACAATGTTATTTATGCTTCATTTATAGAAATTTTGATATAATAAATGGTTTTCAATCGACTATATATTGTTTTGGTATTGGGGTTTGTAAGTCGTTTCATTTGAAATCCTAGAAGGAAACATTGGGAATCTATTAATTAAATATTATGATACTTCAAATGGTGAGAGGATGTAACTTTATGTTTTAGTTATGATAGTCAGATGAAATGATTTATAGATATATTTTTTATGGGATATGGATTCACAGAAATGTAGTATAAGGTTAGTATTTACTTCTGGTGGAATAGTGGTAAGTGGTTCATCTTATCTACAACAAGTTGTATCTTTATCTCCAATGATATCAGTGTACATTGCTACTATTAGTGCAAGGGAAGAATTGATTTGGTTAATGTTCTTATAGAATGAACTTAGAAAGGGATCAGATAGAGTAATGTTATTCTATGACCGTAAAATTTCCATCCATCTTGCCTCTAACCTAGTGTTTCATGTGAGGATAAAACACTTTGACCAGATATGTCATTTTATATAAATTTTTTTGGAGGATAAATCATTGGATCTTTATACGATCATTGGGATATAAAAATCAATAGATGTGTTTATAAAGGGGATGGTCTAAGAAATCCTAAGGTAACATTTTTTATCTGTGTGACATGGATGGTCAAAATAAATGGGAGAAACTACATTCAACAAACAAAGAAAGGGTTTTGATGAATGAAAAAAATAAAAAGGATGAAAGCCAAAAGAAATTTTTAATTGGGAGATTATTTAGTTTGTAGAATATTTTCATTATGTTTCATCAGGAATAATTTTTTGGATAGAGTCTACCATATGAAGAATTATAGATAAATATAATTCAATGAATATTATCAGATAGGCAAGATAGATGTTTTACTATAATTATGTTTCATAGCGTCTTGGGTAAAAGGTTTGTTTTTGAATAGAACAAATATCAGATATAGTTCAGTAGACACAATGACATCGGATAGAGTATTTTCAATGGATTGGTTTTGGTGATCAGAAAAAAATCATCAGAAGTATATTTTCACAGATGTTTATCACTTAATGACTAGATATTGGTTGTTTAATGTAAGATACAATTGGGTATCAATAGTTCCTCAAGTCAAGGGAAGGAGGACTATAGAGATCAGTGGTCATTGAAAACTTATTTACTATAAAATTATCCCTACAAAAAGGTGGTGGTTATGACCTCTAATAGATGTACAATAACTCCATGAATAGTGAGTATTTCTAGCATAATAAAATCTGAGACCTTGGAGAGGGAGTGATAAGGTTTTTTGTAATCTTTTTGTATCTCTCATAATACATATTTTTTCATTTTTCACCCATGGATACTAGACCTTGTATGAACCATGTTAAATATTGATTGCCCATTTATTTTCTATAGTTTTTTTGGTAGTGTGATCATTGATATTATGTGTGATGATTATTTTGGTTTCATTCCTCCATTTCCAAATCACATTACTCAATAGGTGGAATAATCATATGGACTCTCTATATGATAAAACATTATGAATTTGTTTTGATGTGTAGGCTGATGTGTATGAACAGACCACTTTATCCAATGGACATTCTCTCACCAAGTTTTTTCATTGGATATAATGGGTGGAGGTTTTTGTTTTCTTCAAAATGGGTTTTCCATATTCCCTATAGTTCAAACACACACA
The DNA here is from genome assembly GCA_963277665.1 of Viscum album. Lineage (NCBI taxonomy): Eukaryota > Viridiplantae > Streptophyta > Magnoliopsida > Santalales > Viscaceae > Viscum > Viscum album. The sequence goes on along the minus strand of OY728163.1, from coordinate 777,802,709 downwards.
CACACATAAAAATATATGTAAATATATGCACAAATACATATTCAATAATATATACATACACATACACACATAAACAAACACATACAAAAAATGTACACACACACACACATTACAACACAATCATACACATATAACACATACATAAACATGCACATACAAACATACACATGCATCCACATACATACACATTAGTGAATATACATATAAATACATGTACATATATTTTAAATTATTTAATATAATTATAAATATATAAATTCAAATATAAATACCACATTTTATTACATATATTCATTTATATATTTATATAATTATTTAAATAAAACATTAATTTATCATATTTTTATTAATTATATATATGTTTTGTATTAAATATATATACATATATTATGAACATTTTTATTCACAAATATAGAATTGATAATTATATATATATAATTATGAAAATAAGATTGATAATAATGTTTTATTAAATGTTATATAAACCATATTTATATATTATATTTACCTATATATACTTATGGTAATATAAATTTTATTAAAAAAATATATAAATACATATATATATATAAATTGAATTTTTCATTGCGACCATTAACAATGTTTTTCATTATTTTAATGGTGGATATTTTATCAGTTCTAGAATAGCGTTGATAAAGTGGAACCTTTTTCAGTTCTAAAAAAAGTGGTGAAAAGGGGTTCCCTTTTATCGATGATTTTGTTGTACTGATAAAATTTATCTTTATCACTATTTTATGTTAGTTCTAATATACGGGCTCCATTTATTAGTGCGTTATGTTTAATGATGATAAATTTTAGTGGTGAATATCATGTGATCTGTATTAGTGCAAGAAATTAATAATCCTTCTCAAATATTTCAAATTTAAATATGTTTCCAAAACCATGCATATAGATCTGTAAACATCATTTTAAATTTAACAATGAAAACATTTTTTAAATAATATGATTATAATATTAAATATCCATGAATAAACAAATAAATTTAAAATTGAAATAATATTTGGTTGAAAATAATAAATAGATAAATATTAGTTCATATGAATGAAAATAGAAGACAAGAAAAATATCCAAGTCAAAAACTATAATATTACTTTCAAGTAATTAATAAGATCCATATGAAATATAGAATTTTTTTGAAAAACATATTAATATCATGCTTTTAAAATGATTTTTTAAGTCAATTTTTAAGGCTTCTAACTTAATGAAATTTCCATTTCTTAATACTTTGTAAAAAATGTCAGAAATCTATTTTTTCATAAGACTTAATCCTTAAGAAATTTTTCATTTTACAAGACTTTGTAAAAATGGATAGACTTCTCAAAAAACATAAGGCTTTTAGAAAACCGTGTGAATTTTTACTTTGGTATATTTTGAAGTCTGTATCTCATAACACATTTGAAAAACCATAATTATTTTTTCGTCTACAAAATTTTGAAATACATAATATAATATGTAAACATAATTATAAGAATATGAATAAATAAATAATAAAAAAATTACAAAAAATTATAAAATAAATAAATAATAAATAATAAGAATGTTCAATATCATTTTTTTATTCAACAAGTAGTGAAAACGATAAAAATGAAAAATATTTATTCAAACTCATGTTATAGGGGAGAAAGAACAAAACGAGGTCTTTGTAATTATCAATGAAAAAGAAAATAAAATTATAAAAATCATCTCAAAAATATACATTTATGCTCCATAGATAATAAGTGATTCAATCCTTAAAATAAAGATCACCTGTTGTGTTTATAAAAATAATTGTTCTTAATATAATTATTTTAATATGTAGGATAATTATCATTATTAATGGATTAAAATTTTATAAATATCTACTCCTTTTTATTTTTTAGCATCTATACCCTTTTATTTTATTTTTTAATTATTTTTTGAATCATTTATTTTCAAATAATTTCAATACATGAATGTAACATTGAACTATCATTAATTTAAATAGAAAATTTAAGGTTGAATGTCCTGATATTAGAATTTTTGAATCAATATTTGATTTAGTTAGTTTCAGTTTACATGTAGTGGTTTTTTAATCATATGATTCCATTTTATTTTTTATTATTGTGATTATTAATTATAACTCATTGAATTTATGGTATGATATCAATTTTTGGAGTACTTTATTCAACTATTTCTTCTTTTGTGAAGTATGATTTGATAATTATCACTATAATAAATGAAAATTTTATTCACACACTTTTATCACTGAAGATTCGTGTTGAGATCAAGTTATTTTTACTCCAAAAAGGGTATCTAAGTCTTAATTATTTGAAAGATATTTATGTAGTGATAAAATATAAGGAAAATGTTATATGTTTTTTACTCCATAAAATATTTCTATAGACATTGATGTTCTAAAATTTTTGAAAGTGGCTTGAAGGGAAAACCAAAATAACTAAAAAAATATTTACATAAAATGTTGCATGTAGGTGAAAAATTTAACAGGAAATTCCTTCCCTAGTTTACTGAAACCATAACATATATGGTAACATGTCCGCTTCTACCCCGACTTCATCTCAATCATTCCATAGAATTCCATGAAATAGAGGAACTTGGACCCTTTTTGTTCACATATGAAATCATTTGGTCACAATGTAAAATCCTTTTCTTATTATTCTCAATGGCTTGGAACACTAACAATAGCTCCTCTACTATGATATACCCATCACCATCATGTCTAATAAATATAACACCTCTCAGATTTCAGATTGGGGGGATGGTATGAAAGATAGTGAAATGATGTAAAAATATTCTTGATGGATAAATACATCCCAATTTTCATAGATGTCCCTCTATATTCTCTATGTCTCACCCTCGGTTAGTTGATGTTCCCCGATGTAGTGGTACACGAATGCTAACTCATGCAATAGGATCAGAGCATCTCGATCTCTGTCGATGAACCAAAAAACCTGAATCAACCATTTCAATTTACATGGATAAAAAATAAATGGATATTTAGATCCTATAATAGTGGATTCATTGATTTTTATTATATATCATAATCTAGGGATAGGTATATTAATATACACTCGTTATATATATGTCTCATTTATGAAATTAAATAAAACATAACACACACATGAATGTATGTAGATTTATATGTATATGTATATATATATATGTACATATGTGGGTGTTTTTATGTTTGAATGTATATATATTTATTCATGTATATATTTTTTATATATGTATGTATAATTTAAAATTTATTAAATGAATATTTAAGTTAAATAGTTATTTGTAAGTATGAATGTATTCATGCATGCAAGCCTGTATATATGAATGTGTGTATATATAATATATAATTTAATTTCTATGATTATAATATTATTTTATATTTAAAAAATATAAATTTGATTAATAATTAAAATAATTTAAATTTAAAAATATTTTTTATAAAATAAAACTCATAATTCATTAGCTAAAAATATGTATTTTATTTAAATAAAATTAATAATATATATTTATATATGTAGTTATTTTTTAATCTATTTATTATCAATAAATTTGTATATAAATATATATTTATATATATTTATATAGCATTGAGTGTGTTTATATATATATATATATATTATTTTTATGTAAATAATATGGTCGGGAGTGTGTGCTAATGTTCTTATAAATCAAAAGGAGGTAGCGTCTTTAGTCAAGACAACCATGGATCATTTATTGAAAAAAAATCAGTAAAAAGGTCTAAAATATGAAGTTTTATAATTATCCTTTTCATTGTTATATGTTAAATAAATAGAAAAATCGTTGGACCAAACAAGGACCATGATGATCACTCCCTTGTTTGAAAGCCCATCTGTCAAAGTGTTCTCCTCTTGATAGACTTGAGTAAATATATAGTCAATGAAGGACTTGAAATTCAAATAGTCAATACATATAGAAATAAGGTTCCATAAGATATAGATAGTGTTTATTCTAATGGATTAAACAATTGTGGTGGACTTTCTCTCCAAATACAGGTTATCCCTCATCCAAAAAATAAGTGGTGCAAAAAATATAAACTCTCCCTCAAAAAATAATTCTAACATTTTCTTCTTTTAATCCTTCCTTATTTTTCATATAATCTAAATCGAATAGATTTTTTAGTTAAAGGGAATGAATTCATGGTTGGTACTATTGCAGTTGATTCCTAACCAATGACTTTGTACTTTACATTTCTTGTATATTCAAATACTTGAATGTTAAGGTGACACCTTGACACAACTCACTCTATGAATAGTATTCATCACGGTTCACTGTGAAACCTCCGGAATTCCTCCCAGCATGCAATATTTGTCCGACAAGTAATAGGGGTCTAGGGTAGTATCAGGTGTAGACCATACCCCCTAATGAGATGTCGTAGTTGCAGATAAAAATAAACAATCATCATATCTTAATAATAAAGTCCTTAAGAATACATAGAATCACTAAAATACAACTGTTAGTGAAAAATACATAAAATAAGAAGAAATAATCTATAAAATAATGATCTCCCCCCATGAATATCTCATATAAAAATAATGAAAAAAATAAAAATAAAGGTATTGTTAGATCTAATAACATCTCTTAGCCTCTCCACATCCTAGTCAACAAATCACATCTGATTTATCTTTCCTGATCATGCTAACCTATTCCTATCCCTAATCCATTCTTGTAACAAGTGATATGTCTGCATGGGTACCCAAGTCTAAGGGCCTCCTGAGCAGGTATGAGTAAAAAACTCAGTACAGTACCACCGATGTTCTCTTATAGATAACTATTAAATTATGTGTATATGTTCATGTGATATGACCATCTAAAATTAATAAATAAACTTAAAATAATAAAAAACTACCATACTTCCATCTTTTTTCTAGTGCTAGGGTGTCTCTAAGTATGTCATGATGACCACGCTAACCATAACCACTCAGTGGGACCAAGTCCTACCATTGTATTAGTAACCAGGGTCGATCCTCAGGACCACAACCCCAATTGAAAATACCTTCTTCATCTAATTCTAGAATGTCTCAATGAATGTCATGTTAACATACCTCCATGTTAGACCCAAGTACGATTACCAAGAGTATGCCATGGGAAATAAGATGATATTTATCTCAATGATCAAGTATCTCATCATGAGTGGATTGATGTCCATGTAACATGCATCGTGGTAATATTATATAGAACTGAAGGTTTAATCTCATCATCTTGGAAATTCTTCATATGGATCCATAGCCAGATATATGGAAGTACATCTTGTCATCCACATCGCTATAATATAAGGCAGAAAATTCATGTATAAATAGAGACATCAGGGAAACCCCATTATCATGTCATATTATGAGATATGTCAGATCCAAAGAGATCATCCATGGAATCCCAAAAGTCCAATTCATCATGTCCACCCCAATGGTGTTTACCAAACCGACCAATATGGGTTTTACTTTAATATCATCGGATATTCCCCAAGGGAATATACCATGTAAATCATATATCATACACACACAAACTAAACATGGGTGGACTTGTAACTAACCCTAGATTTTTAACATATTTGAACTCCACAGAGCATGACCAAACTCATAATATCCTAAATAGTCTCAAATCATTGATCATGGTCACAAGGTGACACCCTTGATCATCACTACCTGATTCTTAACACACCCTCTCATGGCTAAATATGTCACTGGGGAACTCATTGAGGTCCCTATAATATCATCATAGTCAGGGTACCTCTTGGGGACCTATCACTCACAAATATATCTCTCAGTTCTACACTTGAAACCCAAATGAAATATCATCCCTCATTTCATAAATTTAATTTGAGTCCTAGTTATCCTCCTAGGAAGGTCTCACAAACACCTTACTATAGAGGAGGCTTAAATCCCTCATAAGAACCCATATCATCCCAAGGTCCACCCAAACACTCGGCCTATCATCAAAACATCAAAGCCTCATCTCATAAGTGACCACATACTAGAATGGTGTAGTGCTCTCTCAACACCCATCTAAACTAGACCAAAGTATTTAAGGAAAAACATAATTATACTCAGGCCTACTAGTGACTATTAATTTGTTCAAATACTCCCTCCTTATTGTAATACATACATCATCTATTCACTGTCTACTTGGTCATATGAACCACCAAAGCCTTACCACTATTGGCTCCTAGGAATAACAAGTAGTCGTGGTCTTGAACATTAATGGCTGAGTAAAACAACCAGTGCTGAAATCCATACGGGCCCAAAACATTGTACATCAAAGTTATAATAATTTATTCAAATTAAATAATAAAATTTAATCTTTAATGGGGGTTGTCCTTTCTCAGTGGTGTTACCCCATAGATAACATGACACATACATCAAGAATATACCATAAGGGTATATATGCAAGACCACCTACCTTTTTTAGAGTGAATTCCATCTTTAAACGATCTTGGAAGCTCCACCTAGGATCATCAACACCATCTAGACCTATTCCAAACATCTCTGAACCTCTTTCACAACCAACAGTCTATAATTAAATAATTATAATCAATTTATAATTAATTAATTAATTACAATTAATTTATAGAATTTTTCATTTTAATTAAATAGTCATAAATTCAAAAAATCAAACAGTGGGACATCTAGTCACAAAACAATGAACAATGGGTGTGGACCATGCCCGATACACCCTCAAACCTAATCCCTGAAATCCATACAAATTAATTATAACATTTTAAAAGAATTTATTCATTAATTTAAGAAAGAAATAATGTCATTTTTCCAATCCATTCTCGTTGCATCAAAACCATGACCCAACACTTTCCCACAACTCATATCACATTCCCTACTACATTCTGGTGTGATTCCTAACAAGCGATGGTAAAAAAATTAAATTTTTTATTAATTTGATCCAAAAAGGTTTTAAAATTCAACATGGACTCATACCTTGATGAAATGATGAGTAGTGATGTTCGTATGTAGTTTTAGGATATCCTATAGCTAGGAAGAATAAAACACCCTTGATAAATTAGTTATTCAACCATGATCTAGTGGAATCACGAATGATAACCAAAATGAAGAAAACTAAAATCAAATATGAAAATTAGAGGAGATAAAAGGGGGTATATGGAGGATATCTCAACTCAATCATAGATAAATTTCCTATATAATCATCCCGAATAGAAGAGAGACATACAAGGAAGGTGGGATGGGGTCTCTTCTATTGTACGATCTAATCAAAATGGGGAGCCCCCCCCCCTCAAAATTTTCAGGTTGGAAGAATTTTAATTATTCCCCCTTTAAATACAACCAGCTAACAAGTGGTGATAAAAGAAACCAATTTTTTAGCACTCATAAAGGTATTACTTTATCAGTTCATTTATAGCATAGATGAACATGACTTTTATTAAAAGAAATATATATTATTAAAAATGATATTTTAATATTAAAATATATTTCTGTTGATATATATATTATATATTTTTAAAAAATTTACTTATATAATACCAAATAAGAATTTATAGTTAATATATAATATATTTAGGGAAATATAATTAATAAAATATTTAAAAATTAAAATTAATTAATATATTTCTAATTATTATTCACTAATATACATTTGACAACAATTTCATTATATAAAAAAATTATAAATTAACTATGATATTAAAAAAAATAAAAAAATGGATTTAACTTCAAAAATCCATAACATTTGTTCCAAATATCTTTTTAGGCACGACTAGATGTCAAATTTATGACTGCGAAAATATATATGTTATTTGTTTTGGTAAATCCTTAGGTCATGTCATTTAGTGGTCAAAAAGTCCTAGAGATCATCTAAAACATATTCTTCAGTTGGGATATCCTATTTTTTTGAATTTTTGAATGAATTTCACCTTTTATTAAGAACATATTATTTTCCTTTTTTGATGAAGACCAAATTTATTCCGAGAGAATAATTTCACATGGATATTATGATATTAAAATTTTAACATTTTTTTTATTAAAATATTATTTATAATTAAATATATACATCTCTGTATATGTTTACATAAAAAATTAATTGTATAAATAAATATTTAAAAATATTTTCATATTAAATAATTTTTTAAATATATAAAATAATATGGAAATAATTATTATCCATTTTCTTCAAAATAAATACCTAACTATTTTATTTACCTTATTCAAAAGTTTGGATATATATATACATATAAAAATTTATACAAAATATTTATATTTAAATTCATGTCTATGTGTGTATTAATAAAAGATATATATTTATGTATATATTCTAATAAAATATGTAAATAAATAAATAAATTTATATTTTAAAATAAGAATATATTATGAAATATATATACATATATATAGACTTGTCAATATATAATAAGTAGGTACCTCTAGGATAGTGTTAATTTTACTTGTTGAGTGTCTTTATATATGTATGTATGTTTAAAAATCAAAAAAAATATAAATTAAAACATATATACTGTCATGAAACAACCTGAGTCGTCCCTCTTTCTTGTAACGACCAGAATCCGGAGCCACTCAACTGGCGCCCCGTAATCGGTTCACCACATGACCTCAAGCGCGTTTCCCCAAATGCTAGAGGCTGCTGACTACTAGTGAGGTCCTTAGTGAGTTAGTGGGGAAACTATGCCCTCATTTGGAAAATTATTCAGCGGAAGGAAAATAACATAAATAATAGTGGAAGCAGTAAAAAACACACGACAACTGAAACTAAACAGCGAAACCAATGTATAATATAATAATGATGCATCATGGAACACGTCTCTATGGAAAGTAGTAAACAAAACGATGTGCTAAAATACTATTGAAACCCAAGTAGCAAAATTAAATAGTAAACTCTAACAGCATCGCAAGCCTAAGCTCGTTCCCATGCTCTCCAGCTCTATCCAACAATCAAGCACCTGAGGTAGAAGGGCCACAATCCCTATCCACACCTACAACCATATAACCTGTTTGGGCCAAAAAGTAGGACCCAAACAGGGTGTGAGACTAATCCCAATAGGAAACCACCAAAATATTTGTGCCTTACTGTCAGTGAGCAATATAGAAAAAGTAATGGAAATAAATGCGGCAGAGAAAACAGGGGTACACTAAAGTAACAATCATATAATTCTCCATTCACATTTATTTAATAATTTAATTCAATCATTTAATCATCAACCAAAGAATCTAGCAAATAGCTCTATAGTCCAAGGTCATAGCAAGTAACACAACATGTATCTCAGCAGACTACCTAAAATACAAGTAGTAAAAAACCAAGCTTCTTCTTTGGCTTGGTGGACTCATCACAACCAACCAACAATATTTATTACACTGACCCTCTGGGTGGCTCACGTGGGCAGGCCCTTATGGTCAAGCATTCGAACAAAGGTAAAGAAACTCAGAGGAATCACTCAACATCAATCCCCCCTATGGTCTTGCAGCGATACTACAGACTCTTTGAGGAAGCACTTATGTCTAATTCCCCCTTTAGTCTCGACTCTATAATTATTAGACCCTCTGAGAGTGCACAAAGTCAATGCCCTTTATGGTCTCATAATGGTAATAATTAAACAGGCCCTCTGAGGAAGTACTCAACATCAATTCCCCCTATGGTCTTACTACACCAGGTTCCTGCAGCCCTGAGTAAAAGCAATCGTACGTAAATGATTCATAGCATCCCTAAGTATGTTCAATAACTACTTGTCTAATAGCTACAATGCAACAAAATAATTTAAACAGAGGACACCACATGCAATCTTTTATACCAAGGCAAGTAATCAATGTAACAAGGTTTGCCTCATAGGCAACCTAAGCCAAACGACGATAAACATCCAAAAAGAAGGAAAACACCCTTGGGGTGATCCTTGAACATGATAACAAGAAAACTTTTTTCATATAATATCCTCAAACACACAAGAAATCTAAGGCAGATAAACAAAATAGGTTCAAAACCCTAACTCGAGATACCCGATACATGGATATCCAGCACTTTTGCACAAAAATTCAAGGACGTTAAACGTAAGGCATCAAACCACCTTCCTCGATCCTCGTAGATTGATATAATTTAACATAGACATGTGAATCAGCCTAGAACAGAGTAGATCTGCAATAACGTATAAAACGTTCAACATTAGATAACTCACACGAGAGTAAGAAATAGGAAATGAGGCCAATGAAAAACCAAGAAATCACCGCTGCGACTCTATTTCAACTAACAGTGTTCGATTTAGAGAATTGGTGATGGATTGGTGGCTCGGAGTAGATTTGGCCTCCTCAAATGCCTTGTAGGGAATTAGGCAGAGAAGATGACGAAAACAAGGTTAAGACGCGACCCCGGTCCGATTAATGAAATAAAAAGAAAAGTACACAGCGTGTATTTCATAAGTACACGGCGTGTACTCACCCTTTCCGTAAACCGCATTAAGTGGCTTGCACATGACCCCAACACACCGTGTGTGTGGCCCAGACACGGCCAACACACTGCCTTGTGCGGCAACAAAGTACAGGGTGTGTACTTAGAAAATACATGGCGTGTACTTGGAAAATTTCAAGATTCTCCTCTTTTTCCCATAAATGACCAGAAAAGGAAAAACATACATGAAAATAAGATCCGAGTTCTTACAAACTTCCCCCCATAAGGAAATTCATCCCTGAATTTCCTAATGATGCGTAGAAGAAGAACCCTTGAACAACTTCGGCCACTGTGATCGCATGTCGGCCTCCCTTTCCCAAGTCTCGTCCTGTACACGGTCGTGCTGCCATAGCACTCGTACCATAGGAACAGACTAGCCATGGAGTTCCTTTTCACTACGGTCAACAATCCTGATAGGGTGCTCCTTGAACGATGCATCCTGCTCCATCTCAACCTCCTTGGGTTAAAAAACATGAGACGGGTCTGAGAAATACCGTCGATGCTGAGAAACATGGAAGGCGTCATGTATAGCCCAGTACCTCTGAGGTAACTGCAACCTGTAAGCTACCAGCCCGACTCTCTACTGAACCTCAAATGGCTCGATGTATCTCGGTGAAAGTTTTCCCTGTCTCCTAATCCCCTTATCTCCCAACCTTGGGGTAACACACAAGAAAACTTGATCTCCGACCTTGAACTCTAAAGTTCGCATCCGCTGATCAACATAAGATTTCTACCGAGACTGTGCAGTATCCATCCTCTTCCGAATCAACTCCACCTGCTCTGTGGTCTCTTGAACAAGACGAGGTCCTAGTACAGCTACCTCTCCCACCTCCAGCCAACACAAGGGTGATCAGCACGACCTACCATACAAAGCCCTGTAAGGTTCCATCTGAATAGTTTCTTGAAAACTATTATTATAGGAAAACTCCACCAGAGGTATATGTTTCTCCCAAGAACCTCCAAAATCGAGGACGTATGCTCATAGCATGTCCTCCAGAACCTGAATTGTGTGCTCCAACTTTCCATGTTTCTAGGTATGGTAAGCTGTAATCAGAAGTACCTATGTACCCAAAGCCCTCTGAATCCCCTTCCCGAAATGAGATGTAAAGCGGGCATCCATATCAAAAAGTATAGAACCCAGAACCCCATCCAAGCATACAATCTTCCAGATGTACGACCTCCCATGTTCATCCACAACAAAGGTCTCCTTGATTGTTAAGAAATGTGAAACCTTTGTGAGCCTGTCCACTACAACCCAAACTGCATCATTCCCTCGAGGCGATCTCGGTAACCCTGTCACGAAGTCCATCATGACATCATTCCATTTCCACTCAGGAATGGGTAATTGTTATAGAAGCCTTGCGGGTCGCTGATGATCTGCCTTCACCGGCTGACAGGTGGAGTACCACATATCAAAACTAGCCACATCCTTCTTCATACCTGGCCACCAATACTGACGACATAAGTCTCGATACATCTTTGTTACACCAGGATGAACAGCCCAAGCTGAAGCAAGAAACTCTCGCATTATCTCCTCGCGTATGTCTACCAAAACCCATACGCGACCATGAAAACGTAACACCTCATCATCTCCCACCATCCACCCCGGAGTAGGGTCTCCATCTGACACACCCTCCCATAGGACTAGGCCTTATGGGTCTGATAGCTACCTCATTCAAACTCGATCTAGAAGAGTGGAGGTAACAACTATAGAAGAAAGAACTATTTGTCCATGTCTATCGTGCACCTCCAAATGCATCTCAGGGAACAGATCCATAAGATGCCACTCGCTGTTGGCCTCCTGAACTACCTGGAACTGAGTTCTCATGCTCAGTGCGTCTGCCACAGCATTGCCTTTCCCAGGCATATAAGTAAGCCCAAAGTCAATAGGCTATAAGTACTCGAACCAAATCTGCTGTCTCAGATTTAAGTCACGTTGTGTGAAGATATACTTTAGGATCTTTTGGTTAGTATATACAACAAAATGCTCTCCCAGAAGACAGTGTCTCCAAAAATGCAAAGCATGAACGACAACAGCCAACTCCAGGTCATGCGTATGATAGTTCTTCTCATGTGGCCTCAACAGCTGAGATCCATAAGCAACAACACAATCCTCCTGCATAAGCACCGCTCTAAGCCCGATTCCAGATCCATCACAGAAAACTGTATAACTCTTTCCCGGCTCTGGTGACACTAGAATCAGTGATAAATTAAATCTCCCCTTTAGCTCCTGAAAGGCCGATTCACAGGATTCTGACCAAACATACTATATACCTTTCTTAGTCAAGCCCGTCAACGGCACTACCAAGCGTGAGAAGTCTTGTATAAACCACTTGTAGTAACCATCCAGTCCTAAGAAGCTCCGTACCTTCAATACATTCTTCAGTTTCTCCCAGGTAACTACCGCTCTTACCTTATCTTGGTCTACTGATACTCCTATCTCTGAGATGACATGACCCAGGAAGTGAATCTCGTCCATCCAGAAGTGGCACTTAGAGAGCTTAGCGTATAACTGATGCTCTCTCAGTGTACTCAATACGATCTCAAGATGGATAGCATGGTCATGTTGAGTGTTAGACTACACCAAGATATCGTCCACAAAAACCACCATGATGCAATCCAAGTAAGGATGGAAAACTCTGTTCATTAGTTCCATGAAGATTGCTGGCATGTTTGTTAGACCGAACGACATAACCAAATACTCGTACATACCATACCTGCTCTAGAAGGGTGTAAGAGGTATATCTGATGGTCTGACATGCAACTGATGATAGCCGGATCTCAAGTCGATGTTTGAGAAAACCCTGGATCCTCGAAGCTGATCAAAAAGATCATCAATCCATGGCAAGGGATACCGGTTCTTGACTTTTAACTAGTTCAGCTTCCGATAATCCACAAAAATTCGTAAAGTATCATCTTCCTTCTTTGCAAACAAAACAGGCGAACCCCAAGGGGAAGTACTGGGTCGGATAAAACCCTTTGCTTGAAACTCCTCCAACTGCTTCTTGAGCTCTTGCAACTCAGGAATAGCCATCCTATAAGGAGGTATGGATACCGGTGCTACTCCTGGAACAATCTCAATAGATAAGTCTACCTCACGCTCTGGAGGCAACCCTAAAAATCTTATACAAAGAAATCCGGAAAACGATAAACTACCGGAGGAAAATCCATTTGATAAGTCCCCTGATCATCCAGGTATAAACTAGAAATTTGGGCTATGACAGCACGCAACCCATGATGCTCTGGTCCAGATCTACTTTCCTGGACATTCCATTCACCCCTTTGAAGAAAAGACCCTCCCTCTAGTGATGTGAAGCTCACCCTACGGTGATAACAATCGAAAAGGGACTGAAAATGAACTAGCCAGTCCATTCCGAGAATGAAATCATAACCTGTCATCTCTAGGACATAATGATCCCACAAGAAGTGACACCCACCAACCTCAAGGGGGAACTCCCTGAACTGACGCACACTAGCAGTTCTAAGTCCCAAGAGAGTGTCTAGTGTCATCATATCCTTAGAAGTAAAGATAGTAAGTCTAAGGATCTCCACAGTGTGCACAGAAATAATGATATTAGAAGCTGTTGTATCAGAAAGTGAAGAAGATAAAACTGAGGCCACTAAGATCATACCTCGCACTGTGGAAGGTCCATGATCCTTATCTTGAGGAATCTTCTCCACCGCAAACACCTGGCCAGTACCACGGCCCTATGTTGCAGCCTGAGATCCCTGAGCTAAAACTCCTTGAGCCCGACCACGGCGTCCACAACCTCTACCGTGGCCTTAATGGCCTATAGAACTCCAGCCCCTAGTCTACTGCAGAATTGGTAAACCTGCTTCTGTACGTGGGGTCGAAACTGATCCTTCTTCACTAGCCGCTGGAAGAAGAACATTGAAAAACCACTGAAGATGGCCCATCTTGCTGCAAGATCGGCACTCTATTGGGTCCCTCGGGCACTGGGGATTTTTATGCCCATCCTTCCCACACTGGTAGCACACAACTTTGCTACCTAAAAGAACATCTCGCTTCCTTGAGTCACCTCATGTAGACTCCTGGTGGCGCTTCCTGTTGTCAGGAGGAAGGGTACTAACTATGGATGCTAACCCGCCCTGGCTCACTACTCTAGTATCCCTCAGATTCCTCCCCATGATCAACGCCTAGTTAACTATCAAAGAAATAGAATTAAACTGGAAGACATTCACCTGTGATCTGATCTATGGTCTAAGGCCCTCCTCAAACATCCTCACTAAGAACAGCTCGTCATTCCCCAGAACGGGAGTGAAACACTGTAACTCAATAAAACGGGAGGAATACTCCATAACTAATAGAGTACCCTATTTTAGGTTCATGAACTCTCTGGCTCTGTCAGCCCTCAATGTTTCAAGGTAGAAGTAGTTGTAGAACGTATGCTGAAACTCCTCCCAAGAAACTATTTGCTGGCGCCCTGCCTGAGAAACTATGCCCCACCATCTCTTGGCAGAATCTCACAGCATGTAAGTCGTGAGCTTCACACTTCTATATAGGGGTGTCTCGATATGATCAAAGATAGAAACCATCGCTTCGAACCAAGATTTAGTAGCCTGAGGTCCTCCATCCCCTGAGAATTTGGGAGGATGCTGCTACTGGAAGACTCACGTAAGCTCTTCCATAGATTGGGCAGGTTGCTGAGCTCCCTGAAAGGTTTGTATGAACCTCATGAATCCCTCACAGAACTGTGAGTATGAACTAGTATCCAGGATAACATCGTGTTCCATATCAGATGTACGATCATCGTCAAATCCCTGATGTGCAATGAGAGGATGTCTTGGTGGCATGACTCGGCAAGGTCAAAAGCACACATTTATTAACAACGAGCACAATTGCAAACTCAAAAGATCGAAAACAGAACAGAAGAGGAAAAATTTTAAAACTGAAAAAAAAACATAGTTGCACGGCGTGTAGTTCCCACACATGGAATGTCCGTAAAAGATTTTACTTGGGTGTGTACACCGGCCAACCTGGCTGTGTAAACCCCAACTACATGGCGTGTTCTCTTAATATACATGGTGTGTACCGTTATTTTTCCTCCTGCCCGATTACTCCTACAATACTAAGTCACCTGGACTGTCCCGGTCGAGGAGTACACGGCGTGTCTATCCACTGCACGGTGTGTCCTTAAGGTTTTTCCGCTGTTCGTGTCGTTAGTCACACGAAGTGGTACACGTACCAAAACTACACTGCGTGTTAATAACGTACAGGGCGTGTTCTCCCTAATATTTTCCAACCCATGTATTCAACTACACGGTTGGGTCATACTGACCATTACTACACAGCGTGTCAACGTGGTACACGACATGTTATTCCTGAGACTTTCCAGCCCATGTATTCAAGTACACGGCTGGATCACACAGAAGAAGAGTACACGGCGTGTACTTCAAAGTACATGGCGTGTAACCGTGAAAAGTAGTTCTTCCCGAATAGAAGAACACATGGCATGTGTTCATAAGGCCACATGCCGTGTTGTCTCGGTTTTAGGACAGTTGGCATACAAAACTCCCCAAAACCACTGAAAACACTGAAAACTAGCATCTATGTGCCAAATTCGGATCTGTGGGGGCCCATACTCCCCAGGAATCAATGCATGAAATCATAACAATGCATATAACAAGTAGACAGTATAAAAATTCCATGATCTGCAAAATTCCAACCCTCGAGGGCCCATAACACCTCTAAGGCCAAAGCGTGGAATCCATGCTAAAAAAATGTAAGATAAAAAACACCCTATCAACTTAGTAGGTATTTATATCACAATAACTATCACAACAGCATGCATAATCTATCACAACATCTATCACAACAGCATGCAATTTCTAATGAACCCTAGATGGCATGGTCAAATGCATGCCATATGATTTTTTCTAACAAGTCCCTATATGATTCGTGAGATGGAACACCCTCATCTCATTAGGTTGAAACAAAATAGAACCACAATCATATAAACTGTAACCGCAAAAAACAAGTGCATCACCCAATAGTGAAATATAATCAACCGTAACACTTTCAAAAACTAAAAATTTCAATTACGAGGTAATATATATTTTCCCTGTACACGGGTTAATTACTCCCGGGCATAGTTAAGTACCAACTACCCATTACTTCCTATTCCTGTCTATTGTCGCCGAATAGTAAGGAAATAGAAAAGAAAGTAAACTCCTCTGATACCACTTTGTAACGACCCGAATCGGGAGCCACTCAACCGGCACCCCATACCCGGTTCACCACATGACCTCAAGCCCGTTTCCCCAAACTCAAGAGGCTGCTGACTAGCAGCGAGGGCCTTGGTGAGTCAGTGGGGAAACTATGCCCTCATTTGGTAAAGTATACAGCAGAAGGAAAATAACATAAACAATAGCAGAAGCAGTAAACAGAACACGAAAACTGAAACTAAACAGCAGAAGCAATGTATAATATAATAATGATGCAGCATGGCGCATGTCTCTATGGAAAGTAGTAAACAAAAAAACGTACTGAAATAGAACTGAAACCCAAGTAGCAAAAGTAAACAGTAAACTCCAACAACATCGTAAGCCTAAGCTCGGTCCCATTCTATCCAGCACTAATTAGAAATCAAGCACTTGAGGTAGAAGGTCCACAATCCCTATCCATACCTGCAACCATATAACCTGTTTGGGCCAAAAAGCAGGACCCAAACAGGGTGTGAGACTAATCCCAGTAGGCAACCACCAAAAGATTTATGCCCTACTGTCAGTGAGCAATATAGAAAAAGTAATGGAAATAAATGCAGTAGAGAAAATAGGGGTACACTAAAGTAACAATCCTACAATTCTTCATTCACATTTATTTATTAATTTAATTAAATCATTTAATCATCAACCTAAGAATCAAGGAAAAAGCTCTATTGTAACATCCTAGTTCTGGAAGCCACCCAGAGGTGCCCCATACCCGGTTGGTCACATGGCCCCAAGCGCATTTCCAAAAAAGCCAGAGGCTGCTGACTAGTAGTGAGGACCTTCGATGTGATAGCGGGGAAACTATTCCCTCATTGGAAAAGTACACAACAGAAGAAAAAATAAACATCCGATAACGGAACCAGTGATAACCAACAATATAAACAGCGGAAGACTAAATCATCAAACTGGGGAACATATGTATATATTTGAAATGATGCATAATATATAACTGAGAAAGTAGCCAAACAAGTCACAATATTGGAAAACACTACAGTAACAAAACAAGTGCAAAAGAAAAGTAATCAGCTCTACAGCAT
Source organism: Viscum album (assembly GCA_963277665.1). Lineage (NCBI taxonomy): Eukaryota > Viridiplantae > Streptophyta > Magnoliopsida > Santalales > Viscaceae > Viscum > Viscum album. Next base: position 777,785,019 of record OY728163.1, on the reverse strand, counting down.
TACAAGCCAAAGCTTGGTCCCATGCTCTCCCGCCCAAACAATCAAGTTCTAGAAGTCGAAGGGCGCTTTACCTTGTCTATAATTGCAGCAACATAGTCTGCTTGGGCCCAAAAAATGGCCCAAATAGGGTGTGAGATAAAATCCCAGTAGGCATTCACTTGAAGATCTCTGCCTAACAGTCAGTGAGTATATGGCAGTTAAAAGTACAATAAGCAGTAAACATCAACATCAACATCAAGAAATAGGAAGTAATAGTAAGCAGTAAGGCAAGATAATACAACATCAATCAACCACAACCAACAATAGTAGTGAAGCACAAAGCTAACAAACAAGAAACCCTATGGGAACTACTCACAGCCATCCCCTCTGGTCCTATCCAAGAAGTACCACAACCCTCTGGGCAGTGCACTCAGCCTAACCCCTATGGCTTGGTCATACACATTTATGAAACTCTCTGGGGAAGCACACTCGGTCAATTCCCCTTATAGTCTAGGGTAGTCAGAGACTCTCTTGAGGAAGATCCAGCAGTCTAACCCACTTATCCCCAAGGTCTAGAGACTCTCTGAGGAAGCTATCTCGGTCAATTCCTCCTATAGCCTCAGGTATACCACAGACTCTCTGAGGAAGCTCACTCGGTCAATTCCCCCTCTAGACTAGGAAGGATATTTAAGAGATTAAAACAAGGGAAGACTCTCTGAGGAAGCGCACTCAGTCTACCCTCCTGTACTCTATAAAATCCAAGACTCTCTGGGAGCTCACTCGGTCCATCCCCTCTGTAGTCTGTAATGTCTAAGACTCTTTGGGAAGCTCACTCGGTCTATCCCTTATAGTCTGTAGCACCAGGTCCTCTCATCCCTGTGCCAGTCAGTGCATAATAATGCTATAAGGCCAAAGTACACCTATAGAGCTACTTGGCTAACCAAAGTACACCTATAGAGCTACTTAGCTAAACAATCTACTAGGGAACAAACATGTCATGAATTCCACTTCAACCAATAATCTCAAGGCATGAAAACAAGTGTAGCAGCCAAAGGCAAATGATACCCAAAGGTCGTAAACTGAACAAACAAAAGGAAAAAACATCCAAGCACAGCAAATTATCCCCTAACATGGTCACATTACCTCTACACAAGCATACAGTAAAGGCAAGAAAACAACAAGGGAAAAAAGGTAAACATGCGATACCCTGTTCACGAGTATCTATGGAAATTCGCACATAAAATCAAGGACTTTGAATGGTAAGGCACAAACCAACTACCTTGATCCTAAGAGATCGATATACTCGAACCACGATGGCTGATTCTCCCTAGAACGTCGTAGATCTGAGAAAATGCACAAATCGTTCAAACTTAGATAACTTGAGAAGGAAAAAAGAATTGGAAAACAAGGTTCCAGAAGAAGGAATAACTCACTGCTGAGGTTCCAATGCAATCGACCGTGCTAGAATTGGAGATCAGACAGAGAGGCGGGAGCTCAGGAAAAAATCGGTCGTACGGGTCGCTCTCGGACGAACCAGACCTAGAAGAAGGTAAATAACGTGATGAGGCGCGACCCCGGTCCGTTTAGTGAAAAAAAAGTACATGGAGTGTATTTTTAAAGTACACGGCGTGTAGTGGGTTTTTTCATACTCTGCCAAAATCGGCCTCCACGTCACCCCTACACACCGTGTGTGTGGCCCGAGCACGACCAGAACATAGCTTCGAGCTGGAGAAGAGTACATGGCATGTACTCAGAAAGTACACATTGTGTACTTCAAAATTTTACCGAAACTCCATTTTTCTTAAAAACTCTAGAAAAAGGATAAGCGTACCTAAAAAGAAGATATGAGTTCTTACGAACTTCCCCCCTTAAAGAAATTCATCCCCGAATTTCCCTAGGTGGGCGTAGAAGAAGGATCCTCAAACAGCTCTGGCCACTATGATCAAACTTTGGCCTCCCTCTCCCATGTCTCATCCTATACTCACATGTGCCGCCATAGCACTCGTACCATAGGAATAGACTAGCCTTAGAGAACTTTCGTGATGCGATCGAGAATCCAGATAGGATGCTCCTTAAATGACGTATCCGCTTCTAGCTCAACCTCCTCAGGTTGGAAGACATGAGATGGTTCTGAGAAGTAACGTCAGAGCTAAGAGATGTGGAAGACGTCGTGCATAGCCTGGTACCTCTGAGGTAGTTGCAACTGATAGGCAACTGGCCCAACTCTCTCCACTAACTCAAAGGGCCCAACGTACCGTGGTGAAATCTTACCCCGTCTCTGAATCCTCTTGTGTCCAAACCTCGGTGTGGAATGTAGGAAAACCTAATCTCTGACCTCGAACTCTAGAGGTCGTCTCCGCTGATCAGCATAAGACTTCTTTCGAGACTGTGTTGTAGACAACCTCTTCTGAAACAACTTTATCTCCGCCGAAGTCTCCTGAACCCGACAAGGTCCCAGCAAAGATGCCTCTCCTGCCTCCAGCCAGTATAAGGGTGATCGACATGGCCTACCGTACAAAGCCTCATTTGGTGCCATCTGAATGGTCGCCTAAAAACTATTGTTGTAGGAGAACTCCACAAGAGGTATATGCTTCTCCCAAGAACCGCTGAAGTCTAGAATGCAAGCTCGGAGCGTATCCTCAAGCACCTGGATCGTGCGCTCGGACTGGCCATCAGTCTGGGGATGGTATGCTGTACTCAAAAGTACCTATGTACCCAAAGCCTTCTGAAGTCCTTTCCAGAACCGATAGGAAATGCGCGTATCCCTGTCTAAAACAATGGAGTGTGGAACTCTATGTAGACGTACAATCTTGAGGATGTACAGTCGTCCCAGATCATCAACACTAAAGGTTTCCTTGATTGTTAGGAAGTGTTCTACTTTCATAAGTCTGTCAACGAAAACCCAAAGAGCGTCACTTCCCTGCGGTGACCTCAGCAACCCAGTCATGAATTCCATCGCAACATCGTTCCACTTCCACTCTGGAATGGGTAACTGCTGTAAGAGCCATGCTGGTCGCTGATGCTTTGCTTTCACCTGATGACAAGTAGAACATCTCATGACAAAACTAGCAACATCTCTCTTCATACCTGGACACCGGTACTGGCGATGAAGATCCCGATACATCTTGGTGATTCCAGGATGAACTTCCCAAATAGAGGAATGTAAATCCCACATCAGCTCCTCGCGTATATCTGCTAGCACCCATATGCATCCCTAGAAATGAAAGATCTCATCCTCGCCCACTATCCATCCAGGAAGAGGGTCCCCTCCTGACACACTCTCCTGTAGGACTAAGGCCTCTGAGTCTAATAGCTGCCTCATTCGTACCCGATCAAGAAGTGTAGAGGTAATAGCCACAAAATATAGGATAGTCTGTCCCTGCCTGTCATGCACCTCCAGATGCATCTCAGAGAACAGAGCCATAAGCTGCCACTCACGGCTAGCCTCCTGAACTTCCTGAATTAGAGTCCGTCTACTCAACGCATCTGCCACTGCATTTCCCTTTCCCGGCATATAGGCAAGCTCAAAGTCAAAGTACTGAAGATACTCAACCCACCTGTGCTGTCTCAGATTCATATCACACTGAGTGAAGATATACTTGAGACTCTTGTGTTCGGTGAAAACCACAAAGTTCTCTCCTAGAAGATAGTGTCTCCAACAGCGTAGGGCATGAACAACTTCTGCCAACTCCAGATCATACGTCGGGTAGTTCCTCTCGTGTGGCCTCAACTGCCGAGACCCGTAAGCAACGACTCCATCCCCCTGCATAAGAACGGCTCCTAGATCGATACGTGAAGCATCACATTAAACAGTGTAGGTATTTCCTGGCTCGGGAAAGACTAGTATCGGTGCTGACGTCAACCTCCCCTTCAGCTCCTGAAAGGCATACTCACAAGAATCTGACCATAAAAACGTCACCCCCTTCTTGGTCAGACCTGTCAATAGTGCTCCTAGGAACAAAAAGTCTTGAATGAAGCGTCTGTAGTACCCAGACAGCCCTAGAAAACTCAGTACCTCAAAGACGTTTTTCAGATTCTCCCAAGAAACTACGGCTCTCACTTTCTCCGGGTCCACAAGTACTCCAGCCTCTGAGATGACGTGACCCAAGAAGTGAATCTTATCCATCCAAAAGTGGAACTTCTAGAGTTTAGCATATAGCTGCTGCTCTCTCAGTGTACTTAGAACGATCTCAAGATGTGTGGCATGGTCATGTCGAGTGTGAGAGTACACTAAGATATCTTCCACGAAGACCACGACAAAGGAGTCCAAGTACGGATAGAACACTCGGTTCATCAGTTCCATGAAGACTGCAGGTGTGTTCGTAAGACCGAACGGTATGACTGTATATTCATAAAGACCATACCTGCTCCTGAAAGCTGTGAGAGGTATATTTGATGGTCTAACGTGCAACTGATGATAATCGGACCTCAAGTCGACCTTCGAGAACACCCGGGCTCCTCGAAGCTGATCAAAGAGGTCATCGATCCTCAGAAAGGGATATCAGTTCTTGACACTCAACTGGTTCAGCTTCCAATAATCCACACAAAGTCGAAGGGTACCGTCTGCCTTCTTTGAAAATAGGACAGGCGAACCCCAATGAAAAGTACTGGGTCAGATGAAACCCTTTGCCTGCAACTCCTCCAACTACTTCTTGAGCTCCTACAACTCAGGTGTATCCATCCTATAAGGAGGAATGGACACTGGTGCCGCTCCTGGCACGAGCTCAATTGAGAAGTCTACCTCACGTTCAGGTGGTACACCTGAAAAGTCTTCTGGAAAGACATCCCTGAAACGATCCACCACTGGAGGAAAGTTTAACTATGAAGTCCCCTGGTCATCCAGATAAGGACTGGAAATCTGGGTTGTAACTTTCCCAAGACCATGATTCTCTGGTCCAGCTCTACCCGCCTGGACATCCCACTCGCCTCTATGAAGAAAAGATCTACCCTCTGGTGATGTGAAACTCACCCTGTGGTGATAGAAATCAACGATTTCTTGGAAGGGAACCATCCATTCCATCCCGAGAATGATTTCATAGCCCGGCATCTCCAGGACATAGAGGTCCAATAAGAAATGACACCCTGCAACCTCAAGAGGGCACTCTATGCACTGTCGTACACTAGATGTCCTCATTTCCAACGATGTGTCAAGAGTCAACAAATCAGTAGACTAAAAGATAGAGAGCTCAAGGCTCTCCACAACCGCAACAGAGATAAAGCTATGGGAAGCACCAGTATAGAAAAGAGCTGAAGATAAAACTGAGGCTACTAAGATCGTAACTCGAACCGTAGAAGGGCCGGGATCCTTCTCCTGATAGGTCTGCTCCACGGTGAAAGACTGGCATGCACCGTAGCCCTGTGACCCTAGATGACCACTCTGAGCTGATCCACTCTATTGTCGGTGATGACCTGGTGACTGACCACCATAGTCGTGACCTCCACCTCGGCTTGAAGGGCCAGAAGAACTCCAGTTCCCTGACTGGTGGGAAACTGGGGAAGCATCTCCCGAACGCGGGCTCATAGAGGAACCCCTACCACTAGCTAAAGGTCAGAAGATGTGGCAGAAACGCTGAAGATGGCCCATCTTGCCGCAAGACCGGCACTCCATGAGATCCCTCTGGCACTGAGGCCTAGTATGCCCACTCCTACCACACTAGTTGCATAAAAACTGGCTTCTAGAAGATGCATCCCGCGAACCTCGATCTCCTCGAGAAGACTATCTGCGACGCTTCTTACTGTCCGTTGGAGGAACACCAGCTCTGGATATCGAACCACTTTGGCTCATTGGTCCAGAATATCTCAGATTGTGCTCAGTGATTAGCGCCTGGTTGACGATGGAGGATATCGAAGTCAACTGGAAGATATTCACCTGGGAACAGATCTCCTGCCTGAGACCGTCCTCGAACTTCCTAGCAAGGAACAACTCAACACCTACTGGGATCGGTGTGAAACGCTGCAGCTCAGTGAAATGAGATGAGTACTCCATAACAGAGATAATACCCGGCTGCAGACTCATAAACTCCCGAGATCAATTGGCCCTCAGGGTCTCCAGATAGAAGTAGTCATAGAAGGTGCGGAGGAACTCGTCCCAAGACATATCCCACTGATGCCCTTACCATGAGATCACCTCCCACCACCTCTTAAAGGTGTCCCAGAGCATATAAGTAGCAAGATTTACCCTTTTCTCCAGAGGGATCTCTAGGTCCTAAAAGATAGTCAGTGTGGCCTCTATCCATGAATCTGCAGCCTGAGGTCCTCCATCCCCTGAAAAAGTAGGCGGATGCTGCTACTGGAAAACCCGCGTCAACTCAACCATCAACGGGGCAGGAGGCGGCGCTCCCTGGAAGGTCTGCATCATCCTCAGGAAGTCCTCCCTGAACTGTGTATCAGTTCCTATGATGGGTATGACAACCGGTGCCAAGGCTGGATTGACTGGAGGATTGGAAGGAAGTCCCTGATCAGCCATATCTGGCGTCTCATCACTACCTGATGCCAGACATACAACAGGGGGACGTCTCGGAGGCATAGATTTGAAAGATCAAAAGCACCCCTTAGATCAAAAAAACAAGGACAGAGAACACAAGAGTACAAAATTGGAATAGGGAAAAGGAACTATTAGGTTTTACAAAACCCGACTACACGATGTGTATAAAAACTACACGATGTGTCTACTTAAGCAACTAACATGGGCATGTAGCCCTGCCTGACAGGTCATGTAACTCCCCAAACTACACGGCATGTTGACCCATCACACGGCGTGTACTTGAAGACTATTACCCTGCCCGAGTCGATTACACGGCTAACTCACACGGTCAACAAACCTCAGACTACACGGCATGTTCCCTGGGGACACGATGTGTACTAGACACTGAGTCGGTGGCCCGTGTTGTTAGTTACACGGCTGTCTACACAGATGACATTTACACGACGTGTTCTGAACAAACTCGGTGTCTATAGGTGAAGGTGACACCGTCCAGTGTTGTTCGTGACACGGCCGGGTACTTGGGCAAGACTACACGGCGTGTTTCGAAGGCAACACATCGTGTCTACTCGAGCTTCCCTGACCCTTGTTGTTGGTGACACGACCAGGTACACGGCTCTAACTACATAGAATTTACCTGTCATACACGGAGTGTTCCTAAAGTTATTTCTACAACACGGTGTTCCTGCTCACACAGTCAGTAACACGGCCTGAAAACTACACGACGTGTAACCAGAAAGTACACGCCGTGTATTCTGGGTTTCTCTGGGCAGTAACTCCGAAACCACACAGAATACCCAGAAACACAGAAAACCAAGAAAAGAGGTGCCAAATTCCGAACCGTTAGGGCCCACACTCCCCGTTAATCAAGGCTTGGCATCTCCAACAGTATTGTATAAGAGAAAACAGGATCATGATCCACCAAATTCCGACCCAAGAGGGCCCATAACACCTCAAGAATCAAAATTTGGCGTTCATTTGAGAAAATTGAAATACAAACAATTCTTTAACAAAGCAGCAGAGATTCTATCAAGCATATATCAAAACAACATGCATAATCTACGTAAAGTCTATCACAATAGCATGCAATCGCTAAGTCACCCTAGATGGCATGGCAAGAATGCATGGCATGTGATTTCTATAAGTGCCTAAATGATGCATGAGATGGAAGACCCTCATCTCATTGGTTTTCGACATAAATAGAACCGTAATATCAAAATAATAATAGTACAAAGCATGTGAATCACTCTAGGTGAAATCGGATCAACCATAAAATCTCAAAACTAGAAAACTGCAATAATGAGGTAGTATGGCTTTTCCCTGTACACGGGTTAGCTACTCCCAGGCACATAATATTACCAAGTACCAAATACATCCTATCCCTGGCTAAGTCTCTAAATAGTAATTCAAGAGAAAATAATTCCTCTGATACCACTTTGTAACGTCCCGGTTCTGGAAGCCACCCAGAGGCACCTCGTACCCTGTTGGTCACATGGCCTCAAGCGCATTTCCCCAAACGCCAGATGCTACCGACAAGCAGCGAGGGCCTCGGGTGTGATAGTGGGGAAACTATTCCCTCATTGGCAGAGTACATATTGGAAGAAAATATAGCATCCAGCCTTTTTATCACATAAAATTTCATTACATTTTACAAAACCGAGGATCTTTAAGGTTTAGTGTCTTGGAAACCAGGAACTTAAAACATGAAAACATAAAACATTCTTCTTAAACACTTGAAAGGATTCTCCTTATGTTCATCCTAGGTTCATTATTTCATCTCATAACCTGGGGACATACATAAAAAGAAAGGGTGAACATAAGACCCAGTAAGGGAAACAAGGGGAAACATTTAACATGTGAACTTCAGATACATCAACAATGTCATGAAAAAGAACTTTAAGGCATGAGAAATAAATCATGAGGCACATAAAAAAACGTTTTTCATAACTTGAAGATGTGGCTACAACATTAAATATTGACAATCATTTCTGTTTCAACAAGGTCCATCCCCAAGGTGTCCTTAAAAATTACCAAGGTTATTCACCAAGGCGTCGTTAAAAATAGTCATCTCTAGAGATTAAGTCTTTACCCAATGAATTGGAGCGCTATTAGGGCGCACCCTTGACATGTCTTTATTATCAAGTGAGCCACATATAGCATCATCAATCATTTCATAAACAGACCATATAGCATAAAAGGAATGGGTTTCATTTCATAATCATAACTTTTTAAAAACTGCATTAAAGATATGATCTTTATGTCACTTTAAACCCACGGAATGGGAAAGAAGGTCTCATGTATGTAAATCCCAGAATTTAAAATAATTTTTTTTGTATATATGTGAATACCCCTTTAGAAGAAAGCGATTTGAGTATTCACTTAATAACTGAATTTGAGAATAAGAGAGACATTTTGAGACGGAAATTCTGCAGCATAACGGCTATGTTTCGGGGTTTTAGAAAACATTGAAAAGAGAGGGGACATGGTTCACACACTCATAAATGATTCATAACACAGTAGGGGGATAGAATATAAAGTATTTAAGAACATGATAATGAAATTTGAACGATATACCATATTAAATGAAGAACATGAAAGGAAGACAAAAATAAGATTTCTCTTATGAAAATTCGGCAGCCTAACGACGTCACTTAAACTTCAACAAAAATGAATTGACGAGATCAAATAGGGTCTCTCATCATATAAAAATAAAAGATCAGTATGATAGATATAGATATAATACCCCAAAATAATAAAAATGAACTTGAAAGACTTTACATGAAAGTAGAACATTGAAAAAATGAGAAAGGTGAAAGAATCCCTTAAAAATTCTGCAGCCTGACGATGCCACATAAACTTCAACAAAAATGAATTGACGAGATCAAAATAGGGTATCTAATCATATGAAAATAAAATATCAGTATGATATATATAGATATTGTACCCCAACATAATAAAAAGTAACTTTAGATACTTGACATGAAAGTAGAACTTTGAAAAATGAGAAAGGTGAAAGAATCCCTTAAAAATTCTGTAGCCTAACAGCGCCACATAAACTTCAACAAAAATGAATTGACGAGATCAAAATAGGGTCTCTCATTATATGAACATAAAATATCAGTATGATAGATATAGATATCATAACCCAATAATATAAAAAGGAACTTTAAAGACTTGAAATGAAAGTAGAACTTTGAAAAATGGGAAAGGTGAAAGAGTCCCTTAAAAATTCGTCAGCCTAACGGTGCCACTTAAAATTTCTTAAATAGAATTGATGAGAGAAAGAGGGGGTCTATCATCATATGAACGTGAAAAGTAAAGAAAGAGGAATATAAAATAACATCCCTTAACATAAGATCATGGAGCAGAAAAGAAATGACATAAAAGAGATTACTTGAAAGAAAGAGAGAGGTAGGATCCCTTACCTTAAACGTAACTCTTAAAAATTAAAGGTTGGGACCTTGAGGGCTTGGGGGCACCTTGGTAGGACTCCTTGGGAGGTAATGATACCAGAGCTTCATTTGGGGAGAGTTGGGAGTCGAATGGATGAGAGGATGGCTTGGTATTTATAGGGAAAGTGAGGGGACAAGGCATTAATGGCCAAGGGACACCACACAAGTGGTTTTTCAAAACCATGGGCTCTCCCATGGTATTTCCCATGGAGTTAGGCCACATGGGCCCCTCCATACAATAATTCATCACCTTTTGTCGGCGAACCCTTAAAATATCTCATGACATCATCATGACACAGTTATGATGTCATTAAACATACTGAAACCCTAAAACTGTATTTTTACTATTCACTGAAAATTCAACTTTCTCAGAAAAATCCCAAAATTTCACATTAACCAAATATCAATGCTCTCATTTCAAAAATGAACTCCATTTTATAAAAATAATTTTCTAAAAATTTTTAATTTAATTTTTAAATAAATACACTATTCACCGAAAATTCATTTTTTTCAGAAAAATTACCAAAAATTACCTTAACATAATATCGATGTTCTGAGTTCAAAAATGAAATCCATTTTATAAAAATAATTTTCTAAATATTTTTAATTTAATTTTTAATTAAAAAACACTATTCACCCAAAAAAAATTAATACTTGACTAATAATTTCTAAAACAGTTATTTAACTGTTTTATTGAATCACATTACTTAATCAAGGTGCCTAGATTATATTAATGCTTTATTTAAGTGAGATTACTAATCCATTTGGTCACATTACTAATCCTAAGCACAAAATCACTATTCATAATTTACTATTCATCAAAAATTAAGCTGATATTATTAGACTCTAAATTTTGTACTGAACATAATTGTAGAAGACCATTTTTTGAAAATCATTACACTTTTTTAATTATTTACGGTTTACATAAACATTTTTTTTAAAATCTTTTCTCTAAAATTCACCAAAAATATGCATACTATATTTATCCGGACATTTTAAAATTCATAAGATTCCTCATAAGAAGAAATCAAAATTTTTATTTAAAACAAAGGATTACACAAGGTAGTTACGGTCTCCTTATATATCCCCTTATCACACCAGCATAGGACCTAAGTGTAAGGTGTGCTAAGGTGAGAGAATCCAAGGGAGGGTCGGCCAATATCACACGAGTAGTAATTTCTATCAGTTTGAACTTCTCGCCAAGGCGATTCCGTTCTAGCTTCACACGATGATGTTCGGCTTGGGTTTGGTCCAGAGCAAAGCCCAGTGGGGCTACCTTCTTCCCAAGTTCTGTTAGATGGGCTTCGATCGGTCCAAGACTACTGGGTGAGGCCATCGAATCTTTTTTCTATACTAATTAACCAAGGTCACTTGTATTTAGAGACAAAAAAACGAAACGTTTAGTTTCCAGTGGTCATATTGACCAATGGTCATATAACAGTCCAAACCCAACAGTCTCATTTTAATTATACTCATGTTATCTAATGAAATAGTTCTGTGGAGTATAAAAAATAAAATAACACACAAAATCAGGAAACAAGATTTTTTCAAAATTTCAGGTCGTTACAATCTTCCCCCCTTAAGAAATTGCATCCTCGCAATTTTTAAAATTGGGTTTTGAAATTTCATTGAAAGTCTCACACCAAAAAATAATTCAGTAAAACTATTACTTTAAAAGAAATAAAGGGAAGTAAAAAGGTCACCTGAGTTAACCCACACTAGGATTCCATGTAGGAAAACATGGACATGGAGGAAAAAACAAAGGGGCACATTCTAAGGGAGAGTGACAGAAAACATGATTAGGAGAAAGTTAACAACAAGAAAATCACAAACTTATAATGGGTCAAATGGTTTTTGATTTCCTAATAGGAAACGTTAGCAGACAATGTTTTTTTATGTTCCTTTTCATAGTTTTGAGTAATTCATTTACTACATAGAACAAAAACATAAGGAAATATACCTACCTTCATGTAGAGTTTAATCCATTAATAAGTTTCTACCGAAACTAATCTTTTCTCCAAACGATGAGCATTCAAAACTGCATGGTCTCATCAAAGAACAAGAATCATCTTCTTGAGAGTCACGTAATCCACAAAAGATTAACTATAAATTTCTTCTATCTTTAAAAATTATCCCAAAAACAGAAAGGGTAAGACAAAACAACTCTTCAAAAAGAAAGAAGCTCATAGGAAGGGAAACTACTTTTAAATCTTCAAAGTTCCACGGTACTACCCAAAGTTCATCATAGACCATTCCATAAATAATTGTTCTTAAAATTCCTCAAAATAAACCAAACTAAGATTGAAAACCAAATAAAAGAAGGATTTGATAACATAGCCTTCCAAAATAAACTTCATCGTTCATCTACAGACAACATCAACCACTCCTAACATCTTATAACAAAAGTATATAACCTAAACACATTTTCCCCAAGATAGGTCAATCATTTCCATAAGTAACCTATAATACCATAAGTTCACCTTAAATTCATCGATTCTTCAAAATATAATTCAACCTTTACTTCTCAAAGAAAATACCGTAGTAATCTATTTACCATGATCAAATAGGGTTCCCAAAATAGTGAACGTCTTCCAAAATAATAATCATATTTTAATCCCCTAATCATCTTTGTCATATTAATACGTAAATCATCACATTTTTTATCTCATTGGTTGTTGGGACATGTTCTTCCATTTCCCTCCATTAACTAAGGAAAGAAATTACAATTAGGGGCTTAAATACATAGCCAATAATCAGGAAAAGGAACTTAAAGAATATAAGGATAACTTGTAGAAGAAAAGTAAACCTTAACTTGTGATCCCCTAGGTCCCAATCTAGGTTATTCATGATCATATATTCTCATGTGAATCTTTATTTTATTTTATCTTTGTTCCTTTAATAATGGTTCATACTAAGCTTATGAATTTACCAAAGCATATCCCCCGGGAGTGTCATAACCAAGAGTGCAGCAAGGCCCATTGTCCTGTACCAGTTCCCGTTTGAGTCTACCTCAAAGCGGTGTTTTTAGGTTTTAACCCTATGTACATCTGTGTCAGAGCCACCTCTACCTGCTCGTATCCAGACAAGGATGTATTTACTTGGCAACCCCTTACTCAATACCCACCAAAATACCAAAAATATTTCCTATATTTAAACTTTTCTATGGGGTTTTCCTAAAGTTTTCATATCCTAATTTCCACAAATAACTAAACCATCCTTTGATACCAACTATAATATCCCGCCTTTTTATCACATAAACTATCATTACATTTTACAAAACCGAGGATCTTTAAGGTTTAGTGTCTTGGAAACCAGGAACATTATACATGAAAACATAAAACATTCTTCTTAAACACTTGAAAGGATTCTCTTTATGTTCATCCTAGGTTCATTACTGCATCTCATAACCTAGGGACATACATCAAAAGAAAGGGTGAGCAGAAGGCCCAGTAAGGTAAACAAGGGGAAACATTTAACATGTGATCTTGAGATACATCAACAATGTCATGAAAAAGAACTTTAAGGCATGAGAAATAAATCATGAGGCATATAAAAATAACATTTTTCATAACTCGAAGATATTGCTACAACATTTAATATTGACAATAATTTATGTTTCACCAAGGTCCATCCCCAAGGTGTCATTAAAAATTACCAAGGTTATTCACCAAGGCGTCGTTAAAAATAGTCATCTCTAGAGATTAAGTCTTTACCCAATGCATTGGAGCGCTATCAGGGCGCACCCTTGACATGTCTTTATTATCATGTGATCCACATATATCATCATCAATCATTTCATAAACAACACATATAGCATAAAAGGAATGGGTTTCATTTCATAATCATAACGTTTTAAAAACCTCTTTAAAGACATGATCTTTATGTCACATTAAACCCACGAAAAGGGAAAACGAGTCTCATGTATGTAAATCCCAGAATTTAAAATAGAACATTTTGGTATATATGTGAATACCCTTTTAGAAGTAATATTTTTGAGTATTCACTTAATAAATGAATTTGAGAATAAGAGAGACATTTTGAGACGGAAATTCTGCAGCATAACGGCTATGTTTCGGGGTTTTAGAAAACATTGAAAAGAGAGGGGACATGGTTCACACACTCATAAATGATTCATAACACAGTAGGGGGACAAAATATAAAGGATTTAAGAACATGGTAATGAAATTTGAAATATATACCATATGAAATGAAGAATATGAAAGGAAGACAAAAATAAGATTTCTCTTATGAAAATTCAGCAGCCTAACGACGTCACTTAAACTTCAACAAAAATGAATTGACGAGATCAAATAGAGTCTCTCATCATATAAACATAAAAGATAAGTATGATAGATATAGATATAATACCTCAACATAATAAAAAGGAACTTTAAAGACTTGACATGAAAGTAGAACTTTGAAAAAATGAGAAAGGTGAAAGAATCCCTTAAAAATTCAGAAGCCTAACGACGCCACTTAAACTTCAACAAAAATGAATTGACGAGATCAAAATAGGGTCTCTCATCATATGAATATAAAAGATCAGTATGATAGATATAGAGATCATACCCCAACATAATAAAAAGAAACTTTAAATACTTGACATGAAAGTAGAACTTTCAAAAATGAGAAAGGTGAAAGAATCCCTTAAAAATTTGGCAGCCTAACGGCACCACTTAAACTTAAAAAAAATGAATTGATGAGATCAAAATAGGGTCTCTCATAATATGAACATAAAAGATCATTATGATAGATATAGATATCATACCCCAACATAAAAAAAAGTAACTTTAAAGACTTGACATGAAAGTAGAACTTTGAAAAATAAGAAAGGTGAAAGAATCCCTTAAAAATTCGGCAGCCTAACGGCGCCACTTAAACTTTCTTAAATCGAATTGATTAGAGAAAGATGGGGTCTCTCATAATATTAACATGAAAAGTAAATTAAGATGAATATAAAATAAAATCCTCCAACATAAGATCATGGAGCATAAAAGGAATGACATAAAAGAGATTACTTGAAAGAAAGAGAGTGGTAGGATCCCTTACCTTAAAGGTAACTCTTAAAACTCAATGTTGGGACCTTGAGGGATTCGTGGCACCTTGGGAGGACTCCTTGGGAGGTAATGAGACCAGAGATTCGTTGGGGGAGAGTTGGGAGTCGAATGGATGAGAGTATGGCTTGGTATTTATAGGTAAAGTGAGGGGACAAGGCATTAATGGCCAAGGGACACCTCACAAGTGGTTTTCTCAAAACCATGGGCTCTCCCATGGCATTTCCCATGGAGTTAGGCCACATGGGGCCTCCATAAAATAATTCATAACCTTTGGTCGGAAAACCCTTAAAATATCTCATGACATCATCATGACACAGTTATGATGTCATTAAACATACCGAAACCCTAAAACTGTATTTTTACTATTCACTGAAAATTCAACTTTCTCAGAAAAATCCCAAAATTTCACCTTAACCAAATATCAATCCTCAAATTTCAAAAATGAACTCCATTTTATAAAAATAATTTTCTAAATATTTTTAATTTAATTTTTAAATAAATACACTATTCACCAAAAATTCATTTTTTTCCGAAAAATCCCCAAAACTTACCTTAACATAATATCGATGCTCTGAGTTCAAAAATGAAATCAATTTTATAAAAATAATTTTCTAAATATTGTTAATTTAATTTTTAATTAAAAAACACTATTCAACCGAAAAAATTAATACTTGACTAATAATTTCTGAAACAGTTATTTACCTATTTTATTGAATCACATTACTTAATCAAGGTGACTAGATTATATTAATGCTTTATTTAAGTGAGATTACTAATCCATTTGGTCACATTACTAATCCTAAGCACAAAATCACTATTCATAATTTACTATTAATCAAAAATTAAGTTGATCTTATTAGACTCTAAATTTCGTATTGAACATAATTGTAGAAGACCATTTTTTTAAAATCATTACATAATTTTTATTATTTACGGTTTACATAAACATTAAAAAAAATCCTTTCTATAAAATTCAGCAAAAAATATGCATACTATATTTATCTGGACATTTGAAAATTCATAAACTTCCTCCTAAGAAGAAATCAAAATTTTTATTTAAAACAAAGGATTACACAAGGCAGTTACGCTCTCCTTACATAGCCCCTTATCACAGAAGCATAGGACCTAAGTTTAAGGTGTGCTAAGATGAGAGAATCCAAGGGAGGCTCAGCCAACATCGCACGAGTAGTAATTTCTATCAGTTTGAACTTCTCGCGAAGGCGATTCCATTCTAGCTTCACACGATGATGTTTGGCTTGGGTTTGGTCCAGAGCAAAGCCCAGTGGGGCTACCTCCTTCCGAAGTTCTGTTAGATGGGATTCGATCGGTCCAAGACTACTGGGTGAGGCCATCGAATATTCTTTCTCTATTAATTAACCAAGATCACTTGTATTTAGAGAGAAAAAATGAAACGTTTAGTTTCCAGCGGTCATATTGACCAAGGGTCATATAACAGTCAAAACCCAACGGTCTCATTTTAATTATACTCATGTTATCTAATGAAATAGTTTTGTAGAGTATAAAAAAATAAAATAGCACACAAAATCAGGAAACAATATTTATTCAATATTTCAGGTCATTACAGAAAAAATAAACATCCAATAGATAAATCATCAAACTGGAGCACATATGTATATATTTGAAATGATGCATAATACATAACTGAGAAATCAGCCAAACATGCCACAATGTTGGAAAATACTACAGTACCAAAACAATTACAAAAGAAAAGTAATCAGCTCCCCAGCATCGCAAGCCAAAGATTGGTCCCATGCTCTCCTGCCCAAACAATCAATTTCCAGAAGTTGAAGGGCGCTTTCCCTTGTCTATACATGCAGTAACATAGTATTCTTGGGCCCAAAAGCATGGCCCAAATAGGTTGTGAGATAAAATTCCAGTAGGTATTCACCCAAAGATCTGTGCCTAACAGTCAGTGAGTATATGGCAGTTAAAAGTACAATATGCAGTAAACAACAACAGCAAGCAATATGCAGTAACAGTAAGCATTAAGGCAGGATGATACAACAACAATCAACCACAACCAACAAAAGCAGTGAAGCACAAAGCTAACAAATAGAAAACCCTATGGTATGTACTCACAACCATCCCCTCTGGTCCTATCCAAGAAGTACCACAACCCTCTGGGCAGTGCACTCAGCCTAACCCCTCTGGCAGGGTCATATGTATTTATGAGACTCTCTGGGGAAGATCACTCGGTCAATTTCCCTTATAGTCTAGGGTAGTTAGGGACTGTCTTGAGGAAGATCACGTGGTCTAACCCTCTTAGCCCCAAGGTCTAGAGACTCTCTGAAGAAGCTATCTCGATCAATTCCTCCTATAGCCTTAAGGATACCACAGACTCTATGAGGAAGCTCACTCAGTCAATTCCCCCTCTAGCCTGGGAAGGTTCTTTTAGAAATTTAAACAAGGTAAGACTCTCTGAGGAAGCGCACTCAGTCTACCCTCCTGTAGTCTATAAAATCCAAGACCCTCTGGGAGCTCACTCGGTTCATCCCCTCTGTAGTCTGTAACGTCTAAGACTCTCTAGGAAGATCACTCGATCTTTCCCTTATAGTCTACAACACCAGGTCCTCTCAGCCCCGTGCTAGTCAGTGCATAATAATTCTATAAGGAAAAAGTACACCTACAGAGCTACTTGGCTAACCAAAGTACACCTATATAGATACTTAGCTAAATAGTATACTAGGAAACAAACATGTCATGAATTCCACTTCAACCTATAATCGCAAGGCATGAAAACAGGTGTAGTAGCCAAAGGAAAACGAGACCCAAAGGTCGTAAACTGAACAAAGCAAGGGAAAACACATCCAAGCACAGAAAATTATCCCCTAACATGGTCAAATTACCTCTACACAAGAATACATGCAAGTTAGGAAAACAACAAGGGAAAAAAGGTAAACACGTGATACCCCGTTCATGGGTATCTGTGGAAATTCGCAAATAAACTCAAGGACTTTGAACGGTAAGGCACAAACCACCTACCTCAATCCTAATAGATCGATATACTTGAACCACGATGACTAATTCTCCCTAGAACGTCATAGATCTAAATAAATTACACAAAATGTTCAACCTTAGATAACTTGAGAAGGAGGAAGAATTGGAAAACAAGGTTCAAGTATAAGTAAGAACTCACCATTGTGCTTCCAACGTAATCGATCGTGCTCGAATTGGAGATCGGACGATGAGGCGGGAGCTCAGAAAAAAATCGGTCGTACGGGTAGCTCTCGTATGAACCAGACCTAGATGAAGTAAAATAACATGATGAGGCGCGACCCCAATTTGTTTAGTGAAAAAAAGAAAAGAAAAGAACACATCGTGTTTTTTTAAAGTACACGGAGTGTAGTGGGTTTTTTCGTACTCCGCCAAAATCAGCCTCCATGTCACCCCTACACACCGTGTGTGTGGCCCGGGCACGGCCAGCACACGACTTCAAGCCGGAGAAGAGTGCACGATGTGTACTCAGAAAGTACACGGCGTGTACTTTGAAATTTTCCAGAAACTCCATTTTTCTTAAAAACTCTAGAAGAAGGAAAAGCATACCTGAAACAAAGATCCGGGTTCATACATCTATAGTCCAAGGGCATAGCACATAACACAATAGGTATCTCAGTAGAATACCTAATCTACAAGCAGTACAAACCCAAGCTTGTTCTTTGGCTTGGTAGACTCATCACAACCAACCAATAATATTTATTACACTGACCCTCTGGGTGGCTCACGTGGGCATGACCTTATGGTCAAGAATTCGAACAAAGGTAAAGACACTCTGAGGAAGCACTCAACATCGATTCCCCCTATGGTCTTGCAGCGATACTACAGACTCTCTGAGGAAGCACTTATGTCTAATTCTCTCTTTAGTCTCGATTCTATAATTATCAGACCCTCTGAGAGAGCACAAAGTCAATCCCCCCTTATAGTCTCGTAATGGTAATAATTAAACAGGCCCTCTGAGGAAGAAATCAACGTCAATTCCCCCTATGTTCTTACTAAACCAGGTTCCCATAGCCCTAATTAAAAGAAATCGTACGTAAACGATTCGTAGCATCCCTAAGTATGTTCAGAAATTACTTGACTAATAGCTACAATGCAACAAAAGCATTTAAACAACAGACAACACATGCAATCATTCGTACCAAGGCAAGAAATCATTATAACAAGGTTTGCCTCATAGGAAACCAAATCCAAACAGTGCTAAATAGCCAAAACGAATGAAAACATCCATGGGGTGATCCTTGAACATGCTAACAAGAAAAAATTATTCTTATAATAGCCCCAAGCACACAAGCAATCTAAGGAATATAAATAAAACAGGTTCAAAACCCTAACCCGGGATACCTGATACATGGATATCTGGTACTATTGCACAAAAACTCAAGGACATTCAATTTATGGAATAAAACCACCTACCTCGATCCTCATAGATTGATATACTTGAACCTCGGCATATGAATTGGCCTAGAACGGAGTAGATCTGCAAAAACGTCTAAAATGTTCAACCTCAGATAACTCACATGAGAGGAAGAAATAAGAAATGAGGCCAAAGAAGAACCTAGAAATCGCCACTGTGATTCTATTGCAATCGATAGTGTTTGATTCGGAGAATCGGTGACGGATCGGTGGCTCAGAGAAGATTTGGCCTCCTTAGATGCCTTGTACAGAATTAAGCGGAAAAGAAGATGAAAACAGGGCTAAGACGTGGCCCCAGTCTGATTAATGAAATAAAAAGAAAATTACACAACATGTATTTCATAAGTACATACCATGCACTCACCCTTTCCGTACACCGCATTAAACAACCTCCACATCACCCTTACACACCGTGTGTGTGGCCCGGACATGGCCAGCACATGGCCTTGCGCGAAAACAAAGTACACAGTGTGTACATAGAAAGTACACGGCGTGTACATGGAAAATTTCCAGATTCTACTCTTTTTCCCAAATACAACCAGAAAAGAAAAAACATACCTGAAAAGAAGATCCGGGTTCTTACATTTCTAGTACCTGAGTCGACCCGCAACACACCCGATGTGCACTCTCAATCATCCTTGGTTGGAATTGAGTGACCGAGAATCAAATTAAATCTAGTTGGAATGCTTTTACCCATAAAATAATACTTATTCAATATAAGAAAAAGGGAAGTAACACACTGTATTTTAGAGTTCCATGAACAATCAAAAAATTAGAAATAATATGAATAAATGAAATCTAGGAAGTTTAAACAATGAAATTAAATTATCCCACTCCTCACCCCAACACAAACCATATAAATAGCCACCACTATATACCTTTTCATTCCCCCTATGAATACTGCACCTCCAATATCCATAACTATAAGAATGAAAATTCATATTTATCCAATGTGAAAATGTAAATTAAATGAAACTGGAATAAAAACATACCTTTTTGTGACTCTATGATTCACCATAAAACCTCAAAATAATAAATGATCATTTTTTGGTGAAAAAAAGAACAAAAACCAAAAATGTGAAATGTAGTAGATAATTTCACTACTAATAACAAAACAGGTTTCTTAGATTTCTTTATAAAATTTAAATCAACACATTTTATTGGGTTTTGGAGATCAATTTTAAAATTTTTCTTGGAAAGTTATATTGAAACAAGATTCAAAAAACAAGCTTAAATTTAAATGTTCCTTTTTGTCATTATTATGAAATACATTAAAACACACAAAAATAGAGAAAGATATATATACACATATCTCTCTAATTACACAAATTAACATATTTCATGTGATTTTTCACATTTACACACACAGACAGAGAGAGATATATGTATATTTATTTGTGTGTGTGGGTGTGTGTTAATATGTATATGTATATATTGAAACCCAAGTATATATGTAGAACCACTGAATATATCAAATTAAAATATTAAAATCTCACATTTTTATTCAAACCCATTCTTCAAGAAATTTACCGATGCTTGGGATTTCATGTGTCACTAGAAATTTCATGTAAAATTTGATTTCATTTAAGGATTTTTATTTAATATCCAAAAATACTTTTGAAATCATATAAATCATTTAAAAATCCCATTCAATATTTTTTTCAAACACATGGAATCCATCGTTCATTTAAAATGGATTTTAACATGCTCTAAAATTTAGAAACCATCTACATTAAACTAAAAATCATGAAGCATGTTTTTAATTTCAAATAATTGAAAAAAATATTTTATATTATCATTTAACATGAAAAAAAATTATTAAAAAATCAATTAATGTTCTAGGATTTAAATCCAAATACAAGGGGAACCTATATAAAATCAAAGAGTAACTCATCGCCTCTGATGAACACCACAAGAAAAATATCCAAATCGATCATTGGAAACCCTAAGAACCAAAAATCAAAAATTTAAAACACCCATTACCATATTGGGTTCATCCTAGGATAGTTCATAGAAAAGTAATAGTGGAAAAATGAAAAAATAATAGGAGGAGGAAAGATGATGAGGACTTACCATAATGATCTTACCCCAAACCATGAAGAATTATCCATTAAATCGCCATAGGGGTGGAACCATAGGAGGATCATGTGACATGGGGGTTCTTTCTCATGAATCTCATGAATAAATGGTTTGAGAGTGGATGGTTATATTTTAGGGAGAAAATAAGGAGGGTATTGTTTCAAAATTGAAAATTCTTAATAGTTTAGACACCGTATAGGGTTTGGTTTCATGGTTGTAAAAATCATGCACCGACCGTTCAAATCCTATAATTGGAACTGGAGAAATATTCCTAGATAGGGCACAATATTTGACATCCCATGCATCAAAAATGGATTTTATATCTGTTAAATTATAGATTCATTTTACGGGTTTTACATGGTTTTTTCTCACCGTGCACCTAGACTAAAATTCCAAATATTCCAAATTTTAAACTCATTCAATCCGAAATTTGAGAAATTAATCAAAAATAAAAAATTAATCAAAATAATAAAGATAGGGTTAGGTGTGACATATTCATTCATTTCTATAAATACACACACACACCTGTACAAATATCAATATATACAGAAAAAATGATTTTATAAAAAATTATTAATTTTATATATAAATTATAAAAAAATTATATGTAATTATACAATTAGACAAAAATATATAAATTTATATTTTAATATATATATATATATATATGTAAATGTATAAATAAATATATATGTAAATATATATATAAATATATCATTATATATATTTTTTATAAATGTATTTAAAATGATTATATAATTATATATAATTATAGGAGTTAATATCCAGAAACAAGTATGAAAATATAAATCAATCAATCAATCAACCATCCAATAAAAAAATATTGAATAAAATAAGATATAGTTGTGGTGAGGCTATTAGCTTTTCATAGAGAGGTCTAAAGTTCAAATCCAGGTGTGCGCTACTGATTAGGGGGTGTAAGTGTTGATAAATGGTGAGAATTGGGGTAGGTCACATAGGACCTGAGGGGAGGGTGGGAATAATATGGGGAGCACTGATAGGGGGAAGCACCGGCTTAACTTAAAATTTTAAAATACTATTTTTATAGTCTCATCAACCTATTTTTATTGTTGATTAATTAATCTTTTATCATCCTTAAAAAGGGATGAAAAGCTACCCCTGATAAATGTATTTTTTTTCAACACTGGAAAAAATGTAAATGTTTTTTACCTTTATCTATACTGAAAACAATAGTCGATAAAGTATCCTAATATCAATGATTTTTGTGCTGATAAAGGATTACTTTATCAACACCTTCAAGATTTTATTTCCAAATAAAATATTCTTCATTTTATGTTTTCAATTTTTATTTATGTATTTACCATGCATGAAATATTAGATGTGATTTATTTTATTGTATCAAAACATATGTTAGTTTGGGATTCCATTTCTCTTATTGAGTTTTTATTTGGGTCTCTTATCTTGGGTTGTGTTTTTATGTACCATGTTATATCAATCACATTTCTAGGTCTTTGATTTTTTTTTATCTATAGGGAATGTGTGAGTCGTTAATGGCTCCTCCTCCCTTTTTATTTTTTACTATCTGTAAATACTCGTAAAATTCAAGGAAATTTTTTTCTTAATTTTCTTTGGGATTTTACAAGAATGTAGTTTCTGACGGCACCTGATTCCGAGGCCCGGTGTGTCCGGAATTTCTATCCGAAGCTTAGCTCGGGTACGTTCAGTGAACGAACGAGTGGGAATTTCTAACTTTTGAACTGGTGCTCGGAATCGAATTCTGAGGGCCCCGATGGATTCAAAGAGCCGGTAATTGCTTAAGAACTCCTTTTCCGGAGTTGCGTTTTCACGAGAGAAGTTGATAAAAATTGTGGAAGTTAAAATAAAAATTTAACTACAATTTTTATTTTCTCTAAGTGGATTTAAGCTTTGGGTGGAAGTTGGGTAACTACCCAACCTTCCATGGGAGGTTATGAGGGTGGTGGGGCCCACACAAACCCCACCCCTTCACATTCCTTAACTCCCTCAACTCACAATTAAATTTGATAACTTAAGTTATAATAACTTATGATATTAATAAAGTGAGTTTAATGTGAGTGTTTGAATTTCAAACCTTATGTTGAGTTAATAAAATAAGTAAGGGACTTATTTTATTTTTGTTGGAGTCTTGTTGCCTTGGGAGATTTGGGAGAAAAGCTAAGGGACTCTTGAGTTTCTTCATCCTCTTCGTCGAAGAACACGAAGAATGTGAAGAACGCGAAGAACGCCGGATTCCTCAGAGGTCGACGTCCCCTTCCGTGACGTCTCCTTCCACGACGTCTCCTTCTGTGATGCCTCTTCCCAAGACAGTTATCTACACGATGAATCCTCACCCAAATTGTTCGACGAGGTAGGGGTTTATGCGATTTCTTTTCGTGATTTACTCCCGTTCATTATCCACGTATAATTGGACCGCATGCTACCAATTAACGGGAGGAGGCCGGACCGCACAAACACGGTCGACCCCACTCCCTTTCTTTTTCTTGTTGTTGCGGTACTATGGGAAGTGACACAGTGTCGTCGCACCACGTGAGAATGAACGGCAAGAATGCACGATGCCGACGCGCCGCGTTTTTAAAAATATGAACCAAGTAGCGGCACCGTCGCACCGCGCCGGAGAACCGCAAAAGCACCGCTGCCGGAGAGGGGCTGTGGCGGAGGGGTGCGGTGCCGTCGCGCCGCACTGGACGAATGAAGGCCACGGCCGGTACCGGTCCACGACGGAGCGTGGGAAACGGCGGCCGGAAATGGGCTGCCGGTGTCGGAGCAGGACCGGCGGCTGGAAACGGGCCGCCGGCGTCGGAGCAGGGAGGGGACCGGCCGTCGCCGGTCCCGTGGCGGCAGAAACCGGCCGGCCGGGGCGGGCCGGCCAGACCGGAGAGAAGACGGGGGTTCTAACCCCCGGCCGGCCAGCTAGCAGCCCCCATTAAGGGAGGCGGCGGTTACAAAACACGGGGGGGGGGGGGGGGGGGGGCAGCCCCCCCCCCCCCCCCCCCCGCAAACCAAATGGCTCGGCCGTTCGGCCGAGCCAGCTGGCACCGCATGCCAGTGCGCCTGGCCGCGCCAGCCGGGCCGCACCCAAGCGGGCTGGACCTGGAACAAGTTTGGGTCGACCCGGTTCGGGCCGACCCTGGGGGTATCGGGCTGGGTCGGACCGGGCCTGAACCCCTTAATACCGAATCTCTTCCGGTCGGTCTCCCATAACTTGTGCTACGGGCCTCTGATCGACGCACCGTCAGTTGCAATGCGATCCTTGGATCGAGACGGTAGTTTCGGTATATCACACTGAAGGTTTCGGAATACTTTGAGTTCGGCCAAGTTGGTTCGTACACGAAACCAACCGGGCCCTCGGAGCGGAAACACTCATAACTTGAGCTCCGGACGTCCGATTGACGTGTCATCGACTTTGTGGGATTCCTCTAAGTGAGAAGGATCTTTTGGCTTACTCCACCCGAGGTTTGGACGCAGGTGGAGTACATTCAGGTTGGTTTTAACTTAAAACCCAACTGGGCCCCTGGGACGAAAAGGCCAATAACTCTCAAACCGGGCATCCGATTGACGCGCCTTCGGTGATGTTGAGTTCCTGTTGACGATACAGAACTTTTGGATACATCAACTCTGGAATATGTGTCAGTTGATGTATTAGCCTCTCGGATCGTGGAGCGGACCCTCCCGAACGTGCTTGCTGTGTGCGGGAACCCTAGAGCTGGATGTGTTTGCAACTGTGACGATGACGATGACTGTACAGAGATCCTCAGTGGATTCGACGGTGACGACTACAGCACTCAGTGATCCTATTTGGATCAGTGCTACCGATCATGTGTGGGTCCAATCCTATGTGGGTCAGCGCTCAGCGGTCCTATGTGGGCCAGCGCCTACAGATCCTGTGTGGGTCCGATACTGTGTGGGTCTTTGCGGGGGTTAGTTACCTATCGATCCTGTGTGGGTCAGATCCTTTGTGGTTCATTGTGGTGGTCAGTTACCTATCGATCCTGTGTGGGTTAGATCCTTTGTGGGTCATTGCGGGGGTTAGTTACCTATCGATCCTTTGTGGGTCAGATTCTTTGTGGGTCATTGCGGGGGTTATTACCTTTCAATCCTTTGTCGGTCTGACGACTTAGATGAATCAGTGGATATATCTGATCATCTCTATCTTCATACGAAGAAGTATACCTGTGTGAGCTGAATCCTGTTTTTCTTTCCTATGTAGATTTTGTTGAGCTATCCTGTGTTAATTTATGTTTTGCTTTCCTGTGTGGACTAGGTTGTACTTGGGCTCGGATGTTGGAGCCGAACGAGAATTGATGACTAAGGTATATGTATGGGAATATACCTAAGCAGTGTCGGATGTTACTTCGTGATTGCATATTTACTTTGTGAATTATCCTTTTTGGATTTTGGGAGACCTTTGGGGGTCTCGGGGTCCCTACTGAGTAGCTTATACTCACCCCTTCACGGGCTATGGCCGCACAACGTTATGTTGGTTGCAGACGATGAATAGCGCTGATCGTGGTTTAGGCTTGCGGAGCAGGACGGTACCTAGAGGTGGACCACTGGGCGGGACGTACTCGGAGCGGTTGGCTAGACCCGAGGAGTAGTGGAGGCTATCTGTACCCACCCTTCAGGTGGGATTTCCAGTGGACAGCTCGACGTTGCAGCTTTACTTTTCAGTTGTTGTTTTCCCTTCCAGTTGTACTTTATTTTCAGTTTGGGTTTGTATACTGGCCCCCTTACTTTTCCACACATACTGTTGTACTCAGTTTTACTTAGTGTTTACTTCTACTGCTTTCTTGCTCTGTGGTTTTGGTTTATTTTAGAAAGGCAATGCCTTCCCTTTTTACTGGTAATTATGCCTTGGTGCTAGTCGCCAGCCCCTGGCCTATGGAAGGCGGGCTTGGGGTAGTCACGGCATGGGCCCCGAGGACGGGTCGTGACAAATTGGTATCAGAGGAGTTCGGTTCTACCGCAGAACTTTGGACTCTAATCTTTTTCTATGTGAAGCAATAGTGTTAAGCATATTAGGTGCGGTTATCAGTCCAGGGAATCCAGTGTTGGTGCAGCGGCCGACATATCCGTACACCAGGACCCTGACTTCTGATTTCCGACTTAATGCCCAAAAACATTGATTGCATGTGTGTTTCAAGTTTTCTTTGTGATTACTTTGTGTCAGCTCACCAGGTATACTGTTCTGACCATGGCACACTTGTTTCCTTTTCAGGATGGCCCCACGATGGCATCCAGCTAGGGTTCTGAGAGTTGTGCGTGACGACAGCCCACCGAGCGACGATGCCTCGGTACAGGGCCCTTTGACAGCTGAGGCACCGGCGGTACCTCTACCCGCCGAGCCACCGATGCTACCAGCCCCAGCCGTTGACGATGCACATCGCCTTAGTGCACTGCATGAGTTTCAACACCAGTGACCACCCAGGTTCCATGGGGAGATGGACCCCCAGGCAGCCGAGGACTGGCTGGAGGCAGTGGTACGAGTTTTCAGGTTAGTGAGGACACCAGCAAACCTCATGGTGATCCTCACAGCGAGCCTACTGAACGCGGCAGCCTGAAGATGGTGGAGCTTGATGCTCCAGGTGAATGACAAGGCATCTCTCCTCTAGAAGGACTTTGAGAGCCTCTTCTGCTCAGAGTTCCTCCCAGCCACCCTCCGTGCGGTGTGCATCAAGGAGCTTCTACAGCTGCGGTAGGGCATCTTGAAGGTCACCCAGTACTCGGTAAGATTTACCGATCTCTCGCGCTACTCGACAGACATGGTAAGGGACCCATTATTTCAGGCCTGGACCTTTGAGAAGGGATTGAGGCACGAGATCATGGCATCTCTGATCTCCCTCAGCATTCCGACTCAGGCAGGAGTACTGGAGTGAGCTCTTTTTGATCGAGATCTTTCTTACTGAGCCTTCTTCAGCAGCGAGACCTACCGCGGGGCGGCACGTAGCAGAGTCTTATGCAGCAGGCAGTCAACAGATGACTCATGGGTCCTGGAAGACCAGACCCTTAGGTAGAAGACCTCAGGATACTGGATCAGAGTTGCAGGGCACATGCAGAAGAACCAATCTTACGAGTGGAAGACAGTGATATGCATGCGGAGGGCAGGGCCACATGGCTCGTGACTGCCCGACCCTCCATGCAGAGGATCAGTAGAGGGTTGAGGAACCACCTTGCCAGAAGTAGAGGTTCGACCCTGGCAGTCCGCAGGGAGCAGACAGACGAGGCAGAGCAGTTGGCCGAGCAGCAGGTGGTGGGCGACGCTTTGAGGCTCTTCCACCACCACCACCAGGAGGTCCACCCTGACCTCAGGGGAGAGCACAGCTTCAGGCAGCTGAAGCTTACGATCATGGAGCTCCGGAAGCAGGTGGACAAGTGCGGGTCTAGCTCCAGGCATAGAGGCATTTTCCCATTATGCCTCTATCTTTGTTGTTTGTGTTGCCTTGTGTCCTTGTACTTTGAGTTGATGTAATAAAAGACACTTGCAATGGTGACGTTTTCTTTCTTGTTGTTTGTTTGTTATTACTAAGAGGTGCTGGTTAAAAACTGTTGACTTGACCCTCACTTGCGAGATTCTTACTGGAGGAGACCCAGTGACCACACACTGATGCCGAAAGTGTGGCTCAACCCATGGAGGCGAGAGTAACAGTTGGATCTCTTGGTAGCAGCGTCGAGGCCTTACGATGTCATCCATGCCATGAATTAACTAATCATGATGGGATTGGCTGTATTAGGCAAGGAATGTGGTTCATCCAGGGGATGAGACCGGATTTCCCTTTTCGGCAAAGGAGAAATCTATGCAGCTTTGCAGAACGTTAAGGAGGAAGGGGAACATAGTAGCTGATACTCTCAGCAGGAGGACGTGCATTCAACTACATGGGGAGGCGACAGAGCAGCTAGCCGCTTTGCAGATATCCTTCGTGGATAGAGATGAAGCAGCATTCCTTCATTCTCTCACAGTCACCCCTCCACTACTGCAGCAGGTCAGAGAGGCACAGCGTGGGGACGCTGACTGTGAGACGCGGAGTGCACAGATATCCTCAGGACAGCCACCTGATGGTTTCTCCTTTGGAGAAGAGCACGCCGTCCTTTCAGAGGATGTACCTTGGTACCAGGTGCCTTACGGGAGGAGGTGCTGAGAGAGTTTCACACTTCTCCTTTGGCGGTACATCCTAGAGTGGAAAAGATGTACCAGGATCTCTGATGACAGCACTGGTGGCCGGGCATGAAGAAGGTTGTGGCGGAGTTCGTTTCTCGATGCCTCACCTACCAGCAGGTGAAGGCAGAGCACCAGGTACCAGTAGGCTTGGTACAGCCCTTGGAGGTCCCGGAGTGGAAGTGGGACGGTATATCTATGGACTTTGTGACTGGACTTCCACGCACTTCCAGAGGTCACGAATCCATTTGGGTGATTGTCGACCGACTCACCATGCCAAGTCGGCACACATCTTTCCCATTAGAGAGCAGGGCTCAGTGGAGAGCTTGGGGTGTCTCTACATTCAGGAGATTGTACGGCTTCACGATGTGCCGTCATCTATCGTCTCCGATCGAGATGCTCACTTTACTTCCCATCTTTGGAAGGGGTTGCAGGAGGCGTTCGGGACGCAGTTACATCTGAGCACAGCCTTTCACCCTCATACGGATGGTCAGATGGAGAGGACCATTCAGACTCTCAAAGACATGCTCCGCTCATGTGTTCTCGACCTTGGTCGTAGCTGGGAGGACCACCTACCCTTGGTGGAGTTTGCGTACAAAAATAGCTACCACTCCACCATCGGAATGGCACCATACGAGGCATTGTACGGCCGACCTTGCTGATCTCCTTTGTGCTGGACAGACCCTGGGGAGTCAGCACTTGTGGGACCAGAGATGGTCCAGGCCATGACAGAGAAGGTCCAGGTCATCCAGGAGCGGATGAGGACAGCTCAGAGCTGGCATAAGTCTTATGCTGACAGGAGGCGGAGGCCACTAGAGTTCGAGGATGGCGACCATGTCTTCTTGCGTGCCTCACATCAACGTGGATTACGGAGATTTGGCCGAGGCGACAAGTTGTCTCCATGCTTCATCGGACCGTTCCAGGTCCTCAGCAGGATTGGCGAGGTAGCTTATCACCTGGCTCTACCACCTCAATTACACCGGGTGCACGACGTCTTCCACGTATCATAGCTGAGGAGATATGTACACGACCCGACGCATATCATTGACCATGGGGAGCTGGACGTTGATGATGGGGCAACTATTGCGGAGGTTCCGGTGGAGATCGAGTATCGACAGGAGTGGGTCCTACGTGGACGATCGATTTCTCTAGTGTGCATCAGATGGCAGCACGGGAACCTCCAGGAGAGCCCTTGGGAGCGGAAGGCTCAGATGTGAGCTCAGTACCCACATTTGTTTTCCTAGCTTATGTTGTATCTTGATGGGGACATAAATCCCTGAGGTGGGATTAATGTAAAGACCCGTAAAATTCAACGAAAGTTTTTTCTTAATTCTTTGGGATTTTACAAGAACGTAGTTTTTGACGGCACCTGATTCCGAGGCCCGGTGTGCCCAGAATTTCTATCTGAAGTTTAGCTCGGGTATGTTAAGTGAACGAACGAGCGGGAATTTCTAACTTTTTAACCGGTGCTCGGAATCGAATTCTGAGTCCACCGATGGATTCGCAGCGCCGATAATTGCTTAGGAACTCCTTTTCCGGATTTTTTTTTTCACGAGAGAAGTTGATAAAAATTGTGGAAGTTAAAATAAAAATTTAACTACAATTTTTATTTTCTCTAAGTGGATTTATGCTTTGGGTGGAAGTTGGGTAACTACCCAACTTCCCATGGGAGGTTATGAGGGTGGTGGGTCCCACACGAACCCCACCCCTTCACATTCCTTAACTCCCTCAACTCACAATTAAATTTGATAACTTATGATATTAATGAAGTGAGTCTAATGTGAGTGTTTTAATTTCAAACCTTATGTTGAGTTAATAAAATAAGTAAGGGACTTATTTTATTTTTGTTGGAGTCTTGTTTCCTTGGGAGATTTGGGAGAAAAGCTAAGGGAGTCTTGAGTTTGTTCATCCTCTTCATCGAAGAACACGAAGAACACGGAGAACGCGAAGAACACCGGATTCCTCAAAGGTCGACATCCCCTTCCACGACGTCTCCTTCCGCGACGTCTCCTTCCGTGACGCCTCTTCCCGCGACAGTTATCTCCGCGATGAATCCTCACCCACCTTGTTCGACGAGGTAGGGGTTTATGTGATTTCTTTTCGTGATTTACACCCGTTCATTATCCACGTATAATTGGACCGCATGCTACCAATTAATAGGAGGAGGCCGGACCGCAGAAACACGGCCAACCCCCCTCCCTTTCTTTTTCTTTTTGTTGCGGTACGATGGGAAGTGACGTAGTGCCGTCGCACCACGTGAGAACGAACGACAAGAATGTGCGATGCCGACGTGCCGCGTTTTTAAAAATATGAACCAAGTCACGGCACTGTCGCGCCGCGCCGGAGAACCGTAAAAGCACCACGGCCGGAGAGGGGCCACGGCAGAGGGGTGCGGCGCCGTCTCACCACACCAGACGAATGAAGGTCGCGGCCAGTACCGGGCCACAACAGAACGTGGGAAACGGCAGCCGGAAATGGGTTGCTGGCGTCGGAGCAGGACCGGCTGCCGGAAACGGGCCGCCGGCGTCGGAGCAGGGAGGGGACGGACCGTCATTGGTCCTGTGGTGGCAGAAACCGGCCGGCTGGACATGAGAGAATCCGGGGGTTCAAACCCCCAGCCGGACAGCTAGCGGCCCCCATTTAAGGGGGGTAAAGGTTACAAAACACGGGGGGGCAGCGCACCCCCCCCCCCCCCCCCGCAAACCGAACGGCTCGTCCGTTCAGCCGAGCCCGCTGGCGCCGCATGCCAGTGCGCCGGGCCGGGCCCACCCAAGCGGGCCGGACCTGGACCCGGTTCGGGTCGACCCGGTTTGGGCCGACCCTGGTGGTATCGGGTCGGGTCGGACCGGGCCCGAACCCCTTAATACCGAATCTCTTCCGGTTGGTCACCCATAACTTGTGCTACAGGCCTCCGATCGACGCACCGTCAGTTGCGATGCGATCCTTGGATCGAGACGGTCGTTTCGGTATATCGCACTCAAGGTTTAGGAATAATTTTTGTTTGGCCGAGTTGGTTCATACACGAAACCAACCGGGCCCTCGGAGCGGAAAAGATCATAACTTGAGGTCCGGACGTCCGATTGACATGCCGTCGACTTTGTGGGATTCCTCTAAGTGAGACGGATCTTTTGGCTTACTCCGCCCGAGGTTTGGACGCAGGTGGCGTATGGTCAGGTTGGTTTTAACTTAAAAACCAACCGGGCCCCTGGGACGAAAAGGCCAATAACTCTCAGACCGGGCGTCCGATTGACGCGCCATCTGCGACGTTGAGTTCCTATTGATTATATGGAACTTTTGGATACATCAACACTAGACTATGTGTCAGTTGATGTATCAGCCTCTCGGATCGTGGAGCGGATCCTCCCGAACGAGCTTGCTATGTGCGGGAACCCTCGAGCTGGCAGCGTTTGCGACTGTGACGACGACGACGACTGTACAGAGATTCTCAGTGGATTCGACGGTGACGACTACAGTACTCAGTGATCCTATGTGGATCAGTGCTACCGATCCTGTGTGGGTTAGCGCTCAGCGGTCCTGTGTGGGCCAGCGCCTACAGATCCTGTGTGGGTCCGATCCTGTGTGGGTCTTTGCGGGGGTTAGTTACCTATCGATCATGTGTGGGTCAGATCCTTTGTGGATCATTACGGGGGTTAGTTACCTATCAATCCTGTGTGGGTCAGATCCTTTGTGGGTCATTGTGGGGGTTAGTTACTTATCGATCCTTTGTGGGTCATATCCTTTGTGGGTCATTGCGGGGGTTAGTACCTTTCGATCCTTTGTGGGTCTGACGACTTAGATGAATCAGTGGATATATCTGATCATCTCTATCGTCATACGAAGAAGTATACCTGTGTGAGCTGAATCCTGTTTTTCATTCCTGTGTGGATTGTGTTGAGCTATCCTTTGTGGATTTACGTTTTGCTTTCCTGTGTGGACTGGGTTGTACTTGGGCTCGGATGTTGGAGCCAAATGAGAATTGATGACTTAGGTATATGTATGGGCATATACCTAAGCAATGTTGGATGTTACTTCGTGATTGCATCTTTCCTTTGTGGATTATCCTTTGTGGATTTTGGGAGACCTTCGGGGGTCTCAGGGTCCCTACTAAGTATCTTATACTCACCCATGCACGGGCTATGCCTGCACTACGTTTTTTTGGTTTTAGACGACGGATAGCGCTGATCGTGGTTGAGGCTTGCGGAGCAGGACGGTACCTGGAGGTGGACCACTGGGCGGGACGTACTCGGAGCAGTCGGCTGGACTCAAGGAGTAGTGGAGGCTATATGTACCCAACCTTCATGTGGGATTTCCAGTGGACAGCTCGACTTTGTGGCTTTACTTTCAGTTTTTGTTTTCTCTTCCATTTGTACTTTATTTTCAGTTTGGGTTTGTATACTGGCCCACTTACTTTTCCGCAAATACTGTTGTACTCAGTTTTACTTAGTGTTTACTTATACTGCTTGCTTGCTCTGTGGTGTTTGTTTACTTTACAAAGGCAATGTCTTCCCTTTTTAGTGGGAATTACGCCTTGGTGCTAGTCGCCAGCCCCTGGCCTATGGAAGGCGGGCTTGGGGTAGTCACGGCACGGGCCCTGAGGACGGGTCGTGACACTATCCATCTATGTCGATCTTTGCAATAGTTCTGTTCATCTTTGGCATGAATTATGTACTAATTACTTTGGTTCTATTAGTCCACCTACCATATACTATGGTGTGTTGTGGAAATTAATCATTCTTGTTCTTTCCACTTATCATATCTCAGTCATTTGGATTACTCTAGTTTTCATATTATCATGGTGTATCAAAACTATATTTTCCCTAGTGATTTCAACTTCATGATAAATTACAAACTGTGTATATAAACCACATTGTCTACCATTGGTATTCAGTTTCCTAGTGGAGTATCGATAATATCCTTCATATTGAATATGTGTGGTTCTTCTTGATCTGAACTTTTGATGGAGAAGTAGGTTACTCATGCTTCTGGTGATTTATTACAAATCTATGTGATTTTATTTATCTCCATTTTAATCCCACATAAAGAACCTTAGGATAGTTGTAATATTTCCAAATCTATAAACATTATTTCATTTTTTTCTTCATATTTTATATTTTATTTTTATCATGTTATTGATCTGTGTTTCTATTTGAATTATGTAATATTTTTTATCATTAATAAATCTTGTGTGTGGGTGGTGTTCTTATCATGAACACAATTCCAAAACAAGTAAACCCATATTAACTTAATGTGTTCTGTTTTACTTTCTCAATATATTTATTTCATTTTTTTACATTATCACTATTCTATTAATGTCATCTTGATATACCCATATTCTAAAATTGTTTTCTTTGATCC
The DNA here is from genome assembly GCA_963277665.1 of Viscum album. Lineage (NCBI taxonomy): Eukaryota > Viridiplantae > Streptophyta > Magnoliopsida > Santalales > Viscaceae > Viscum > Viscum album. Next base: position 777,751,014 of record OY728163.1, on the reverse strand, counting down.
ATCACTTTAATTTCTATCAAACATACCTAACTGAAATCAATAACATATTCATGATACTATGTCATTCTAGGGGGAATACTCTGAACATTATCCCTGAAAATCTTGGCATATGTGCTCTTTGGATAGATGATTTCATCTTCAAGGTACAATATAGATAAATTCAATTGAGATAATGACTTTAATATTTAGTGCGTTAAGATGATATCCATTATTTCACAATATGGATTCAATGGTGATTTACATGATCCAACTAAACCTATAATTTTTTTTTATCTTAGGATGGACATACTACTTCTACATATCAAGATATCTCTGCAAATTAATTTTAAAAATCTCATAGTTAGCTTTTATTATACATAAGAGAAAATATCCTTAGGGATGTTTCATTTATGTCTTCTAAAGCTGGAAGTTGAATGAATCATGAAGTATTATATATATTAATGCATCAACAACTTGTTATATTTTTAAAAAACATTGGCTGTTTACTTTTAATATGTGGTCAGTGACTTCAATTAGGGCATATATTGATTAATTCAATAAAATAATACTTGAAATTTCTAATATAAATTTATCTATTCAGGATAAAGTTCAATCCAAGATCCTACTCATTTCTCTTAATAGTTCTGATACTAATCTGGATGAAAACATGATGTATGGGCATGAATATTTAACACTAGAAGAGGTGAAATCAACTATACTATTTATGGACAATTATAATAGACCTAATGAAATTTCTAAGGTTGAGAGAATGTTTATTAAATGTAGGTCTGTAATAGAAAAATGAATACAGGTAACCAAAAGTATAATAACAAGAATAATAAGCAACCATAGAATAATATATCTAAATATTTTTCTTGAAAGGTTGCATGCAAAAATGGAATTCATTAAAACCATATTCAGTTAATTCATCTACAAAAATATTTTATTTTAATAATTTCTTATAAAAAATAGCCTAAATTGATTCTTTAACAACCATAGTCGTTTTATAAAAACTCTATAAGATTTACTACTAGAATAATATAAAAAAAATCATTAATCACATTTATCATCAAACTTATCCAAATTATCATTACTATTTAAATTAGAAAAGTGTGTAACCAAATTATCTAAAATATCCATAATAATGTATCTTTACTTCCCATAATTCATAAGAGGCCTTTTTGAAAACAGTTCTAAATAGAATTAAGTTTGAAATGCAATAATTAGTAAAAACTACTTCAATCCAAGAATATTTAACTTAAGTGTAGTATGTCAAGAGGGTTCTAGACATTTCAACTGGGCTTTAATTATTTCATTCAAGAAATTCATTTTTTGAAGGAGTTCTATTAGATAAAAAATATATGTAATTGACCATTATTGTCAAAAAAAATTTCAAACTCCCAATTTTGGAATTCACCACCTCTGTCACTTCAAATTGGAATAATCATAAAACCTTTTATATTTTCATTTAAATTAGAAAAATAATTAGACGTAGTTAGGGTTTTATTTTTATGAGAAATAAAGTTTTCCATAAAAATATACTAAAATCATATATGATAACTAAATATAGTTTTTGTTCTCTATGACTAATAATTTTAGTAGGACGATAAAAAAAAGATGAAACAGATGTAATGATTGATTAGAACTTATTGGATTAACTTTTCTGAAAGAAGCATTAAGTGCCTTCCCTTTCATATAAGAGTCACAAATATGTGACTTTTCATTCTTCATATTAAGTAACTAATAAACTATTTGTTTTTTAAATAATTAATATAAAAATATGAAATTCACATTACCAAATCAGATATGCTAAAGAAAACTATGATTTTTCGTGGCATTCAAACACTTAACAAGGTGAATAGTTAGTTCAATAATATTAATAGTATAAAAAAATTATTTGTGGTTATAATAAAATAATAAAGAGTCATTCTTAAAAACTAAACATTAATCATTTTAAAAATAACTTTTCATACCATTGTCATATAATTTAGAAATAATAATCAGGTTATTTTTTTGAAAATCAATATAAAAACATTATAAATAATAGTAGAGTTAGAAATAGTAACTTCATCAAAACCATTAACATTACCTTTGGAATTGTCTTCAGAAGTAATAATTCCTCAATCATATTTGTTAAAAGAAATAAATTTTGATGGATCCATAGATATATGTCCAAATAATAAATTATTCACATACTATATGTTAATCTTAAGGCATCCAAGTCATTTATCCTAACAAGTTAATTAATAGAAAATTTGGGTGCCCATACTACTTTTGGTCCAATGGGATTAGTAAAACCCGTTTTAGAACCCCAAAAAAATTAAAAATTACTAAAAATTACTTTAATAGATAAATATTTGAAATATGAGTCTAAATAAATACTAGAGATTATGGAAATACGAGAAAACAATCACTGTTATAATATCCCATATGTATATATTTAAAACAAACAATTGTAGAAATGTGTCCTTTTAAAATTTTGACAAAATTGTTTTGATACATATGAGGAAATTATCTATCATATACAAAACATTATCTATCTCTATTAATTTTATTTAAAGGCATAATATTATAAAAAAATCATTAAATAATGCAGACCAATTTTTCTTCAAATATTCAATTTGCATCCTTTTTCTTTTCATTCAAAATCATAGTAGATTTTAGTTCTTCATAAATATTCTGATTTTTTTTTGTAGAAATACTATTTTTTTATTTATCATTATTTTTCAAAATAAATTTATTATTAACATTTTTCATATAATTTTATCTAATATTTTTATATAATTTAGTATCTCTAAAAATATTTTTTATTAGTCTACCATTTACATCTTTTAATTGTTTAATAGTTGGTTTTTCAAAATCAAAATCATTATATAGATATCCAAAATAAAGACCAGAATCACTAACATTAATCAATGATTCCATATATCATGAGACAACATATTTATTTTAATTTATATATGCTTCAATATAATCAAATCCTTCAATACTACTCCATCATGTAGTTAAATCATTTTTCCATTTCTTTTTGTATTTCTTATCCTACTTCTCGTTTTTTTCAATTTACTGTGGTTAACCTTGATATATCATAAATTGTTTTACATAAAATAAATAACATAATATGTATAACAATTAATGTTAGAATTTCCTTTCTTTTAAATATGTGAATAACTATTTTATAGTCCCTTTAAGATTGATTTTTGAATTATTTCTTTTTCATTATTTTTAAACTCTAGTGAAATGTTTATTCATGTATTCTTTGTCCCTATAATAAAGTTCAAAATCAAAAGATTTGGAGGAAAAAATATTAAAATATTTTAATGCTACACCTTTCCTCTTGAATTATTTTATTCAGCTATGTTTATCAATTCTAATTCATATTAAATTAATTAACCAACAAGTCCTTCATGATTATATTATTTGAAGTTCATGTCTCAACAATGGAACTCTTCTTTGAAATCCACTTCTTTAGTAAAGCTCTCAATACTCTATCAACAAGTACTCAATTTTCTATTGTTTCTACAAGATAATTCATATCATTAACAATGATTGTAAACCTGTGAAACATTTAGTTTACTATTTTATCATAACCCATATTGAAATCTTAATATTTATCCTGCAGTATTCCATGCATTGATATAGTCAACTTATCAGATCCAAGGGGAGTGACTTTTGAAATTTTCTATATTTCCATAGGATTATTACAGGTATAAAATTGACAAAAATAATTTATATTAATAACACAATAAATGATATTCATAAAATTATAATTTAAAAAATATTGAGATACATCACTTCCTATAAGTGAATCAGGGTTTGATTTAAGTAATTTAAAAGGTTTTACCAAATTAGCTCAATGTTCAATACTGAGTTTCTTAAGATAATACTACATTTGGGTTTCCTAGTAGTCATAGTTTTAACAATAAAAGTGAGGTGGTTTTTAAGGAATCCATCTATTATTTGAACTAGTTACATCAGTATTAATGATCATTCACTTAGACTATGAGGTCTAGGAAAAGGTTCTCACATAAAATATAAAATAATAAAATTAAATATTTCCTTACAAGGTCAATCTCTAATACCAATTTTAGGTCCATTGGATTAGATGGTCAATCATATAGAGGGGTAAGGTTAATAGACCAAATTAAATTTAATATCCAATAGTTTTGTAATGTAAATTATTCATAGTTAAACATGTATGTGTAAAACAATTGGTGGAAAAAATAAAAGTGAAGCATAGGAAGATTCTTGCAATATTATGGATAAAAATGGTCCAACATCTACTCTTAAAACAACTCTAATCTTTGGGGGATATGGTATACACTATGTCTTGACTTTTCAAGGGTAGTCATAACCCAATTACATGATACCCATTCTAGTTTAGGCCCAACCACATATAGAACATAGGCCTTTAATGTGATAGACACAACCTGGCCTGACTTTTAAAAGAGGTCACTACCTAATTAAAACACTTAAATTTTGTGGATGTATAACCAAATAATGGAATTTATTTCGGAAGGGAAATCTATAAATAAGAAAAAAATTAAGCACAAGTGAACAAAATATAAATAATTAATTATTTAATCAATGAACCAGTCATGGTAGTTGATTCTAAATAGTGGAATAATTAAAAATAGTCCTCAATCAATGGACTTTTTTATCTCCAAGGTAGTAGTGATTGTCTAATTTTTTTATTCCTTTAGAGTCACCCAGCTTTTTGAAAAAGAAATGTTTACATAGAACACTTTACATTTTAACAGTACACAATAGTGAACACCAATATAAATCGATTTATCAATACATTAACAATTTACAAATCCTTACATCTTTGAGTGATTTAAATATAATCATATTTATCACCATGATTATCTTAACTCAACTCCCATAATAGTTGATTGAATAATAACAGACAACTTTAGATATGTTCAATGACATTTAAGATCATTGAATTGGTTCAAAGTACTTACAATAATTATCATCCTTAATATAAAATGAATCATACAATTCAAAATCTTTATCAAATATTTTAAATTAAAATATATTTCCAAAAGTAGTATATAGATATTTAAACATAATTTTGAATTTAAAACTGAAACCATTTTCAAAATAATTATATTAAATTATTAAATATATTAGAATAACATAAAATATCATATCAAAATAGTATTCTATAAAAAATAATAAACAAATGTGAATTAGTTTCTAAGAATGAAAGCATATGATAAAAAATTTAATTAATCTAAAAATTAAAATATATATTACATGTACTTCATAAGATTCATTTAACACTTAGGTAAATTTTCAAAAACATATTTTTGTAAGGATTTTAAAAGGATTTTCTATTACTTTTAGTTCATTGTAATAATTCTGTCTTACAGAAATTTTCATTTCGTAAAACTTTGTAAAAATTGTATAAATATTTGTTTTCTAACACATATGATTTCATGAAATTTTAATTTTTTAAGACTTTTTAAAAACACAAGAATGTTTCAAAAAATAAAATTCTTCTAAAAAACCATAAGACTTTTAGTTACGGGGATTTTTATTTTTTTCTCATATAAAATTTTTGAATCTATAACTATTTTTCCTTATTTAAAATTATAGACATAGAAAACATAAGAAAGAAACATCATAATAATAATATGAATAAATAAATGATAAAATAAGGGTTTTAAAAATATCAAAAAATAGAAAAAATAATAAAATAAACTCAAAAATATAATTTTATGTCCCATACCTAATAAATGTTTCAATCCACTAAATATAAATCAGTTATTGAAGTTATCAAAATGATAGTTCATAATATAATTATTTTGATATATAATACCATGATAGTTATTATTGAATTAAAAAACTAAAAATACCAACTTGTTTTACTTTTTAGTATCTATTCCTTTCTTTTTTCTTTTTTGTAATGATTTTCTAAATAATTTATTTTTAATGATTTTATTACATGAATGAAACATTAAATTATCAGTAAGTTGAATAAAAAAATGTGAGGTTGAATTTTCTAGTTTTATATTTTCTAAATCAATTTTCTTTTTGTTAGTTTCACTTAACTTGTGTTGTCTTGTTAATAATTTTATTCCATGTTAATGGTTAAGATTGTGAGTATTAATTGTAATTAGTTGTATTTGTGGTATGATATACATTTTTAGGTAACTTATTTTCAATTCTTCTTAATTGGTGGTGCTTGATTTAATAAAGATCACTAAAATAAAATAAAATTACCTTCACCATTTTTGTTACATGATTTTCACACTATTATAAATTTCTTTTTACTCTAAATGTGGTATTGATTGATGTGTTAATTATTTGAGAGATATTTAAGCAGATTAAAAATACAGTGAAACTGTTATATGTTTGTTTTGTACTCAATAAAATATAATTATCGAAATTTATGTTCTGAAAATTATATATGTATCTTGAAGGGATTGATTGAAATTGAGGAAATTTATCTATCATGTTGTAGAATTAATTGAAACTGAGGAAACCACTATTATTTTTTTCAAATATAAAATCTTATGGTAACAATATTAAATGGTGTATTCATCATGCTCATTGGATTAGAACACCAACAATTCATCCTAGATCATGATATACACATCACTATCACTATCCAAGAAATAGAACTCCTCTTGGATTAGTGATTGGATAGCTAATATGAAATCCAACATGGCAGATGAAAACTATTTCTTTGATAATAAATAAATTTTTATTCTCATAAACTCCCTCACCATTATTAAATAATTCTAGTGGACGGTGATGTAAGGTGATGAAAAATATGTTCTAGAATAGGAGGACACTTAGTCGGATCAGATCGGCCATAAAGTCCAGTGATATACCGATGAACTGGAAGGTTCATGCTCGGATCAGTAAACTGTACAATGACTCTTACATATACACATTGAGATCATCCGGTCTAATTTTATAGTTGTTCATGGGGTGGGTTACAATGGAAACAAACTGGAGACATGGAGGCTCGAGACTAAGACCTCTTCAACACACCACCACAAGTACAGTAGGGGTTTAAATACTTAATTGCGCCCTATGGGGCAGGTTTATCCTATCCAATAACTTTGTGTCTTCCTAAAGAAATAAAAATAAAAATATATTTAGAGGGAAAACTGTATGGGTCTAAGGAAACATAATTTAAAATAGGACAGGGTGGAACACTTTTAAAATTTCTTATTTGGGCCCCGCCTGGTGATGTGAAGTAGTGATGGGCCCAAATGAAAATGGATATGTATAATTAATTTATCGTAATTACATATCATGATCCTAGATTAGTATTTTAATAACTAGTCAATAAAATTTTATTAACATTTTCATGTGTATTATTATATTTTAAAATAATTTTTAAATTAATTTCTTGTATTGTTTTTTTACAGTGGGTGTTATTTTAAATTAAATAAAACCATTACTTTAAGGATTTATAATTATCAATGTTATCAAAATTATCAACCCAAAGTAATTGAAGATACACCATCAAATGTTACTTTTGTGTGTGTGTGTGTGTGTGTGTATGATTTCTTTACCATGTTTTTTAATACATAACACACAGACAAACTACTCAAAAACATTTTAATACAATGTTTCAATTTTATCAACACTATTTATAATAATTTATAAAATATGCATTTATCAGCCCTAAAAAAGTATTGATAAAATATAACCTATTTTTAGAACTGATAAAGGTCATCCATCATCGATGATTTTCAATCTCTGATAAATGAATCCTTAATAAAAAATTAAATTATTGTAAATCATATTATAATATAAAAACATATTTCTATTGATATATATATATATATAATATTTTCATAAATATGATTTTTATAAAACTAAATATTAATTTTACCATAATATATAATATATTTAGTAAAAAATGATTTATAAAAAAATTATAAATTAATATAAATTAATAATTTTCTAATCAGTATCAACTTATAGAGATTTCACAACAATTTAATTATAGAAAAAAAATATAAGATCTTGTGAAAATTGGGAAATATTTATTAAAAATTAAATATCCAAAAAAAATTTATTCAGATATCCATTTAGTCTCTATAAGATTTCAAATAGAAACATTTTTATTAAAATATTTATGACACTTGGGTTGATACATCATTAGGCCATGATTTTTCTTGATCAAAAAAGGCTTAGAAAACCACTAAAACTGATTTTTTTAGTTAGAATAACCTATTTTTTGAATATGTGATCAAATTTTATCTTTTTCTAACAGTATTTATATTTTTTGGCAGAGACTAAATTAATTCTTTGAAATTAATTTTACATAGACATTATGGTATAAAAATTTTATCATTTTTCACATTATGTTATTATTTATAATTAAATAATTTCATGTTTGTATATATTTTCATAAAAAATATAATTGTATAAATAAATATTTAAACATATTTACATGTAAAATAAATTTTTAAATATATAAACCATATAGAAATATTTATTATACTTTTTATTTAAAAAAAGATCTAACCAATTTATTTACCTAATAATTTTTTTTGAATATATATATTGTGATAAAAATGTATATATAATGTTTATATATAAATGCATATATATATATATGTTTGTGTGTGTATTAACAAAGAGATGTATATTAATGTATATATTTTAACAATTGATGTAAACTTATATATATATATACTAAAATTATCATATATTAAAAAATTTGTATACATATGTATAAATATGCCAATATATAACAAAGAATGTATTCTAGGCTAGTGTTAAGTTCACTTGTTTTTTGTGTGTGTGTTGGTGTGTCTATACATTGCAACAAATATATATTAATATACATATAATATCATAAACCAATTTCCCTTTTTTGGATGCCCAAGTTGACCCATGACGTACCTCAGATGCATTCTCGATAACCCCAGGCTGCAAACAAGTTCCAGGGAATCAAGATAAATCCATTAAGAAGTATTTTCCAAAAAAAATTACAATTAGTCATCAATTGAAAAGTGGGATTGACCAATCTATATTTCATAGGTCCATGTGTCAATAGAAAAATAGAAACAATATGAATGAAAGTAGTTTAAGCAGTTAAAACTATGAAATTAAATTATCCCACCACTCACCCAAAACTCCAACCATAGAAACAAACTCCACCAGATACCTTTCCCTAACCCCATGCATAGTGAACCTCCAATATCCATAACTGAAAGTTGGAAATTTACTATTTGGATGATGATAAAAAAACTAAAAAAACTAAAAAATATATACCTCTATGTGATTCCATGATTCACCAACCATCCTAAAACTAATCAATGCTTCAAGAGTTGTAAAAAAAGAACCAAACCCTTAAAAGTGAAGTGTAATTGATAATAAAACTAATAATAACAAAAAAATAATTCTTATATTTTTATGAAAAAAAATATAAATATGTCTTTTAATTATTTTTTAGGAACTTGTATTAAAATCCCCCATTGAAATTAATTTTCAAACAAAACTCTAACATCTAACTTAAATTTGAATATTCAATTTTTTTTATTATTATACTCACATAAATTTACATATATATATATACTTATATATTCCTATAGATTCATAAATTCACAAATACACATGTCAATTTTTACATATATATACACATTTATATGCATAGAAAAACTAAATATATCAATCTACATTTTGAAAATAGTTTTTTTTCAAAACCAAACTTGAAATAGTTTATTGAGGCATGGAATTTCAAATGAAACTTGAAATTAAATATAAAGTGTGAATCTATTTGAGGATTTACATTAAATACCTAAAAACATTTTTAAATCACATAAATCATTTACCAAATACATTTAGGATTTTTTTCAAATATATGGCATGAGTATTTCATTTAAAATATATTTTAAGATGTTCCAAAATTTAAAAACCCTCTACATTGAAATGGAAATCAACTAAAAAATGATTTTACATTAAAATAATTCTAAAAAATATTTTATATTATCATTTTTCATTAAAAAAAATTAAATACACAATCATAAACTTTTCCAAAATTTAAAGGCCAAATTCATGGGGCACCTTAGCTTTAATCAAATAGGAACTCCCTGCCTTCGAAAAACCCTTCTTGAATAGAATTAAAATTTAGCCTTATAATACCTAAAAATTAAGAAACACAAATTTAAAACACCCTATTATGTCAAGGGTTCACCCAAAAAAAATTCAAAGCATAAAAATTGAGGAAGAACCAAGAAGAAGAGGGGGAAGGATGTGGAGGAGGAGTTACCTAGATGATCTGAACCAAAATCATGAATAATTCACCTAAAAATCGCTAAAGAGGGAAAGAACTCAAGTAGGATCATGTGTATTGGGGGATCTTGTGCATGAATCTTGTGAATAAGAGGTATGAGGGGTGTGGCTCAATTTTTGGGACAAAATAGAGAGGTTCTTTTATTTAAATAATTTAAATAATAAGAAAAATGAGGGTCGAGGTGTGACATACAAATTCATATATACAAAAAACCACATACCTATAAACATATATATAAAGTATTCATTCTATAAATATGTTATAAAAATTTTATATGTAAATATAAATATAGACAAAAATCTATAAATATATACGTAACTTTATAAATAAATATACATGTAAATAAATATATAAATATATTTATATATATATATATATATATTCAAATATATAAACATATTATATAAATTTATTTAAAAATAACTATATAATAATAAATAATTATAGGAATAAATATAAAAAATATATAAATGTAAATGTAAATATAAATAAATTAATAAATCATAAAATACTAATGAAAATAAGAAAGAATTGTGGTAAGGGTGTTATCTTTGCATAAAAATTTTCTAAGTTTACATCCAAGTGTGTGTGGGTAAAGAGGGGGGAATTGCTGATAACATTTGGGGAAGGGTGGGTTATTATTGAATTAGGGTATGGAAAATGGGTAGGTTGGGGAGCACGGATAAAGGGTGAAGGGGGCTGCAATGGTGTACCTCAAAAATGTAAAAAAAATATTTTTATAGTCTTATGCGTCTATTTTTAGTGTTTATTAATGAATCCTTTATCAGAAGTAAAAAAATGACAAAACAAGTTCCGATAAATGTTTAATTTATTAGTGATGTAAAAAGAGATAATATAAGGGTCCTTTATCTACGATTAAAAAAGTTTTGGTAACAACCCCTATATCTGTTCGTTTTTATACTAATAAAGGGTTCCTTTATCAAAGATTTTGATATTTTATTCTTATATAAAATTCTCTTCATTTTATTCTTCTATTTATTCTTTATGCATTTCTCATGTATGTAACATTATTTGTGATTTATTTTATCTACTCAAAAAATATGCTTCTCTAGGATTCCATTTCTCTGTTTGGGATATTTATTAGGGATCTTGGTTTAGGCCATATTTTTTATCATGTGTTTTTCTAATCATCATTCCAGCTTTGTGATTCTATTTTTTCCCTAGTAATCACATGATCCTTTTATGACTCCACCACCCTTTTTATTTGTAACATCCACCGATGTCATGTTTTTTTATTAGTCCATTCAACTATGGAATTTGACTTTTTCTAATTCCTCCATTTCATTTAATCCATATTTCATCTATTGTGAAGTTTCATGGTAATTAATCCCCCCTGTTGTTTCCTCTTTTCGTGACTCAATCATTTGGCTTCCTCTAGTTTTTATCATTTCATGGTGTTTTGAAAGTCCATTTTCCTTGTAGATTGTGACTTCATGAGAGATATGAAACCATCCATTTCACCCCCCAGTATATCGTTAGTATAATTTTTTATGAAGAAGAATCTATGAAATCCTTCATATTTAATACATGTGTCCATTCCCAATCCAGAGTTTTTGTGGAGAACTATGTGATGCGTGTTGTTATTGTGTGATTCCATAACCAGGATACATTTTTCATCACCCTTTGAAGCCTGCATGAATAACACCTAGATATTGGTAATATTTTCATATCTATAAGAATAACTTAATTATTTTAATTATTTAAATTTATCTTTTGTAGTTCTTTTTTTACTTGATCGGTTTTTCCTATTGTAATCTATACTATGTTTATTTTGATAATTGATAAATTATGTGTGTGGGTAGTGTTTTTATCATGTATGTAGGTCCAATACTGGATGAATTACATTAAATTCTTATGTTCTTTATACCTTATTGTTCTATTTATATAATGTTTTTATTTTTCATTATCACTTTTCCTTCAATCTGTTCTTGATATTCCAATATTCTATAACTATTTTATTTTCTCGATCACATTCATTTCTATTGAAAAACCAAACTAAAGGCAGTAATATATTCTAGATCCTAGCCTATTCATGGGGTAATATCCTTAATGTTGTCCCCAAAAATCTTTGTATAAGAGTTCTTTAAAAAAATAATAGAATATTCAAGGTATGATTTAGATAAATTGAATTAATACAATGAATTTAATCTATATTTCATCAATATAAGATCCCTTCTTACACAACAAGGACTCATCGATACTTTACATGGGAATAATAAATCAATAATTGGTCAATATGAGGACAGATAGACTACTACTACATATCAATTTGTCACTAAAAAAATATTGCAAAAATATCATAATTTCCTTTTATTATTCGTTGAAGACAAAGTACTTAGAGGATTTTTCTTTAAGTCTCACACTAATTTAATTTCATTGACACTTGAGATATTATATATGATGGAATGAATATTTTTTTATTATATATAAAAATAATAGGATGTTTACTTTTATGATGCGATATGGTACGTCTATTAGTTCATATATTGGTGAATTCAATAAAACTATACTTATCCTTGTTAATATAAAACTCTATATAGATGGAGAAGACTAATCCATAATCCTACTCAATTCTCTTGAAAATTACTATAGTACTTTGGTTGAAACTATAATGCGTGGATGTGACACATTTACCCTATAAGAGGTTAAAACAACTTTACTATATATGGATCTTTACAATAGACCTAAAGTAATGTCTGAGTATAAGAGCCTGTGTACTGGAGGAATTCATGAGATTGAAATTAGAGTAAAGATAATATTAAGGGTAATAACAAGAATAATAAGAAACCTAGGCATAATATATCTAATTATATTTCAAGAAATGTGACCTGATACAATTCAATTCTGTAAAATATTCTTCCATTTAAAATTATTCTAAATTATTTTTGATTTATTATTTTCTAATCAAAAGTAACATGAATTTATTCTTTACAAACCATATTTATTTTATTAAAATATCAATATGATTTACTAATATAAGAATATCCTAAATATATCCCTTCATCATATTTAGCATAAAATTTATCTAAACTATCTTTATTGTTAAAAATTAAAAAAATATATAACAAAATACTCAAATATTATATGTATTAAAAACTATAATGACTTTGATATTTCTATATAAAAATTTTAAAAATTTCTAGGAATATTTATGGAGTTTTGTGCAAAGCTTGCATGGAATTATGAGGCTCGATACAGACACATTAAAAATAGTAAAAAAAACTATTTTACATACGAAATTGTTTTCATAAATTATTGAATATCTATGGAATAGTGTTCCAGATGGGAAATTTGGTGTCTCTATTAAATCATGAACATGGTGTTTACCCTAATCACAACATATGTCTTGTTGTCATTAGACGTTTAGCTAAAGAATCATCATGTGATAATTAAACGAGTTAAATCAATAAAGTCATTTAATTTTAATTTATTTGATAAACCCTAATGAAAACTCTATTTAAACCATTATATAGATAATTATCTAGGTTTAGTCACATAACCTTATAGGGAATGCGATGATGGAGAACTTTGGTAGTGGGAGCGTTGGTGGATGCTTATGAGATCATGGATCATGGATCATGGATTGATGTACCATAAGGATCATAATAAATGATTGATTTCTCATATCATACCAATGGTAATGGTATAGATATGTTCTTCATCAGTTATTAATCCCAACCCAAAGTAGGTTGATTTATTTTGTGGTTTATTTTCTCCATTCCTGATAGATGTGGTGAACGCGAATTATATATTCCTCAGATTAATTTGCAGGGTGTTCTTCATTTGTTATTCCAATAATTTTTTTTCATCCTAGATCTATGAATTTGAGGATGATTTGTTAAATGAATATGTCAGTGTGTTTATCTATCCCTTTCCTTGGATTTTGGAAATTATTTCCAAATTGACATAGTTTTTTATTGGGATTCACGTTGTGCCATGTTCCCTTTTCCCTCCATTCTTGGTGTTTTTTATGGAATTTTTGTCAGTCTGTGATTCAATAACACCTAGAAGGACCAATCGTTATATGTTCATCTTTTGGCATAATAGATCATGTTTAAAGGTTCTACATTGGGTTTTGGGAGACACAATCGTATGTGGAGATGATGATGGTAATTTTATGAGGGTGTGATTACTAATGGATTTATGATCTAGATTGAATAGATTTATCTAGAGGTGCGATAAAGAGATATCGTGAGTGTGTGGTGGGAGGAATCCTACCATTGTAGTTGATGGTTATACGATCAAGGTGTGGGTGATAATGGATTATCAAAATAGAAAATTCACAATTCTATGGGATGGTAGGGGTGGTGGTTTTCAAGAGAAGAATGATCAGAATCCATCCTTTATTTGGTCGTTGATTAAATTCAACTCTATTATGAGAGTAACAGTCATGTAATCCAGTGGATATGAGGGAATTGGAAACATAAAGGAGAATACACATGATTAAATTTAATTTATATGATTTTTTGAACAACACACTGTGTAGTTCATAGGAAAAAATGTCATGTAGCCCCCCACTATATTGAGGATATGGTATACATGTTGAGTCAAATATCAAACACTATGTGATATAATCATACATTGTGTAAGACTATTCTATCCAGATCAGTGTGTACCAAAAGTGAAAAACTAGGAAACCTTGAAGTGATTCACACCGTGTGTGTCATATTACACATTTTTTAACCTAAAGTAAACTACTAATTGTTTAGTAAGAGTACATGCCCAGGATTCCATGTGACCTCACATACCACGTGTGTTTGTGCACATGATGTGTACTTTGGAAAGTACATGGTATTTCTAAAAGACCGCACAATGAGTGATAGCCGAGCCCCTATATGTCATGTGATATAGAATACACCCCTTGTACTTCAATAAAATATCTCTGACATATCTAGTGTACATGGGTACACCGAGGTACATTAGAATGTACCGTAGTACATTGTTTATACCAAATGGCACGTTAAGTGCCAAGATGACACCTACATAATGTGTAACCCTAGTACACATGTCATTTGTCTGGATAAAAAAATATTTTGTGAGACAAAAAGACACAGGTAGTACCAGACTTAGTGGAACACACCATGAACCCCATGGGACACATTGTGTACTCTATAAAGGGAAGGTTGGAGTAGTTCTTCTTCTTAGTTCAACTCTAGTGTGAGATTGGGTGATTTTTCTGAAACCATTTTAGAGGGAGTTTTTTCCTTCTTCTATTGTTCTTGGGTGATTTTTCTCAGTTGACCTCAATCAAGGTTCAGTGTTGCATTTTTCTCATGGCATTAGACAAGATCACCATAGAGGACTCGAGCAAGAATCCCTCCAAAAAGCCTGGGGTTTTATCCTTACCACAACATCATATTTCCTAGGTGGGGTTTTTGGGAACCGTTATGACCAAGATACACATCTGTATGATCCATTAATTAGTGGGTTTTTGTAGTAAGGGTCAAGTATACCCCATATGTATTAGGTGTGATCCCCAATCAGTGTATTGATTTTTTGTGTATTCCGGTGAGGTACCATCTGTTTGAGTTTTTATCCAATATGATCCATCTCATTTAATTTGTTGTTTCATTAAGGTTATAATCTATGAGTGTAATCTCTTCAATTATTTCCATCAGTAATAGAGAGACTCGTGGTGTTAGTTATCCGAGAAGAGTGTTTTCTTATGTGCCTCTAGTAGAATCCTAGGCGGGCTGGGAGGGAGTGATGTCACCATGAGAATTGGTGTCTACCTATGAGTATATCTGGTTTATTTATATTATTATTATGTCTCATATGATTCTTGACATATATTTGTGATGATGATATGACTACTCACATTAAGATTTATGATTATTTATTTCAGGTTTTCTTATTATTTATGTATATACTCACCCCGGGATAGTATCTCCCATACATGAAATGTCTTATGCATATGAAAAGATTTGTATTGGAGTCCTAGGAGAACTGAGACCAAGTATAACTTAGTTATTAAATATGGTGTAAAGACCCCAACCCTAATATACTAGATCTGGTGGTTGCTTTATTACATTGGAAATATATACAAGAACTTTCATTGTAAAGGGTCGAATAGTTTTATAGTCTTTGTAAACTAGATACATAAATGAAATTCACATTAAATTATAAAAAATTCACAAAGTTTTTTACTTGATAACGTTACAATTATCCCAATCATGTTCCAGTATATCAATCACAAAACACTTCTCAGTATCCTAGGGAAAATAAAACATAAAAAAGGTGTGATCACATATGCTCAGTAAGGGTATTCATACAATGGAAGATATCTGGAATATATAAAAAATAATCAATATAGAAAAGATAATATCTTAAACACATTACATTTAAATAATAAATTGAGCATAATATCGGTGGAATAATGGATTATCAAATAAATCAAAATAAATATCACTTGAGCTTAAAAATAATCCATGGATATTCTAACTAATAGAATAATCACATGGACATCAATAACTATTCTCATACCAGGATAATGAGTAATGACAGACACCATAAACATACTATGAAGTCCTTTTAGAAAAAAGATTAACACACTGGGTAAAAATATATTTAATTTTTCCAATTTATCTGCCTCATGAGACCTTTCAATGCATTAAGGGTCTATGTAATTCTGGGGGACACCTATCATTTAATAAGTCTAATGTATTCCTAATATGAAATGGGTGAAACATAATTAACATAAACATTCATATGGAAAAAACAATATATGAAATGATAATATTATCCAAATAAATAAATAAAAATCATAAACTATCCAGAGTATTATAGTTAATGGTCAAAAAGTTGTATATCTATAATGAAATTGATCATAAACCATCCATGAAAATAATAAGGATGGTATCAATATAACATTTACCCAATGTATCATGCAATAAAGATTTGATGTCATTGACTAATAGAAATAACATAAAAATTTCATTAATTGTTTTTAGTAAAATAACCTTTTCATTTTGAAATTAATTTCTTAAAAGTGAATGTTCAAAACATATTTTGAAAATCCTTTTCACCTAAAATATACTTGGAAACTTATAAAATAATATTTAAAACATTTAGAGGTCATGAAAATAGGAAAATTCGTATATATCATAAAAGTTAAAAACAAATTCATTTAACTCTATTCTAAAAAGGTAAAAAAGTGCCATATTCGGATAGGGGGTAGTATATACACAATACAAAGGAATATGTTGTGAATATGATATATGTCTCATAGAAGTAATGTGTGATGAGAAACCTTTACCTCGTGTACGACTTCCTTCATACATGTTTGAGCCTCTTTTATAAAAAAATATAGTTTTATTATAAAAAGAATATAGTAAAATAAAAATATATATAATGTTAGATATGATCTTCTTATAACATTTTCCCACACATTTGTCAATAATATGTTATTATTTTTATTGTTTCGACTGTAAAATTCTTTATTTTATCATGCATGTTTTTTATGAAAGGTCTGGTTATTGTATATTGGATATAGTTAAATAACATCAATAATTATATTAATGTAATAAATATTATTTTTCACAATATACATCCTTACAACCATTCTTTAAAATTTTAAATAGAAAATTAATCGCATCACTTTGTGGAGATGGTAGGTTGTACGTGCGCATGAGCGACGATATCATTCCCTTAAAAGGTGAAACTATAAGTAATTTTATGATATATTAATTTACATAATTTATATCATTACATATATATCACATATATTAATTATATGTATCCTTATTACTTTTAGTTTAAATATTAATTGAAAAAAAATCACATCCCATCGCGATGCGGTAGTTCAGCGTACACACAAGCGGCGTTATCGTATTTTAATAAAAAGGGAAACTAATAAGGTATATGTGATATTATAACTCTCTAAGTATAATTAAATCATAAATATTATATATATATATATATATATATATTAAATACCTCATTATATACAATTGTGAAAATTATTTATGGAAAATGAGTTATATCAGTTCTCAAGGTGGTAGTCATCCGGCCACATGATTGATGATTTTGTTTCCAATTTTATGGAAGTATTGATGGTTAATAATTATGTAATCAACGTAATAAATTATCATTATACTGTATATAATAGTGTTATTATTTATTAACTATTAATACATAATATAATTTTATAAAATAATATAGAAAAAGAATGAGATTAGGGGAGACAATTACCTTCTCTTATAGAAACTGCCTTTTGATCTCTTCTTAAAGACCACAGAGTTGGTATTTTGGGATTACCATAATCTATATAACTTGTCTAAGGATGTTTGGGGTGTATTTTTTTCATGTTTTGGTTGAGAAAATGGATATATATGTGTCAATATGTGAGGACAGTGAGTGGCCTTTTATATTTGAGGAGGAGTGGAATTTTTGTAAATATCCAAAATTATTTAATAATAAGAAGTCAATATAATGAAAATTTCCTCCAAAATTGATAAATAATGTAGTTCACAGATTATATAGTTTATAAAAACATACACCACTAAAAATAATTTTTATAACTTTTTATTCGTTATCAATTAATTTTAATTAATTTTACCATTTTAGTTTTCACTACGATAACTTGTATTTTTAACCTAGGTAATTTATCGATTAATATAAAAATAAAATGTTCCTAATTAGATAATTTAGACCCATTTATTTTAATAATTAAATCCAATTTATCAAATAAAAATTCTTTGTGTGTGTAAAATTAAATTTAACAAAAGCGTATGTAATACCCAAAACCTCATTTTTAACCTCAACTGTGTTAATTAATTTATTATTTTTTTAATAACTATTAACAAAAATTTTGTTGAACATATTATCTATTATTAATTATGATGATTTTAATTATTTACTCTATTTCATCAAATTAAAATTACATAAGGGGAAAATTAATTTTAATATTAAACCCACATACATGATGGAAATAGGATTCTCCTAAAGAAAATTATTCAAATGCTTAAAATGTCTTTATATCATAATTCAATATGAAATTTACTACATTGAATAAATTAGTTAAATTTTAATAAAATTGAAGCAATTTTATATTAAACTAAATTTAAAATATAACATAACATCGAAAATAATTCAAACAGAAATACGGTTTTTAATAAAAATCCATATTTTTTACTATTTATAAAATAATTAATCATTTCAGAAAATTCTCAAAAATTCAACCAAATATATTTTTAACATTTAGATTTCAAAAATTAAAATTATTTTTTAAAATAAAATTTTTGAAATGATTAAAAATTAGCTTTAATGTATCCGCAAAAAGTGAAAAGAAGTCACATTTTAAAAAAATAGTGTCTTTCAAAATGTATTTAATTTTAAACAAATAATTGTTCTTTTATTTATAATTAATATATAACCATTTAATTAATTTTATAAATATTTAGGAAAAATAATTTTCATAATTTGGTCATTATTATTAACATTAACCAACTTAATGGCTAAGTTATAATTTTCACGATTAAATAAAAATATTTTAATAGAGTATTTTGTTTCATTTAAACAAGGAGTTTCGTGTATTTCAAGTTGTCGAAGATAAAACTTTTATTTAAAAATAAATTTTACATAAAGTCTTAAGGAATTATATTCTATTTAGATCATGGTATTTCATGTCATATATTCGATCGAACTTAATGTTCCTCTTTTAAAATATGGGGATGCGACATTCTACCCCTATTAAATAAATTGAATCATCTTAATTTAATCTTGATCTTAGTAGTCATTATTTGGAAATTTTAAAATACCATTATTTTAAATCCAAATCATGAAAAGGGTAAATGAAAAATAAACTTCATAAGAGAGAAAGGGAAATATAAAGGTCATCAATAATAACACATTACTGGGTTTCCAAGTACGAAAACATTAGTGGGAAGTAAAGATATGGACATGGGAGAAAAATATAAATAATTATGGAGAGTGTTAAAGATCATTGTTCATAATAAAGATAATGATCTATAAAATTTAACAACCAAAAATCCATAAATATATGATGAGTGAAATTACCATCAGTTTATCAAAAGTGAATGTACTAGGATACCATTTTTGTTTCATGGTCCTTTTCTTAGTGTTGGGTAATTCCTTTACCATCTAGAAAAAGAACTTAAGAAAATATAATTACATTATATATTTCTATTTCATAGGAATAATTCCATCCTCTTATTGTTCGTAATCAATTTATAATTCATCTTTTAGTCCATGAAATGAAAATCCAAAAAGATTTATTATGCCTAAATCTCTAATATTTACTTTTAAAATCTCACAAGATCCAAAAAAACCATGGAAATCCATTACTCCTATATCTAGATAACATCCAATACTTAAATTTTAAGTTCCATTTATACAATAATACATTGATTTATACTACCTCGATAGTAACTCTGAAAGTTCCATGTAATCCATTTCATAAATATTTAAACTTAACACTCATTGAAAATATGTATATCCAAATTCAATGTCCCAAAATTAAAAATAAGGTCACTAAATCAACATTATATCGCCCAGAAAATATAAAGGGTCGCTTAATGTCAAATGAAAAATATGTTAATACCACTATCACCATAAAACTAAATGAATGCATTCATTATTCCAACATTCTAAGGTTGTTGAATATATTCAATAAATCCAAACATGTAGTAAACTCCAAAAAAGATAACATAGTCTGCCAAATCAATTAACCAATTTCAAGGTCACCAATACTATCCCATTAAAATGTATTTATCATTATTATATCAATA
Organism: Viscum album; assembly: GCA_963277665.1. Classification (NCBI taxonomy): domain Eukaryota; kingdom Viridiplantae; phylum Streptophyta; class Magnoliopsida; order Santalales; family Viscaceae; genus Viscum; species Viscum album. Next base: position 777,729,993 of record OY728163.1, on the reverse strand, counting down.
TCGAGCTTATATTATGATTTACCTTCCCACAAAAAATTATTCAAAATTATAAACTTTATTCCGAATCACTTTTCGTTGTATCATTCAACATATACTTTAAAATCCTTGATGAAATACTACTTCAATACAGCCCTTATATTTTTCATGATTCTTATAATGAGAATATAATTGAAAAAAATTATTTTAAAAAATACATATTCAATCCACAAATATAATAACTTTAATCATTACACCTCAGATTTATTAATATCATATGCTTGAACTTGATCTCTTAGCTTCTTCTGAGGTATATCCCCTTTATGCTTAGTGAATTTGTTTGTATAGTTTCCTATATCCTTATAGTTGAATCATTGAACATTTGAAACATCATTATTTCCCTTGAAAACATGAACATGGTGGCCTTCATCCCCACATTTATAGCAAAATCACATTCCCTTCAAGTAAGTATTGAGGTGTTTCTTTCCATAATTATGAAATGGGGTGAAAAAATTATTTCATTTATAAATTTAATATATATTTTTCTCTACCATACTTTTATTCTTTTTATTCCCTTAGAAGAAATATAATATGTATAATTATTTCTCTATCCTGATTTCAGAATATAATATGTTCTCATATAATGAAAAATTTTAGGAGACTAGTTCCCTTCAAAGGATTGACTATAACCCATCAAGTAAATGATTAATATTACTATTTTTATTATGTATATAGACCATATCATGCCTTTATAACCTTGTAAATTTTGATTCATAAATAGAAACATTTTCATCTTACTTTGGTCTTAGACTAAGGAATTTTATCTCCATATCTTCTCATTATTCATGAGGAAAATACTTTTCCAAGAAGCATACTTTAAAATTATTTCATTCAATGTTTTATATTTCTTATTCATCCTTAGTGTTTTGAATCAATAACTAGTATATATCTTAATATATTAATAGATGATAAAATATCATGAAAACTTTTTCACTTTCATTTCTTCTCAAAACAACAAATTTATACTATAAGAAACCAAACAATACTTTATCTTAAAATGTATTTGTCGAACCATTTAATAATAAAGGCTATTGACATAGAACAAGGTTTAACATTGTTTTGTCTCATAGTGGATAAGAAGGACAATACATATGGAAAAGGTAATTACTCATAACCTGATTCAAGAACCCCAATATAGTTATAATTTGATCAGTTCTGGTTGTAGCACTAGCTCTGGCTTCAATATCATTCCTGGGAAGGAAATCTGATTATGGGGTATGTGAATTGATATGGTTTCAATTCCTTCCCATGGGAACCATTTAAAAAAAATAGTATACAAAATATTAGATCATAATAATATGAAAAATAATGTATAATCCCAAATATAGTGACACACTAAACATAAAGTGAAAATTTTATACATGGATAATCTCATGATCAGAAACATGTTTTTTGGAATGTTTTCAAATCATATATTTTTTTAAAATCCTTCATAAATTTTTGTAAATAAAGTATGTGATAATAAAATAACATTAAATTTTAGTGTCAAACTAGGTGAGTATTATGGCCCATTTCATGTACTATGTAATTCTCAATTCAAGCCCAACATTCCTTTTTTTAGATTTATTACCCATAGGTACATCTGTTCCAGAACCACATCCACATGTAGTATCTAGACTAGGATGTATTTCTAGGATAAAAACATAATAATTGTCTTACCAAAACATTATGATATTATCATATACATATAATTATCCTTACAGTAATTCATAGGTTATATTACCAAATCCATGTTTCCTTAATATAATTCAAAAAAAATCTACTAAACTTTCTATGATACCAACTATAAAGACCCCGACCTTAGTAGCATAGATATGGTGGTTACTTGATTACATGTCCACTAGATACAAGAAATAAGATCCTGAATTATAGAATATTTTAGTAGACTTGGTAAACATGATACATACTTTAAATTCACATGAAATTTTAGAACCAAAAAATATATAATTTTTTTTTCATTGAGAACACCATTATTACAGTTAGCATATCTATACATATCAATCAAAAAACACTTCCTAGTATCCTAGGGGAAAAACATTTGAAAGGCACGAGATCATATTATGAGTAAAGGTATTAATCTAGTATAATATATCATGAATAAATAAAAATAATTTATTGGGAATGGTAAATAACTTAAACACATTCCATTTAAAAAATATCTTGAGCATAATATGGTGGGAATAAATAATGATCAAATAAATCCATATAAATAATCACATAAGCATGAAACTTATCCATGGGTTTTATAACTAATTTAATAATCACATGTACATAGGTAAATATTATCATAATTAGGGAATACATAATGAAAAAAACATGCTATAAATACCTTTCACAAGAGAGTTTAAAACTATTGGTAAAAACACATTTAATTTGGTCAACTAATTTGTTTCATGAGACTTGTCAATGAAACAAGGGGCTTTGTAATTATAGGCCCCACCCATCACATAATAATTCCAATTCATTACACATATTAATGGTATGGGAAATAATCAAAATAACCATTCATATTGAAAACCTAACTTAATAAATGTTAATATTTTCTCCAATCAATAAACATAATCATAAACCATCAAGAGTAATATGGTGAATGGTAAAAAAAATTGTGTATCCCTAGTCAAACAAATCATAAAACAACCTATGAAATAATTATTATGGTATAAATACAGTATATACCCAATGGATCATATGTAAAATAATTTTTTTCTCATTTATGAATAAAAATACCATAAAATGTCATTAAAAATTTAGAGGAAAATTACATTTTCACTTTAAAAATATTTTTTAAATATTAAAAGTTCACAAAATATTTTAAAAATTATTTTCTTTGAAAATAAATTGTAAAAATTATAATTTAATCATTAAATAATTTAGAGGTCATGAAATTTTGGATTTATCAACATGTCATATAATTTAAAAAATATTCCATTCACACTGTTATAAAAAGTTTAAAAAGTTCCTCATTCAGAAAATGAAAAGAAGATCCCTTTCAATACATTTTTAAAAAATTCATACGTGGGTAATAATGTATTTAATAAATTATTTGGATAATGTTGAAAACGTTTTTTTTGAAAAAAAAATTATAAAACATGGATTTGGATGAAAATAATTTTTGACCAAATATGTAAATAATGTACGATTTTCTTAAAAACATATTCCCAATAATTTAAAATAAGAAACCGAGGAAAATTTGTTATATTAATTTAAAATATTCATTAATAACCAGAGTTTTTGAAAATATATTGATTTCATGATATAGATATCAAATAATTCCCCCATGGAAGAGTTAAACATAAACAATCTCGAATAATGATGAAATTGTGAAATATACACTTACCAATTTGGTAACGTTTGAATCATAAAACCCATGAAAGAAATAACATAAAATGAAACATTAAATAACATGAATATAAATATATTCATGAAATTAAATATAAAAAGGGGCATCATATACACCACACAATGTAATAATTGGTTAATATGACATATGTCTCAGGGAAGCAAAAGTAAGATGAGAAACCATTACCTTGGGTTAAGATTCCTTCACATATTTACAATCCTTATGTATAATAAATATATTTTTATAATAAATCAATTAAATAATAATATTCATATATATTATACCATATATGGACCTATGTTATGATTTTACCACCGTTTTGTCAATAATATTTCATTATTTTCATTATTTTAGGTGTTATTTACCTTTTTTTCATGTGTGTTTTGTCATGAATGCTCTGGTTCATGTATATATGATATAGTTATATAATCACTAGAATGATATTAATTGTATAAATATTATTTTTTTATTTTATACATACTTATAATCAATCATAAAAATTTTACATAGAAAATGAATCGCATCGCTTCATGGAGACGGTAGGTCCTAAGTACGCACGAGGGACGATATCATTCCATTACAAGGTGAAAGGGAAAATAAGTGTGTTACATATTAATTTTAAAAAAAATTATATCATGAAAAATTTATCACATATATTAATTAAATTTATCCTTATTACTTTCCATGTAAAGCATGAGTGAAAAATGAATCACATTTCTACACGGGGCGATATTATGTCGTACACATGAGCGACGTTATCGTATTTTAAACGAAATGGACTGTAATAAAGTATATGTGATATTATAACTCTATAAGTATAATTATATCATAAATGTTATATATATATATATATTAAATCCACCATTATATCCATCAGCGACAAGTGTTGATGGGAAACGAGTTACATAAGTTTGTGAGGAGGTAGTCCATTGTACAGATGATTAGAGATTTCATTTCCCATTTGATTGAAATAGATATGGATAAACATTATTTCATCAACATAGTATCATATAATTATATGGGAGATAATTATGTTGTTGTATTTTAATTTTTATAACATAATTTATGGTTTTAAAAGTAGAATGAAAAAGAATGAGCATAGTGAAGACAATTACCTTCTATTAAAGAAACCACCTTTGGAGCACTTCTCAAGGGCCCTATGGTTGGTCTTTTAGAAGTAATAATAGATATAAAATATCTATAAGTATGTTTTTTTGGAATTGTTTTAGGTAATTTTAAATCCAAATGTCTTGAGATGTTTTAATAAGTGGGGGGGGAGTAAGTGCACTTTTATAATTTAGGAGTGGCATTTTTGTAAATACACAAAACTATTCAATAATGGGTATCCACTCTCACCCCAAATGCCTCAAAAATAGATAAATAAAATATTTTTTGGGATAATATGTTCTCAAAACCCATAAAAATCTCAATTTTTTAACATGGTATTCCTTAAAATATATGTTTACATAGTTTTACCATTTTACATTCCACTACCGTAACTAGTCTTTTTAACCTAGGTAATTTATCCATTAATCCAAAAATAAAATACGCATTATTATTTAATTTGGACACAATAATTCTCAATATTTTATCAAATACAAATTCTATTTATATGCAAAATTAATTTTATCCCCAGCTCATGTAATGAATAAAACATTGTTTTATCCTTAACCAAGTTAATTAATTTAATATTCTTTTTATAATTATTATGACCAAAAAATAAGTTGACCTTATTAACTAATATTAATTATTTTGATTCGAAAAATTTATTCAATTTTATAAAATTCAATACACATAATCTGAAATTTTTTATTTAATATTAAACCTCTAGATGCAGTGATAAAAAGGTTTTTCCAAATAAAAACATCCAAAACAATAAAAGGTTTCTATAAAAAATTTATTTATGAAATTGAATATAATGAAATAAATTATTGAAATATTACTATAATTGAACTAATTTTACTTTATAAATATTTTAAAATATAATTTTATATTGTAAATAATTTAAATAAAAAAAATTCAATAGAGATTAGTATTTTTCCCTATTCATCAAAAAAATAATATTTTCTGGAAATTTTCCAAAATTAACCCATAGATAATTTTCAAATTTAAAGTTAAAAAATAAATTTTATTTTGTAAAATAAATTTTATAAACTTAGTAAAAAAATTAATTTTATTTTATTTTCTCAAAGTGCTTGGAAACCACCTTTTAGAAAAATACAGTTTTTCGAGAACATTTAATTTTCTTTAAAATGATTCTTAATTTATTACTAATCAATAGGTATAATTTTAATTTATTTTATACATTTTTAAACAACATAATTTTAATAATTTAGATCATACGAGTTATACTCTCTAGCTTAACATTTGGGTTATAATGGTCATGTTTAAATAATATTTTTTTAATATAGTATTTCATTTCGTTTAAACTTGGAGTTGTGTGAATCACAATATATTAAAGAGGTCGAATATATTTAAAAATAAATATATTGTAAATTGTTATGGTGTTAAATTCAATTCAATTATTGGATTTTCATGTCTTATATGCTATCGAACATGTTGTTCCTCTTTTATAGTCATGGGATGTTATAGACAGACCTCATATGAATCGAGGAGTTTCTTTTGGGTAGATTCCCCAGTTTTTTCAGAAGGTTGGTTTTTTTCCAGTTTTATTAGGCTTGTATTTATCCATTTATCTATATTGCTTATACTTATTGTTATAATCTTACGCGGGATAGTATTTTTTCATTTATTTATGGAATTGGTTGTTTATATTTTTTTATTATACTAGTGTATGGAAATGTTTGTGTGTGTGAAGGTACATTGGGATAAGGACTTCCATGTGTGTTATATGCCTACTCAGTGTAATTCATCAGCCCCTATATTATTAGAGGTAGTCTTGGGGTTTCATTCTCATATTACTATTATCCAAGTGGGACACGGTGGTTTAGGTCATGATATAGTGGTATAAAATCAGGTCATATTAAGATATGATTTTGGATTTTTCTAGATATGAAGTTTGGTTTGGAAGTAGGTAAACGTTGTTAAAGTTTCTCTAGTTAGATCTTCAGGCTAGGAAATCCAATTTTTTGTGTGGATTTTGACATATCAATTATCCATGATTCTTATAACCTACTTTTTGACTCATCACATGAAGGCACAGGTTTTAGGGAAAACATTATCACATGCATCATATAGGAATGGGTTGTGGTTTCCATGTCTTTCTTGAGTTAGCTCCCCAGATATTAAATTTTTATAATGGTGTATCTTGGATTTTTATAGGCCTCTAAGATGAAATTCAATAAGTATTATATAAAAGGATCACGGTTTTGACCCTCGTAGTGATAATTCATTAATCTTTATGCCTGTGTATGAGTTAGTTCCTCAAGGGGGATAGTGAGCAATGTATCCACCCATTCAGTGGCATGTTAACCCACCACATATGGTTTAGGTGGAAACCACCTTCCATGTTCATTAGTGGTTGGTTCTGGTGGTACAAGATAATGAAACACTTTTATTGAGTTCACTTCTGATGTTACAGTGAAAAAGATATCCCATGATTATTTTTTATATAGAACCCCTCTTTAGGTGGTAGATGACTAGAACGAGCTTTTATTTGAATGTCTAGCTTGTATAAGACCCCTCTTGATGGTGTTCTGGGAAAAAACCTCTTTATGGTGGTGTGGGGAATCAGTTGATCCTTATTTTAGTGAGATTTGACATAGTTTTGAGAACATAAGGAAAATGAAGATTTCCTCCTTCGAGACACATTCTTGATACATGGCTTCAAATTGTGTGGGTGAGTTAGTGCTGACCAAAGTAGATAATTTCAAGTTGTGGAGGATGAGTTTCTCTGACTTGTATATTCGAGGTTTTTTTGATGTGATGGGTGTTAGATAAAGACATGGTTTTGGGGAATATGTGATAAAGGTAAAATATAGCTTAAGGTGATAGGAGCTTGTGACTCAAAGGCTTCAATTGTGGTTCGAGGTATGTCATGTGTATTATCTGATTTTTCTATAATTTTATTACATAGTCGTAAGCCACATTTCCATGAATGTAATTTCTATTTGAGTCCTAGAGATAAATGTGTGGCCTTTTAGCTTGACCCTTGTGTTTTGAGGCTTTATCTGGGAGGGTTGTTAATCACACACTTCTACTGATAGTGTGATCTGACTTTGAAAGGAGGGTGAGCCTTAAATAGAATCTTTCTATAGTGGAAGTGATTCCCTATGATTTTATCCTCATTAGGGACTCATTTTCAACAATCCATGTGAAGTTTAATATTACCATTGGGGGTTGCAGTGTACCTGAGTTAGTGGGAAATAATATTCATTCTTGGGTGAGAAGGAATCCTTGGAAGAACAAGATGAGTTTGGGTGTAGGATGATACATCTTATTTGTTATCAGTTAGATAGTATGACCCTTGGAATATCATATTCTATAAGATTTTAGTTTTTTGAAGTATTAGAGGAGTATGAGGGCATCTTCCTTGAGTATTTTCTTGGCATAACTTCTAATAGAGTGTTTTTTATGTATAGACTAAAACATATGGGTGGCATGATATCTACATTATCATATCAGATGACCCGATAGAGCTTTGAGATATAAAGGTTCACTTGCAGAAACTATAGATCATGGGATTCCTTGACCAAGTGTGTTTCCTTGTGTGTCCCAGTGTTTTTTCCTTAGAAGGAGGATCAATGCTAAATGTTAGGTGTATATTGACATCACTTGAACCGAGTAACTATTAGGAAGGAGTATCCACCCCCCCCCCCCCCAAGAATTGATAACTTCTTCTCCAAACAGATAGGGGTGAAGTGTTTCTTGAAGATTTAACTTATGATGGGTAATAAGAAGCTCTGAGTTTGTGAGGATAATATACTAATGGAGGATTTATAAACCCGCTATATCTACTTGATTTCTTGGTGATTCCATTTGGATTATTTAATACCCCATTAGTGTTTGTAGAACTTATGGACCAGATCCCATAACCCTTCTTGGATTGGCATGTGGTACACTTTTTAGTGAATCCCTTATGTATTTGACAATAAAAGTGGATTATGAGATACACTTAAGGATGGTTCAGTACATGCTCCATTAGTGAAATATTTATGGCAGGCTCTCAGAGTGTTGGTTCTAGATTTAGGTGGTCTGAATCATTAAATATGTATTCTTAAACATGGGATTAATATTAGACTCATAAATGGTTGAGGTAGCACTAACTTGAGATCCACCTGAGATCATAGAGGTGATAGAATACACTCACATAAATTCTTTCCATTCATTGTTGATGAGTTAGGTTATGGAGTAGATGAACTCTTTACAGTTGACCCTTAAGTATAAGGATGGTGTAGCATACCTCAAGTTGGTTTTTTTCCCATCACTTATTCAACATATCAAGGATGCACTAATTTATTAGTATATATTTCATAACCAAATATCCATCAGGCATGTTTCCAATGGATTTTATCAATGTGTGGAGCACTACATCCTTGGTTGAGGATAGGCGATGGCACAATTCATCCTTTGAGGAGAGGTGATGGGGAGGATTTTTTCATTCCCTTAATAGTATATCTAGGAGAGGTGAGTATGTACCAGGATCATTTAGTATCAGTTTTCATAACCAAGGGTGTAGTAGGGTGTATCTGAATTTATCTATTGTTGTCTCACCTATAAATAGGTCAAGGATGAGTTAACAATATGGAAGTAGAAATTCTATTATAACATTATGGTTTTTGTTATGTGGATTCCCATATCATTGATGGGTCATAATACTATCTAAGTAAACATAGGCTGACTCACCAAGTTGAACCACATCCTAACCATATAAGGGATGAACTATGTTGAAAGATCGGGGATTCTAGTGCATGAAAATGGTAGCAAAGATTCATGATGTTACATTTATGATCAATTCATACCATGATTCTTGCTTCATGCCACAATCATAGCAAGGATGTAGGTAGACTTTGGAATTCATTTGTGGTTGAGATCAATTTTTCTACTCCCAGACAGATGTCTAGGTAGAAAATAATCTTCGTGTTCTATGAGATCATGCTTTGGGAATTCATATTTGTTTTAACCATATCTGTGAGGACCATATACCATCGGTGGAGATTTCAAATCACAATAGTTACCACTCCACCATCAGTGTAACACCATTCAATTCCATCTATGGGGAGACCTTGTATGTCACCATTATACTAGTTGAATAGAGTAGGAAATAACACTTTTGGGCATAGAGTTGGTGCTAGGGATGTTTTTAAAAAGTTAAATTCATCCAGGGGAAGATAAGGGCTACTTAGAGATGTGAGGGGCCAATTTGGACTGACAATGGAGGCCTTTTTAGTTTTTTAAGGGAGATCATGTGTTCTGAGAGATCTCACCTTGACAATAATTATACAGATTTTTTAGGGAGGTAGTATATCTCAAATTGTTATAGGTTTTTCCTAGTTATTTTATTTGGTTAGTGATGTGGCATACCACTTAACCCTACAACTATTGTAAGATTGGGTCCATGGTGTTTTCTATGTGTCATAGCTGAAGAGATATGTTCACAAATCATTACAATTTTTTGACCTACATGATATAAAAATTGATGGTGGGGATACCTTTTCATGTTTCCCATAGGTATTTGGGAATATATGGATGGAGACCATTCATGGGATAGTGTTTTTCTTCAGTTTTTTTTGGTATCATAGTAACCTCCAAAAGTGTTTTTTGGAGTGGAAGATCTAGATGAGAGATTAGTATCCTCCTATATTAGTATATTTTATATTTTTAGGATAAAAATCCTTGAATGTGGGTAGAATTTAATGGATCTAGAATTTATTTATAGCACTTTTTAATATTTCTAGTAATAATTATGACATTAGGCATGGATACGACACTAGTTTATGGATATCGTTGATCCTCTATACAGATATATTAAAAATATTAAATATAGTATATAACAAGAAAATAGTTTTTTTCAAGAATAATAGAATATATTCTGAATATTATTATATATGGGGAATCTAATATTTCCAATAAATATGAAGTGTGGATTCTTCCATATGAATGAAAAAATACTTTTTGACGTCGGGTACTTGGATAAAGTGATGTGATGGGAAAATTAAATGATTTAAATTATTTTATTTATTTATTTTTCATTTCATTTCATTTTATTGGGAAACCCTACTAACACTTATCACACCCCAACCTCAGTTTTCTGTATTATTTTATCTATTTTGTGGTCCTTTATCTTTTTTTTGGGTTGAGTTCCTGGTGTAATATTTTTTCTAATGTTTTCAGTCTGTTTTAGACCTTGTGCATGGTTAGTGTGCATGGTATGGAGGGGAATTTTGTAGACTCTTGATCATTGTGTATTTTCTAGTTAATTTGCATAATATATGTTTTTTTTCAATATTTAACACATATTTAAGCCCATAACTTGTAGGTCTTAGTAGAAAATATGCATCCTTCTTGGGGTGTTTGAGGCCTAGTGCACGACTTGTGCATGGTTTGGGAAAGCCCTGTAGAAAGCGAGTGGGGATGTCCGCAGTCTTAGAAGTTCCATTTTTCATGGTTGGTTCATGGTTTCAAAACCATTTAACCAAATTATGTTGGGTTGGTATATCTAACCAATAAGATGCACATGGTTAGTGCACGGTTTTGTAAATCGTGTGGCTTACCTAGAATACCTAAAACTTGAATTTTCTATTCTACCCTCAAAAAACTGAAACCCAAATTAGCCCCACTCCTCCCTCATTCTACCTTGTAACATGAAGGTTCTCTTAAACCTTTACCCCTTGGTTACTCTTATTTGTCTTGATGCTCATTTATCTATCTTGGTATGTTTCATCTAGATTTTTGTCCTCTTTTCATGTCTTTTTATATTCCCCTCTTATTCTATCTTTATTCTACGGCCTGGTCTCCTATTAGATGAATCCTAGAGTAAGGATTGCATAATATTATTTTTTTATCTTGACTTTAGGATGTGTGGATTGTTTCTTGGGCTTAGTTCTTCCTGATTCTTAATGTTTTGTTACATCCAAACAATGTTGAGGTATGCTTTTTCTTCAATTTCCTTTCTGAAAAAAATCTATGTGATGCTTGACCTTTAATAAATGAATTTTAAATTTTTGTCTTCATAAATGTGGTTTATTAAAATGATTTTTATGGATTTATATATTGGTTCTTTGGTTTAAAAGGGGGTTTTAAAAGGATTTCTAAGGTTATACCTATAATTATTTAATTTATATGTATATTTGGTGATTGATAAGATTACATGTGGAAATTATAATAAATTTGGGTATTTTGAAATTTTATTTGTACTTTTTGGAGTTTTGATAAAGTTGGCTAAAAATTGGAATTGTGATTTGAATTGGTTTTTTGCATCATTATGGTTTTGGTTCCTATGTGAGAACTCTAGTGCTTCATTTTGATGCTTAATTTTTTCATTAATTTAAACATTTTAATTCTTATGGGTTTCCATATATATTTTAATGGGATTTGAGCATGTCTATATGTTATCTAGGTGCAAATAGATACGTGTGAATGCATATAAAGGAAAATTATCTATAATTTCCTCTATCAACAGCCTTATCTTAATTAAATGGTTTTATTAATTTTTTAAATGCTTCACAAGTGAGGATTCACGTTGTGTTTTTTATAGTTTTAGGTCAATTTGTAACATTGTAATTGTGTGTTTCCTAAAAATTTATTTAAAGGATCTTTTCAAATCTATAAAGTGTACATGGACAATTTCCTTGGTTTTGGAAATAAATGTCTTTCCCACATAATTTTTTTTGGATTTCAAACTCTAAGGACCATTTAATACTTGGATATGTTTCTTGGGAAATAGTTTTGAAATATAAAGGCATGTAGGAATGGTTGGAACTTGTGAAATTTTTTCATGATGGTAACCCCTATGGTGGTCCTCTAGTTGGAGGGGGTCTTCATATAGATGGTGTTGAGGAGTGGAAAAAGCATGAACATTAGAATATGTGGGTAATATTTAATTTCAAGAGTTTGATGAGATACATGATTTTCCCTACTTAAAATCATAATGGGATCCCAAATGTCATCTACAGGGTTAAGATATAGTTATTTTTTATTTTCAGATAAAACAGAGTAAATTTACCCATTACAGGAAAATAAACATGGTGGGTTGTGCCACTCATGAGATTAGTTGCGAGTATCCAGGTTGGTGATAGACAATGGGTCACATCATTACACTGGCTAGATGGTTCCAAAATGAGTACATCTATTGTCACTTATAATTATTTTTTGTAGATTCTTATGAAATTTTACATTGAATGTTCTATTACTATTTTGTGGAACTTAGGTTTAATTTTCTATTTACTTTTGGCACACCAACATTCGTGATGATTTCTCTTCAATATGTATCTTCTTATATACCATTTTTCTTATGTTTGTATTTGATCCTTTTTCTTATTCATTCACATTGGTTATGATTTTCTCCTTGTAATTTTTTTTTCAAAATTTGTTTTTGAAATAGGAATATTTTTTAAAGGTAGGGAAATGTTTTTCAAAATAGAACTTTTAGAAAGTTGTATTTGGGTAATTAAATAAGAAAGACAGTTTTATGTTTTTATTTTCAAAATATTTTCTAGACTTTTTTGGGAAAGTAAATGTATGGATTATGTAATGATTAACTAATGATATATTTTATACCAACACCCTACTTGTTCAACTAGGAATTGGTATACTTGAGTTTTTTTACAGATGCATGTTGTATTTTAGGTTTTCTTATGGACCGAATTGGTCTAGTGGGTAGATGGAAACTAAGATGTTACACCAAGATCATGTCTAGTTCTAGTTTGGTTATAGTTTTTTTCTTGGTATCTTGTATTTTCATCATTTTATGTTTTCACGTAAGTTTATAAATTATTGTATTCTACTTTTTCATGGTGATATGTTATTTTTATATTTCTAGTTTTTTGTTTAAATCTTCCCCAATGATTTTTCTTGTGATACCCTACCTATTGTCTCCAACCAGTGGGGATAAGGGATAACCTTTAAACCTTTTCATTGATTGGATCAAGTGTGAGGTCTAGGGATAACATGGTCTGGATTTCCAAAAATTGTATCAGAACATCTCTTTGTTGTTTAGGGTGTTATGTAGACTAGAGATAGGGCTGATGAATATTACGAGGTACGAGTGGGAAGATTTTTGTAAGCTCTAACTTCTCCAGAGCCTCAATTTTCTAGGGAGAGTCATGTTTTCGGTCTTTGTTTTTGATTTTGAGTTTATTTTGTTGCAAGTTTTTTGGTTTTATGTTAAACTGCATATTGAGGGATTATAATAGAAGTGAAATAGTATCACACATTGATCTTTCAAGGTGTAGCGACCCATGTAGATCCTTAGTGCATGGTTTAGTATTAATTTAGTGGTTGGGGAATTATTTTCACTTATTATATTAAACCATGTGGATAGGTTATTCATAAGAACTAGTCCCCTATTTTATAGGTTTCAGTGTGGATGATGTTGTTGATTTTATTTTTGTTATCATGAGTGGTCTTTGAAAATAAAATTGGAATTGGTGTATTCAGTTTTAAAATGGGTAATTGAAAGTGATTTTAGTCCAAGAATACTTGAAATGGGAAATTGGATTTGGAAATTGGGTTTGGTAAATAGCTTCTATTTTTTAGATTGTTTTAGAAGTTAAAATGGTTTTGTTAGTGAAACATATATGAATTTATAATGGAAAATGATGTGTTTTGAAAGGGGATTTTTTATTTATTTTTGTGATTTTTTTAGCTTTTTAGGTTGGTATTATAGGTTGAGTTGTAACCTTGGTTTAGTTTTGGTTACATGTTGGTTTGGTTTTTTTTTCACATTATATAGAGTATTGTTCCCAGAAAGGTTTCAATAGTTTCTAAGGAGTATTTTTTAGTTGTTGTCCTTTAGAAGGCTCGTAGTGGAGTTTTGGAGTCAATATCTTCTTCACATTTACTTGTTTCTTAGGGTGATCAAGGTCTTTTAGAGGCTGTGGAGTGTCTTGAGGGTGTTTTTGGGTCTATAGGAACTCCAGAAGTCTTTGGGTGCAAGTTGTTTTGGGTTAATTTATAGGTCCTGGTTTAGATTAGTGGATGATGATTGCTCCAATTTTTTTTAAATTTAGTATGAATTGGGAGATATATAAGACCGCCTTTATAAGGAACTGACCTTAAACATTACATAATCTAGTTAATTCATCTAGAATTAACTTTTGTACATTCCCAAATATCTTTTTTGTTTACAGTTTTAGAGAATTAGTTTATAATTTATGCATAATAACCCACAAGAATACAAAGTAGATGAAAATAAAATAGTATCAATTTAATTCATAAAACAATAGTCCTAAAACAATAAAATTTGATTTTTTTCACAAAAAATCATCACAACATTCATCTTAACATCTTCTTTCCTCTTACCCGACATTAAACCCTGTGAAAAAAAATTTAAAACATGGGATGGGAACAAAATCCTTATTCAGGGACATAAAAATAAGTAAAGAAACCATTAATAAATAAATACATATAAACATATGAAATCATTTTCACAGATATATACTTATCACCCTTAAAGTATCATATACTTTTTTGAAATCATGAGTTTTCAAGAAAACATTAAAAACATAAATAAACCATTTAGGTAGATTAGGGAATCATTTTATTACCATAATTATGTAGGATTGTAACCCTCATGTATTCCTTATGATTTTTTACCCTCATGAATACCTTATAATGTAACCCTCATGGCTACATTATGATGTAACCATCACAGTTACACTTGTAATAACTATTATGGTCAACTTCCAACATAAACATACCCAATGAATTGGAGGGCTATCACAGACCCACCAATAATCATAATATATGACCAAGAACAAAAAAATAATAATAAAATATGAATAATTTCATTATAAAAACATTCCTTTGTAATTTTCTAAAAATAGAAATTTAAAACTGGATTTCTAAAGAAAAGTATATTACCTCAGGATTGAATTCCTTAAAAGATGTTCAAACCTCCTACATAATGGTTTAAATAGTGTTATAAATTTACTAAAGAACTATATTCATATTTATAGTACCTTATATGATATTTTGATAACATATTTCCACACATTTATCAATAACATTTTGTTATTTTCATTTCTTAGGTGCATTTATTACATGGTTTCTGTGGTTAGTTCACTATGGAATTTTCCATTAAAATGGAAGCAAAACTCTAGAAGTGGAATTAAATGGTATTAATATGTTTCCATAATATTAAATGATACATTATATAATTTTTTTAGTATGAGTGTGATTAATTATATAAAACATTAATGAGAATTATTGAATTTATTTTGGCGGTTTTTACGACCATCACAAACTTATATCATTTTATTTAACGGCATTTATATAAATTATTTCCAGAACATTAAACAAGTTATAATATAAATATTAAAATATTTCATAACCATAATAATGGTTTTATGACCAGTTTTGAAGGTAGTAAAGAAAATAAAAACTCATCGTCCATGAAGGTGGTGAATCAACATGTCACGGATGATGTTTTAATTTTCTAGAATAAGAAGAGAACAGGTGAGGTATGAGGATGGTAATTACATTAACACAATAGAATTTTAATATCTGTAATATAAGGAAGTTATCATGTATCCTTGTATAGGGTAGGTGATTAGAGTATATGGAAAAGAAATAAATTGATAATAAAATAAAATAAAATAAACGTGGATTTTACCTCTTAAATTGTCCTACTTGAGAACCTCCTTAGGGAAATTGGATTTGGTATTTTTTTGAGAACAAAGGCTCATGTATATAGTGGATAGGATTGGTAATAATATTTTTCAGAATTTGGACAAGATTAAAGGATTTGTAGGTTTGAGGAGAATAGGTGGTTATGGGTGGTATTTATAGTAGAGGAGAGGGGTGTTTTTTAATTATTTTATTCATTTGTTTATTATTTTGGCTCAAAACTATGAATAGTTAGGATTATTTTGAATAAATACAGAATATAGTGCATGTGATTTATAAAAAAATGTGCTTTCATCATCCATACATCATTAATGACTCAACAATTCTTGAATTTAGATTATAGTGTAAATTTGTGTATTTCACAATTCACAAAAAATTAAACTATTTCAGAAAAAAAAAACACCCTAACCATTATTTTATGTGTAGAATTAAAAATGAACTTAATTTTTTGAAAATAATTTTCTAAATATGATAAAGATAATTTTTAATTAAAATCTACATTTATTTTTAAAATACTGATTTTAATATTATAACCAATTTTATGGCCTTTTGAAAAATTAATTAAGGTCTCATAAAATTATCTTATAATTAGAATAAAACAAAATATTAATTTACTAATATATTTTAGGAAGATAAATATTCTTTTAAATAATTATAGTAATTATAAATTTGTAATAAAAAATTTATATTTCACAAATAAAACACTTAATTTATCATTTTTAAAATATTTATTTACTTATTCCATGGTATAAATATATAATATTTTCACTTATACAATACATAAATTGTATTTATACATTAATATGTTAGGATAATATTCTGTTAATATATAATCCTTAATTTCTATAAATAACACTAATTTTATTATACATTTATAATGAATTTAACTATTTAATTCCATAATGAAAGAATATTTTTTATATGTACCTAGGTTGCTACGTCCCCCCTCCCTCCTTCTGAAAATTTAATCCTCACAACTATTATTTACTTATTAAACAAGTTAGGATACCATTCTATTATAGAAATTTTATATTCCCATGTTGCTTCTTCGACCATGGGGTTTTTTCAAAAAATCTAGACTTGGTGAATTACGTTATTCCTCCATAATTTCTCTCTACGATAAATAATATGAATAATATTTTCCTCAAAATAATGTTTATCTTCTAACTACGAAATCTTAGGGATCATAACATGATATGAATCTAGAACATACATTCTTAACATTGAAACATGAAAAAGATTGTTTACCTGGGACAAAATATGAGGTAAAGCCACTCAGTAGGAAACTGATCCAACTTCTCCCGGATTCCATAGGGTCTAATGAACCATAGAACTAGCTTCCCGTTATTACTAGAACACATAACACTTTTCCATGGATAAACAATGATAAAGACATGATCACCTACCCAGAAAGATATATCCTTCCTTTGGTTATCTGTAACACTTTTCTTCCTTGTCTGAGTTTTCCTCATATGTTGTTGGATAATCTATACTTTCTCAGTCACTTCCCCAACTAATTCTGGACCCATTAACTTTCTTTACCTAACTTTATCCCAAAATTATGGAGTTTGAAACCTATTTCCATATAATGCCTCAAAAGGGTCCATTTGTATACCAGAATGAAAACTGTTATTTTAAGAAAACTCATCAAAATAAATATGATCATCCCATCTTCCATAGTAATCCATTGAACATGAACGTAGAATGTATTCTAAGGTATGACTATTTCACTCGGTCTATCCATAAAATTGGGGATGAAAGGTTGTGCTAAAATTTAAATTTTTTCCCAATGACTTTCGAAATCCATTCCAAAAGTTAAAAGTGAACCTGAGACCATGGTCAAATACAATGGAGAGATAAAATTCATGTAACATGACTATCTTCTTATGGTATTATCGAGAAAGCTGATACAAAGTCATAATATCTCAAATCTTAATAAAATGTGCATATTTAGTTAGTCGATCAAAAATAACCCAAACTGAATTATTACATCGAGAAGTATTTCGTAGTCCCACTAAGAAATCCATGGATATATTTTCCTATTTACACTCTATCACTTGTAAATGATGAATCATCCTTTTTGGTAGTTATCTCTCTATATTGACCTATAGAAAAGTCTAACATTTCATGGTAAAATAAACAATATATCTTTTCATTTTATCCAACTAGAAATACTTCTAAAGGTATATATACATCTTAGTGCTTCCTAGATGAACTAAAAACATAGAACTACGATCTTCACATTATATTTATTTCTTCATCTTGGAATCTGAAGGCACACATAATCTATTACCAAATATCAAAAAACAATCTTTATCAATGATAAACACTAGAAACATACACTTTTTATAAAATTATTTCCTTTCTTTTTCTATAACTCATGGTCTTCTTTCTGTGCTTGCTTAATTATGTCTGATAGAGATTACTGTAATGACACGTGAAAAAAATAGAGAAATTCCCATCACCCACAACCTCCAATCCAAAATTCATCAAATCATTAATCATAGGTTTATGTTCCACACATAACATCGTTAAGGATGCATGATTTTTTTTGACTCAAGTCATCCACCAGTTTGTTCATTTTTTTGGGATAGTAATTGTTTGTGAAATCATAACGCTTTATTAATTCAAGTTGTCTTCTATATCTCATGTTCAATTCTTTTTGACTGAATATATACTTCAAATTTTTATGGTCAATATATATTTCATATTTTGATCAATATAAATGATGTATCTGAATTTTTAAATAAAAAAATATAGATGCTAATTGAAGATCATGTGTGGGATAATTTAACTCATGAGGTTTTAGTTGTTTTGAAGCATAAGTAATTCTTTGATCATTATTCATTAGAATGTAACCATTTACCTTCAATCAAGCATCACTATAGAGTAAAAACGCTCTATTTTTTGAAGATATATCCAAATAGATCATTCACCAATCTTGTTTTTAGTTCCTGAAAACAAACATCACATCATTTTATCCAAATAACTTTAACCACTTTTAATGTTAACATGGTTATAGGGCTAGATAACTATTCAAAGTTTTTAAAAAACCATCATTAATATCTTGATAATCCATGAAAACTATGAATCATAGTAAAATTTATAGGTCTTGGACACTTATAAACCAATTTTTTTAGTGGCATCAACTGTTATTCCATCTTTATTTATAATGTTCCCAGGAAAAGAATTTTGTTGCAACAAAAAATCATATTAACCAAATTTTTCATAAAACTAAATATATTTAAGGGTTAAAAGAAAATTCCTTATATGTTTTTCATGATACTAATAAATTTTTGAATAAACAAAAATATCATCAATAAAAAAACAACAAACATATCCAAATATTCATGGAATTTTCTATTCATTAGAACCATAAATATAGCTGGGGTGTTTCTCAAACCAAGGGTATAACAAAAAAACACATAATGCCTATATATATTAAAAAAATATTTTTTCAATATTTCATCCACCTTCACCTTCAACTGATGGTACACAGATCTCAAGACATTCATGGAAAAATATTTATCTCCTTGGAGATGATCAAAAAAATCATTGATATGAGTCATGGGATACTTATTATTAATAATAATCTTATTAAAAGATATATAATCAATGAAAAGTCTCATGGAAACATATTTATTTTTAATTAAAAAAACATTAGTATCCTATGGTGAAGTACTGGGATGAATAAAACCATAATCAAGAAACTCTTGTAACTACCTTTTCAATTCTAGAGGATTCACCTGATCCATTCGATAAGGGGTTTTGAAATTATCTTAGAAATAAGAAATAAGTCAATAGTAAATTAAACTTACCAATCAAGTAAACATTGGAAAACTCATTATAAAAAACATCAAGGTATTCATTTACCACTAGAACATCATTAATCTTAATAGTTCCCATATTTTCAACAATATATGCCAGATAACTTTAATTTCAATATTTTAATAGTTTTTGATCTTTTGGATATGTTATCAATGGTATGGGTTCATTAATGTATATAAACTGAAACTTTTTCTGAAAAAAAACTTCTTTATCTCTAAAATAAATCTTATCATGGAAAACAGTTAACCAATCCATACCCAAAATAACATCAAACTCCACTAAGTGAAAAACAACAAGGTTTTTAGGTAATTTCTTTACACTGACAACAATAATAATATTCTTATAATTCCTTTTTTCATTAAAATTTCCCCTAGTGTTTTTACCATAAGTTCTACTTTCCTTTCTTGAATTTTAATTTCAAATTTACTAAAAAAACTCAGAAATAAAGGAATGTATAAACCCCAAATCAAACAAGACATTAGAAAAATCTATGAAAGCAAAAAATGTAAGTGACACCACTTCATTGGATGGACCAAAATCTGATGAAGTAGTAACAATGTATTTCACTACACCTTTCTACTTAAATTCCATTTACTTCCCATCTTTCAGATAATTCTTTGGATAGGTATGCGCATAATGCCCCATCTCACCACATTTTAAACACTTTACAATTTTTTTATCAGAATTAAACATAGGATAATTTTCATTTCAATCTCGGACCATATATCCAAACATAACTTATAAAATCACAACCCATATGTCCAAAATTACTACATCATTAACACTTCTCAGATTTGATAAGGCATTACCTAGGGTTATTTTTCCACATGTTCTTCAAACTGGAAATTGATCCTTTTTACCTTCGGATTTATTTGATTGAATCTTACCCATTTATTTCCATCTGAGACTTATCTTCTATTTGTTCTTTAATTACACATGATCATAAGAAAACTCTATTTCTACCCTCTCATCACTTCAAACAAGTTTCTCATAACTTTTGAATTCATGAGAAGCCAATTCCCTTTAGTGTATAGTCTTCAATCCTGAGTGAGTGTGATTGATTTTACTATCAAGATCTTGAATAAGATTAGGAGGGTACCTTTCCAATAAAGTGAATTCTTCTTTATACAAGACCATTTAATCTAATTATTTTTGTTTCAGTTAAAGGAATTGATTTTACGTCCTAAGTAAAAACACATTTGGAAAATATTTTTCAAGGAAAATATTTTTAAACACATCCTTTTCCAAGGAATCAATCGCTACTCTTTCCCTAATATTCATGACCATTTCCCACCACCGGTCGGGTCCACCTTCAAAATGATAAATAAAAAGACAAAACATTTGATTATCTGAATAGACCCTAAAATTTAATATCTTTTCAAGGGATTTAATCTACTCTTCATCCACCACTAGGTTAGAAGATCCAATGAAAGAATGAGGGTGTTTCCTCATAAAATGTTTTACAATCATCATGTTTATTTGTGGTATCTCTAGTTATTATCTGTCATGGATGAAACTTCCATTTATATCATGAATCAATTGTTCCATTACTATTACAAATATATTAGTTATAATTTCCACCATTCTAGGTTATTGATTCGGAAATATATCATTCTCTTTGTGCCTTGCAACTTCAGTTTCCCTATTTATTTTTTGGAAAACCACTCTGATCAAACATATATTAGATGAATCAAGATGGTAATATTCAAATGATATATCATTTAAACACAACCATATTGTAAAAACAATTTATGTT